>OY728148.1:988952307-990202307 GCA_963277665.1 Viscum album | reverse complement strand
GTTCATGGATGGGTATGGAAATTATGATTTCTAAGGCATCGTTGGGAAAAGACTAAATATTAGTACCATCGTTTTCCATCTGAAAATTAAGAAAATTCAATTTTAGTAATGCTGAAGTATATTTTTCTTTGTTTCAGTTCTGGATTTCCAGAGTTATCCAAACCGAATCCCTTGATAGCAACTGTGAAGACCTGACCCATGAAAAATCAGGATTTGGTGCCTTCTGAACATGATATGTCATTTTAAAACAGAAACATGCACAAATAAACAAACATGACATCCCATATAGAGGATTGAGTTCGGTTGGGGCTCTGGGAAACCAGTAACTTCAGAAATGTTTCATATGATAAAAGTTGTTACCTGAAAATTTAAAATTCAAAACATAGGGTGAGCATAAGAATGCCTAGTAAGGGGTTTAAAATATACTAATGAAACTTTTGAAGGATTTTTTTAAAAACTTATCCAAAGAACATTCTCTTATAGAAAACTATAACACATGTAACGTAACATAAAAGTGCTCAACTAATATTTTCAAGGAATACAATAATTAATTAGAACATTTTCAAAAGGGGGTAGTAAAATATATCTTGAACAAGTATGACGTATGATTGTTTAAGCACAAATTAAACCATTAAGAGTAATACTTAATTAGAGATGTGCGTGAAGTAAAAAAACATCAAATTCATATGTTGGTTACTATTTTACATGAATCATGCCCCAAACTTTTACTTGTGACAACAATATGAACTTGATAAAAACATAAGGGAAAGAGTAGTGAAATAATATGAATATCATCTTGAAAAGTACTTGTAACATGACTTGAATATGTGGCTTCAACATTTCATTTAGTAATTCATGAACATATCACCGAGGTCCATCCCCAAGGTGTCAATAATGAAAAATTACCGAGGTTATTCACTAGGGTATCGTGAAGCATGTAATCTCTAAAGATTAATTCTTTTCCCAATGCATTGGAGCGCTATTAGGGCGCACCCTTAATATTTATTTAGTTCCATGTGAGACACACAAATCAATACTTTACTTAAATAGGGTTGTATATTCAAGTTTTCCCATACCACCTTGAATAGTTCATTTATAGTTGGTCATAGTAATTGAATTGACATATCTTATAAGTGAGACATGCATCTAGATGATTAAAAACCAAGCTAACAATCATATGAACAGTATTAAAATGAAAGAAGAAAGGAAAATTTTGGAACATTCATTGACATCTAAGGTACTGAAAGAACTGAAAACTATAATTTATCACATGCAAGTTTGTTTTTGATATTCTAAAATCTTATCATCCAATTAATTACAAGGTGAACCAAAAATATCAAGCAGGTTTTGAGCTTGCACATGCTAAAACATTCAATATTGTTAAGCCTTTGCATAATAATGAATAATGCCCATGATATAAAGAATTATTCTTCACCATAAGAAACATTATTTAAAAGATAGGGAAAACAAATAAGTTACTCTTAAGTGTTGATATATGTTTTGTTTAACACCCTATTTATTATGTTTTTAAAACTCCACCTAAACTCAAGACTTAATGTGTAAGGACCTTAACAACTAAAATCAAGGTTCATGCAACATAAAAAATATATTTATTTACCCGAACACAAACTGAAAGATAGCACACCCATTTATGTTAATCTCCTATGAATATTAGTTCAACAGCGTTTTAAATAGGACATGTCATTCCATTAGTCATAAAAATTTGTCTATTAAAACCTACAAAAAAATAATTTTATAAAGACGTGATCATATATATAATATTTTCAAAATTTATTTATAATATAAATATGAAATTAAGTGTATGTGAATATGTGCAGTGCATGAACAATCATACACAAACATCATACATATAATCGAAGTAGAAAGGTCATGCCCATTCCGGCATATAACCGACGTATATACATATAACCAAAAGTATATATGTATTTTCAAAACAACAAAACGAGCCCAAGTATAATCCTTACATTCTTTAAGCTATTTGAATGCAAGAGAACCCGAAGGCCTAGGTTCAACATTTAATAATGTTTGGACTGAACTGTATTGTTGAAATATATATATATATATATATATATAAATATATCAAATATATAAGTGACTATATTCTAAAAGAAGCAAAACAAGGGAAAAATAATAAACCTTACTTTAAAAACCTGGGAAATGAGGACTTTAGGGAGGGTTGGCCGGGCTCGCTAGAGACTTGAATGGGATAGAAGAATAGAGATGTATCAGTTATTTATTTACAAAATCTCAAACACCACCTTCCACGCAATAATATACCCACTTACATTGCATTCAATTGGGGGTGTTGTGCTTGAGGAAAATGAGGAAACATGGGGGTCCTCGGTGGTCAGAGTTGAAGAAAAACAGGGGTGCGCCATAGGGTAGGGTTACTAGTGTAACCCATGTGCGGAGGAAGAAGAAGATGTGGTTCGGGGAAGTTATGGGGAAAACGGATGGCCCAGATCGATCCCAACATCGATCCAAGAGCAGAGATGCGTCTGTTGTTTTAAAATAATTGAGAGTCTTGGATTAGATCTAAGTTTCATTGGACGGTCTACGTTCGACGTGGAAATTTAAAAACCATTAATGTTCACGATTAGATCATGTTGGATCTAATGATTGACAAAAACCATGGAGAGAGACGCGGTCGCTGAGGGTCAAGCGTGGGATCAGAAACAACGGCCCAGATTGTGCGCATTGCCATCCAATGTCCAGATCACATTTTGCCCAAAAAACTACTTCCCACATCGAAACGGAGAGAGGTTTTCAACTCCCTTATAACCCAAGGCCTCCCAAAGAGTGATCAGAAATCAAACAGAACCCATGAATGGGGCCTTATACACGGGATCCCGCCCACAGGCCTTGGTCTACCCAGACCCCGCCGCAGCCTCACGCCCACACCAGTGCGCCTATGCGCTTCTGCTCGCTCCCAAGTGCCCTTTGGGGAACCTCTGCCTGAGCTCAGTCTAGCCTTGGCTTGGGGCTGAGGGTCAGGATCTTCCACTTCATGTGAGCTCTCTCCCTCGGCCTTAGCCAAAAAGGGCTGGCCCTAGTGGGCCAGTTTTTTTTTAAAAAGATACACTAAAAATTTTTTTAAGAAGAGGAAACAATCCATTTATTAAAACTATATTGATTTTCATATTATTAAACATTAATGAATAAAAATTAAACTTGTTTTAGTTAGAAGTATTTTTAAAAATAAAATTACTAAACCCCTTTTTTATCTCAAAATGTTACGAAAAGGAAATTTTAATAAACCTACATTATAATTTATGTACTAAAATCCTCATAAACATAGTTCAATCAAAACATAATTTAATTTGAAAAACTTAAACTAAGTTTATTACATTATTTAAGAAATGAAAATCGTTACATTGTATTTGAAAAATTTTCAATGTGTTTTGAATTCCATAATTCTTTTCAAAATCACTTAAGGGTGAAATGAAGTTTTACACCATATCCTTTTAGAGTTCATAAATGATGGTTTAATTATAACCTTAATCATAAATCAATTATTTGGAAACTAATTAATATTTAAATATGTTCACTTATACTAAAAAAGTCCGACAACTATTTTTTTATAACTGTTAGCTTCCAATGGTCACTAGAGAAATGGTCAAATAAATGTCCAATAAAGCCAAACCGTACGGTGTTCTAAAACTCAAAAGAAAGAAGATAGTGCATCCCATTCTGCTGATGCTCAGCATGGTTTTTATGATTGCAGTGGTGATGCTTTTTTCTTTAGTTGACTTGAAGGATCTCTTTCACTTATTGGGCCTCATTGTGGTGATTTGGGGTCTTACAGTAGTTCTGATAGGGGTTTTAGTAGGTATATTTGGTTAGAATGATTACTCTTTTGATCTCGGTGTATTGTAGACACTACAATGTTTTTATTTAAATAAAGAGCCTTATTTTTATCCTTTAAATTTTTGTTTAGTTAAAAGGGATTTAACAAAAGTAAATTTCTAATATCATCATTATATGATACCCACAATTTGGGGTGTTACACGTTGTTTTTTTTACATTCCATAATATTAATTTTCATAATAATTTTTGGTATTTTTATATGTTGGATTTATGTATTATTGAGATTTAGCTTCTTTTGTTAATTCATGTGGGCCTTTTGTTCGGTTTATACATTGGGAATGTGCCATTACCCTTGGTATGCTTTACCATTTGATCTATTTCATCCTCATACATGATGTTGATCTATTGATCCTTATGATCCTATGGTTTTCTATTCCTCCATTTTTTAATTCTTCGTGAAACGGATTGGCTTGATCTATGGGTGACCCATGATAGCTGATCCTATGATGTCATATGTCCTTATTTTGTTGTTTAAGTGGTATTATTCGGACACTTATCTAGATTTTTCATATCCTTGGTTATATGCTCTAGTATTAATCTACCCCTACTAGAATGACTCTTCTATTTTAATCTACCTCTCCACTTTTGGGATATTTAGTTGGGCGAAAAATCTCCATGGTTTTGGGAGCTCTATATTTCCTCGAGGGAGAAGAGTAGAAGAAGGAGCACTGGTGGGATTCCTTGACTTACCAAAGAAGAAATAGTGATCTTGATAAGTTTTTATCATCTTCATCTATTCTTGGTGAGGAGCTCTGATGAGGTTGTAGTGTTCCTTGCTGTTCCTTTTACCTAGATTGAATTGACGATTATATAGGTTTACAATCTCGATGACCCTAACAACAAGACCTAATTACAAAGAGGCACTATGAACACAGATAAGAGAGATTTATCCCTAGTAAGGAGACTTAGTATGGTATTCGTCTTCTTCTCTATCGGTTATCTATGCCTTGTATTTGATTATTCCTTGGTTCTATGTTGCGTGTGTTGTTTGAGTTTTTCAATGGTGCACAGTATATGATGAATCCCCAACATGGTTTTACTGTGAGGCCTGGCATTTCATGAACCTGAACTTTGTATATTTTCCCCATGTGCCCTTTTCTTATATGGTTATGTTTCACTATTTATCAAATATCTTTTATAATCCAATTTTTTCATAGTGGAATCTTGGTACCCATGCACCATGCATATAGTCCAAACAGATAAATAATTTCAAAAACCATAGGTCCTCTTTATGATTTGATTACTACTTTATGTGAATCATTTCTATTGATCAACTCGCTTATGTTTGAGTCTATTATCTCTAATAGTTCTTTGTAATTATTATTATTAATATCAAACTGGTTATATATATTCTCATTAGCATGTTATCTATTGTAAATGTTTAAATTAATTGGTACTTTTTATTCTCTCGTTCATTGATAATGGTTTGTTAGAATCAGCATGTTACACTTCCGATTATGAGAATTCATTACAATATTTTTATTATTCTTGTTTTATTTATTCTTCCTACTATATATATAATTATAAATATGTTAAATTTTTGTTCTGTAATGTTGAGAAACAAAATTATACCCATACAACTCAATTACTCCATTGAAAGTGGGCTACCTCATAGCACAACCCACAATTTTTTTATAGAATCTGATAAAAAAATATTTAGTAAGGATGGTATTGGGATCAAATATTATTGGCCCATTCAAGATGTGATAATTGTGAGAGAAAAGAAAAGTAAAAATGAATAAAAAATGAACCATTGATGAACATGGAAAAACTCAAAAATAAAGAGGGGTAAAAAACCATAGAAAAATAGAACGATATCACTATGGTAAAAGAGACTAAACACACTCTCATTCTATTATAAGGAAAATATCCATGTAATTAACTCACTTGATTAATGTATAATGCACCTCAAATAATACAACACTCAAAATGTTGAAATAGGAAGATCAATACTTGAGGTGATGATGCTAAAACCGTTAAAGCTCTTTGCCTTTTATAGGAGAGGCCCTTACTTGATCTTCCTCCTATATTTAACTCCATGGGTTAGTTTTTTCACCCATCCCACTAACCACACTACCCCCCTTTGGAAAATCAAGGTGGGGGGACTGTTTTTCAGAAACAAATGCCAATATTTATCACACTTAGTGATCTGATTGGGAACCAATAATATTTCCACAAATATTTTCTCTCTTACAACCATGTTGTGCTTATATCTATTATTAAGATTGAGGATTTTTACTATATTAACATAACAAAGTTAATAAACATCATCATAAAATTAACATAATTTTCTTCAATATAAATTTTCTACATATCCACGCTTCCTTCCTCCACCACATGTCAAACAAAGTGATATTGTACCATAATGTGCTTTATCTTGGAATGAAAAGATAGATTCCTTTTTATTTTCAAGGTTCTATGATTGTCAGAAAACAATTGGATATACTTCTGTCATTGTCAGGGATCCTCTGGAAACCTTCACGTCTAAATCACTTCTTTGCAAGCCGATGTAGTTTTCATGTACTCTACCTTAGTCGTGGATAAATATATAACAGACTATAACTTTGAATTCGAACTCACAAATCCTCCTATAAAATTAAACACATAACCCATAGTGTATTTTCATTGGTTTTAATCACCTACAAAATCTGAATCTGCATAGGATCTAATAGTGAAATTTTATTTTCAATAACATAATACAGCATATGAGATCTCCTTGATGTATCTAAGGGTCTTCTTTAATATATTCCAATGCTCCCGTAGTTAATTCTCCACATACCAACTAACTTCTGCCACTACATGTGTAATTTCTTTTCTCATATAAACCATAGATAATATCATACTACCCACTGCTGGTGCATAAGGTAATTGAGACATCTCCATCCTCTATACTTCACTCTTATCACTGTTAGGATTCATCATAGAGGATAACATAAAATTAACAGTAAGTGGGGTAAATATAGTCTTATATTGTTGCGTGTGGAAATATTTCAAGATATTCCTCAAGAAATTATTTTTTGATAGCTAAATCATACCCTTATTTCTATATCATTAAATATGTATCCCAAGATATTAATTTTTGGTCCCAATTACTTCATATCATACTCCCATGAAAACTATCAACATGTCATCCACATACAATTTAAGAATGATAAAATCATTACAATCTGAACCAAAGAAATATGCACAAGTATCTGAATGAAGTATTTTGTGTCCAATACTCATGATATAGGAATAAAATCTCTTGTACCAATACCTTGGTGCCTTCCTAATGCCATTAAAAGTTTTCTCAACCTAAAAACCAAGTTCACTTTTCCTTATTTTGACAAACATTCCTATTAGAAAATATATATTTATTTATAAAGATCACCATGTAGAAAATTTCTCTTCACATCTATCTACTCTAGAGTTAAACTATTTATTTCACACATCCCCAAAACTATCTGAACAATTGTTATTCTAACAATGGGAGAAAATATTTCCTTGAAATCAATAACTTCTCCCAATGTATATCCTTTGACCACCAGTCTTGCATGATATCATTACAATTATTCTTTTTCATCCCAATTGATATTAAAGATACTATTTTTACTGATAGTCTTCCTTCAATGAGTTAATGGATCAATATCTCAAGTCTTTTTATTATAAAGGGCATCAAGTTTCTTCTGAATTGCTTCCATTCATGTGGATATTTCTAAATTCCACATCACATACAAAAAAATAATATGGATCACCATCCTCCATCAATAAGTAGTACAAAATATTTCTCTTAGAGATAAATTCTGAGTGACATATTGGTTCTCTTTTATGTTGAGTTGATCATCATAGTCCAAAATCAATCATAACCGGATCATCAAGCTCCTAAAAAAGAAATGGGTTCTTCTATGGATTCTTCCTCCACCCCGACTATTATATTATATGTGTTTACTTTCTTCAAGTCCCCATTAATCATCACTTGCACCTTATCTTCTAGACGTATAACATCCATGCTGATGATAAGTCTATGGGTAGTGAGGTCCCACCAACAATACCCCTTCACACCATCAATGTATCCTAAGAATATAAATTCATTGGATCTCCAATCCAACTTCAATATTTCCTGATCATTAAACAATACAGATACATGACCTCCATAATTATGTAATGAAGCATAGTCAGTAGGTATAACACTCCACATATTCATTAGTTTTTTCATATCAATCATCAAAAAATAAATCGATTGATCACATAACATGTGCTCCTCATTACTTTATCCCATAACTTCTTGAAAATTCATACAGTCATCAATATCTCCCTTATTCTATCCAAAAAGGTTATGTTCACCCACTTTTCCATGACATTTTGTTGAGGAGTGTATGACACCTTGAATTGTCTCTTGATGCCTTGTCATTGAAAAAAAAGTATCAAAATCCTCACTTGAATATTTTCCACCAATGTCAATCCTTAAACACTTGATCTTCATTCATGATTCCATCTTCGTCCGGGCTTTGAATGTTTTGAAGACTTCAAAAACACTTGATTGCATCTTGATTGGGTACACCTAACATCTCATGGAATAATCATCAATGAATTATACAAAGAACCTTTCTCTTCCCAGGGATATAAACAGTGCTGGCCAAATATTGGAATGGATCAACTATAATATATCCTTGCTCCTCATTGCCGACATCACAAAATTCAAACAATTTTGGTTGAAAAAATCCTAATGCTCCCAAAATGGAAAGGATACCTTTGTAATCTAGGAAGAAACCTATGTTTAGCAATAATCTTCATGCTTCATTCGAACATAATACCAAGCTTTTGATACCATGACTTCCTCAATGCTTTTGTTGAGGTAGTTAACCGGTCAACTATTTTAATGTCTCGAAAATTACATATAATTTTTATTAATTATATGGAATTATTTCGAGACCCTAAAATTTGACGGCATGAAATTCTGAGGCCCAGGGTGCTCAGAATGATCCTTCGATGTTTTTTTAAGCTTTAATTAGCACACGTAAGCAGTTTTCCTGAAAAAGTGTAATAATACATAAATGGTTACTTGAATTAAAAATATGACGTAATTGTTGCCCTCAGAATGGTGGTTTTACCCTAGCCACATCTTATGTTTAGTCAGTGTGGGCCTCCTTTGTGAAAACCAGAAAATGGAATAACTATAAATAAAATAATTAAATAAAATAGTTTTATTTTTCAAATGCTTACAACTCACGAATGGTAACTCGGATTAAAAATCTGAGACCACTGCTGAGCTTGTGAGGGTATGCTCTATTTATGAAGATACTAACATTGGCCAGTGCGGGCCACCAGTGAAAGTTAGTTTTTGGTCATAAATAAAATAATTAATAAGAATTATTTTATTGTAAAATCCACACCATTTAAACGGTAACTAGGATTGGAAAACCGAGAGTACGATTGGGTTCGTTTGGGAATGTTTCAATTAGGTAGATCCTAACCTCAATCGGTGTGGGTGGAGGGTGACTGTTAATAATTTTCCAAACTTTTTTTTGGGTACGTTTAGTAAACACGTGAGCTTCATTTTCTATCTTTTGAATTGTTGTTCGGCTTAAAAATCTAAGGGCATCGTTGAACCCACAGTGCCAGGATTCGCTTAAAAGAGGCATAATTTCGACAGCAGTAGGTCGGGTGAAAAAGTTATTTTTTGGAATTTTGAAAGATTAATAAAATAACATGTTTTGTTATTTTATTTTCCTTCCTTCCTGCAATGGATGAACGACGCTGGCTAGACCGACATTGTGTCAAGCCACCAAATGGCTTAACTCTTCTTTTCGTGTAACCACACCACTGGAAATTCGGGAGGTTCATTAATTAATTGAACCTCATTACTTCCCCGAGTTTTATACATTCCCTCTCCTCTCTAATTTATATGGAGCTTGGGGAGGGGTGTTGGTATGGATTCCCAAAATGACGAAGCTCTAGCAACGTACCGCGATGCCAACCACCAGGAGGACGAGACTGGTTCCAACGAGCGGTGACGAACACAACCGAGTCACGAACCGACGATAATGATAAAGGAGATTTTGTCGACCGTCATCAGCAGACGTGTCTTCAAGGTAGGGGTTATTTTAATTTGTGCATTTTTATTTCCCTATTCCATATTCTTTAAATTATACGAAAAACGCGGGTTAACTAACTAACGTGTTGACCCGCGATTCATCCGTCATTGCGTGATGTTATTATCAGGAATCTTGTGGGGTTAATATTGTGTTCCATAAAACTGTTTTTTGAAGTACCTTAATATCCTTTATATTTCAAGCTAATGAGGAGGGTGAGGGCTTAAAAAAACAGGACTAAAACCTCAGCTATCTTTCTTTTCCTTGCACCGCCTCAGAAGAACGCGAACATGTCGACACACGCTGCAAGAGGAGAGTCACTGCTCGTTTGCCGTGGTGAATGGAGGCGGCGGCTGGCACGATGGCCAACCGCGGGAAGGAAGGTGACACGACCGCCGCACCGCCGTTGAAAGGAAGCAGTAGTGGAGGTCGAACCCACCTCCGGAGGGTTCCACAGTGCCCACATGGCACTGCTGCCTCACCAACCGAACGGCCTTCGGGCCTTTTGGGAATCTAGGTGACCGGGGGGTTACACCCGCCCCTTACATCAGACTGAACTAGGCCGCATCTCTCAAAGCGTGCCGCCACCCTCGAGTTAGGGCACTGCCCTCACACCGGGTCGCCACCCTCAGACCAGGTCACCACCCTCGGATTGGGCCACCGCCCTCGGGTCGGGCCGCCAACCTCGGACTAGACTGCCTCCCTCTGAGTGGGCCGCTTCCCTAGCACCCGGCCACCGCCCTCACACTGGGCCCCCGCCCTCGGAGCGGGTCGGCGCCCTCACACCAGGCCACTGCCCTTTGACCGGGCTGCCACCCTCAAAGAGGACCACCTCCCTGGATTGGGTTCCCACCCCAGGTGGGTCGGGCCGCCCCTTTGCAGGTCTCCCCTTTGCCGGATGCCCCCCTTGCGGGCCACCCTATTTTGGTCGGGCCGCCCTTACGGGCCGTGGTGGGATACCCTTTCGGACTGCCCCTCTTGAGGCTCAGACCAAAAATCAGCCAATTGGGCCGAGTCCACCCCAGCCCAGAGCGAGTCGAGCTGGGTCGGTCTGACCAGGTCAGACCAGACCCAGGCCCAACCGGACCATAGAACACTTAAAGGAGCTTATATTGAGAACTGGATGTCTGTTTGATGAACCGTCTATAGTGTTGGGATCCTTGGATTTAGAAGGTCCTTTCAGTATTCTCAAATTGAGTTTTTTAGACAATTGGAGTAAGGCCGAGTTGGATCGAACTCGATTCCAACCGGGCCCCCGAAGCTAAAATGCTTATAACTCACAGACTGAGTGTCCGATTGTCGCATCTTCTATCGTGTTGGAAAACTTAATATATCGAATTCCTTTGAGTTATCCCTTTGTGGAGCTTAGTGGCGGTCGAGGGACGACCGATATCTCAATGGGAAGATTCTACGGAACTTGAGCGTATCGGGTGCAGGGAAACCTGTGGTAGGCTGCAACGTGGAGAAAAATATTGATCTTTTGTGGGTCAGATCCTATGTGGGTCATCGCTCAGTGACTCTATGTGTGTCAATGCTTATCAATCATGTGTGGGTCAGATCCTATGTGGGTCAGTAGGGGTTACTTACCTATTGATGCTGTGTGGGTCAGCAATAGTGCTTCTTAATAGAATAAGATGCTATATTTTATGACTAATCATCTATACTTCTGTACATAAGTAATACATGATTGTGAGATGAGTCTTTTTCCTGTGTGGTACTTCTTGATTTGTGGTGTTACTTGTGTGGTACATATACCTTTGTGGTATTGTATTTGTGGTGTTACATGCATGGTATGTCTCTCTTTGTGGTGTTACTTGCATGGTACTTCTACCATTGTGGAGTTACCTTCGTGGTTTCATCTTCGTGCGATTAAATGTGTGGTACTTCTAGCTTTTTGATGTATTTTATTTTCTATCAGTTGTGTTGTACTACCAGTCATAGTTGTACTGCTACAGTTGGGATTATATTCTGGCCCCTTTTTACTTTCAGAACTCTTTTACGACAGCAGTTTACTTTGTGGTTGATTCTTATTGTGTTCTAGTCTGTGTGGTTGCATCTTGTTTTTTTTCATGGAATGTGTTTCTATACATGTTAAAAAAGAAATGTGTTCCCATTTAAGGGACACACATTTCCAGTGCTAGTTTTCATCCTCTTCCCTATGGAAGACGGGTTTGGGGTAGTCACGACATGGGCCCCATGGGATGAGTCGTGACAACTATCTCCACCTCCTTGTATGCATCACCATAAAGAACACATAGATTCTTTGAGATCTTCTCTTTCTTCATCACCAAAAGCACACCCTTCACAATCTTCCCCACTCCATTGTTAGGGTGAGCCTTACACCTGATGTCATCAAATCCACCCAAGGAAAATATGTTAATCTTCAGAATCATCGCATGGCATACTCTTTAGGTGGTTTTAATTATACCATCATGCATCTTCAGTTTGTTGGTATTGACTCCAAAGATCTTCAAGGTGTGATTGTTCCCCATGTAAACAAGTCCTTTCGAGATACGTTCATACTAATCAAACTATTCCCTTTGGGCCATGTTTCTATTGAATCAATTATCCATGCGTTGTTGAGATTATGTCTATCTCCATCTATCATTGATGTTTCGCTGACTAGTATGTCTCCATTTCCATAAGTACTCATCATATTTCATTGAGAGTTGTTTCCACCACTCTTATTGTTCCAACTATTCTTTTTGGTGTGCCCCTACTTTCCACAACCGTAACATGTGATTTTGTTATTCTTCTTGATTTGGACCTTTCATGATTTTGGTTCCTACATAGAATCATGCTCCATCATCCTTCCTCTCTCTATTGACAAAGTCTTTGACTAGTGCAATGTTTTTTGTCTATCACTTTGCTCTTGAATTGAATTTTTTCTTCCGGAACCAAAACTGCCATGTTGTTGAGCATAAACATGTCCATCATGATATTGTTGGTAAGGTTGATGATCAACTGATCATATGGATTTGTAAATCTTTAGAGAAAATTACTAGCACATTCAACATTCCTAATTTTTTAGCCCAGTTTCATGAGTTGAGGTAATAGGGTATTGACAGTGTTGATGTGATCAATCACTGATGACGACTCTTAAATCGAATTTTGATGCTTTATAGAGCTATTGAACTTTTTGTCGCCCGCCAGACTTTTTGGTGTGGGCCCGATTTTAAAGTGTAAATCTAAAATAGATGTGGTAAGACCTGTTAGGGATGAAAATAGGTTCTTTGAGATATGTTGGTTGTTATTTCCCCAACCCAAGGGCACCCAAGGAACGCTTCATGCTTTTTCTATGATCTTGACCATTGACGAACTACCAAAGGGTTGTGACCTTATGTTTTCATAGTTTAAGGAATCTCAGTTGTACCTAAATGAGGCTGAATTATTTTCATAGGAGATTAATGCACACATGTCGTAGGGGGTGGAAAAAACAATTAAATTTTTCCTAGTGCAGCACATTGTCTAATCAGGGTTTTCTCTCTTAAGGAGCCTTCTCAGTGTAGTCCACTTACTTTATCTAATTTACCTATTCTATCTTTTTTTGTGGTTTTTTTATTTAATTAAAGTGATGAAAATATTTTTTGGTTTTTTATTTAAAATTATGAAATGTGAAGTAAGAATTATTAATTTATACTAAGATGCAAGTCAAAAAATAATAAATTAACAAGAATGAACTTGGTTTTGGGGGTTGGTTAAATGTTAAATCATTTTTCTCTTTTATATGTTTTATTTCAGTTTGATAATCCCAATATGAAATCTCATTTTTGAACTACTATTCTTTATTTATAAATTGTGGAATATCATAGAATGTTTGAGCACTCTCAATTCCACCTCCTCCTTTAATCAAAGTTGGTGACACACCTTTTTCTAGAAAATGTCATCATCCAGGACCTGGTACAATCGAAGTTGTTTTATCCATTGATTATCTCACCTGAAACATGTGAAGAACTAACCAATGGAGAGTGGTAAAAATTATTAAATAAAAGAATAAGGATAGGTCGAGTTGCATGTCATTGGAGAGAGTCACAAGATCGGGGACATTTGCCTTACCCGTGCATGCTACTCAAATCTATCTACAAACCTAAAATTAATCATTAATGAAAATTCCTGATCACCGTCACCTCCCCTCGGGCCAAGTCCCGGGGTCATCCTCTAGTTTCTGAGAGTAAGAGATTACTTTCTAGAGTGAGTGGAATAAAAGAGAGAGAGAGAGAGATAAATGAAGAAAAGTGGATTGAGAAACACAAAGGCATGGATTAATAAACCTAAAATTTGAATTACAATTGAAATCTAATACAGAACTAAAATTAAAATAAAATAAATATAAGAAATGAGTGGGGAAGAGAGGAGAAGCAGCAGCCCATGCCCCGATGGGATCCCTCCTTAGTTGTGGGTGACGAGCGGATGATTTAGGAAGGAGTCAAGGACCTCCTTTTATAGAGTACACCATATCCCCACCCCCCATCACAATAAGGTATAGCTATCATGGTGGGGTAGGATGAAGTATGAAGCATCCTCCTTCTAGGTTGCGACTTGTGAAACCTCTTCTTCTCTGTCCATTGGTTCTTCAAGGTATGCTTTATCAAAATAATAGTTAATAGGAAAGTCAGAGTGTCATTCTATTTGAATAATATTAAAACATGAATTATCAAGATCAAATTCTTGCCCATCAAAGTAAGAATCTTTTATCATCATTTCCTTAGGGAAATCCACTATAATCTCTCTTGGAACTTCCTTCAATAAATATTCAACGTGTCCATGGACCTCCATATGGTCCTCAACATGTGCACATCCTGGTTCTTCTTCATCCTCCAAGGCATAGCTGAGATTGTCAAATTCTATATAATCAAACCGGCAAGGAGTGATGTATAATTCAGATTCAATAAAATTAGAGAGGATAGATTCAATGAATGGTTCAACTACCTGAGTCGGTTCAGCTTCAATCTCTGCCTCAGTGGTAAGTGCCACTTGGAGTACACTCTATGAGGATGGAGGCAGGTAGTCAGGCTCCTCGATCTTGACTTCAAATTACTCCACATGGGTGGTTTCTTCTGTCTGTGGTGAAGAATATTTTTCTTTTTATTGTATGGGGAGTTCAGGTAGTTCCTCACATTTATTCAAGAATTCATCCAAATTTTTTTGATCGCCCACTTTTAGTTCACCAGGTAAGTCTTCCTACATTGAATCCTGATGTTATTCAATTTCAAATATAATTAGTGAAATTTCTTCCACCACTTTCTCAGGTTATTCCTTTGGATTAGGTTTGGGTAACTCCATTAATGCATGAACATAATCAAAAGCGCTATCATCCTTTCTGGTTTTTGTTAATTTCTTTCTCTAATTTTAGGCACCTAGGCTCTTCAAAAATATTTATCTTCTTCTGGTTGTTTTTGCTGCACCTGTGAGTAATTTTTCCTGGCATAATATTATGAATTTGAATACATCATGGAAGTCTTTTTTTATTTTTTTTAATGAAATGAAATATAACTAAGATGTTAAAATAGAAAAAGTAAATAAACTAATGATTGTCCTCATAGAATAAACGTTAGTTTTGATTCATTCCTATCACGGGGCATGGAAAAAAATAATTATATTTTTCCAAGTGCAACATAGTGGCTGACCAGAGTCATCTCTCATGAAGATCCTTCTCAATTTAGTTCACATAATTTTTCTAATTCTCCTATTATATCTCTTTTTTTTGGTTTTTTCTATTAAATGAAAGTGATAAAAATATTTTTGGGTTTTTTATTATTTAAAATAATGACATGTGAATCAAGAATTCTAAATTTATACTAAGATGCAAGTCTAAATAGAATTAATTAATAATAAAGTACTTGGTTTTGGGGGTTGGTTAAAAGTTCAATCATTATAATACTTTATATGTTTTATTTTAGTTTGATAATCCAAACATGAAATTACATTTTTGAACTACTATTATTTAATTATAAATTGTTGAATATCATTAAATGTTTGAGCACTCTCAATTCCACCGCCTCCTTTAATCCAAGTTGGTGAAACACCATTGTCTAGATTATTTCATCTTCCTGGACCCAATTCAATAGAATCCCTTTCATACATTGATTATCTCAAATCCAATGTGTGAAGAAATAACCAATGGAGATAGGTAAAAATGATTAAATAAAAGAATAGCGATAGGTGTTATTGCATGTCAATGGAGTCAGTCACAACATCAGAGACATCCGCCTTACCTGTGCATGCCACTCATTTCTATCTTCAAAATTAAAATTAAACATTAAAGAAAATTCATGATCACCTTGACCACCCCCCAGGCCAAGTTATGGTGTCAGCCTCTCATTTCTGAGAGTAATATATTACTCATTGGAGTGGGTGAAACAGATGAGAGAGAGAGGGAAAGAAATAAAAAAAAGTTCATGGAGAAACACAAAGGCCTGGATTAAAAAATTAAAATTTTGAATTACAAAAAATTAAAATATAATATAATGAGTAAATTAGGTGGGAAAGAGAAGAATACGTGGCCCGTTCCCTGGTGGGATCCCTTTTTAGTTGTGGGTGTCGAGCTGATGATTTTGGAATAAGGTGAGGGACTCCTTTTATAGGCATAATTCATTCATCTGAATGTTTTCAAATTAGTCGCCTATTAAATGTCATATTAATGTGTGGAACCCTTCATAAAAGTTATTCAATAATGTGGTTTCCATTCACCCCCAAATTTCCACTCATTTAGCGACACGATTAAGGAGTTATTGAATTTTCATTGAATAAGACTTTTTATTGCTGAAGTTTCCAAGAATTTGTATTCAAATTTATAACGATCAAAGGAAACATTAATGAATTCAAAATCCCCCAAAAGTTGTTTTAATGTCGGTCTTATATGTTCTAGTGCTATCCTAGGTAGAGTCACGTATATATTAGGTGAGGAGACTGATTTTTTCATTCGTTATAGTGGTGGGGTCCATTCTATTATCCAAGAAAAATTTCCCACTTCAAGGATTTTTTTGGACTAAAAGATCTTTGAATCAACTCTATGTACTTAAAATAAAGTTTAATGATATAAAATCATGATTCTAAGAAAAATAATCATGAATTTTGGAATTATATTTTTCAAAAAATGAGAAAAATACCTTTGTTGTAAAATTCTGTAAAAAGTCCAAAATTATGCACTTTTCTCAATTTTGATCATAATCATTCTAAAATTCAAATTACAAATTATTTTAATAAAACTTTGAAATATATTTTTTTATCATTGAATAAAATTAAAAAATCCTCATTATTTGATCCAAAATATGCACATAAATTTTCTCACTCAATTACCCCCACACTTAAACCATGCTTGCCCTCAAGTATAAAATATAAACATAGAAATTAGGGGAAACCAATGTTACAAATATTTAAATTACAATTCAATTAAATAAAAAAAAATTCAATGTGAAATAAATTTCAATATATTTTAAAAAAATAAATTTAATTTCCCATTTTTCAAAGAAATAAATAATTCACATATTTTTATTTTACCATTTGAAAATTGTTGGAAAATCTCCTTTCATTCATTCAAGCTCCTTGAATCATTATTATAAAACATTCCAAGTAATGATTTGCCTCACTTTTGATTATTTTCTCTCATTAATCTTTATATAATTCAATTTGAGTTATGCTCATATCATGAGAACATGCTTCTTATCCATAGGCTTGTAAATAAACTACTTTCTCCACATTGTAAAGAGAAAATGCACATAAAATCTTGAGGACATGAAATTAAGGTTATATTGACTCTGAAGTTTATGGTTGGTAGGATTTGATTCATTAAAAATTAAGGCTCAAGGAGGATTCTAATATATTAATTACTATGCATGATATCAAAAGTAAAAATATAATGAAATTATCCCTTTCATAGTAGCAACACCCACTTCCCAAAACTCAAAAAAATGTTATGATCATGTAAGAAAAAATAATGATTTGTGCACCCTCTTGAATTTTTTTTTATTTTAAACTTTATTTTCTTTTTTCAAAAGTTATGATTATATCAGACCTCACATCAATCACCTAACCGTATACAATCATAAGATCGCCAGTCTAGAAAATAGTGATTTTGTGTTTTCCCAAATAATAACCCATTTCTTTCTCTTTTTGTTGGTTCTTTTTTTCATTTTTTTAATTCAAGAGGGAAGAAATAGAGTATGACGAGTGATTCCAAAAAATTGTATAATTACCACAATAAAACCCCTACACTTCTTCCTGACAATATATATCATCCCATCCACCACGATTCTCTTTACCCACACACTTCATCTTTAAACAATCATGAAAATACTCAGAGGTGGGTAGGAATGAAAAAAAATGGCTTGAAACATTACTCATTCCAATAAAGGTCATTCATGGTCTCTATGTGCTAAATTAAAGATTGATGTAAAGGTAGTCTTTTAAGGAAAATTATCTTTTCAAATGATGCCACAATCATTTTAAATGTGTTTTTGCACAGTCATAGATTTGACAAGTTTCAATACATGTTATGGTTGGTTACATGTCCCAAGATTACTCAAGAAATATTCTCAAGAATAAAATGTAAGTACTTGGTCTAGAAATATTCTCGAGAATAGGAAATATAACATTAGACAATCACTCATGGCATGAATAATAAATAAATTTACATGAACATCAGAAATTCAAAGCATGAAGGATGGTAGTGAAATTTAATTTAAATGAATCAATTAATTCCTTCAAATCATGAGTCATTAATTTAATATCCATGATTCATTATAAAAATTCAATTATTAATTTCAATACTTTAATCATATAAAAATTGAAATTGAAAACATGACATCATAGGATTCCAAAGAAACTCCTATCTCCTAAATATGTCAAGTAAAACATGAATTCAAGTTTGTGCATGCAATTTTATCCTTAAAGCTCAAAAAATGTTGTGGACAAAAATGATGAATGTTTAAAAGATTAAACACTAAAACTGAACACCCTTTTTCCATGAAACTTGGTCCTTCTCATTCACTGTATGGGGCTTCCTTCTACCGTTATGATCCTACATAATAAAATTACTCAATTAATCACAATGATAATGTCATTTAAGCTCAAAATTAAATGACAGAGGGGCCACATGCTAAATTATTTCAAAGAAAATAAATTGACATCTGAATTCCTTGAATGCATGTAAACATAAATCTTGGTAATATCCCCTATGTCGGACTTGAATTATGACTACCTCTAGAAGGAAGTACCGGCTGTTATCCAAAGATTGATGGAGGATGAAGCTTCTTTGATTTTAACCACTACATGTGGATTTTCCCAGCTTGTGCTTCATCCTTCTGGGTGAGTAATGATCTAGGGAAAGAGTAAAACATATCCCCACCCCGTAACAATGAGGTATATCTTGCATGGTGGGGGTATGATGAAGTATGAATCAACCTCATTCTTGGATACTACTTGTGAAACCTCTTATTCTCTGTCCATTGTTTCCTTGAGGCATGCTTCATCAAAAGAATAGTCAATGTGAAAGTCAAAGTGTAATTCTATTTGAATAATATTAAAAAATAAAGGATCAAGATCAAATTATTCCCCATCAATGTAAGCAGATTTTGTCATGGTTTCAATAGAAAAATCCACTAGAATCTCTTCATGAACTTACTTCAATAAATATTCAATATATCCAGGGAGATCTATATGTTCCTCAGCATGTTCACATCTAGGTTCTTCTTCATCCTCCAAGGAATAACTAAGATTGTCTGATTATGTATAATCAAAACCAGAAGGAGTGATGTAGAATTCAGATTCAATAAAATTAGAAGGGATAGATTCAATTAATGGTTCACCTCCCTGAGTTAGTTACGCCTCAATCTCTGCCTCAGTGGTAAGTGCCTTTTGGTGTAGACTCTCTGAGGATGGAGGCAGGTATTCAGGCTCCACCATCTTGACTTCAAATTCCACCACTTGGGTGGTTCGTTCCTTTTGTGGTGTTGAATCTTCTTCATTGTATTGTATGGGGAGGTTAGGTAGTTCTTCGCATTTAATCAATAAATAATCCAAACTCTTTTGATCTCCCACTTTTAGCTCAGTAGGTACGTCTTCCTCCTTTTCCTCCTTAGGTTCTTCAATTTCAAATATAATTGCTGACATTTCTTACACCAATTTCTCAGGTTCTTTCTCCATATTAGGGTTGGGGTGATCCATTAATGCACAAAAATAATCAAATTCTCTATCATCCTTTCTGGTTAGTTGTTCAATAATTTTTTTATGTTCATGCACCTGAGCTCTTCTAAAATATTCACATTCTTCTTCTTGTTTTTGCTGCACCTGTGAGTAATTTTTCCGTGCATAATATTCGAATTTTGAATACATCTTGGAAGTATTTTTTTATTTTTTTTAAATGAAATGAAATCTAAATAAGTCGTGAAATTAGAAAAAGAAAATGAACTAATGATTGGCTCCCCGAAAATAGCATCAGTTTTGATGCACGCCTGTCTTTGGGTGTGGACAAAAATAATTATATTTTTCCTAGTGCAACACAGTGGAAGACCATGGTCGTCGCTCTTGAGGATCCTTCTCAATGTAGTTCTATTTCTTTATCTAATTCACATATTCTATATCTTTTTGTGGTTTTGTTTATTAAATTATAGTGATTAAAATCTTTTTGGTTTTTTTATTATTAAAAATAATGACATGTGAAGCAAGAATTATCAATTTATACTAAGATGCAAGTCTAGATAGAATGAATCACTACTCAAATTTTACACTTTACCAACGGTTGTAAACCATTGGTAAAGGCCTGGAAACCATTCATATATAGTATATCAACGGTTCCCTCAACAGTGGCCAAGTAAGGCCTGACAATAGGCCTATACCAATAGTTCTGTGAAAACCGTTGGTATAGGTGTCAAAATAGAAGGTATACCAACGGTTTTCTACAAACTATTGGTATATGTTTGTTAAAGTATAACATATACCAAAGTTTTGTAAACCATTGGTATATGTGTGTTACACTTTTAACAATGGTTATAAACCATTGGTATAAAGGGGATATGGAAATCCTTAAGGCTATACCAACTATTTGTTATAACCAATGGTATAAACCTATACCAAGGGTTACAAAAAAACTGTTGGTATAGTTATATTATAGTATCTATACCAACGGTTTTGAAACCGTTGGTATACAATTGTTTAGCTCCATAGAAGCAGGCCCCTCTCCCCTCTCCAGACCTACAACAACAAAACAACCACTCTCTAGACCTGCATCAACACTAATAAAAAAATCCCCATCCAAAGTATTTAAAATTTAGAATTCATTCCAGAATTTAGAAATATAGATGTTTAGAAATCCAAATGAAATAACAGCTGAAAGAGTATTCCAAATTTAGAATTCATTCCTCACTTAAACCACAACACAAACACACATAAGAGTATTCAAAATTTATAATTCATTCCTCACTCAAACCACAACACCAATACACACAAGAGAAAAAACCTACATGTTATAGGAAGAACATGGGATGTTTAGTCATGGTCTTGGGTTGAGTACCTTAAAACCAACAGAAAAACATGGGTAGAGTGGCAATGATCATGACACCCATAAGATATACAATGGAAGTGGTCATGTGCTTATACCTAGGAAGAGTTATAGGAATCACATGGGATGTTTATATTCCTCTAATGATTATGTATCCATGCATAAATGGTTCCTGATGTGTTAGTGGGAAACATTGTCCAATCTCGACCTAGGAGATGGGTTACCAGAATAGCCTACATGTTTTTCATAGACATTTCAATTAGAATAAGGGGGTATGTGGGTAATTTTAATTTGCCCTCCTAGGTGTGATGTGAGATGAATTCCCATCTTTGGTAGTGGGTATGAATATTCAATTAAGTCTTTAGTATTAGGTTCCCAAAGGGACTTTGTTTTGGTCCTAGAACCCACTGTTTGAGGATGGGATTGAGGTGATCCATTGGGAAATGGTGTCACCATATGTATTCCTCACCATTGGGGAATTTTTATGAGACATTTAAACTTATTTTTCAAGAATCTATGTGTAGCCTTGTTGACCAATTTGTTATATGGTATTATTGAGTGTTCATAGGTTTCATATGAAATCACTATATGATATTTATTTGTTGTATGTTATTGTATAGAAAGAACGACCAGTGATTGAGAATTTGAACATGAGTGTTGATGCATGTTCATGATGGGATGTCGAGACTCATTACCAATATAATTCATGTTTTTTATATATACTATGACCCATTGTGTTTCAATCTATGCCTTGGGAATATTTTCTTCTAATAAAGTATGACGAATGGACAATATATTATTTTTTTTCCCTAAATTTCTAGAATATTTGTGTAGTATTGTGAAGATTTTAAGAATGTCAGTTGTTGTTTTCACTTAAAATGTTGTCCATTTCAATCAAAAGTGACAAACTTTGAGTGATACCAGTCACACCGTGCCTCAGATTGAGGTGGGGTTGACTCGTACTTGTCAAAAATGATCCATGGATCATTGGGGTGAGGGCTGTCCGGGGGGTGTGGGGGGCTATTCGGGGGTGAGGGGTGT
This sequence comes from Viscum album, assembly GCA_963277665.1. NCBI lineage: Eukaryota > Viridiplantae > Streptophyta > Magnoliopsida > Santalales > Viscaceae > Viscum > Viscum album. The sequence goes on along the minus strand of OY728148.1, from coordinate 990,179,810 downwards.
AGTCCGGGGGGGGGGGGGGGGGGGTCTGTCCGGAGTGCATTTTTGACCACCGTGGTCATAAAACACCTCTGATTGACATGTTGTATAGCTATCTATTTCACAATTAACCCACTCTTTGTTGTCGTCCGATTTCATGGTATTCTGAGGTCCTTCGGCCGGTTTTGACCACCCCACACAGATTTTTCAAGCACGACAAACACCTAAAAACAGATATTCTACCATGTCGCGCAAACTATGAGTCCGAATGATGTTTCATATTTTTTTACACCTCATGAATTATAATTAGGGTGTTTTCGGGGGATTTCAAGTCATTCTGATGTCGTTCGATATGTATTTTACCGTAAAACACATGTTTTCACCATTTAGGACATGCAGAGTGTGTCTTTAGCAACTGTGGTCACACGATACCTCCGATTGGCATGTCGTCTAGCCGACCATTTTACAATTCCCCCACCCTTTGCTATCATCTGATTTCATGGCATTCTGGGGTCGTTCAGCCGATTTTGACTACCCCACACACGCTTTTCAAGCACGCCAAACACCTAAAAAAAATATTCAGCCATGTCGCACAAACCGCACATCCGAATGACATGTTGTCTCCTCATACACATCACAAATAATAAATAGGGTGTTTTGTGTGATTTCAAGTCATTCTGATGTCGTTCGAGATGCATTTGACCATTAAACACAAGTTTTGGCCATTTACGACATGCAGAGTACGTTTTCGGCCACCGCGGTCACACGACACATCTGATTGATGTGTTGTCTGGCCTAGCATTTCAAAAATCACCACCCTTTTTTTTCTTCTGATTTCATGGAATTCCAAAGTTATTCGGCTGGTTTTGACCTCCCTATGCATGCTTTTCAATCATGCCAACACCTAAAAAACACATATTCTGCCATGCCGTGCAAACCGTAGGTCCAAATGACGTGTCGTCTTTTCTTACACCTCAAGAATAAAAATTAGGGTGTTTTCGTGTGATTTCAATTCATTCTGATATCGTTCGGTATGTATTTGACCTTAAAACACATGTTTTGGCGATTTACGACACGCAATGTGCGTTTTTGGCCACCGCGGTCACACGACACCTCATATTAATGTGTCTTCTTGCCAACCATTTTAGAATTCACCCACCCTTGGATGTCGTCCAATTTCATGTCATTCTAAGGTTGTTCGGCCAGTTTTGACCACCCCACGCACGCTTTTCAATCACGCCAAACACTTAAAAAACTCATATTCAGTCGTGTCATGCAAAACGCGCATCTGAATGACGTGTCGTCTCCTCATACAACTCATGAATAATAAGTTGGGTGTTTTGTGTGATTTCAAGTCATTTCGATGTCATTCGGCATGCATTTGACCACTAAACACATGTTTTGTCCATTTACGACACGTGGAGTTCGTTTTTGGCCACCGTGGTCAGAAAAAACCTCCGATTAATGTGCCATCTGGCCAAAATTTTTTCCATTCACCTACCCTTTGTTGTCGCCTGATTTCGTGGAATTCTGAGGTCGTTCGGCCAGTTTTGACCAGCCCATGCACCTTTTTCAAGCGTGCCAAACACCTAAAAAAACATATTTAGCCGTTCTCCGAAAACCACCATCCGAATGAGGTGTCATCACCTCATACACCTCAAGAATAATAATTAGGGTGTTTTTGTAAGATTTCAAGTCATTCTGATATCATTTGACATGCATTTGACTGTTAAACGCATGATTTGGCCATTTATGACATGCGGAGTGCGTTTTTTGCTAGCACGGTCACAGAGCACCTCTGATTAATGTGTTGTTTGGCCGACCATTTCAAAATTCACCCACCCTTTGTTGTTGTCCAATTTAATGGCATTCTGAGGTCGTTCGGCCAATTTTGACCACCCCACGCACGCTTTTCAAGCGCACGAAACACCTAAAAAACACATATTCTATCATGCCACGTAAACCACACATCTGAATGATGTGCCGTATCCTCATACACATCACAAAAAATAATTATGGTGTTTTCGTATGATTTTAAGTAATTCCGATGTTGTTCGAAATACATTTGACCGTTAAACACATATTTTGGCCATTTACGACATGCAGAGTACGTTTTTGGCCAGCGCGTCACACGACACCTCTGATTGATGTGTTGTTTGGTTGATCATTTCACAATTCACCAACCATTTATTGTCGTCCGATTTCATGGAATTCTGAGGTCGTTTGGCCAGTTTTGACCACCCCATGCACGCTTTTCAAACACGCCAAACACCTAAAAAACACATATTTAGTCGTGTCATGCAAACCACGCATCTGAATGAAATTTTGTCTCCTCTTACACCTCATGAATAATAATTAGAGTGTTTTAATGTTATTTGAAGTCATTCTGATGTCGTTCAGCATGAATTTTACCATTAAACTCATGTTTTGGTGATTTACTACACGCGGAGTGCGTTTTCGACCACCACAGTCACATGACACCTCTGATTGATGTTTCATCAAGAAGACCATTTCAAACTTCAGCCACTCTTTTTTTTGTCTGATTTAATGGCATTCTGAGGTCGTTCATCTAGTTTTGACAACCCCACACATGCTTTTCAAGTGCACCAAACACCTAAAAACACATATTCAGTCGTTCCGTGCAAACCGTGCATCTGAATGGAATTCCATCTCCCCTTACACCTCATGAATAATAATTAAGGTGTTTTCATGTGATTTCAAGTCTTTCTGATGTCGTTAGTCATGAATTTGACCATTAAACGCATGTTTTGGCCATTTACGACACACTGAGTGCGTTTTCGGCCAGCGCGGTCACACGATGCCTCTGATTGATGTGCCGTCTAGCTGACCATTTCATAATTCACCCAAACATTTTTTTTCATCTAATTTCATGGCATTCGGAGGTCATTCGGCCGGTTTTGACCACCCCATGCATGCTTTTCAAGCATGCCAAACACCTAAAAACACATATTCAGTCGTGCCACACACACTGTGTGTCCGAATGATGTTATATCTCCTATTACACCTCCAAAATTATAATTAGGGTATTTTCGTGTGATTTCATGTCATTACAATGTCTTTTGGCATGCATTTGACCGTTAAACGCATGTTTTGGCCATTTACGACATGCAGAGTGCGTTTTTGGCCATCACGGTCACACGACACCTCTGGTGGAGGTGGAGTTGACTTGTACCCATCAAAAATGACCAATGTATAATTTTCCTAAATAATCAACACAATCTGAATGCGTTTGATCGGTTTTTCGTATGTCAGTTGTTCTTTTCACTTAAAATCCGGTCCATTTCAAATAAATGTGAGACACTTTGAGTGGTAATGGCCACAACATGCATCAGATTGATGCGGGGTTGACTCCTACACATAAAAAATGTCCCATGGATCATTGTTCTAAAGTATCAACAAAATCCAAAAATATTTGGTCTATTTTCCGTATGTAAGTTTTTGTTTTCACTTAAAATGTTGTCCATTTCAAATAAAAGTGAGACAGTTTGAGTGGTACCAGTGACACCGTGCCTCAGATTGAGGTGGTATTGAGTCGTACATGTCACATATGACCCATGGATCATTTTCCTAAAGTATCAACACAATCCAAGTAAGTTTGTTGAGTTTTCCGTATGCCAATTGTTTTTACATAAAAGGGTGTCCATTTTTAACAAAAGAGAGACACTTTGAGTGATACTAGCGACACTGTGCCTCAGATTAAGGTGGGGTTGACTCGTACATGGCACATATGACTCATGGATCATTTTCATAATGTATCAACACAATCTGAATGTGTTTGGTCGGTTTTACATATGTCAGTTAGGCAAATAGTGAAACAACACGGATAATATCTTATACTAAAACTATAGACATTGTGCATGATGTGCATCCCCTGGTGCATGGTTAGGGAATATCAGACACATTTCTTCTAATATATATTCATATATGGTTGGTAGATACCCTCTGGGATGGACATAAATTTTTTACTAACCATGAGGCATAGTGTTTTTTACGCCGACCGGGGTTCCGAGATTTGAACAAGCTCCAGAAGCCCCATAAACTATTATAATATCATTAGGATTCCATATTTGGTAAAAAATAAAGAGTTATATTGAATTAAAAAATATCAATACCAGAGTGAAAAACCAGGATAAAAAAAAGAGTTATACAAAATTCACAAATGCAATGGATCAATCTACTCCTGATCACCATGACCCTCACCACTATCATCATCAGCCTCATCATCTCCGCCATCTTTGTCCTCGTCATCATTATCCCTATGCTCATCCTCGGCCCCATCCTCGCCCTCAGCCCCATCCTCACCCTCATCCTCATCCTCATCCTCACCCTCATCCTCTTCAGCATTCTCTTCATCACCAGGAATGTCATTATCTCGACCGCCACTAGAACTTCCACTTGGTGCATAGGATAATGAACCCATCGAATACATATATGTCTGACAAGCCACGCTGGCCTCTGGTGGAAGTGATGAAGATAAAGCTCTGATCGGTTTCATAAATTCTTTCTCCCTTGTTTGAAAATTTTCTTCCAGCACTATGACCCTTTTATTAGACTATCTTGCATGCTCCTTTACCTTTTCCAACTCGGTGGTACTAGAATGGATACCTGGACAGGACCAATACCTCACCGGGACTATATTCTTTCCAGGTCAGTAGCGTAATCGACCAGAGTGCTCATCTCCCAAAACGTGATATTAATGATCGTGTGGCCCTAAATTGTCAGGATCTTGGGCATCAAGGGCCTCTAAATCAGCATGTAAAAATATTAATAGATTATTAAATTTCAAAATAGATATTAATCTAAAACATACAATCTTTTATTGTGTCGGTTCATTAACCGCAGTTCCCTATTTTTTCCTTCTACTCGAGAAAAACAATTTTGGTCATGGGAGACGTCCTTCAATATACATGTTTTGCTTCTCTAATGACATTGAAACAATATAAAGTTCAAGTATAATCATATATTCAATATTCAATAAATCGCATAATTTATGTAGGAAACAAAAAAAAAGGAAATTACAAAAGAAAAATTATAAACAACTATATCGTACCAGCTCTCTCTCATGATCTGACATAGTAGTTCACCCCAAAGTGTGGAGGTATTTCTTTGTATCAATATTTTTTTTCAGAAGATTACTAAATACTGTTTAATAGTAAATAAGATAACATTAATGAAAAATATGAAAATTTTCATTTATATACCTCAAATGGGATTAATACCTTAAATTTGGCAGTCTCCCAATGGGTAATCATTTGAAGATATTGCTCTATCGGACAGTCGTCCAAGATAGGTACTGTCTCTAACTCTGTGCCCACTCTATCACACCATCCAACATACAGCTCATTCTTATAAACTCTATAAATCTCTCTTAGCTTTTTTAAACGTGTTGGTCATGCACCTTCTCCACCAGGGAAGTTAAACTGAAGCCGACACCCAATAGATTAATTCATATAAATACAAAAAAATACTACATTAAATCCAATAGACTTTTCACCCGTATTAGTTCCCACAAAATATCCTTGACATCATGTGGTAGATTTCTTCAAGAGAGATGGGTGACCAGAATGATGTCAGAGTATTTGTCTAGAATCACCAAAAAACCTCGACATTCCTTCCCAAATTTATCAATCATTTTTCATTCATCATTGTATTCAACCATCAACTGTGTCTGGTGGTTCCATACCGCATGAAAGCGATTACACCACCTCCCTCGCCTCCTATTAGTAGATGAATCTATTTTTAAAGAAAAAAATATCAGTACAAGTTATAATAAAAATAAATTTTGGTATAAAAATTTGTTAGAGTTATATAAATAAACATGTGGTAGTCGGATCAATGGGAATCACTGGATGTGTAGAAGCTGAAGGAATATCCTGTACAGGTGGAGTTTCCCTCAGTCTACGCTCCTCAGCCACATACTGTATCGGAGTAGGAGTTTAAGAAGGTGGAATATAATAGCTCGAAGATAATGAACCAGAAGAAAAAGATTATGGAACATACGTCAGGCCAACTGGTAGTGTAATCATCGGAGGCCTAAATATCTTTCCTGTCCCTAAAGACACACCAGGATCAAAATGGGGCGTAGAAGATACGTCTGTGGTAAGGGAATAGTCCAACCGGGTATGACTAGTGCATCGTATAACTCTCACACCATAAGCCCTCTTACCACCGGCCTCAGAACCGGGATCACCATATGATCATCTAACTCTGACACCACCCCACTCCTACCACCGTCTCTGTACTGGGAGTAATATCCAGCTCCTCGTCAGATAACTCTTATCTAGGGGGTTGATCCTGAAAAAAAGTTTAACACAAAAGTAAACACATGATATTATATGTTATTGAAATATATATATTTGAAAAAAACTCACAACATGGATGAGTGGAAGAACTCTCATCTGTGTCATGAGAAAATTACATTCTGTCATCTTTTTCCACTGTATCTCTTCAATGGGTGTCATTTCCTACAATGAAAACAAATATGGAAGTAATTAGAAACAAATAACTAATGTGTAAACCAAATAACATAATATAGAAAATCCATTCTGATAGAAAAACATAAAGATTCATTGCCTCATCATTGAATCAAACAATTTTTAAAGGGAATATTTTTACCAACGGTTGCACACAACTGTTGGTAAAAGAGAAGTTCAAGGCCCCGTTATAAGCATACCAAATAAGGGCACATGCCTCAGGCCCCATTATGTGTTATAGGCATCCCAAATCATTCACTCATGTTTAATAAATCATTATTTGCACCTCTATGGTCATACCATTCATTACCCAATTAGTTCCTCAAGTCAAGCGCACCCCATGGGTGGATAAAGTTTAGGCTTCTACACTAATAGGTTGTTCATGGATTGTAAAAATGTTTAATTTCATAAAGTATAGACAAAAACATTTATTTTTAAATTTGATATTAATAATAATGTATGTCAATGATAACAAGATTACTTAATTAAACATGTGAATTATCTAACATTGTTATGGATGTATACACATGCCCGCATGGCTAGTGAAAAGAACCCCACCATCATAAAAGTGTGTATTGGCCAAGAAAGAGATATAATATACAATGCACAATGAGAACCATATTTTATTGACCCTAAAGTTATATTAGTATAGTCATTTTAGGAAGCCAATTATCACTCATGACTAACCATGCCACTATAAACAACCTGGAGTGTATGAGTTTTCTCTCTGATCTTAACTATAGCATCACACATTCTTACTGTGATGTGAATCATGTAGAATATGGATAATATTAACAAAAAATTCCCAGAAATACCAAGCCTTCTAATAACTGAATATTTATGGATGATATTAACACATAATTCATTTTGAGTCAAATTTGATTCACTGTCAATGCCCAACACACACACCCAAATCAAATAGAAAACAAAAGTCATACACACCCAAATCGAAATAGGAAACCAAAAAAGTAGATGCAGAACATTAAAATGAAAGTATCACTTACAAATTAGAAGTGTATAACAAATAAATTTTTAAAATGGATTGGAACGATGAATTTCCACAGTAGGGTAAAAAGAATCCTGCTTCTCCACTTCACCCAAATGAAAACATAAAACCAAAATATTAGATATAGTATCACTTACATAATACATGTTTAGAACTAAAGGTGGAAGGATTTTGGACGTAGGGGAAGGAAAATCCCAATTCCCCCTTCTGTTTAGGGCTGTAGTCATGAAGAATGGGGGAGTTCAAGCATCTCTGAATTTGGGAAAAAACTTTCCCAACAGTTTGTAAAAACCATTGGTAAAGGATGATTTAAACCTCTCTATACCAACAGTTTAGGAAAACTGTTGGTATAGAGAACACTTTTCCCAACGCTTTTAAAAAACTGTTGGGAAAAGATTATTTAACCAGCTTTTACCAACAGTTTTCTTAAACCGTTGGTAAAAGTACTCTACAGGCGTTGGGAAAACCTCTCTTTCCAGAAGTGAATTAATATGAAAGAATTTGGTTTTAGGGGTTGGTTAAATGTTCAATAATTATTATCCTTTATATGTTTTATTTTAGTTTGATAATACAAACATTAAATCTCATGTTTTAACTACTATTCTATATTTATAAATTGTGGAATATCATTGAATGTTTGAGAACTCTCAACCTCCTCCTTTAATCCAAGTTGGTGACACACCGTTTTCTAGAACGTGTCATCTTCTAAGACCCGATTCAATCAAATCTGTTTCATCCATTGATTAGATCAACTCCAACGTGTGAAGAACTAAACAATAGATACAAGAAAAAATGATTAAATAAAATAATAGGGATAAGTTGAGTTGCATGTCATTGGAGGTAGTCACAACTTCGGGGATATTCACCGTACCCATGCATGCTACTCTATTCTATCTACAAACATAAAATTAACCATTAAAAAACATTCATGATCACTTTCACCTCCCCCCCTAGCCAAGTCCCCGGGTCATCCTCTCATTTTCGAGAGTAATATATTACTTGGTGGAGTGGGTGGAAGAGAAGATAGATAGATGTAAAGAAATAAAGAAAAGTGGATGGAGAAACAAAAAGACATGGATTAATAAAACTAAAATATGAATTACTATTGAAAACTAATAAAAAAATAAAAATAAAATAAGAAATAAGGGGAAAAAGAGGAGAAGCATCAGCTCGTGCCATGATGGGATCCCTCCTTAGTTGTGGGCGTCGAGTTGATGATTTGGGAAGGAGACAAGGGCCTCCTTTTATAAGCATACTCTATCCTCGGAAATTTTGTGTGTTGTTGGCCCATTAAATGGTCGTTTCACACATGGACCCCTGCATAATTTGTTTTCATAAATATGTTTTTCATTCACCCTCCAACATTCATCTCATTTATCCATAGTATTAAGGAGTTATTGAATTTTCATTGAATAAGGATTTTTATGGCCAAAATTTCCATGAATATTCCTTCAAATTTATAACGATCAATGGAAACCTTAATGTCTTAAAAACTCCACCAAATTTGTTTTAGAGTTGTTTTGATGTGTACTAGTGATATCCCTAGTGTAATAACCTAAATGGTAGGTGAGGGGACTGATTTGTGGATCTGTTACGGTGGTGGGGTCCATACTTTCCACCCGAAAAAGTTTCCAACATCAATGATTTTTTTTTGGACTAATAGATATTTGAATCATCACTAGGACTTGAAGAGAAATTTGAATGAAATAAAAACAGGATTCTAAAAAAAGCAAAAATTTCGGAATTATATTTTTTACGAAATGAAAAAAATACCCTTGTGGAAAAAATCATTCAAAAATCCAAAATTATGCACTTTTATCAATTTTTCTAATAATCATTCTAAAATTCAAATTACCCATTATTTTAATAAAACATTGAAATACATGGGATTTATTATTGAAAAACATTATAAATCCTCTTTATTTTATAAAAATAATGCACATAAATTTGCTCTGTCAAATACCCTCACACATAAACCATGCTTGTCCCCAAGTATGAAGTCTCAAAATGGGAATCAGAGGACACCAATATTACCAATATTCAAATTCCAAGGTAATAAAATTAAAAAAAAATTCAATTTGAAATCAAAAATTCAAAAATCTACATAAAATATCAATTTAATTTCCCATTTTTCAAAGAAACAAATAATTCACATAATTTACATTTACCCTTTGAAATTTGATGGAACTTATCCTTTCATTCATTCACGATCCTTGATTAATTATTATTAAACATGACAATTCATGATTTACCACACTTTTGATTCTTTTCTCTCATCAATCATGACACAATTCAAGTAGAGTTATTCTCATATCACGATAACATGCTCCTTATCCATAGGCTTGTAAATGAACTACTATCTCCACTTTGTAAAAAAAATGCACATAAAATCATGAGGACTTTCAATTAAGGTTCTATTGGCTCTGAGGTTTATGGTTGGTGGGATTTGATGATTTAAAAATTATGTCTCAAGAAGGAGGCTAATATCTTAAGTACTATACATGATATCAAAAGTAAAAATATAATGAAATTATCCCCTTCAAAGTAGAAACACCTAATTCCCAAAACTCAAAGAAAAGGTTATGATCAAGTAAGAATAAGGAATGATTTGTGCACCCTCTTTATTTTTTTTATTTTTTACTTTTTATTCTTTTTTCAAAAGTTATGATTATATCAAATCACGCATCCATCATCTAGCCACATAACATCATAAGATCATCGGTCTAGAAAATGGTGATTTTTGGTTTTCCCATATCACGACCCATTTTTTTTCTCTTTTTGTTGGTTCTTTTTGACATTTTTGTTATTTTTTTAATTAATGAGGGGAAAAATAGAGTATAATGAATGATTCCAAAACCTTTTACAATTAACACAATAAGACCCCCACACTTCTTCCTTAAATTGTATATTATCCCGTCCACCATGATTCCCTTTAACCCTGCACCTCATCTTTGAAATATCATGAAAATACTGAAAGGAGGTTATGAATGGATAAAAATGGGTTGAAATTTGTCTCATTCCTATAAAGGTCATTCATGGTCTCTTTGAGATAAAATAAGGATTGATGTAAAGGTGGTATTTTAAGGAAAATTGTAATTACAAATGATTCCTCAATCATTTTAAATGTGTTTTTACGTAGTCATAACTTTGATAAGTTTCAATACAAGTTCTTGTAAGTTACATGTCCCAAGATAATCCAAGAAATATGATCAAGAATAAATTGTAAGTACATGGTATATAAATCCTCTTGGGAATGGAAAATATAACATTGTACAATCAATCATGGCATGATTAATTAATAAATTCACATGAACTTCAGAAATTCAATGCATGAAGGATGGTAGAGAAATTTCATTTACATGAATCAATTAATTCCTTCAAATAACGAGTCATTACTTCAATATCCATGCTTCATATTAAAAATTCAATTATTAATTTCAATCATTTAATCATATCAACATTGAAATCTAAAACATGGAATCACAGGATTCCTAAGAAACTCGTGTCTCTTTGATATGTTAAGTAAAACATGTATTCAAGTGTGGGCTTGAAATTTTACCTTTAAAGAGAAAAACATCTTGTGGACAAAAATTTGGAGAGTTTAAAAGATAAAACAATAAAATTGAACACCCTTTTTCCATGAAACATGGTCCTTCCCCTTTACTATTTGGGGCTTCCTTCTACTGTCATGATCCTTTAAAAGAAAGTTACTCAATTAATCACAATGATCATTTTGTTTAATCTCAAAATAAAAGAAGGATGGGACCACATGCTAAATTATTTAAATGAAAATAAATTGAAATATAAATTCCTAGAAAGCAAGTAAAGATAAATCTTGGTATTATCCCCCAAGTGGACCCTGAAGTTTGAAAGAATCTAGAGGGAAGTACCTACTATAATCCAAATTTTGATGGAGGATAAAGATTCATTGATTTGAATGACCGCATGTGGCTTTTTCCATATTTTTCATCGTTCTTCTGAGACAGAGTACACCATATCTCCCCTTTATAATGAGTAATATCTTGCATTATGGGGGTAAGATAATGTATGAGTCATCCTCCTTCTTTGCTGAAACTTTTGAAACCTCTTATTCTCTTTCCATTAGTTACTTGAGGTATGCTTCATCAAAATAATAGTCAATGGGAATGTCAGAGTGTAATTCAATAGGACTAATATTAAAATATGATTTATCAAGATCAAATTCTTCACCATCAAAGCATCTTTTTACATGGTTTCCTTAGGAAAATACACTAGAATCTCTTCATGAACTTCCTTCAATAAATATTCAATGTGTCTAGGGAGCTTCATATGTTCCTCAGCATGTGCACATCGAGGTTCTTCTTCTTCCTCCAAGGAAGAGTTCAGGTTGTCTAATTCTGTATAATCAAAACCACATAGAGTGATGTAGAATTCTTATTCAATAAAATTAGAAGGGATAGAGTCAATGAGTGGTTCAAATCCCTGAGTCAGTTCCGCTTCAATCTATTCCTTAGTGGTAAGTGCCTCTTGGAGTATACTCTCTGAGGATGGAGGTATGTAGTCAGGGTCCTCCATCTTGACTTCAAATTCAACCACTTGGGTGGATTCTTCTTTTAGTGGTGTTGAGTCTTATTCTTTGTATTATATGAGGACATTCGGTAGTTCCTCATATTTAATCAAGATTTCATCCAAACATTGTTGATCTCCCACTTGTAGCTCAGTAGATACGTCTTCCTCCATTGCTTCCTCAGGTTCTTCAATTTCAAATATAAGTTGTGAAATTTATTCCACCACTTTCTCATGTTCTTCCTCTGGATTAGGGTTGGTTTTCTCTATTAATGCATGAACATAATCAAAAGCTCTATTAGCCTTTTTGGTTAGTTGTTCAATGCTTTCTCTATGTTCATGCATCTAATCTCTTCTAAAATATTCATCTTCTTTTTGTTTTTGATGGTTCACCTGAGAGTAATTTTTCCATGCAAAAAATTCTGAATTTGAATATATCATGGAAACTTATTTTTTGTTTTTTTAATAAAATGATATATAAATAATATGTGAAAATAGAAAAAGTAAATTAACTAATTATTGGATCCCCAGAAACAACGTCAGTTTTGATGCACGTCTGTTATGGTGTGTGGACAAAAATAATTATATTTTTCCTAGTGCAGAATAGTGGCTAACCAGGGTCACCTCTCTTGAAGATCCTTCTCAATGTAGTACACTTAATTTATTTAATTCATCTATTATATCACTTTTTGTTGTTTTTTTATTAAATTAAAGTGATTAAAATCTTTTTGGGTTTTTTATTATTTTAAATAATGACATGTGAAGCAAGAATTCTAAATTTATACTAAGATTCAAGTCAATATAGAATGAATTAATAAGAAAGAACTTGGTTTTGGGGGTTGGTTAAATATTAAATCATTATTATACTTTATAAGTTTTATTTCAGTTTTATAATCCAAAGATGAAATCTCATATTTTAACTACTATTATTTATTTATAAATTGCGTAATATCATTGAATGTTTGAGCACTCTCAATTCCACCTCCTCCTTTAATCCAGGTTGGTGACACACCTTTGTTTAGAATGTGTCATCTTCCAGGACCCAGTTCAATTGAAGTTGTTTCATCCATTAATTATCTCAACTCCAATGTGTGATGAACTAACCAATTAAGGGAGGGAAAAATTATTAAAAAAAATAATATGGATAGTTTGAGTTGCATGTTATCAGTGTTAGTCACAACATTAGGGGCATTCGACTTACCTGTACATGATACTCAAATATATCTACAAACTTAAAATTAAACCTTAAAGAAAATTCATGATCACCTTCACCTCCCCTTTGGAGAAGAATTGGGTTTATCCTCTCATTTCTGAGAGTAATAGATTACTTGGTGGAGTGGGTGGAAGAGAAAGGAGAGATATGTAAATAAATGAAGAATAGTGGATGGAGAAACACAAAGGCATGGATTGTTAAAAATAAAATTTGAATTACAATTGAAAAATAACACTAAACTAAAATTAAAATAAAATAAAATGATAAAATGGGGTGGGAAGAAAGGTGTAGAATCATCCCATGCCCCGTTGGGAACCCACCTTGGCTGTTGGTGTTGAGCTGATGATTTGGGAAGGAGGTGAGAGCCTCCTTTTATAGGTAGAATTATATCCCTTAAAATATTACACATTGTTGGCACAATAAATGGTAGATTAACACATGTAATCCTTCATAAAAGTTATTCCTATATGTATTTTCCATTCAACCTCAACATTTAAGATCATTTAGACATCATATTAAGGAGGTATAGAATGTTCATTGAATAAGACTTTTTATTGCTGAAATTTCTAGGAAGTTTCCTTCAAATGTATAACGATCAATGGAGACCTTAATGACTTCCAAACTCCCCCAAAATTGTTTTAGAGTCATTCCTATGTGTCCTAGTGATATCTCAGGTATAATAACCTAAATTAGAGGTGAGTAAACCGATTTGTGCATCCGTTAAGGTGGTGAGGTCCATGCTGTCCTCCCAGAAAAGTTTCCAAATTCAATGATTTTTTTGGACTAATAGATCTTCGAATAATCTCTACATCATAAAGATAAAGTTGAAGAAACTAAAATCAGTATTATAACAAAAAATTAATCAGTAATTTTTTATTTATATATTTTTAATAAATAACAAAAATACCCTTGTGGTAAAAATCTTTCGAAAATCCAAAATTATGCACTTTTCTCAATTTCTCTCATAGTCATTCTAAAACTCAAATTTCCAATTATTTTAATAAAACATTGCAATACATGGGTTTTATTATTCAAAAAAATTAAAAAATCCTCAATATTTGATATAAAATATGCACATAAAGGTTCTTTTTCAGAGATGGCATGCCTCCTTGTCTTGTGTTATCATAATATGTCATGCCTAAATTGATTAAATACATAAATAGAACTAGTTAAACGAGTGGGTATACTTGTTAGTTTTTTTTGGATTGCTTAAATGGGTTTTTTGTAATTATTATTAATGGGTGGGTATATCCATGTGATGTGTTAAATGGAAATTGGTGATAAGTGGGTGTGTATAACCATGTGACATGATTAAATGGAAGTGGAGTACATTAGTGGATATACTCATGAGATGTAACAGTTTAAATGAGTAGGTATACTCATTGAATGGTTTTGAATTTAATTGATTTTCTGAGTGGGTAGACTCATATGGTTGGAAGTTGTAAAATGTATGGAATCATTGATGATTTACATAGATTCCAAGGATGGATCTCCATGGATTTTGAATGCAGTAGTGGACACCTTGGTTGAGTATTCACTTTGGGTTTTGATTCTGTGGGATGTATCAGGCTTTGTTTTCCATTAGATCTGGCTTGATTGGACTCACGTAGGACATGCTGGTACACATTCTCCTAGGAGTCCAACCAGTACCTATATTGAGTTTCTATTGAGATAATAATAGGACTTGATTATAATGCCTTTGTCTTCAATAGATTGGATTCAACCCTTCATGGTCTACACTTCATTATATTACACAATCGTGGGATATATGAATGTGGTTGTATGACAAGGTCATGGGTTTTTTATATGGTTTTCTTTATAGAGTAATGCTATGTGTACAAGATATGGATTGTTTTACGATAAGGTAGTGTTGTCTATTTATATTGCCTATAGGTTCCATGTTAGGAGTTTCCACCTGTTATAGGGAGCCACAAGAATCTGTTCGGTATAACTTGTTTGCGTTGGTTATATGCCTTGGGATTTCACACTTACATTACTGCTTACTTGTAATTGTTTCGCATATTTCATAGTGCAGCTTAGAATTGAATAGATCTTTGGGTGGAAATCTATTGGGATGTTTATCTCACACCTTGTTTGGGCCTCATTGGGGACCCAAACAAATTATATGGTTTCAGGTGATAGTATGGGAAAGCGCCCTAACACTGGTTGTTGTTATTTCATTAGAGCATGGGAACATGATACCCAGTTGAGGCTTGCGATGCTACTGTGACACTTTTTGATCTTTTTGGATTTTGGATACATGTATTTTACTTTATTTCCATGTATATTTTTTGGTTGTTTTCTAGATACATGTATAATCTACATCATGGTATATGAGACACGTGTGGCCTGTTATATATTCCTATCTTGCTTATCTATTTTACCTTTTGTCTGCTTATTGTATTTACTTCTTCTATTTAATTTGATTGACTTACAATATGATATACTTGGGTAATGAGGGAATAGTCTCCCCAATAAATAAACTAGGCCCTCACCACTAGTTGGTAGCATCTGGCATTTAAGGAGTGCGCTTGAGGCCATGTAGCCAACCGGGCTTGGGGCACTATTGAGTGGCATCCGAGTTCAGGACATTACAATGTGGTATCAGAGACAATTTATTTTCTAGTTTTATTTACTATTTGGAGACAATAGAAAGGGATATGAAGAAAAATGGAATTTGTTAATGAGCTATGCTCGAGCGTAGCTAACCCATGTACAAGAAAAATTTAAATAACCCTAAATGAAATTTCAATTTTCTAGTTTTGACTATTACAGTTGATTTGATTTCACCATTAGGCAACACACATGATTTATGCTGACACTATTGATGCAATTGTGGATTCTATTTTTTTGCATCCTGATGAGATGAGGGTATTCCATCTCATGCATCATATAGTCGCTTGTTAGAAATCACATATCTTGCATTATGTCATTCCATTTAAGATGAATTATTTGATGCATTCTATTGTGATCAGTTATTTAATAGTTGTTCCTGATTTTTTTATAGACTTTGTGCAGAGGATAGAGAAGTGACATCATCTTTCAATTCATAAGTTGTATGGGCCCTTATGAAATAGAAAATTACGTACCTTTTAAATTAAAATTTTGAAGTGAATTTGATGTGTATGGATTATATGGGAATCAAATTATGGTTCATGATGTGTTATGGGTCCTCAAGGATAAGAACTTGGTGGACCATTGGTTAAATCATGCCAAATAATGACTATTAAATGAAAATAAAGGGAAAATAGAGACTTGACCTACACCCGGATTTTGAGTGGGTGAGAGGTAGTGCTTCTAGTTGTGTTGTGGATGTTCATTATACATTCATGGATTTAGGATTAGTTTGTGTGTTATGACTTGTTTTAGGAGGGTTTTGGCATGTCCTACGCTTTTGAGATGCAACATTGATATCATTCCATTCCGAGGTGAGTTTTTGGAATTGTATATTCATGTCACTATGATGACCCCCAATGGTATGCCAAGTGGGTGGTGATGACCATGCTTTGAAGGTGGTGGTCCATGAGATACTAGTGGATCCTATTTTAGTGCTTTTTGTGGTACAATAGACTATTTTAGACATAGGTGTTGAGGCATTATTCCATGAGGGTTTATTTTGCTATATACAGAGTTTTCAAGGAGCACCATAGCCTACCATGAGTATGGCTGAGCTGACATGGTTGTTCTAGCAGCAACATCCTTTCATGTTTTTGGGGGACGATGGTCCACAAGCTTCTGAGTTGTGTCTTGAGACCACACTAGCTATCTCCGAGCATCTAGAGACAACTCTTGAGAGGTGGTTCAAGCTCACCCCATATATGACACACGGAGTAGTAGAGTACTGGTGGGTGTTCTGAACAAGGATGAAAGGCTAAGAGATATGGGTTGGACTGATTTCCAGACCTACTTCCTTGACTACTTTTACCCCAAGACACTATGGGTAGAGTGAGATAGTGATTTCATGCGTCTAGAGCAGGGCACCATGACAGTTATAGAGTACTCAACATACTTTACAGAGTTTCATAGTTTTGCACTGATGAACCTTACTGATGAGCTATCAAGAGCAAGATGCTTTGAGGAAGGACTCTGACATACTATCAAATCCCAGGTCAACGTGTTCAGGTTGACCTCAATAACTAAGATTGTGAATAAGGCACTGATTATAGAGTGGAAACAAAGGGAATTTAAAGTTATAGTGCAGGGAAATGTTTCATCTCAACCTAGTAGTTCTACATCGTGACGTAGAAAGCACCATTTTGATGCTTCCCATAAGATGAGCATCAGTTAGGCTATGAGAGCTAGTATATCTGTATTTTTTCACTAGTGTGGCAGGAGAGGACACATGAAGAATCATCATGACTGCAACCTAGTCGAGTGCAGAGCTTATGAAGGGATGGGCCACACATAATGGTTTTCCAGGACCTTCCCTCTAGTTGTGAGTTTTAAGGGGTCAGCTCCGATGTCAGGTTTTGGAGTAGGTTTCTATGATCTTTGTCAAGCAGGGAGCTAGAGCAATGCAAGCCAATCATGCTGCAGAAATAGTGGTCTTTGCTGAGGTTTCCATACACTAATTACTCCTATACATCGAAGGGGACCTACTCTGAGTAGTGAGGTTGTTTCACAGGGTCCTGGTATAGGTCAATTATATTATGTACAACCTACCCCTGATGAGAAAGGTTTCATTCTATCTACAGTGAGAGAAATTATCTTACTAGCCACTACTATTGCATATTCTCTTTTTGATACAGGTGTATCTCATAGTTCCATATCTGCACCTATTGTGAAGATCCTTGGGCTTGTTGTGTTGTATTTTAATGCGTTTTAATTATAAAAATACTATTGGGAATCATAATGGTTGATGTGCTCTAGTGCAGGGAGTACCCCCTTGAGGTTGGTCGATGTCACTTCATTTGAGATATTTATGTCTTTGAGATGATTGGGTTTGATGTCATTCTTGGGATGGAAGTTTAGTATATTATCGATCATACATTTTCTACTATCGCGTAGGGGTTACATTCACATCACCAGAGGATGCAGTGTTTACTCACAAGGGTGAATGGGGTGTCCAGGTGAGTTCAGATGGACTAGATCATCATGAGTTAGGAAGAATGATAGCCTAGATTGCTATTTTGTATTTTGGATGATCAGGGAGTGAGTCAGGTTGACTTTCCTCTAATGGTGGATCATTTCAGGGACATGTTCCCAGATGAATTTTCTAGTTTACCTCTTGAGAGATAGGTTGAGTTCTCCATTTAACTAGTGTTATGAGATACACCAATATCCATTTCTACTTACTAGGTGGCTATGACGGAGTTATAATAAATTAAGTGGATGCTAGAGTATTTGGAGGCAAAGGGGTTTATCTGACCTAATACTTCTCTGTGGGGTTTGCCAATTATTTTTTCAAAAAATGTGGATATAACTCTTTGGCTATTTGGGGATTATCGTAATTTGAATCAGCTAATGTTTAAAAATCGATATCCCATTTGTCAAATAGATGAAATGTTTGATAAGATTCTAGGATCTTGAGTATTCTTGAAAATTGAACTAAGGTTAAGATATTACCAAGTACATATTTGACCCACAGAAAAACCTCGTACAACCTTTCATAGTAGGTATGGATTATATGAGTATCTGGTTATTCTATTTAATCTCACAAACACTATCATGGTTTTCATGGTGCTGATGAACCGAGTGTTCCATCCTTAATTTTGACACATCATGTATTGGGCCGGGAGTAGTGCTGATGTAGGGGGATAGTGTTTTGGCATATGAGTCTCAATTTAGAATGCCATGTGAGAGGAATTACTCTATGCATGATCTTGAGCTAGATGTAGTTGTTCATGCTTTTCACTATTGGAGACATTATTTATTGGGAGATCATTTTTTGGTGTATACAGACTATAAAATCCTCATGTATATATTTACTCAGTATTATTTGAATATGAGGCAAAAAGGTGGGTGGAGTACCTATAGTATTTTGAATTAAAGCTTGAATACATGACTGGAAAAGGTAATGTAAGGTTCGATGCACTGAGCATGTGGACTCAGATACAGACAGTGCAGCAGGTAAGTAGTGAGTGGAAACTTATGGCGTTATTCTCTAAGATCTATATGGAGGTGCAAAATAGTTAGGAATAGACATATCTAACATCCATAGTTGTGACCTATACCCTATTGTATAAAGTAAGGATGTGGCAGTTATCGAATTCATAGGGTCTATTCCTATGTTAGAGTGTGGAAGACGAGGACCCTCCTCCTGGTTTGACCGTAGGTGTTGATGAGATCTTACATATCCATGGTTGTGTTTGGGTTCTAGTGGATATACGTGGGGATATGACATGGGAGTTTCATGATTCATCTTGGGAACTACATCCCGGAGTCAGCAAGATGTACAGTGACTTGTATAGTCAATACTAATGGACAAGTATAAAAAGTGAGGTTTCTAGTTTTGTTACGAGGTGTTACACTTGTCCGAATGTGAAGGAGGAACATCAACAACCAGCCATGATTTTATAGCATTTATTTATTCCAAAGTGGAAAAGAGATGATGTCATAATGGATTTCATGACTAGTTAACTAAGGTCGCCTTGAGGTAACGATGTTGCATGGGTTATTGATGATGGGATCAAAAAGGATGATCATTTGTTACCGATCAAGGATACATTCTATGTTAATGTTCTTGGAAGGTTGTATATCAATGAGATAATACAACTTCACAGGTTCTCATACACTATCATTTCAAATAGGGATTCCCACTTTATAGCTTGTTTCTTATAGAGTTTTCAGAGGGAACTAGGTACATATGTGCTTCTGAGCAAAGACCACCACCCTTAGACTAATGTCCAATATGATTGTATGATACAAGTTCTAGAGAACATGATGAGAGAAAGTGTCGTAAATTTTGGGGGATCATGGGAGAGACACATTCATCTAGATGATTTACCCTATAATAACAATTATCAGGCAATGATACAGATGTCTCCTTAAATGGATTTGTACAGTAGGCTATGTCAATCACCATTGTGATGGCTAGAGGCAGGTGAGGTAGCTTTACTGGTACCTTGTCTCATGCAAGATAATTTTGAGTAGATCCAGTTGATTCAGAAGTAGATGGCTACTTCACAATCTTGTTAGAAATCTTATGTCAATTACCGTATACGCCCTCTAGATTTGAGGTCAGAGATCAGGTCTTTTTATGCGTTTCACTAAGTTTGGGACATAGAAGGATCATGATACAGGGTAAGCTTTCACCACTATATGTTATGCCATTTGATATTATTGAGGGAGTAAGATCAGTAGACTATTAGTTTTAGTTACCTCAGAGGCACTGAACCATTCATGACATCTTCCACGTATCACAACTACACCATTATAATTTGGACCCATCTCACACTTTTCATCCCGAGGAGGTTGATCTACAATTTAATGCATCCTACAAGGAGCATCTAATTTGTATTGTTGATATGAGTATTAAGGTTATACAAGGATATTCAGTTCCTCTAGTATAGGTTCTATGGAAGCAATACCATTCACATGACGATACTTAGGAGCGGGAGGCTGACATACATGCTCAGCAACAAGAGTTTTTTTCCAATGGATCTTTACTAACCTTGAGAGGGAAATTCAGGGAAGAATTTTATTAAGGGGGGACGATTGTAATATCTTAGGTTTTTCTTGAGGTATGAATCTTTTACATTCTTTTTTTTCTTATACCCTAAGCTGGGCCATGGGCTGGTTGGGTTGTTTCAGGGAAATAATATGCAAGAAGGTTTTGTACCGGTTGGAGGCCAATTACACGATGCGTAATTGGATTACACACTATACAATTCGATTTCATAACATGTAATGGTTTGTCTATGACCTTTGACGATGTGTAAGGGTTTTACCCCATTAATGGAAAACCGAGCATTACACACCATGTAATGAAATTACTTGTCATGTAATTTCCCGACAATGTTTTTTAAAAATAGAGGTAGGGACCTCTATTTTTTGGACCAAAGCCTTTTTTCTCTGTTTTGAAGCCTAAAAACATTCTTATCTAGCATTTCAGATCTAGCACCCATTTGGATTCCATTTCATTCCTTGTCATTTTTGTTGGAACCACGTCTGTAAGATATTGATTCCTTTTTAGCCATTCTTGATTCTTCAGAACAACAATTGCATTGTTTGGATTTTGGTTTTTATGCCCTAATTTCTTGTTCTAAATATGTTCTTTAGATTTATTTCCAACCAAGAGGAATTAGGACTTGATACTATATGAGAACTCCACTAATGAGATAAGGTAGGTTGTCTATACTTTTCTTTTATATTTTGATGCTTTATAGAGCTATTGAAATTTTTTTCCCGCTGGACTTTTTAGCGCGGGACTAATTTTAAAGTGTTAATCTGAAATATTTGAAGTAGGACCTGTTTGGGACTCTGTTATGTTCTTTGAGATATGTTTTTGGTTTCTGACCCAGCCCAAGGACACCCATGGGGTGCACCATGCCTTTACTTTGGTTTTTACCATTGATGAACTACCCATGGGGTGTGACCTCGAGTTTTCACAGTTTAAGGAAGCTCGATTGTTCTTAAATGTGGCCGAATTTCATACATAGGAGATATCTTGTCTCCTTACCTTGTGTTATTATAATATTCCATGCCTAACATGATTAAATACATAAATGGAACCTTTAAAATGAGTGGGTATACATGTTGGATATTTTTTGATTGCTGAAATAGTTTGGTTGGTAATTGTGATTAATGGGTTGATATAACCATGTGATGTGTTAAATGGAAATTGGTGATAAGTGGGTGGGTATATCCATGTGACAGGATTAAATGAAAATGGAGTACATGAGTGGGTATACTCATGAGATGTAATGGTTTAAATGAGTGTGTGTACTCATTGAATTGTTTTGAATATAATTGTTTATATGAGTGGGTAGACTCATATGGTTTGAAATTGTTAAAGGCATGGAATGATTAATGATTTACATAGATTCCATGAATGGATCTCCATGGATCTGGAATGCGGTAGTGGACACCTTGGATGATTATGAACCGTTGGTATTTATTCCATGAGATGCCTTAGGGTTTTCTACCCATTGGATCTAGCTATCTTGGACTCATGTAGGACATGTTGGTACACATGCTCCTAGGATTCCAACTAGTGCCTATGCCATGTCTACATCGAGATTCTCCCGAGACTCAATGAGGATGCCTTGGTCTTCAGAACCAAATATCCAGCCCTTCGTGATCTACACTTCATTATACGACATGACTGTGGGATATATGATTGTGGTTGTATGACAAGGCCATGGGTTTTTGATATAGTTTTTTTATATGGTAAGGACGTGTGGACATGATATGGATGGTTATGTGGAATGGATGTGTTGTTTGTTTATATTGCTTGTAGATTCCTTGTTAGGAGCCGAAACATGTTACAAGGAACCACAAGAGGTTGTTTAGTATTACTTGAATTCAGTAGTTATATGCCTTGGGCTTTCAAAATTACATTACCACTTACTTCCACTTGTTTAGAATATTTCATATTACTTCTTAGAACTTTATAGATATTTTGGTGGAAAACTACTGGGATGTTTATATCACATCCTATTTGGGCCTTCTTGGGGACCCAATCAAATTATGTAGTTATATGGGATAATAGGGGAAAGCTCCCTAAAAATATTTTTTGATCACTATTATACGGCATGGGAGTATAGGACTAAGATGAGGCTTGCGATGGTACGGGGGCACTTTTCGGTCATTTTAGATTTTCGATTCTTTTATTTTATTATATTTCTATGTACCTATTTTTTATATTTTTTAGATACATGAATCATCTGCATCATGGTATATGAGACACTTTTGTCTTGTTACATATTCTTGTCTTGATTTTCTATTTTATCAATTGTCGGCTTATTATATCTGCTTCCACTATTTAATGTGATTGACTTCCAATGTGATAGATTATGGTAATGGGGGTATAGTCTCCCAAATTACTCACCTAGTCCCTAACTACTAGTCATAAGCCTCTGGAATTTGGGAAGATGTACTTGAGGCCATGTTGCCAACAGAGCTTGGGGCACAGTTGACTGAAATCTGGGTTCAGGATGTTACATTTGAACAATGATTCAATCTTTTAATGACAAAATTCATTGATGTCATATGAAGATATAATATGATGTTATGAATGTACGTACTATATCACATCTAGGTGAGAATAAAATTCCTTAATGTAAAAAATACATTCCTTTGGGTGATAATTCTTGTAGTGAGATAAATTCATTAAACTAATAAATAATACTATGGGTGAGAAAATTCATAAAGTGGCAAAAAAATTCTAGTGAGAGAAATCCAATTGTTTGAGAGGTTAGAGAGATGATATTTCATGGTTACTTTTATAGCTATATAATCAACAATAAAATTATATATGTAACTTTTAACTTATGATTCAGTCAAACTATGTTATCTAGCACTACAAAAATGAGTGGTCTTAGAGAAAGTTTATTAGTGGCAGTTCTAATAATCAATACTAAGAAAAAATTATTAAATATATTTTAAATATAGTTGCAGTTTCAATGAAAACACTACTAATATTTTTAAAAACTAACAGACCCCACCCCCTCCACCCGATGCTCTAACCCCCTCGCTCCCTTGGTCGTACCTCTCCCTGATGTTGGCGACTAACCTTATCCCTTGGCAGCACCTCTCCTCGACGTCGAAAATCCCCCCTCCCTCTCAGCCTCGCCTCTCCCAAACACTAGTGACCACCCCCAACTCGATCACGACTCTCCCTAGTTCTAGTGACTCCCTCCCCCCTACCCCCACTGATTCCTCAGCACCACCTCTCCCTAACGTTGATGACCACCCCTCCCCCTCAACCCTGCCCCTCCCCCAACAACGGTGACCGCCCATCTCCCTCGATCGTGCCTCTCCCCAATTCCACCAACTTCCCCTCACTCTTGATCATGCCTCTCCCCGGTGCCAGTGGTTACCCCCCCCCCCTCTACCCTACCTATCCCTGACACTGGCAACCGCCCCTCCCCCTTGGTCGCACCTCTCCCTAATGTAGGTGACTTCCCCACACCCTCGACCCCACATCTCCCCGACACTAACCCCCCTTCTCTCCAACAACATACCTCTCCCTCCTTCCTTGCATACCCCCGATGGCTAACCCCTTATACTCGATGGTGACAAACCCTTTTACCACTTTCACATATGATCCTCATGACCGCGACCCCACTTGCTACCTGATGATGGACCCACAATGATTCCCCTACTCTTTGATGGCGATCCCCAACGGTGACCCCTCTCCCCCATTTCTCATAGAGTTCAATCCCCAATCGTAAGGTGTAATTTTTTAATATTTTATGATTTGTTTTCAATATCATGATGCAGTATATCATATTGTACAATCAAATGTTAAATTTTATCACTTAGGAATCCTGTACACATAACTATCATTAATTCATATTATAAATGGGGATCTTGAATCATTTATATAATGAATGATTGTTTGTCTGTGGGGTTATAAATAGTCTGTAACTTCACGATTCATTTATCCCTCATGAATTCTTTGTGAGTAAGCCTTAGTTAGTTTTGGATAATGGTTTATTAGAGGATAAGAAACCATTTGGTTTTATTGATTATTCACTAATTTTTTACTATGCTTCCTCACACTAGCATGATACTTTCTAAGTAAGAACATATTGAGTATACATGTATGTTCATCATGATTTTAAATACTATATTTATAGAATTATAGGATAAATTAGGTGACCAAGAATAACGAAGTTAATTGATGTTTACATTTAATTTTACATGTTTGATTAACCATTTTATCTTTATATCTGAATATACAGGGAGAAGAGTGAAAATACAATACCTATGGATAAAAGTTGGATTACATTACCTCGAAACACACCTTGTTATGACAAGAGTTTGAAAAAATATATTATGTAATTAAAAACTGATCAGTGGTTGGTAAAATAAAATGTGTATGACCTGATTGAAAATTTAGGTGATGGTTTAATATAAATTAAGTATGTGATCATTTTATATAGAAACAATTTTCTGCTCAATATGTATGTAGGATTTGGCATTGTTAATATATTGTTCTGGAATTTAAAAAAAAGATAATCCTATCAACAAAACACAAAGTGACCATCCAAAGGGGAATTCAATTTGAAATTTGATAAAGGAAACATTTTTCTTTGTAGGATATAATGTCCAAGATTTCAATAGATCAAAAAAACGTTCAATTGACCTGGAGAATTTTAATCCTTCTAATAAGTTCCTTGACAAAAAAATGGGCTTTATGAATTAGTTGAAGACGTGCAACAAGAACTGTATGAAGGGTGTGATAAGTACTCAATTTTTTCTTTTCTACTTAAGTTGTATCATATAAAGAGTCTCTGTGAAATTATTGACAATGAAATGTACATGATTTTAGAGTTTCATCATGATGCATCTAGTGAAGCTATGATCCTTGCATCATTCTATGAGATTAATAAAATCATAAATAAACATGGACTGTATTATACAAAGATACATGAATTCCTTAATGATTGCATGCTTTACTAGGGAGAAGAGTCTGACAAAGAAGAATTAATAAGATTTCATAAAAGTATATGAAAGTCAATGAACATGAATGAGAGTATAAATCAATGCATCCCCAAGAAGAAAAAAATAAGAAAAATCCTTCACCTTTAGTTCATTAATTTCCTCTGATATGATGCTTGAAAAGATTATTCATGGAATCTAAGACTACATACAAAATGAAGTGACATGATCAAGATAGTAATGATGGCTTAATGAGACATCCAAAAGATTCAACATCATAGAAAATGTTTGATTCATTATATCTATATTTTTCTTCAAATCTTAAGAATTCACATTTGGGATTGGATTATGATGGTTTTAACCCCTTTTTTACATTAGGTACTAATTATTGTATTTGGACAGTTATTTTGATCCATTATAATTTACCTCCCTTGATGTGTATGAATAAATATTATTATTTAATTTTGATGATTATTTCTAGAAATAAAATGCCTAGAAATGGAATTGATGTATACCTTCAACCTCTAATCAAATAATTTCAAGAATTATGAGATGATGGAATAGAAACATATGATGCTTCAATGAGAAAACTATTAAAAATACTTGCTAATTAAATATAGACAATTACTGACATCACTAGATTAGGAAATTTATCTAATTGGAACAGTCATACTAGTTTTTCTGGTCTAGTTTTTAATTTAGTTCATCAACGATTTACTTATATAAAAAAATTATGTTTTATGCATCATCATTGATTTCATTATTTCTTCTCATAAGTCTTGGTTTAACAAGACACAGTTTAATATAGATATTAAACAAAGAAATTCACTAAATGTGTTATTAGGTTCAGAAATAATGGGACAAATATTTAGTGTCATTGAAGAATATGGAAAATATAATCATTTTAAAGAAGTGGAAAAGGGTACAAGGTACAATATTTGAAGCATTTGGAACAAAAAAAATAAAGGGTACATTTTTCAAAATTCTTCATTAGGAGTTTATTTTGATATGTTATAATCATGAAATAATGAATATTGAGAAAATATTTTGTGGCAATGTAATTTTCACATTGATTAATGAGAAGGGAAATCAAAGGATCGCCTTAATGCTCATATGAATTTAGAGTTAATGAATATGAAGCATGATTTTTGGGAAAATGAGAATGGAAAGTATCCTTCGACTACTTTTATAATGAAATATCAAGAGAAAGATGTATTCCTTCAGACATTAAAGAAATTAAAAGTGGAAGATGGATATTCCAGTTGTATATCAAGGTGTATTGACTAAAAAAATTGAAAGTTACATGGATTGAAAAGTCACAACTCATGTATTTTGATAAAAAAATTGTTTTCATTGGAATTGTGTAATATTTTAACTGAAAAAAAACTATTGTACCTTATTCAAAGAGATTTGTAGAAAATATATAATTCCAATTGAGCATGATAAACTTCAAGAATGAATTGATTTGACAGTTTTTATTTGTAGATGTTATTTCCCCCTTCATTATTCAATGTGATGACTCATTTGATTGTTCATTTGGTTGAAGAAGCTAATCTTTTCTGACCAGAACATTATTAATCGATGTATCCAATTTAGAGTTACAATGATATTATTTTTAGTTTCATTACCGAATTTAATTTTATTAAATTATTACATAATTTTTTTATATGTTTGTTATTTTTTTCATAAGGTACATAGGTAATTTAAAATTATATATGATGAATAAATATCAACCAAAATGCTTTATTGCTAAAGGTTACATATCCAAAGAGTGATTGACCTTGTATTAATGGTATTTGGATGGGATTGAAACTAGATTCAGTCATGTTTAATGTTTTGATGATATCTCCACTAATTATCATTTTGAAAACTAGTCCTCAATACTTCCAATTATTGGATAACCAATTGGAAAGGGGTCAAATTTTACATTGAATGAATTGGAGTTCCTATAATCACATAGATATATACCACTCAATAGTCATATTACAAATCTATTTATTAAAGAATTGTGATGTCAAACAAATATGTGATTAAGGGGTAGATATTAAAATGAGATGGAATTAAAAAAAGATGTTAATAAGGAGATTGTCAAATGGATCACCCAACAGATAAGTATATACTCATATTAGTATTATTGACTTGTAGTTATTTTTTATATGTTAAAACTAAAACTTTATATATATTTTTCTAGATAATGAATATTGAAAATTAATCTGAAATATCAAATTCATTTAAGTTTTTTTTGGCTTGAGGACCTTTATGAAAGTCTAAGATATTCGATGCCTACAATATTCATGGATTTAGGTTTCATACAATTTATCATGATGAAGACTTAAAAACTCAATATAGTGGTATATTTACACATATAGAGGTGAGATATTATGGAATTTTGGATGATATAATTGAATTAAACTATCAGGGTTAGTTTTTTGGTTGTCTTATACAAATGAAAGTGGGTTAATATTGATATGGGTATAATGAATGTTTAATTACATTTTAATTCAATCAACTTATTTCTATTTATCCATACCAATGAGCATGTAGAGAATGACCCATTTATCTTGGATTCCGAAGTGAATATTGTTTATTATGTGGATGATGAAAAACATGATGGTTAGAGTGTTTTTATACTTAAAGTAGAGAGACTTATATGATATGAGTGATGAAGATCAATTGGCACTTTGTGACAGTGATACTAATGAACCACAAAACATTAAATAAATTTTTAATGACAATACGGAAAAAATAGAACTTGCAATAGAGGGTGAAAATGAGTCACTCTTCACAATGGAGGTTTATAATAATGAAGATAATGAAGATGAAGATATTTTAATGTATAAAACGGTAATGAAAATATATTAAAATTTTTCACTGATAAGTGGTTCATACATATATACATTGTTCTAGTTTATCTTTTTTATTTTGTAAAAATTTATTAGTTTTTAATTTTCTATAAATTTAATATATCTAAACCAATTGAATTGCAAGAATGCTGAGAACAAATAAATTTAAAAATTCCAGCTGGTTATCATCTTAGAGCACACCAAAACTACCATCAACTTCATTGGATCTGAGTGATTTGGTTGTAATTGAGATTACCAGAGATCCAGCCATTCCCCAGATGTTTTCAGTATCCCACCATCCAATTCACCTCTAGTTATGGAGAAGTTGGTCATCCCTTCATCTAGTGGAAATCAGCGAGTTAATAAAACTGGTATGTATGTCATTGTAAAAAAACAATATATTTTATTAATTATTTAATTAATTTTTCAGATGGATAAAAATAACAATAGAAGATATATAAATATGAACATGAATGATGTTTGAGACCTGAAGGAATTCAATATTATCATTCCATTTAATGAGTTTGGGGTGCCTACTGATGATGTTTCTAGAATCTATGGGCAGATTATTAGGTAGCTTATTTGTGATACAATGAGCATTCTCATTAATTATAAATATTGGAGTCATATTCCTACAACTTGGGAAAATGTGGGTTTTGATCAATAATTAAAGGTAATTTAATTTAATATTCCATGATAAATAATTTACATGACATGAATAAAATTTTGTAATATACATATACAGTGTTTTGTTTTTTTATTTCTAGATGTTTTTTCATTTGGATGTCCCAGGCTCTATTTCAAACCCATGCACTATGAAAAAATTAGGAAAGAAATGGTGAGAATTTAAATGAATATTATGACATGAGTTTAATGAAATATCATTGAGAAAATGATAGATGTATGAGAAAGTGTGTGAATGAATTTCTCATGTGAAATGGAATTCGTTTTTTGATATTAACAGTGATGCATCTCATGATGTAATTTCATATATTAGAGTATCGTAATAACATAAAAAAAAATTATAATTTTTGTTAATGCTGCTATTTTTTGTAGGAATTATTGAAAAAAATACTATGAATCATGAGAAATAATTTATTCTTCACATCAGTGTGTTTTAGTGTTTTTTTTAGAAAAAGAATAATTTTAGTTTGTATTTTTTACATTATTATTTATATCATTTTATTATAAGTCAAATTTTTTCTAACTTGTTTATATTTTTTTTATAAAGGCTAATGAATTAGGTTACTATGTTGGCCATACATAGATGTGGTTTAAAGTGCATAGCGAATCTGATATCAGTTTTGTAAATGACCCTACCAATGATGTTAGAGAATGTATTTTTCATTATCATTTCATGTTATTTCATTACTATAAAAATTTTATAATGAAAAATATATTATAACAAATAAAATTTAACCCAATTAAATGGGGATGGATACATGGACAAAATGATGCCAATTTAGCACCGTTTGATACATCTAGCCAACCCCAATTAATTAGGTTTAAGGCTTATATGTTGTTATAATTTATTTTTCAATATTATGATTTTATAATAATGAAATAACAATACATAGTAATAAATGTTTTTTAATTAGATAATATTATTTAGTTCAAATATTTTAAAAAATAATTGTTAATATTTTTGTATTAATAGGTTCAAATTCAAGAAATATGGGATGTGAACCCTTTAAAATCATCAAAATTTTCCTAGAACGATTAAGTTCCAATTGTTTTAGGGAAGGAGAATCCTAGACATGGACAGGAGATGGGTTCTGGACCTACTCCATTAGTTGTCTATGGTAGGGAGTCATTATCAGTTACTACTACACGTAGTGGGGGTTTGAGTATTACTATTGATAGAGAATCACAAAGATAAATTTCAAGTTGAAAGGAAAAGTGTGAGAATTGGACTCTTATAGGAAAACATAGGATCAATGGTGGGAGAAAATAGAAAATGATTTAGTTTTTATATTTCAATAGATTACTGGAACGATACCTAAGGAAATTTCTAGCCTTATAGCTTATCCTATCAAGGTAAATTCTAAATTTCATAAATCATTCACAAATTTTCAAACAACCCATACTACTTCCTTAAATAAAACTAAAATGACACTTTGATATTGAAAACATGCACTTCGAGTCATACCGACAACATCTTGTGCTGGATTGACCTGTGTTTCATTCCTACAAATAAAAAATAAATTATATATTATTATCCTTATGTTTGAAAATAAATCAAGCTCATTTTCTCAGTTTTGAGATAGTAAATAGATTGTAACGGTACCAAAGCCTTAAAAAATGTGAGTGTGGGGGGAGGGGGTCAAAATAGGAATTAGATTACATCTCAACATAAAACCAGATGAAAATGACAGTGGATTGATTTTTGAAATATAGGAATAGGTGACACATCATTTGGAGTTATAGTTTACATGAGATGCGTGTTAATGTATTTTTAGTGTTTTGAAACACCAAAACATGTGTGTAATGGTTCAGACAATAAAAAACGATATCATATTGACATGAAATCATGAGAAAACCACGATTGAATTATTTTTGACATTTACTCATATAAAAAATATCAATTAGACTTGTGGTGTTGTCAAAATGCCTCAGTAAATAGTTTCTAAATGTACTAAATCCTTTAAAAACGCATGATAGGGGGTCAAAATTTAAAAAATGATTCTGAATTTACATGAATTTAGTGGAGAATAACCATGGATATTTTTTGAAAAGTAGGAACCAAAAACATGTAATTCCAAGTTACAGTTATCTAGGGATTCCTATAAATGCATTTTTAGTGTGTTAAACTACTAAAACATGTGTATAATATTCAAAACCAGTGAAAAAAACCATAGATTGACTTGAAATCATAAGAAAACTACCATTGAATTTTTTTACACATAATCATAGAAAAAAAATAATTCTGACATGTGGTGTCGTTGGAATGACTTAGTATATAAATTTTAAAGGCTTCAATGCCTTTAAAAATGTTTGTCGGGGTGTCACAACTAAGAAAATTTCATCATATTTCCATCAAACTAGATTAGAAAAAAATTGTGTATTGATTTTTGAAATTTAGTACCTGAAGATATGTCATTATGGCTTACAAATTTTTTGGAATGTTCATAAGTGGGTTTTAGTGTTTTAAACCACATAAACAAGCATGTAACAATAAAAACAATAGAAAAAGACCTCAGATTGACATGAAGTCATGAAAAAACCATTGTTTAGTTATTTATGATGTATATTAATAGATAACACATCAATATGATATGTAGTGTGGTCAAAATGGATGGTAAACTATTTTTAAACATCCCCATGCCTTTAAAAATGTGTGTCAGAGGGTCAAAACAAGGAAAAAATTGTCAAATTTTCATGAAAATATATAAAAATAACTATAGATTAATTTTAGAAATGTAGGAACTCATAACATGTCATTATAATTTATGGTTTTCCTAGGATTCCGATAAACACATTTTTTAGTGTTTAAAAATAGTAAAACAAGAATATAATGGTGAAAACCATAGAAAAATAAATCATATTGATTTCAAATCATGCTAAATTAACTATTGAGTTATTTTTGACATTTATGCATAGAAAACACATCAATATAACATGTGGTGTGGTCGGAATGATTTAGTAAACAATTTTTAAAGATATTTAAACCTTTAAAGACATGTATATGGGGGGGGGGGGGTCAAAACTAGGAAAACATCAGTATATTTCTATGATATAAAAGTAAAACAACCGTAGATTTATTTTTGAAATATTGGAACCAACAAAACATCATTTTGAGTTATTATTTTCCTGGGATTCCTTTAAATGTGTTTTCTGTGTTTTAAAACACTAAAATGTGTGTGTAACATTCAGAAAAAGATAACATGACCTCATATTAATGTGAAATGAGGTTAAATATACCACTTAGTTATTTTTGACATGTACTCACTAACAACACATCAATATGATGTGCAATGTTGTTGGAATGGCTCGATAAACTGTTTTTAAAGGTAACAAAGCCTTTAAAAACATGTGGTGGGGGTTCAAAACTTGGAAAAAATCATTCGATTGCTATGAAATAATAATTCAATACCCATAGGTGGTTTTTTAAAATCTATTAATAGATGAGATGTCATTTTGAGTTATGGTTTTATTAGGATTCCCATAAATTCATTTTTAGTATTTTAAAACAATAAAACATCAAATAGTCAAATCCATAGAAAAAAACATCAGATTTATGTCAAATCATGGGACA
Source organism: Viscum album (assembly GCA_963277665.1). Lineage (NCBI taxonomy): Eukaryota > Viridiplantae > Streptophyta > Magnoliopsida > Santalales > Viscaceae > Viscum > Viscum album. Next base: position 990,146,929 of record OY728148.1, on the reverse strand, counting down.
ACCACCATTGTTTTATTTTTGAAGTGTATGCATAATATCAATATGATGTGAAGTGTAGTCAGAATGGCTTGATAGATAGTTTTTAAAGGTACTAAAGCCTTTAAAAACATGTTTTAGGGGGTCAAAACCAAGAAAATGTTGTCATATTTCCATGAAATCATAGAAAAATTACCATAGATTTATTTTTGAAATATAGGCATCGAAATAACATCATTTTACTCTACGGTTTCCCTAGGATGTCATTAAATGGATTTTTAGGGTTTTAAAACCCACAAATGTGCGTATAATGGTAAAAACCATAGAAAATTAATCCATATTGACATGAAATTATGGGAAAACCACTGCTGAGTTATTTGTGAATTATACACATTGACAACATGTCAATCGGACAAGTGGTGTGGTCGGAATGGCTTAATAAATAGTTTTTAATGGAATTTAAGCCTTTAAAAACATGTGATGGAGGGTCAAAACAAGGAAAAAATCATCGAATTACCATGAAATAAATTTAAAACAAATATATATTGATTTTTGAAATGTAAGAACTAACGACATATCATTTCAAGTTACAGTTTTCCTAGGATACCTGTAAACACGTTTTTAGTGGTTTAAAACACTAAAACTTGCATGTAATGGTCAAAACCATAGAAAACGACCTAAAAATGACATGAAATCATGGTACATCTATATTTTAGTTATTTTTGATGTTTACACAAAGAAAAACATCAATATAACATGTAGTGTGATCATAATGGATTAGTAAATAGATTTTAAAGGAACTGAAGCATTTTAAAACATGCATTAGGGGGTCAAAACAAAGAAACATCACATAATTTCTATGAAATCATAGTAAAATGAAAGAATATTTATTTTTAAAATTTAATAATTGATGACACATAATTTTTACTTATTGTTTTCCTATGATTCCTATAACATGTTTTTAGTGTTTTAAAAAACTAAAATACGTGCGTAATAGTCAAACCAATAGAAAAGGACTACCTAATAATGTGAAATCATGGTAAACCCAACGTTAAGTTATTTTGGACCTATAATTATAGAAAACATGTCAATCCGGTGTGTTTTGTGGTCAAAATGGATAGATAAATAGTTTTTAAATGTATTAAAGCCTTTAAAACATGTATTGGGGGGGGGGTCAAAAATAGGTAAACAACCTCAGAATAACATAAAATCAGAATAAAATGACAATATATTTATTTTTGAAATTTTGGAATCAATGTAATTTCATTTCAAGTTAGGTTTTTCCTATGATGCCCGCAGATAGGTTTTTAGTATTTTAAACACATAAACGTGTAGGTAACCATCAATACCATAGAAAACAACCTCAAATTGATGTGAGATCATGGGAAAAACACCATTGTGTTATTTTTGATTTTTAAATTGTAGAAAACACATCAATTTGACTTTCAGTGTGGTCACAATGACTTAGTAAACAGTTTTTAAAGGTATTGAAGCCTTTAAAAGTGTGCATCGGGGGGTTTAGACTTGGAGAACATCATCGTATTGCAATGAAATTAGTGGATATTGACTATAGAATGGTTTATGAAATTTATGAAATAACAACACATCAATCAGATTTATGGTTTTCCTAGGATAACCATAAACACATTTTTAGTGTTTTAAAACACTAAAAATTGCATGTAATTATAAAAACCATAGAAAAAACCCTCATATTGACATGAAACCATGGAACAACCACTATTGATTAAATTTTTAAATTTAGTATATGATTTTATATCAAATTATTTAAAAAAATATTAAGTAAAATATTAGTACATTGCACATCGATTTAAAAATCAATTAGAATTTTATATACTTATCCATTTTTAGTTTCATGTGTTGAATCATATTTTAAATAGTAAAATTTATGGTTTAAAAGTGTTTTTCATGGTATATTATTTGTTTAATGTTAAAATGTCTTCTGTTTGATTAGTAAAATAACAAATTTTAGGTGCAACATTATAAATATATTCCATTTCTTTTCACTTTTGAATTTCTTTTTTTTAAATTTTATGGTTTTTATTGTAGGTGAGTGATGTTAACCGAAGGAAAGAGGTTGACCATTAGATTCAATACATTATTTATAAGGCAGTGGTGATGGTTCTTAGTTTCATTAGTATGTTTAAATTTTATCAATGATTCTATTGTAATTCTGATTTATTATGTTTAATTTAATTTCTGTCTTTTTTATTACAATTTATGAGATTATGTGGTATATTTTAATTGATGAGATTATGTGGAGGTAGAAGGATGAAACATAGGTCATGGGGTTGGAATATATTCAGAATGGGTTATTGTTGGACATATTTTATATGTATATATTGATAATTGAGGTATGGGTTGACTGAGGTAATCGGTTGACTGATGTTATGAGGACTATGAATGTATATGTATATAACTATGTATGTATATTGTATGATGTATGTATGATGGGTTTTTTGTGCATTTGTGTTTTAGTTTACTACATGTCAATGTTTTTATATTTATATTTTTTTATTAAATACATTTAAAAATTATTTTTTTAAAAAAAATATTGAGAGGTAAGTTTTAGGAAAAATTGTTAAAAAAATGAAATTGAATCATAATTAACAATGGTAAATATTAACTACCAATAAACCTAACATCCACTGACATATTTATCAGTTGTTAGGTTCATCTTATCTATTTTATTTTCATGTTTTTTAAAAAAATTCACCATTAAATAAAATTGAAGTCACTGCTAAATTCTCAAAAAAAATCACATAAAAAACCAGCGCTAAATGAATCAAACTACAGTGAAATGACTAGAGAACATGCAATGCAGGGAGATTTTAGTAAACACCGCTAATTAATTAGGATAAGGTTTAACCTACTTCCACTAGAAGAAAAAACCACTACTAAGAACGTTATTCTTTGTAGTATGGAGTCTTTTTTTAATGGTTTTTGTAATGAATTCACCTGAAATGTCGGGTTCGAACCGGAGTGCTATAAGACCTCATGTATGCCTCCCCGCACACAAGAGGTTTCTGACTAGCAGTGAGGGTCTAAGTCCATCAGTGGGAAGATTATACCCATAGTATCATGTCATAATACAAATAATACATAATAAACAATATAATAGCAACTAGAGTTATTATGTGGAAACATAAAGATGAGACACATTTCATTACATAATAATTGGGATTCTAAAGTGGAAATCAAAACTACAGTAATAATAGGCAGATAAATAAATAAATAAAACATCAGGGTCCCCTGGATTCCATCTCAATATACTACCGTCTCCATTCTCATTTGGTCATCCATCAGCCACATGTCCCGTTTCATTATCCAAATCCCTAAATATAAAGTCTGAATGTGCATCAATATTTTTATGCAAGGTGTGAGTAATAAAATTCAGTAGGACACCACTAATTCATCCTAAACATGTGTGAGCATGATTCACTGGTGTATTCGGTGATAATAATAAATGAAAAATAAATCATAAAATCTAAAATCACATAATGAGTGGTTGTGTGTTAACCAAGCTGCTACAACCCCCGACTATACTTGCTTCAACTCCATGTTGAATGGAAAGTCAATATATCAAAAGTAATCAAGATATGTCCATGAGACTAGTGATCATACTTCTTGTAATTGGGTGTACGTACTTCTCGACATCCACTAAGATCGAACATTAGACTTCTGCTCCAACATCTCCTCTTGGATCTATCCATACTGCCAAAATATCTAGAAAAGTGGCACCTTATGATGGTTTTGGGAGTAGTGGAATCATGTGGTGGTGGGAAATATATTAAAATTTCTGTTAATGTTTATATACTCAAAACCAAGAGTGAGGAGCCTGAACATCTAATTTTTAATTAATTTATTTATTGTCATAACAAATGATTACCTTATCATAGGAATAATTCTTCATTAATGATGTTAATCATTTGAAAAGACCCTTTCAAATTTTCTTCATTGTGCTATGAGGATCCAAGAATACAATCCCTCTACCGAAAATCCACACATGCTCCATTGATATTCGATAAATGATAAACGATCTCTGTATGCTAGTGTGGGGAATAAAATGTCTTGCATTGTTCATTCATGATCACTCATTATTTAATCTTGAATAAATCTCTCAAACATTTATTTTTCTTGAGTGTGAGAGAGATAGAGGAGTTAAAAGAAAATTCATTATTTGAAACAATTACATATTTTCAATTACCTTTACAATAGACATAACAGGCTATTTATTGAAGTAGATTTTAGGTTAGGATATTTTTTTATTGCATTATAGCCCATAAAAAATACTTAAACCTTTAATAATACTCATTCCATATAATAATAATATTCTTATAATTATTCTATGGTGCGCTCCAACTTGATCATCGAAAATATTATATCACCATCTTTTTAATTAATATTTTTATTAGACATGGTCATGGTCTATTCAAACTCTTATTTTATTTATTAAACACCTAAATATATATATATTTAATTTAAATATTCATTAATAAATATATATTTTTGATCAATAAAACATGAATAAAATTATACCTCAGTCTTGAGAATAATATTTATTCAATTAAATAAATTCAAATTGTATTTAATCAAGATCATCAGAAAAACATAGTGTTTGACCCTCTATGATTATTTCTTATTGGTATCAAGAGAGCTTGCCTAATGTCCAAAATTACAATATTGAAATGAGTCATGGCACAAAAGAGAAATAACTTAATTTTGAAATGATGAACACAAAAAATGAAACTCACTATATAATATAATCCCTTAATCAAAATATCTCATCAAGAAGATTGCACATCTATGTCACCAACCTATTTTCATGGTACATCTTTCTTTAAATATGTAAAATAAACACATCGTTACACCATGTACATGGAATTTAAGTCAATGGTTCTATTTCAATCAAATGGATGAGATATCAGCTTCTATAAATATAGGAGGGATAAATCCTTCATTAACTTATTCATTAATGACATGCGATTCATGACAAGAACAATGTAACCTAACCTACCATGAATATTTGTCATCATGGTTTTCATCATAAAATCTAATTTCATGAGTTATAAAATTCATTAATGTTAATTTTAAAGTCCATGTACCATTACACATGCTCGCATATATGAATATCTGATGAAACCAAAACATGTGGAATTGCTACCAGTGATACATTCTCATAATCTCCCATATTCGTGATTACCAAGTGAGAACATCATGATACTAAGACTCATCCTCTTATTAGTGCAATCACTTAACAGTCTATTAACTATTTGTCCCATCATATTACGTTGTTCAACAGAAGACATTTGTTTAAGAATATCATCATAACACTTCAAGGTTCTCAATATAAAAGAGAACTACTATGACCTTATCAATGTGACATATAATCTAGGACATTATTACATTATATTCTTACAGAACAATGGAAAATATGTAATAATATGTTTTATTAATATTCAATATATCGAACTTACTTGTAATTAAAGTACAAATAGCTTATTCTAGGACACTAACTCCAAGAAACTCCCATGAGGAATAGATCCCACTACCTACAACATTCAGTCCAATTGAACTCACTTAATAATCGTATTTATGGTGAGCCATGATTTTAGTCAATGGGTATGATATATTTTCTTCTTTGGAAATATTGCTCACTAAAACCTCACCTCTCTTTAAAAAATCCTTCAACAGAAGATACTTCCAAAGTACATGCTTCATCCGTTGATGTGTAATTGGCTCTTTTACGAGAGACACCACTACAATATTATCACAATAGAGTGTAATAGGATATTTACTATAATATACCAATTCACGATCTTGGATGATTTTTTGCATCCATAATTCTTATTTAGCTACCTCAGAAGTCACAATATACTTGGACTCTACTGTAAAATCTATGACCATAGCCTTTTTTGAGATCTTTTAGCTATCAATAACTCCATTCAATTTGAATATGTATCTAATTTGTGACTTCATGTCATCATGATAAGTTTTAAAACAATAATATTCTTATCTTTTGATGACTGGTTCCCCATATCCTCCATAAACTATGATCATATCCTCAGTACACCTCAAATAATTAAAGATACTCTTGACTGCCATCTAATAGAGGTAAACATGATCATCTTGATATCTTATAACTGCACATGATTCATAGTAAGCTTCTATCCGAGTACATATCATAATATACGTGAATGACCCAATCACTGATGCATATGAAATCCTTTACATTCTATTTATTTCCCCCTGAATCTGATGAAATATTTTCCTGGAAGGATGAACGCCATTTGACATTGGAAGTAATCCCCTCTTGGATTTTTCCATACCAAATATCTTAAGTATCTTATCAATGTATGTACTTTGAATTAGGCTGAGCAACTTCTTGGATCTACCATGATAGATCATGATTTGAAATATATATATTGTCTCACCAAAGTCCTTCATAGAGAAGCATTTATTTAGCCACATCTTAAAAAATTGTAAGACTGGTATTTGATTTCCTATAAGTAATATGTCATCAATATATACTATTAAGAAAATGAATTCCATCCCACTAAATTGTTTGTAGACACAAGGATCACACTCATTCTTTTTGAAACCACATTCTATTATAGATTCATCAAAATGAATGTTCCATATCCTAGATACTTTATTTAATCCACAAATGGATTATTTTTTAATTTGTATATATTTTCATCCTTTGAGTCACAAACCCTTCAGGTTGTTTTATATCAACATTATCTTGATAGTTCCCATTATGTAATGCAGTTTTGACATCCATTTCTCAATTCTCATTGTCACCGTAAGCCTCAATGTCAAGTAGAATTCTTATGGATCTCAACATTACAACTGGTGTAAAGGTTTTATATCAGTTAATTTCTTGATGATATTTGAATCCATTTACAACAATTCATACCATATAGTTACAGAATTTTCCATCAATGTCTAGTTTCTTACTGAATACCCACTTGCAACCTTTGGGTTTAGAATCCATTGTAGGATCTACCAAAATACAGACTTTATTTTGGTAGATGGAATCCATTTTAGAATTGATGGATTATTTTCACTTGGCATCTTTTGGGCCACTTACTGCTTCCTTTTAGGTTATAGTATCATTATTATAAACTAATAATTAGTCACCATCCTTGGTGAAAAGAAAACCATACCATTCTTGTTCTCTAACCTCTCTTGTACTCCCACACATTACTTGTGTCTCTAGAATATTTTCTTCTTACATGCGGATTTATAGAACCTGTTCCCATGATAATATTATGTACCTTGAGTCTCAACGTCATCTAATTCTATCTTCATCTCATTTTCACTTATAAAGATGTTTTCCCTCTCAATGAATCTGGAATTTCTTTCCACTGTTACTTTTTTTCTAAGGGTTCATATTGGTAATATCCCACTGTTTCTTTGAGTTATCCTACAATGTTACATTATACAACTCAAGGTTAAAGTTTCATCCAAAAATAGTCCATAAAAAAACATTACAAACCAAAAAATTCAAGTATGACAACATAGGTTCATTTCCATTTCATAAATGGTATGGTATACTGAATAACAATGGTGATGTTTTTTTAAAAAAGTTTTGTATTTGTAAAAAACCAATCTATTGAAAAATAATGGTTTTTGAAAAACTGGTGAATGTTTCTAAATTTTCAAACCTAAAAAAAATAGGAAGAAAAGTTTTTTTTAGAGAAAGTCATTTTATGGATACAGATGATCAGACTGAGAAGAACCAAACACAAAGTATCAAACTGTGTAGTACCGATCAGATAATTTGTTAGAATAATAAAGTTATTGATTAGACACATCATTGGTGTTAGATCCATTTTCAAGAAGTTCATGTTTCATTCAACTCAGTGTTGGTTATAAAGTGAGAATGTTGTTGAAGAGTTTTAATGAAAATGGTGATGTTAGGAGTCATAATGTTTTAAACTTTCTAACCTTCAGTCAGATGATGATTTTCTAGTTTTCAATTCTCAAATATCATAAATTGTCTATAGCAATTTTGATACAATACTTATGAAGAAAAGGGGGAGAATAGTTGAAACCATTTATATTGTGTTTTGGTTGAAAAGAAATAAGGTTTTGAAATTAATATAAGTCATAATAATTTCCTATGTAAGTCCGAATGTTCTTTTCCAATATTGAAGTTATCTTAAATCGGGAAAATTCTCATGATTAAAGATTTTGGAGAAATGGAGGAATCATAAAGATTTTCTTCATTATATGAATCAAGAAAAAGATTCCATCGGATCCAGATGTACTGAGCACAGAAGTTTTTATAAGTCTGAATGAGTTATAGCTAGTGAGGTTTGAAGAATTTCAAGGTTGTAGAATACAGTTTCCATTGTAATGAGAATTCCATCGCTATTTGTATTCTATCAGACTAAAGCTAAGGATGTTCCATCTGACTAAATATGAAGAATAAATTCAATCAGACTGACTCTATGGAGGAAATTCAATCATAATGACTTTTAGAAGGAAATTCAATCATGATTGCCTTTGAGAACAAATTTCAATTACTCTAAATCTATGTAAAAATTCATCCAGACTAACTCTGATGAGGAAAGTTAATTCAGAATGAGATGAGGAAGTTCCATCAAAATTAGTTGAGGAAGTTCCTTCCTAATGAGCTATGTATGTTACATCATAAAGAGATAATGAAGTTCCATCATACTGAAAAAAATTTATGAATTCTGATAATAATCATTACAAATAATACTCAATAAAATTTCAACAGATTTGTGAATAGTTCGAGTGGTCAAAATTCGAATTCAAATATTCGTAGATATTGATGTTTTGGAATTTAATTAAGTAGGAAATGTTTTCCAGTTTTGTTCCTTTGTATTTTTGGGATTCCTATTAATAGAAGCACAATACAATCATACTTTACATCTTGTTTACGTGATTGGAAAAGGTGGAGCACTGTAGATTTCATATCAAAGTTATCATTTTGGATCGAGACCTCGTTATAAGGTTGAACATCTTAATTCTTTTTACCGGACTAAGGAATATCTGACTTAGAATTTGAGGAGAGTTTGAGTAATATATATTGAGAATTAGTTCATCGTAATGTTTCCATTAGGCTAAGTTGATTGGACTATATCCATTGAACTCATCACCATCAGAATCAGAGAATCAGGCCTTGCTACATCGGATAGAGGATTCCAGCTAGAGAATTTGTGGAGAAGTTTCATGAAAGTCTTTATTATTTTATTTTGGATCAATTGTTTGTAATGAAATTTCTAATGTGATGGGAGATAGTATAAAAATTTCTACCGAGACATAAAATCTATCTAGTGGGAGTTAGCATGAGTTGTATTGAGTTATTCATTATAGAGAATTTATATAGACACACAGGAGTGGCTATGTAAAGGATGTAGGTTCTCCCACCAAGGAAAAAACATTTATATATTACGTGATTTACGTGATTTCCTACATTTCCTTGCATGGGTATTTACTAAAAGAAAACAAGGATATAAACTTTAACAGGTTTCATGGGTTTTGTTTTTTAAATGTTTTTCAACTAATAAAATTGACCAACTGATTAAACCCCCTTCTATGTTGTTATATAATCCTTTTAAACTTTAATTGGTATCATAGGGAAGGTTCACTTATTTAATCCTTAAGATGGTTAATATAAATTCTATAAATAGTAGAGGGCATTTGATGGAAAAAATTATTATGGATGGTAAAATTAGATGATTCTTTATCTCCTATATTTTGGCCTAGATTTTGTTGTTTCTACAGAAATTGGTTTTACACCTATTAAGAAAGATTAACCTATGTTTTTTACTAATAAAATAAATATAGGAGTTGATGGAAAGGCTAAAAATTCTATTCTTATGTCCTTATCAGAAAATGGTTATATGAAGGTGATGGGTTTCAAAACTTCAAAGAGTATGTGGGATAAGATGGGAAGTATATTCAATGGGAATACTATAGTGAATAAAGAAAATATAGAAATTTGGTATAGTATGTATGAAGACATAAGAATGAGATATGAATAATCCATTGATGAATACTTTATGAGAGTAAATGAAATTGTTTGTGTATGTTCCCGACCTTTCCTGAAGATGACTCGAGATTAATTTCAGGTATTTATTTTTTTCATGTTTGTGAATACTTGGGGTTGGTTTTACCTTGGGGTGTGTTTGGGTGAAAATTTGAGATAATTGTAAGGGAGAAGATAAATTCATGTTTGGCGCATGGTTTTCCCTAACCATGTGCCCCAACCCATCAAACTGTGCAACCCTGGACAGAGGAATTTCATGGTTAGCGCACAGTTTTTAAAACCATGCACCCTCTTAGGAGAAACTGTGCACCCCAATAATAGAGGCGCATGGTTAAGCCCATAGTTAGGGGAATCCATGCACACCTTCCCAACTAACCATGCACAACCTTTTAAATAACCCAAAAATTATATTTTTAATCACTCAAACCCCCATTTAAACTTTTATTTGACCCCACTTCAACCCTAGATGATTTTTCATGATTTTGGAGCCTCATATATGGATTAATAGTCTTCATTACCTCCATTATATGTGATTCAAATACTATATAAAATATATGAACCCTTCTTAGTAAGAGGATCTCATCTCACTTGGTTTCTCATTCCATCTACTTTCTTTTCCTATTTTAGATAGGGTTTATTATTCTTATTTTGATTGGATATATATCATGTTTTTTATCTAGATATATTATTGTAGATATATATATAGATTTAAGAGATTTTTATTTGTTCAATCTTGATTTAGGGTTTTAGATTAAAATCTTGTTCTATGTCATTGTGCTGCTCAAATTTTGGGGATTTCTATTGGACGAGCGCTTGTCAATGAATCGAGTTAGTTGGTCTATAATCCAAATCCCAATTTCTTTATTTAAATTATGTATATGTTATTTTATAATTTCTATTAGAATTTTTTAAATTGTGTTCTTGACTGAATTAATTAATTTTGTGAATTAATTAATTATGGAAATGAGAAATTGGGGATTTTGGAAATTATAGATTGAGGTAATTAATTGTAGAATTAATTATGACATCTTGAGATTTGAGGATTGAAATATTTTTTTATTAATTATGATCTATTAAACTTGTTATTGAGACAATTAATTTTAGAATTAATTATGGAATTATGATTTTTGATATTGACTAATTAATTGAAGAATTAATTAATGTTATTGATGTACTCAATTAATTGGGGAATTAATTAAGGGTATTTAGTTGATAAACTAATTGTTGAATTAGTAATGAAATTTGTGGGGTTAGTTGATTGTTTAATTGACTAATATAATTTAAGTTATTAATTAATTGTATAATTAATTAATTTACATGATCTGGTTAATTAATTTTTGAATTAATTAATGTTATTTATGTCATTAGTTAATTATTGAATTAAATAATGGAATAATTGTGTTTAAATAATTGTTGAATTAGTAATGGAATTGATTTTGATGTTTAACTATGGAATTAATTATGTGATATGAATGCTAACATGGAAATTTAGTTTAGAATTAAATAATGGGAACGTGTTCATTCTAATTTGTAAGTTATGAGTGGTAACATGGTTTTTAGTTGTGAAATAAAGAATGTGAACATGATCATTATAATGTGTAAGGTATGAATGGTGACATGGTAATTTAGTTGGGAATTAAATAATTGGAACACGGTCATTCTATTGTGTGATGTTTGAATGGTAACATGGGATTTCAAGTATGAATTAAATAATGGTATCAATGACATTATGATATAAGATATTCATCGAACATACTTCAGGACCCTGTATGAGTCAAAGTATATATTGACTGGTAAAATTGATTTATGAAATAGGAAATCCATTCAACAAAGTTTAGGCTTCAGAATGAGCCAAACAAAGCATTAAGGTATGAGTGTCTATGAGAGTTCGGGTGTTTATGTTGTTAAATAAAGAATAATTGATAATGTGATAACTATTTACTTATGAATTGTAATTATGTATTTATACAACTATATACACTTTCTATTAACTATGTATTGTTTTGTACACCATTGGTGGTGGCCTACTAAGCTGTACTCGCACCCAAATCAGGATGCCTTATTGGTACCCAAATAGACTTTGTGTTTTCTGGATACGTTAACGGAAAAAGCTCATTGCTATATGGATGATATGGGATAGATCATGGATGAGGGAACTAAAAATGATTCAGGACCCAATTAGGGGTGTCATCAGTGTATTTGTTTTGTGTTTAATTTTAGACACTTGACTCGTACATTGGAATGGTATATTTTCTTCTGTAGTTTTGATATTGTATTTCCACTTTTAGCCATCTCATGATACTTGTTATTTCAGGTTATTATTACATGTTATTTAGTTCTTGTTTCTTATTTACTTCTAGTATATTTAATCTAATAAAAGGTGGTATAGTCTTCCAATTATCTATATTTCAGACCATCACTGCTGTTCGGTATCCTCTAGAATATGGGGAGGCACACCTGGGGTCATGTGACTGACCGACTCGAGGCACCGATGTGTGGAACCTGGGTCAGGATATTACAAAGTGATATCAGAGTCTATTTTTATTTCCTTTTTTATTTTGTATTACTATTTGGTAATGGTAGACATGAAGCTAGAATGATTCAGGACTTGGTTATGATCTCATGCATGGGAGTAGGTAACCCATGTATGGGGGATAACTCAAGTACCTTTGGTGGAATTGTTGTTATTCCTATTTGATGTTACAGTTGAATATTATTTCAACTTGGGAGACACACTTGTTGTGTGTTCTGATTGTTGATGTTAAATTTTTCTGAGTTTTGACTCGGGGACCGGTATGGAACAAGATTTGAGTTACATGCATCATAATATAAACTTAGGGTTAATGTGACATGCATCATTTTGGGATCACATAGAAAAATGGGTTATGGGTAAGTTGTTGATCATTAACTATTTTCCTTTCTTGTGAAATTGAAATGAAAATGGAACCTAACATGAAATTGAGAAAGATTTTAGAATGATGTAAGATGAGAATAAATGGGTGTCTAAATGAGAAACTTGAATAATTAGAATGTGTTTACCCTTGTTATCTAGGAAAAAGGAGTAAGATTAATAAGGGTAGGGATAACAACTCATTTTTTACTATGTGGTACGGTTTGGGGAAATGACTTTTTATAGAATATTGTATTTTACCATAAATGTATTAATTTTGTAAAAGGTGTCTTAAGGTACCTATTTGTAATGGTATTGATACTTCTCTATGAAGGCACTTATTAAGAGTACAACATGTGTATATGGCTAGATATGATCTACCAGTAGTAGGAACTAAGGAAACAATTGTGTCAGGTGAGGAATTCAGGGAGAAGTTCCAAGAGAACATTTCCCACTTCATGAAATTCATGGGAAGAGACCCAGGGTGGGTTGTGAAGAGTATGTTTGATCTAAAAATGGAGTTACAAATTCAACACCCACCTGCTTTAATTGGAGAGGGTGGACCTGAGAGAGATGATTTCTGGGTTGAGCCCATCGAGACTATAATAGACCACTTTGAGACTCCTACAGAGAGGATGGTCATGTTGGCTTCTTACATGATATATGGATAAGTGAATCCTTGGTGGTATGTTCAGGCGTGGACTGTATAGGCTAATGGTATGTTATGGAAGGAACTGTTGGATACGTTTCTAGATAACTTCTATCTAGAGATACTAAGGTAGGAGAGAGTAGATTAGTTCATGAGGTTTACTTGGGGGAGTATTTATGTGATAGACTATGTTGGACAGTTTACACATTTACATCACTTTTCTCTAGCATTGGAAGTGGTTGAGAAAACTACAACGAGACATTTTTTGGATGGGCTTAAATGTGAGATTAAGTCCCAAGTTATCCATTTTCAGTTAAAGGAGTTTGCGGAGGTGGTGGATAAAGATATCATAGATATAGGAAACCTGAACAGGCTTCCAGTGTAGGAAATTTGGTTCCATTTGGAAGATTTGAAGGTACGACTTCTGAGAGTAGGAAGCATTGTTGTGAAAACATCAACCAGGGAAGTGGGAAACATAGTACATAAAAAGAGGGATCATTTGCATAAGACCTTAATCGAGTGATCTATCACCAGTGTGGTAGATTAGGAAACATATTAAGATAGTTACTTCAACCACCAATATAGTTATAGTCTTGTAGAAATATGGGACATCTACAAAAGTTCTACAGGACCCAGCGATAGATGAGTAGTAAGGGTATAGCTAATCAGAATCAGAGTGCAGGAAGAGGATATTCTGCACCATATCAGTATTGCATCTAGAGTTCCACTAGAAAAGGTTCTAAAGGTAATGTATGTGGAGCTTCAGTGTAAGAGTGCTGATATTAGTAGAGTAGTGCATCACATGGGACTTAAACTGCCTCACGGGGAAGTGGGGTAAGGCCGTTGCATTCTATTCACCCTACCCTTGTAGATATCAAGGCTGGACCATTGACAGTGAGGGTTACTATTTTTATAGATTCTATGATATCTAGTGCCTTATTTGATATAAGTGCCTATCATTCCATTATTAATACAAAACGTGTTAATTGTTTGAGCCTGGTGATGGAGTTTGTGAGTGGGGTGTTGACGACAAACACACCTCATGGATTTTGGTCAGGAAACATTTTTTATGCAAGGGGTGTTCTCTTGAGGTTGAGTAATATCGATTTCTATGGTATCTTTATATCATAGACGTGTAAGGATTTGAACTAATTATGGGTATGGACTAGTTTGCATCATATTATCCCCACATTTATTTTTACCATAAGAGAGTAACAATTACATCTCTTAAGGGTTACAAATATATTCACTATGGAGAATGGGATATCGAGGCATTCTGAGTAGGGTCAATTACTCGTCAAATAGGAGAGATCAGAAACTTGGTTTCTAGTATATTTCTGGATGATGGAGGTGTAAAATGAGATGTCTTTCCACACTTAGTGGATAGGTTTTAGGATGTGTTTACTTAATATTTCTCAAGGATTCCACCCGAGAGAGATGTGGAATTTAGCATTGAGCTCACACCAGGGGAAGAGATGATTTCTATTCCACCATATAGAATGGAACCGAAAGATATTCAAGATCTTGAGACTCAGATGGAGTACTTAGAGGATAAGGTATTTATTTATCTGAGTATGTCGCCTTGGGGTTCAATAGTTTTGTTTGTAAAGAAGGCTGATAGGAGTTTATGCTTATGTGCTGATTACCGAAAGTTGAACCAGATGACTAAGAAGAACCAGTATCCTCTCCCCCGTATCGATGACCTATTTGAATAGTTGAGAGGAGCTTGTGTGTTCTCAAAGATTGAATTGATATTATGGTATCATAAACTGAGAGTTCAAACTTCTGATATACAAAGGGATAAAATTTGAAGCCGGTATGGACTATATGATTTCATCGTAATATTGATGGGTTGACAAACACACCAGTAATATTTATGGACTTAATGAACAAAATCATTAATCTATACCTAGATCAGTTTGTGGTAGTGTTTGTGGAAGACATATTGTTGCACTCCAAGACACATGATTATTATGACCAACATATTGATATCATCCTAAGTACTCTAAGAGAGAATTGTCTATACATAAAGATATCTAGGTACACTTTTTTGGATCGATCAGGTACACTTCTTTGGTAACATCATTTTAGAGGAACGTGTGTTAGTAAATATAGAGAAGGTTCAGATAGTGGATTCTAGAGATCATCCCAAGAGTATGTTTGATATCCATCAATTTCTAGGATTTTATGAATATTATTAGATGTTCATTAAGGAGATTTACCGATTGGAAACATTGCTGACAGGCTTGACCAAAAAGGGATAAAGATTTATTGGTTGTAAGATTGTGATAATTCTTTCTAGGAGATGAATATGATTTTGGAATCAGTACCAATATTGATCCTACCTGAGCAAGGTGGGAAGTACAGAGTGTATTGTGACACTTCTTGGATCGTAATTGGATTTGTGTTGATGTAAGGAGATTAATTTATGGTTTATTGGTCTTTGAAGACGAGGCCCCATGAACCGAACTACCCAACATATGACCTCAAGTTTGCTATAATGGTTTATGTTTTAATGTGTTGGAAACATTATCTATTGGGAAATTTTTTTACTTTGTATATTGATCATAAGAAATAAAAGTACATATTTTCACAGTGAGACTTGAATCTTCGATAACCGATATGGGTTGAGTATATGTAGCCATTCAATATTGAGCCATCATATATTCCTAGAAAGAGGAACATTGATAATGATGATTTGAGCAGGAAGACTCAAAATCAGGTGGTTCAGGAGTCTAGTGCTGAGTGGAAGATGATGGATTTATTGGATGAGATACACATTGTGGTTTAGGAGAGTTAGGATTAGATGTCTCTCATAATATTTTCGTTGGAGTATACGTTTTTGAGATAGATCTAACATAGGAAGTATGTGGATTTATAATTTTTTACCTTGAGGGAAAACCTTGAAGGTGGGGATTCACCTTATGATTGGGGCATAGATGAGGATGAGGCCATCTATGTCAAGAATCAGGTTGTTGTACCTAAAAGAATGTGAGACAAGCTGATGTGTGAGTTTCATTCCTCGAAGTGGGTGGTACATCCAGGTGTGACCAAAATGCACCGTAAACTACAAAGATAGTTTTGATGGTTGGAAATGAAAAAGAAAATAGTAATTTTTGTGACACGATGCTACACTGATCAATATGTTGAAAGCCGAGCATTAATGACCTATAGGTTTAATACAGTTCTTGGCCATTATAGAATGGTAGTGGGACAAAGTGACCATGGACTTTGTGGTGGTTCTCCCAAGGATTCCTTTGAAGAATAATTCTATTTGGGTAATTGTGGATTGACTAAAAAAGGTAGTGAACTTCTTGAATATATGGGAGACACCCTCACTGGAGGAGTTGGGATATTTGTATTTTTTGGTGATAGTCTGTCTGCACGAGGTGCCACAAAATATTGTTTCAGACAGAAATTTGTGTTTTACTCCCCAATTATTATAGGGATTGCAGAAGGTTCTTGGTATGTATGTTTTATTGACTAAGAATTTCGATCCACTGACAGATGGGTGGTCAGAGCATACTATACAAGTTCTTGAGGATATGTTGCGAGCTTGTGTTTTAATCTTCGATGGGTATTGGGAGAATCACCTAGAACTAGTGAAGTTCACCATACCAATATTTATTGGGAAACTATATATATGGAACTAGATGAGGCTCTTTATAGTAGGCCGTGAAGACCACCTCTTGTCTGGATGGAGGTAAGTGAGTATAAGTTGTTGGGACCGAGTCTCGTGTAGGACACATTAGAGCATGTACAATTGATTCAGAAATATTTGGATATGACCCAAAGTAGATTGAAGTCCTACGTCGATAGAAATAAATGATACCTAGAATTTATAGAGGTTGATCATGTATTCATTTGGGTGTTTCCTAGATTCAATAACTATAGAATACAGAGATAGGGCATGTGGGCACCCAAATTTGTTGGACCGTTTGAGGTGGTGGAGATAATCAGGCTAGTGGTGTACCGATTAGCTCTTTCATAGAGATACAGTGCTATGTGTGATGTTTTCTAAGTGTAAAAACTAGGTTGGTTTCCCCCCAACCCTTATAATGTGATCGATCTGGATGATGTTGAGATTGAGATAGATTTTCCTTTGAAGAGCATCTAATACGTGTGTTGAATCGTAGTGAGAAATTCTTGCGGGGAAAGACCACACCTATAGTTTGTGTTTTGTGGAAACATGGGAATTTGTGGGAGGAGACATGGGAAATGAAATAAGATATGTGGGATCATTGTCCAAGTAATTTTGACTCAGAATCTTAGAGATTCTTGGGAGTGAAGCTCAAGGATAAGATGTTTTACGGTGGTGAGATTGTATGATCCCGATCTTTCCGGAAGATGACTTGGTGTTAATTTCAGGTATATATTTTTCCTTGTTTTAGTGTACTTGGGTTGGTTTTTACCGTGGGGTGTGTTTTGGTGAAAATTTGGGAAAATTTAAATGGGGAACAGTAGTGCAAAATTGGCGCACATTTTTCCCTTATCGTGCGCCCCTGAACAGCAAACCATGAAACCATGGACAGAGAGGAATTACATGGTTGACACATGGTTTGTCAATATGTACACCCTATTATGAGAAATTATGAACCCCCATAATACAGGATCACATTTAGGTACACATTTAGGAGAAACTGTGTTCCCCTACCCTACTAACCATGCATGAATTTTTAAATCACCAAAAAATAGATTTTTAATCACCAAAACCCCCATTTAACTCCCATTTGATCCCCATTTAACCCTAGATAATATTTCATGATTTTGGAGAAACCTATATGTATCAAAAAGACTTAAAAAACTTTTTAATTTGTTTTTTTAATCCTGTATTGAAGATCTTGAACCCTCCCTGTAAGAGGATCTTACCTCGCTTGGTTTCCTATACCTTATCCTTTATTATCCTATTCTAAAAGGGGGTTTTCTTCCTATTTTGATTGGATATAGACATGTTTTTGTGGATTTGGATATAGTATTGTAGATCTATATCTATATTTAAGAGATCTTGATTGATTTGATCTTGATTCAGGGTTTTAAATTTGAATCTCATTCTATATAATTGTGCTGCTCAAATTATGAGGATTTTCATTGGGTGATCACTCGTCAACCAATTGAGGTAGGTTGTATATAATTCAAATATCAAAGTATTTATTTAAATTACAAGTATTTAATTGTATAATTTATATTTTATGTTTAGAAATTATGTTCTTAATTGAATTAATTAATTGAGGATATCATAAATTTGGAATTTTGGGAATTATAGATTGAGATAATTAATTGTAGAATTAATTATGAGATATTAAGATTTTTGGATTGAGATATTTAATTTTGGAAATAATTATGATATATTGAGATTGTGATGGAGATAATTAATTATGGAATTAATTATGTGATTTTTAGTTTGTGGATACTGATTAACTAATTGAATAAATAATTAATGGGATTTAGGTACTCAATTAATTAGAAAATTAATTAAAATGACTTATGTGATAAACTATTTATTGAATTAGTAATAAAATTTGCGTGGTTGATTAATTATTGAATTTACTACTAGATTTTAGGTGATTAATTAATTTTTTAATTACTAAATTTATTTTATGTGATTAATTATTTTTTGAATTAATTAATGTTATTTATGTGATTAGTTAAATTTTGAATTAACTAATGGAATTGTTATGTTTAAATAATTGTGGAATTAGTAATGGAATTAGTGTGGATAATTAATTGTTGATTTAATTATGTGTTAATAATGGTAAAATGTTCATTTATTTATGAATTAAATAACGGGAACGTGGTCATTATTATATGTAAGGTATGAATGGTGGAATGGCCATTTAGTTGAGAAATAGAGAATGTGAAAAAGAATATTTTAATGTGTAAGGTTTGAATGGAAACATGGTCATTTAGTTGTGAATTTTAGAATAAAAACATGGACATTCTATTGTGTGGTGTATTAATGGTAACACGTGAATTAAAATAGGAATTAAATAATGATATCAATGGAATTATGAGATATGATATTCCTAAGACATAATTTAGGCTCTAACATATTTCACAGTCAGTATTGAATTATAACAATGGAATTATAAGATATGATATCCCTCAGACATACATCATCCTCTGACATGAGTTGGAGCGGGGATTGAGTTATGAGTGTCTATGGGAACCCAAAGGTTTAAAAAGTTGAATAAAGATTAATTGATAATGTGATAATTGTTTACTTATGCATTGTAATTATTTCATTATACAACTGCATACACTTCCTATTGATTAGATATTGTTTTAGTTGACATTAGTGGTGCCATACTATAATGCCTTAGATTTTACATGAACTATTTTTTTGGATAATATATATATTATTTCCGAGAACAGGTGTTGTGATGATGTGTGATTCTGAGGCCGTTGTTCCTAAAATAAATGTTTGAAATATATTAAATAGTATCCATGCACAATTTTCATGAAAAAGTGTAATAACTTTTAAACGGGTACCCTAATCAGAAATATGATGGTACCGTTGAGTTCAGAATGCGAGTTTTACCCTTGGAATGACTTAACATTAGTCGGTGTGGGTCATTTGTAGAATAGTCAGAACAGCTGTGGAAATGAAAAATATAATTTAATAAATAATTTCATTTTATTTTTGTTGATGCAGTGATTGATGGACTTTAAATAGACTATTATGGAGAAATACTAGGGTTGGATATACAACCTTGGAACCATTGGATATCTATTGTAGATAGCTTCAGTGAATCCTCTCAGACGAATGGCGATAGGATCATAGATCAATGATCGATGGAAAAAAGATTCAATGGATCTCACCAAAAAACACGACACACCCCCATTATTTGATAATGATCAATTTGAATCGAGGTTGGGCATGTATTTTTATTTTATTCTTCCCCATTCTTGATTTATTCAATGAAAATGAATCTACCAATGAAAATATTGATATGTGGTATGATCAGTATGCATGATGAGTTTATTTTCTGGGCTTTTGATGGGAGAATATATTTTTAATTTTATTATTCAGATTTTCATTCTAATAATGATGGGTCAAGATAAACATGAACATCGATAAAGGTTTGTCACTCCAACAAGTTCTTGTTCTTTTCTCCCCCCCATTCTTCGTTCGCCATGAGCATTCTCGATCAATCTATCATTGCACACCCATTTCTTGGTGCAACGATCCAATATCACAGATCTAGGATTAGAATAGCCTGACAGAGGTGTGATGATAGAGATAACGAAATTTAGATGACAGAGGATACCCGATTTACCATTCTTCACCACACAACAAAGAATGACAATTTGATTCATTTTTTGAGTAGATTTGATGGCATAATGCATTCTCCATCAACAAAAAGGACTGGATGAGTTGGGATCTTCAATATCATGTTGAAACAATCACCAGATCAAAATATGGAGGCATTGGATCGAATACGGGAGTAGATATGGGATTCTGAAAATCATGAACATCATAATGTTTAATCTGGATCTATACATTGTGTGGGGCCACATGAGCTACGATTTGGGTTTCCATAGGAAGTTAAATATCACATGGAATGTGACCCCTTTAACATAGCATGTGGTATCACCTGGGTCACGCGGCATGTACTCAAGAATCACACAGGCTGTTTACATGGGAAGATGTTCACAGGCTAAGCTATGTACTGGTACTTGAGAATACATGCATAGGATGGTGACATGTACTAGCACATGGTTAGAGTAAATGGGATACGTACATGGTGTGTACTACTACATGGACACATTTTGATGAGATGATCCATTTTCACGATCAAGACCCAGGTTCATGGGACATGGAGTGTGAACCCTACTACACAATGTGTACTCATTTATACATGTCTTGGAGCCCTAGTACTCTATATCCTGGAAATTTTTTGTTAGGGTTTTTTACCTTTATCTTTTCCATGACGGTTAGTATGCAATCATTTTTTCTCCCAGGGCAATGATCCCTTCAGCAGTAATTCCAAGATAGAGTTGTTGGAATCCCTCTGAGAGACCCAGAGTGTGATCCTCTTTTCATATTCATGTCCTAGGTGGAGTTCTGCTTATTGATGTGACCAATAATACATGGGAGTCAATACTCAACTTAGAGGGTTAATCCATATTGATTTGTTGGTATAGTGATCCTCATCTGTGTATTGTATTGTATTCAAACTATTAGAATGATATTTCTAATGAAGAGACCCGATAAGAAGTACCTATTGGACGGACATCATCGATGATATCAGATTCAAGTGTGTGTTCTCTCAGTTGAGTGCTTTGAGAAATATTCTATATGGAATCATAGAATAGTATAATATGGTTGTGACTTACCTCTAGATTGTGTGTCATTGTTGAGTATATCTTGATATTCTTGTTATATGTTTTTTAGAAATATACCAGTGTAGAGATGAATGTATTTCCATTGTTTTATGTGACACATGCCTATCATAGGGCATGTAAAAAAGAAATTTAATTTTCCTAGTGTAGTATAATGGATGACCGGGTTCTTCTCACATGAGGAACTTTCTCATATGTTCACTCACATAATTTAATTCACCTAAACTAATTCTTTTTAATTGTTTTTTTTAATTTAATAAGGTTATGAAATTTAAATTAATGAAAATATTAAAATAACATGCAATGAACAAATTTAATTGGTGAATAAAGAACATTGAATTTATGGGTTGTTTTGTGGGTTCCATATTTCTCCTTGTTGGTGTTCAAATAAAGTTTGATAATTAAATTTTGAGATCTCATTCTTGAATTACTATGATTTTATTAATTGATGTGAAATCTTGATTTATTTAGCAATATTAACTTCCCCACCTACTTTAATCAAGGTTGATGGAACAACCCAATCATGAGTTTGACAACTTCCAAGACCTGGCTCTATCTTATGCCATTTCAACCACTGAATGGATCAAATCCATTGTATTAAGATCTGGTATTCAGTATAAGGGAGGGAACAAATTTAATTTAATAATAGAAATGAGTTTGAGATTAGTTTCCTCGTGGGCTATCGCCAAACCCGTGCACGTCACTCTTTATCATCAAAAACTTAATAAAACATAAGAATTTTACCATAGAATAAATGAAATTGACAGATACCTCCCCTGATCCAAGGATTGAGTAAGTAAATCATTTTTAGGGTAAGTGGTAACGGTGGATAGTATGAGAATAAGAAAAGAAGAAAATAATGATAAAATATGTAGAAGAAAGTAGGGTGGTTGGGTGGAAGAAAACACAAAAGTAAAAACCATGCATGAATTTATTAAAAATATAAATTACAATTGAAATATAAAAAAAATAAACTAACAAAATTAATAATATTATAAGGGAAAGATTTGTGAACGTACTCCCTTAGTGGAGTTATCCCCTTGGTTCCTTGGAATAAATGTGATGAAAAATGGGATGAGATGATAGGTGGGATCTCCCCTCCTTTTATAAGACGAAATTTCCCCCCTCAAGATTGCACATTTTTTGGCAATATAAATGGATGATTAAAACATTCCATCCTTCATAAAATTTTTTAATATTTGACTTTTTCATTAAACCTCAAAATTTCATATTGATTGGTCTCATCTAGAAGGATTTATGTATTTTTTATTGACATTGTATTTTTTTCTAAATGAATTTTCCAGGATGTTTCCTTCAATGTATAACATCTCTTTGCCACCATAATGGGAGGAAAACTCCCTGAAATTTATTAAGGCAGTGAATATATTTTTCCTACTTCATATCCATTTCTAATCAACCCCATTGTAAGTGTGTAGCCTGATTTATTCATTCGTTATGGAGGTGGGGTCCGTGCTGTCAGCCAAGACAATTTCCAAATATCAATGATTTTTTCATGCCTTTAAATATTTGAAAAAGACTCTAGTCTAGAAGAAAAAGTTAAAGGAATTAAAATAATTATTCTAAAAAATAATCATTCAATTTGGAATTATATTTTTATATTAATGACCAAAATACCCTTTATGTAGAAATCTGTCAAAAATCAAGAATTTAAGAACATTTCACATTTTAGCTCAAAACACACCATAAATCCAAAATTGATCCATATAAGCTAAAATTGATAAATTAAAAGGGTTAAAAAAATTGAAATGCATATAAAAAATGAGGAAAATATTAGTTTTATCGGTATATTTTTTAGTTTCGGGGAGTCTTACTAAGTATTGTTATACTCACCCACACATGGAGTTTTCCTTTATGTGTTGTGTCTTGTGTAGAAGATTGAAATTTTGATAGAGTCTTAAGAGGACCAGGACCAGATGGTGCTTACTGAGACCAGAAAAACTGAGGTGTGATCCTACAACTTTCTGAAAGCAGACGCAATAATTACTTTTAGGTTGTACTTTTGTTTTCAAACTCTTTTTTGTGGGCTTGTATTTTTTCCTAATTACTTTATATTTCTTCCTTTTATACTTTGGTTATGCAATTTAGATGTATGAATGCATGGGATTTCAGTTGTTTTTAAATTTCATCATTTTATAGGCTTGGAGATGTGTGTTTCTGTATAGGTACTTAAACTAAGGCCTCTCATGTCGGTGATACACCTTATCAGTGCTAGTCACTATCCCTTAGCCTATTTGAGGTGGGAATCAGGAGTCGCGGAATGGGACCCTCTAAGAGGGGGCGTGACACCTATTGAGTTGTACTCTCACCCTACTTGGGCTTCCCGATCAGTACCTGAATAGAGTTTGTGCTTTCTAGAGAGGTTAAGGGAAAATACCTTGTGTTACATCATTGATATGGGATGGAGCTTGGATGAGGGAACCATGCACTATTCGGGACCTGCTTGGGGGAGTCGTCAATGTCTTTATTTTGGGTTTCATTTTAGACACTTGACATGTACATTGGCATGACATATTTTGTTATTTAATTTTTGATATTGTATTTTCATTTTTGGTCATCTTGTCATAATGGTTATTTTAGGTTATGAATACATGTTATTAATATATTGTTTATTATTTTTTACATTGTCTAATTACTAAGATAAAAGAGGGTAAATTCTCCCCATGATCAATATATCAGACCCTCACCACAAATCAACAGCCTCTAACATATGGGGAGCCATGCCTGAGGTCATGTGACTGACCAATTGGTGGCACTGGTGTCTAAAACCTTGTCCATGATGTTACAGTTTTCAACATTATAATTTTTGGAGATGTCTTGTATGATTATATAATTTTGAAGAAAATCATGTGATACTTTCCAGATCAGTTTGATTCTAAAATTTTCTCTTTATAAGATAAAGATGATTTATCTCTTGATTAATTTCTTAAATTTCTTATTACTTATGAAATGAGAAAATCTCCAATGTTAAAAAATATGAAAGATGAAATAGATTTTGAATCAATGAGAATGATGATAATTCAAGATGTTGGACATGATGGTCCTATCTAATTTGAAAAGAAAGAGGATGATAAGTCGAATGAAAAAACCATTTCTCTTATATCTAATAACTATAGTAGAGGAATATGAAATTTTGGTGGTAAACTTACTCTTAAATGTTTTTATTGTGGTGGAATTGGACACTTTACTATGAATTTACCTAAGAAAAAAGTTGGTGAGTATCAATAATATTCTGATGAAACACCTTGATGAAAGTAGTGAATAAAAAGTTATGAAGAAGAAAATTCATCCAACAAACACAATAATAAGTCTACTAGAAACAAAATAAATATTATAAGTAATAAAGTTGAATCATTCTCAACTGAAAACAATTCTTCAAAATATGAAATTTAAAAAAAATTATAACCTTCATTGCAAAATTTTAGAAAATAAATTATTCCTAAAATAGTGAAAAAGGTGGTGAAAAATAATATAGTGAGTATCAACTCAAAACATAACTTATATTATGTATTGAGAAAAACCGAAATCTCAAGTATGAAAGTAGAGTAATGAATAAATATGGTGAAGAAGTTTCTAAATTCTGAAATTATGTCATCAAGTCTGAGGAAGAATACATTCAAGAGTTCTTAAGTTACAAACTAATATTCACTGAACATGGAAGGATGGTTGAAGATCTCAATAAGAAATTGGAATATAAGGAAAAAAGAATTCAATAAGTTTAAATATAAACTTATTGATTCTATAAATAACTTGAGAAAGATGAATGAAATCTTTTACAAATCATTAGTAGTAAAATATAAGACTTATAAGTTTGCTGAAAAATCTCAAATAAAAAATTAGGTGATTTCCTCACACACAAAATATAATGTTTCATATAATTTTTCTAACATTTCAAGTGATAAGAAAATTAGTAGGAAGGTTTGGGTGGAGAAATAATGTGGTAAACCTATCACATATACAAAATTTTAAAACTCACATAGAAGGAAATATGGTATACACCCAGAGTGTGTTAGGGTAGGAAGGATTTATAAACCTCAATTTTTTTTTACAAAGTAAGATCACACTTAAATATAAAATTTAGATTTCATGGATTCTATTGGTTATATAGAATAAATGGGCACATGAGTTTTAATTTTTGGCATAACATATCACTTCCCAAAATAATATTTGAATAAAGTGGATGAAATTGTGAAATTAGAATGAATACCTTTCCTAACACATAGGAAGTTAGAAAAGAAAAATCCCAAGAAGTTAGAAACTTTCTAAAAAATAATTTTAAATTTATGGAAGATGTTTATGAAAGATGTGATTTGGCTTTTCATCATGTCGAAACATGTATGAAACTCCTTCTAGAACAAGTTTCTTATGGGAGATAAATAAAAGGAATCTAGGATGGAGAAAGTTGAGGAAATATTGTTCTGTTGAGACTACCTTGAAAGAATGTAAAAAAGAAAAAACCATGGATACATGATAGTGGTTGTTCTTCATGCATGATAAGTGAATTAAAAATCTTGAAACATGTTGAAAATCATGAAATAGGTTCTATTACCTTTGGGAATAATAGATCTTTAAAAATAATAGGAATCAAAATGACAGAGATTACAGAATAAAAGTTGAAATCTTAGGAATTTTTATATATTGATGTGCCAAAACATAATTTACATAGTGTAAGTCAACTTTTTGATGATGTAAAATAAGTGATTTTCAGTAAATATTCACGTGTTACAAGAAGTGTGAGACATTTAAGAGTTATCACAAAAGGAGAAAGAACTAGTGGAAATATTTTTCAAGTTAGAGAATCTAAAAACTCATGTTATCTAAGTTCCAAAGATGATAATAAGTTGTGGTGACAAAGACTTTTCCAACATGGGAATAAAATAATGAAAAAAAATTCTATTTTTTATTGTGTACAAAATTTTCCAAAATTGAAAAGAAGAGAGGAATATATTTGTGTTTCTTGTTTGAAAGGGAAGATGACTAATAAAAGTCATCAGAATGTTGAGATTCCATCTACCGGGCCTCTTAAACATATTCATTCCAATTTATGTGGGTCAATGAGACATCAATATAAAAAGTATACTTATAATTTATCAATTTTATTTTGGATTTCACTCAAATGACATACATCATGTTTTTGAAACAGTACTCAGAGCCTATAGAAATATTCAGGTTTTTCAAAAGGGAAGTTGAGAAAGAGATGGGGGTTTATATAAAAAAATTGAGAATGGATAATGGTATTGAGTTTACAAGAAATACATTCAAAACATATTTTATAGATCATGGTATAAAACATTAGTATAGTTATTTATATACCCCACAACAAAATAGAGTAGTAGAAAGTAATAATATAGGTTTGGTGGAAATGGGAAGAATCATTTTAGAAGAATAAAAACATTCAAAGATCTACTAGAGTGAAGTTGTTCGTATTATTTTACATGTTTTGAAAAAAAATTAAGTTTGGGAACGAACATGAGTTCTTATGAAATTTTATATGAGAAAAAACCTTTATTGAAATACATCAATGTTTTTGGAATCCCATGTTTACTTGAAATAATAAATTTTGATCGGGGAAAGTTTGATGAGATAGATGAGGGAGAAACTTTTATTATTCACCCAATGGATGAAGTTACAAATGTAAGAAGTTTTTAATTAGCATTATTTAATGAATATTATGTTGTGTTTATCAGGTAATGGGGGAGATGAAAATAAAATTTATAGAAAAATAAAAGTGAGAAAATATAAATGTTACAGGGATTTTATCTTAACACGGACATACAATTTTATTCTCACCAAGGGATGGATTTTAATCAAAAAAAATTACCTTTTCTATTAGTGTGGTGTCTAAAAAGTCCTTTAATAAAGGATGTGTTTTGGTAAAATTCAAAAAACTGGAGTTGTTTACAAAATTTGAATTTTGAAAAGGGGGAGAATAGGTACAACCAATCATATTGAGTTTTGGTTGGAAATAAAGAAGGTGTTGAAAGTAAGGGAATTCGTAATACTTTCCTATATAAGTCATATAGTACTTTGATAATATTGATGTTCTCATAAAACAATAATAATAAAATATTTTTAAGAAATAGAGGAATCATAAAGATTGTATTGATTCTAGGAATCAAGAAAGAAGTTTTCATCAGATCCAGAAGTACTGAGCATAGATGTTTTCAAAAGTATGAATGAGTTATATTTGATGAGGGTTGAAGTATATCAAAGTGGTAGATTGGAGTTTCCATCTTAAATAAAATTACATCATAGTGATAATTCCATCATTATGAGGATTCCATGGGATTGAAGCTGTGGATGTTCTCTGAGGTAGAATCTAAGGAGGAAAGTTAATTAAACTGACTTTGAGGAAGAAATTCAATAAAACTAACTCTGAGAAGGAAATCCAATCAAGACCAAATCTGAGAAGGAATTTCAATCACACTGAATCTGATAATGAAAGTTAATTAGACTAACTCTAATGAGGAAATTCAATTTAGAATGATGTGAAGAAGTTTCATCATAATGAGATGGAAAGTTCCATCATATTAAGTTGAGTAATTTCTATTATACTGAATAAATGTTAGGAAGTCTGAGAAGAATTATTATAAAGAATACACAAGAAGATTTCATAATATTTGTGAAGAGTTTAAGTGGTCGAATGTGAAATTAAAATATGTATAGATATTGGATTTTTTTAATTTGAGTAAGTGGGAAAAGTTATTTAGTTTCTTAAATTTGTCATTTTGGGATGCCTATAAATAGAAGAAATTTATATTCATACTTTTCGTGTTTTTTTATGTGAGTGGAAAAAGAAGAGCACTATAGAATTCACATCAAAGTTATCTTTCCATATTGAAATATCATTATAAGTTTGGACATCTAAAATTTTTGTTTATTGGACTGAGTAAGATCAGACTGAGCATTTGAGACGAGTTTGAGTAACGCATATTGAGAATGGATTCATCAAACTAAGTCCATCAGACTGAATTCATAGGATTGAGTCCATCAGACCTAGCCCTATTGGATGGAGTGAATCAGACCCAACCACATCATAATGAGGATTCTGATCTAAGAATTTGTGGTGTAGTTTAAACAATGTATTTTTCTTTTGTTTTATCTCATTTTTTTGTATGAAAAATTTATAAACCAATAAGATTCATTAAAATCATTACAATTAGGATATATATATAATGTTTCTAATGGGGGTTGGCACAAGTTGTATTCACATATACATTTTAGTGAATTTCTATAGATTCATAAGAGTGTCTATGAAAATGATATAGGTTCTCACACTGATGTCGAACCTTTGTAATATAATGTTCTTTACTTTTTTTACTAATTTTTCATACAATAGTATTTGCTAAAAGATTATAAGGATATAAGAATTAACATGTTCCAAGGTTTAATATTTTCAAATTGTTGAATTTTATAAATGTGAACATCAAATTCAACCCCACTTCTGAGTTATTATTCGATCATTTGGAACTTTATATACTATTTATCAATTTATTTAAAACAATTTTTAATATTTTTGCAACTTTTTTGATTTAAAATCTCTAAAAGAATAATGGAATACTCTCATGACTCATCATTGATCTCACCATGTCCAACAAGACACGATTCCTCCTTTCACTTACGTCGTTACAGTGATGTGTATTAGGAGGAGTGAGTTAATATAGGATCCCAAACTCCAATAAGTAATCAATGAATTCTTCATTGAGATATTCTCCACCAAGTTCTTAGATAATTTTCTTAATCATATTACCAATTTGGTTTCCATATTTATTCTTTTATTTCTTGAATTTATCAAAATAACCTAACTTATACCTCATTAAGTAGACATATTCATTTCTACTAAAATAATCGGTAAAATTTATGAAGTAAGAGAACCCACCCATGCCTCAATAGGAAATGGTCCACACACACATGTATGAACTAATTCAAGAATATCTTTTGACATTTAACCTTTTTTACTATATAGGGCTTTATTCATTAGGCCATATATATAAGTGTGACACATACCAATTGTTTTTAGTTCAAAATAATCTAATTATCCATTTTTGTATAACATAGTCAATCATTTTTCATTTACATGACCAGGCCATTGATGCCATAATTGGGTGTGGCACGAGTTATGTGAAGTAGTTTCATTATCAATTTCCATTACTTGGTTTGTATATTACGATAAAATATTTTTTATTTAAATTCACCTTACCATAACAAATGTTATTTTTATAAAAGAAGAAACATTTATTTAAAATATTAAAATAAATCCATCTATATCAAGTTTAGATATATAAATAATGTTTTTTGTAATGTATGAAACATAATAACAACCTATCAAATCAAAAATCACTATAAGATCCCATATTTTTCTATGTACGTCCCACTCTGAGGTTTTCATTGAAAATATTTTGTTGGGTTTTCCTTTATAATTCAGCCTTAGTGACTAAGTCTTATTTGATGATAGAGAGCCTTTTTTGGAGAATATAACCTTAATTTTAGGCATGTATGTCAATTTAAATTAATGTATTTCATGTATAAATATGTTAAATGGGATTAATAGGGATTTCTATAAGTTTAAAAGGATCATAGGTGGTTTGGTCACTTTTATAGATGCTAGTATAAAAAATATTCAATGAAAAATTATATGTTGTGTACATGTTGCATGACATTTAACTATTTCTAGATGTGTTTCATGAACTAGTTTATGATGTGATGTGGTTACATGTCATGAACCTAATTCACACCGTGTAAATGCTGTTCAAAATAAATATTAACATGGGGAAAAATGTTTTTCCCGCATAACATAAAAATGAGTAAATACATGACATGAAAGGATTACACATCATGTATTCCTCATACCCAGTAGTTTTAAGTGTGTCATGTACTTATGACTCTCATTATTTATTTTTATAGCCTCTCCTCTCTCGATCCTAGGGTGAACTCTAGGAAATTTTGAATTATCATCCCCCCTTCCAGATGTCCCATTTTCACATTTGATCCCTAGTGAGTTTATTCAATTTGGTTTCCCTCTTCTCACCCGTCATTAATTTTCATTGTAGTGTACATATTTTGAACATGGGTTTTTTTGGGAGTTGATCTTATTTTAGGTTAATCTAGGCTCTTCTTGTGATCTTCTGTGACTGCTTATTTAATGGATTTTTTCATTAGATTCATTGTGTTAATCACATGTTAAAGGTATGGAGACTAAACCTAACCCCATGGTATATTTAATTGTGAATTATATGAAATACTATGATTATGAACATGTAATGTGCACTATAATTAATCAATTTATTTATAGTAAATCATGGATTGGATTCCTTTAGATTCAATGGTTGTTGCAACCTTAATTATGGATACCTGTTGGGTGAAAAAACATTTGAGTAAAAAGAACTTGGATAATGGTTTAAAGCATGGTGAGTATGACATGATACCTTAGGTGATTGCTTGATATTGAATCCCTAGGTAATCTATTATTTATTATTGAAATGACTTTTGAGCATTTGAGAGATAAATGAAAGTATACTTGAAAGAGAAATGGTAATTTTCATAATTAACCATTGCGATTTATGATGTGATATTATAATATCCATACTATTATGACTTGTAGAGTTGGTGATGAAATTATTATATATAGGGATATCCTTTTAATGTTTAAATTATTATATATTAGTCTTGGCCCAGTGATACATGCTAAAATTCTTATATATAGGGATTTTCTTGGAGGATGGAATACTTATATAGTAGGCAATTCCCAGTGATACATGCTGAAATACTTATATGCCAGCCTACACCTAGGGACGCCTGCTGAAATGCATTTATATTGGGTGATGATTGAAGAATGAAATTATTATACAAAGAGAGCTACCAGATTGTTTGATTTTTCCATGGTATATAGATATAGATGGAATGGTTGCGTCACTTGCTCAGAGACATTTCATCATGGTTTTGAAATAGGTTAATTGATATAATATATTAATTATTTAATTAATACATCTATTTATCACTTTCTTTTTCATAATTATTATCAGGCTGGTTATGTTTAGGGATGGTGGTCTCGACCTTTTTAGTTTTATTCACACCCTATTTTGGAACTATTTGGTACTTGAGAAAAATACATGGATGCAGGTTTGGACAAGGGAGAGGGAAATTATTGTTGATTATTTTGTTTCTTGCTGGATGGGATGGATTTTGGAGATGGGTCTGACATAGAGATCAAGACCAAGGCCTTTTGGGATTATTTAATGTGAGTAGATTATTTTGTTTGTATTGGTTTCAGTTTTACTTTTAGATAAATCTTAGCTTGTCATTACAGTATTCATCAGTATAGGTTCCTCCATTTATTTTCCTAGCTGTATGATATACTATTTACACTATTTTTCTATTACACTAATTTTTATTACTATGGTTTATTTCCACTATGTTTTGCCAGTGGGTATAGTCTCCGCACTATAAATATCACAACCTCACTACTATTCAATAGACTCTAGCATATGGGGATGCATGCTTGATGTATAATAACTGAATCATTTTGACCATGTGAGAGAGTATCAGATTGGGGGATATTACAAATTGGTATTAGAGGATGAACATGTTATTTTCTATTTCATTATTTTTTGGGAAAAGTAGAAAAAATACTAGGATCTATTGGGACTTGGTAAGGAGCTTATTCATTAGAGTAGCTAAGCCATGTAAGTGGGAAAATTTGAGATCCAGGGATGGGATTATTGTTTATGTTGTTCTCTTGTTATAATTGATGTTATTTCACCTTGGTTGATTTACATGTTGTGTGATGTTATTATTTTGTTGATGTTATTGTTTATTGATTTTTACAATCATGGTCCAGTTTGGTGAGATATGAGTATGCATGAATCATGATAGGCACATAGGGATATATTATATATATATATATGAATTGTTCATGACAGGGACATGTTTATTGCATGTGTTATATACTTTCCAATATGAATTGTGAAATAATATATCTATTATATTTGATAAATGGAATGAATAAACTATTATTTCATTATAAAACACTTATAATCCATGGTTAGAGAGACCCAGAGTAATGGTTCTCTATTATCATCACCTCTTGATGTTGACTTTAGTTTTATCCAATGTTTATAGGAGTTCATTTTTCTTATAGATAAAATTACTCCTCATCATCATCGAGTTGAGTTCTAAGAGAGTGGAAATCAGTTATCTCATAACGTAGATGAACTCATGCTTCATGGAGATCTTGAGGATCAAATGGATGTGCATCGTCACAATAACTTCTTAAGGGTCATGCAATCCATGGAAAATGAGACAATATTCATCTTTCATTTGATATATAAGTTGATGAGAGAGATTCAAATACAACATCCACCTATGTTCACTAGGGTGGGAGGCTCCTAGGTAGCTGAGTTCTAGATTGAGTTAATCTATACAATCTTCAAGAATCTTGGGAGACCCACAGATAAGAGGGAGAATCTTGTTGTGTATATGCTCAGTGGACCTACCAAACATTGGTGGGATATTCTAGAGCAGAATGGGAAGGAGGAGGAGTTATCTTGGAAGGAATTCGAGGTGAATTTATTGAGCCACTTCTATCCATAGATGCTGAGGGATGATAAGGATCATTAGTTCATGCATCTGATATAGGATAGAATATCAGTGAGGGACTATGTTGAACATTTCACCAACCTTCAATGCTTTGTTCCATATTTATCTATTGATGATATCTCTAGGGAGAAACATTTTCAGGATGGTATTCGCTGTGAGGTTAGGTCATAGGTGAATGTTTTTATTCTGAGTATCTTTTTAGATT
This sequence comes from Viscum album, assembly GCA_963277665.1. Taxonomy (NCBI): domain Eukaryota; kingdom Viridiplantae; phylum Streptophyta; class Magnoliopsida; order Santalales; family Viscaceae; genus Viscum; species Viscum album. Next base: position 990,113,208 of record OY728148.1, on the reverse strand, counting down.
TGATGAATCATGAACTCATCATAACAAAGAATCTGAGAGATGACCCAAGAGGTAGCCAGGCTATTTCCACAGGGTAAACAAGGATCATTTATTTTGGTGGCAAGAAGTGATTCTATGATAGTTTTTTCCGAGGATATAACATGAAGACCAGTTAGGGAAGTGGGAATCCTTCTTAGGATCATATTCCATTGTAGTGAATCGGTGTAGAAAGTTAAACCGCAATAAACCTTAGTTTTCATACACCACTTTGGAGTTCCATGTTTGCGGCAAGATGGGCCATCTTCATAAGTTTTTTTATAACTTCTCATAGAATAGTAGTGGTAGGGGAGTAAGATAGGTATTAGAGTCTAGGAAGAACTCAACTACTCCTCATCAGATAGATAGCTAGATTTCTAAAGTACGTTTTGGTTGAGGCAGGAGATATGGCACCCCATTGTAATAACATAATGTTTATTTGTAAAATCTGTTTCCTGAATAAATGTGTGGTGTATTATATTATATATTATACACATAAAAATATATAGAAAACCAATAAAAACTATATTAATTAATATTGTTACATTAATCATCTATGAAACCAATTAAATTTCCAAACATTACAAATGGACAAAAAGTATAAAATAGAAAAGCTAAAATTAGAAAATACGGATCGACCTCTTCTACTAGAATTATTGGCCCCACTACCAACACTATATAAAAGAAAAATAATTATAGTAAACCAAAAAAAATTATCTAAAATGGAAATATAGAACCATTAGAGGAATTGATTTGAATATTGAATGAAATAATTTAGTGGTATATATATAAGGTAATGTGACTGTTGGAATAGTAATGTGACTGTTGGAATAGTGACCAGATCGTTGGAAATAGTATCCTGACCATTGGAAGAGTTATTTTTACCAAAAAATAATAAATTATGATATAAATAACATTTATCATGATTAATTTATGTAAATAATAATATTATAATTCAATAAAATAAATATCAAGATTAAAAACCTCAAAGAAAATAAAGCATATTTTTAATAAACTGTATTTTTAAGTATTCTGTAAAAATCATTATTTTCCTGTTAAAAATTATATTATATCTATTTTAGATATTTAATTTTATTAAATTAATATAATTTTTGAAATGATCATGTTAAAATTTTTCTTGGTTTTGTTTTTGGTAATGTTCTGAAATACATCAATTTTTAGGTGCATAGTAAAAATATAGTTTTTCACATAATCGATGTATCTTAAGTAACATCCTTCATGATGTAATAATGGAATAATCATTTTTAGAAATTTAGTTTCGGCCATTATATATTTAATTTCAAAAATGAGTCATTAAAATACAATAAAATTAATTTTCAAACCTAAAAATCACATTCCAAAACCTAAATTCAAAAGTGATTCCTTAAAATATCAATTTCTTTTTTTTCTTCAATTTTATTTTTAATAAGTTAATGATTTAGAATTATAAAGAGGTTTTAACGTCATAAACCCGTTATATTATAATTATATTTAATTTATTTTGTCAAAAATGCCCTATTACATGTTTTTCCTTTGATATATTATTTTATTAAATATTTTATTCTAAAAATGTCTCTCTCTTATGTATAAATAATCCATCTCCCATCCCTTGGAAACACACTCCTCTTAAAAATTACAATGTACAATATCTTCCCAAATACACCCTCTAAATCCCCTTACATTACTTAGGGAGTCTTACAATAGAAGCTACATTGAGGAGAGAGTAAGTCTCTATTAACTTTTCCCTTTTTCTTATTCTCTTTCTTATTTTTACCAATTAATTTCAAAACCATATACTATAAATCTAATTATTCAACAATTTAAAATTATATTATATATGTTAACATGACGTAATTTTCATATTTATGACAAAAATAAAAGCAATACTTCTCTTTCCCTCTCTTTTATCAACGTCCTGTTAAAGGTTGATTAGCCACCTACGGAGACATTTCTACGAAAATTATTATAACAACCTTCATGGATGGATATTGTTAATTATATATAATATATAAATAATTAATTACATTTATTATTATCTACTAGAGTTAATCATACATTTCTATAAATGACTCTGAATGAAAATTGAGAAATCAATGTGAAACAAGAAATTTTTAAGAAAATCATTAGATCAAAATACTTCAATTTCATATTTAGAAATTAATGAATATAATAAAATGATTATAATTGATAAATAATTGTATAAATGGATATAATTAACATATTTAATAGTTTTTTAATAAATATAAGTTTATTATTCAAGAGGCGCAAAAGTGATGAAATAAAGAAGGAATTAAGGTAAGTGGATTCTTGAACCCAACACTTTTTCATTAGGTTATCCATATTTCATGACATATTTGCATAAATAGTCCTCTATTGTTCCTTAAATATAATTTCATTATTCTTCCATCTTCCTTTTTTGGATATAAATGTTTTTTATTTGATTTGATGGAAAATACAATGATTTTCTAAAATAAATCTTCTTTCCAAAACACATCTTTGACTCTTATTGAGTAGTTTATTCATAACTAAAGAATTATTATTCTTATAGAAAATATATTTTTCAATTTTTCATTTTAGAACCCAATGTTTATTTATGAAATCATAATTTTTGGAATCCTCATGAAACCCATTCCTTTCCATGGGTTATTTCATGAAATTATTATTACACATTCTATGTGACATGCATGATTATGTAGATATTATGATGTGATGACTAGACCGAAATTATATATCCCTATAATGAATTGGGTAATGTGTTTTATCTCATGAGATAATGTTTATTATATGTGAACATGATCCTAGATTTGTTTACAGTGATGATGTTATGATTATTCACATGTGGTATGTGTTAACATGATGCTATATTTATTCGCAACTATATGTGGAATTTGACCACTATAACATGATGTTTTATTTTTATTCATTTCCACATTCTATGAATTTATCACATTTTTAACTCATGATATTGATAATGATCCTAGTCTTATGATAATATGATTATGCTCACCCATGTTATATTGATTCAAGTTCCTTATTCATACTCTTACAGGTCTTTTATCTTACCCCTTTCATTGATTTATATGATTAGGTAATTGCATGTACTAAGGATAATGTGAGATTCTACAAGGATAAAGAAGAAGGATTTAAATAAATTTTTATGTTTTATTATGCACATGTTATTTATGATCCTATTTTTTCTAAGACATAAACCTCTGGATCCAAAATTTGTAACTCTATTAAGTTATTTATCTTTAAAATGATGTAATGTTTATGTATGAAAAATTAGGGTTACTATAGTTGGTATCTAAGAATGATTTAGTTAATTTGGGAATTATGATTATAAAACAAGAGTAAAAATGATTAGTATAAGTCTATACATAGGTAAAACATCCAAGAAGACTATTTTTAGAAAATTATAGATATAGGGATCCCATAAGATATTCCTTTAGTGTTAATTTAAAAAAATAATTAATTACTCATGATTTATTGACTTATATTTTTTCTAACATTTTCTATTCTAGAAAATGGTAGGAACTCGGAGAAACTAGGACTAAAACCTGTCTGAGTGACAATGACACAATTATCCAAATAAGATCCCCAATTCCAAGGGATGTTGAGTTCAAAACTTTGTGGAAATGATTACCTATTTGCCTCGAGATATGAATAATAACATGATCTATGTGGAATTTTCATATTCACCCAAGAAGGATCAATTATCCATTGAGTCCTTAATGAAAAAATGATCAACAATGTTTAATGGAATTTCCAGTCCACTTGATGTGGAATAGTGGGTTAACTCAATAATGAAGATCTTTTCTATGATCCATTTCTCTAATAAAGAGATGGTGACTCTTGCAATTTATCATTTATATGGAGAAGATATTCAATAGAAGGAATTGATAAAGAAAACAATCTAAAGGAATAAAAGGAAGAGATAGAGTGGGAAGAATTTATGAAAATATTTCTTACAAAGCATTTCCAATGAACTCTTCAAAAAAAAGATTGAATGAGAATTCATATAGCTAAAGAAAAAGGAAGGTGTAGTTGTCACAACTTATGATGAAAAATTCATAAGGTTTTAAATGTATTCCTTGGGTTTTTTATCAATAATGATTGAAAAATATATATATTCATTATTGTTTTAAAAATAAAACTTCGTAACGATCTAGAAATATAATAATTTGGGAGTTTTGAATATGTGGTTAAATGTGATCTTAAATTATATATGGAGTTCAAAGAATGGTCCCATGTTTGTGGAGATAATAATAGAAGAATGGGGTTTCAAGATTGTGGGTCAAATGACAAATGATGAAATAGGATCCAACTACCCAGATGTCAAAAATGTGGGAAGAAGCATCATGTTAATTTCCTCAATGGGATAGGAAAATTCTTCAAGTGTGTTAGAGAAGGAAACCAAGCTAATGAATATTGAAGATAGATGAAGAAGCTAACCAACATGATAGAGGAAAAAAGGAACATCCTAATGAACCACCCATGGTTCAATGCTTCAATTATAGGGAAAAATGGTGTTATGCAAGAAAGTGCACTAAACCACATGTCCTTGAGGGCAACCATAATTAGAAATCACCAAATTCAAAGGAGAAAGGTAATGATTATATCATCACTACTAATGAAGTGGAGTGTGAAAATGAATTCATACAAGGTATAATTCTGATTCATTATAAATTAGAGAAAGTATTATTTGATTCTGGTTCTACTTATTCATTTATATCCTAAACTTTTTCTAGAACAATTGAATTGAAGCCTCGATACCTTTAAGAGGAGATATCTATAAAAAACATAGTGGTGTATTCATTACAACCCAAGTGCTTGACACTTCTACTATAATCATATTTGGGATGATTCTTCTTGAAAATCTTATTATATTTCCCTTTTTGAAATTTGATTCTAAATTGGACATGTATTATCTTTCATTATATATAGAAGAAATCAACTATTGAAAAAAAAAATCTATTTTTATATTCTGAACCATCCCATGATCCTCTAAAAATGCAAGGAAAATCATCAATCTTCTTTGGAAAATCCATCAACAGTGTGGGTGTTGATACCCTGTAGAGAAGCATACCTTTCCCAAATGGTTGAGTCAAATGATGGTATTAACATGGAGGAATTGATCATTGTTAATAAATACATTGATGTATTTCTCAAAGAGTTACTTGTAATCCCTTGATCATGAGGTAGAGTTGTCAATAGATCTCATACCCCGAGCAACTCCTATCTCAGAATTCCAATAAGTTGGCCTTGATTGAAATTGAGGAGTTAAAGAAGTATCTACAAGGGAATTTGAAAAAATGGTTCATACGCCCTAGTGCATCACCTAGGGGTGGACCAATGCTCTTTGTTAAGAAAAAAGATAGATCAAAACAAGTGTATATCAATTACCAAGAAATCAACTAGATCACCATAAATAAAAATTATCCTCAACCAAGGATTGATGACTTGTTCAATCAACTACAAGGAGTGAAATAATTATCAAAGGTGTATCTTTTTTATGGATATCGTAAACTAAAGTTGAAGAATGAAGATATTCAAAAGACTGTTTTCCTTACAAGGTATGGTCAATATGAGTTCATATTAATTCCCTTCAGACTTACTCATTTTCGTACAATCTTTATATATTTGATGAATATATTCTTTAGAGAACACCTCAACAAATTTTTGGTAGTGTTTACTGAATATATTCTCATTTATTCCAAGATTATTTTGGGACATAAAGTGAATCTAATTATTGTGTTAGTGATATTAAGGAAGGTAAAAAGGTATTCTAAGTTCAAGAAGTGTGAATTTAGGATGAAAGAAGTCGCATTATTGGGGAACGTGATCACAAGTGATGGAATTTATGTGGACCGTTCAAAGACAAATGAAATTGAAGAATAACCTAAACCCACTAGCGTCATATAAATCTATAGTTTTATAGATTAGCTGGTTACTATTTACATTTTGTGAAACATTTATCATTATTTTTTAGCCAACTAACTAATTTACCACAAAATGGGGTAAATTATTTATGGATTAAAGATATGAGGAAAGATATAAGGAGATCAGGAAGAGAATAATCACAGTTCTTGTACGGTAAATTCCCAGTCAAGATAATAGTATCACTTAGAGGGGAGAGATTAAATCAGTGATATATTTTTCTTTTATCTTTCCTTAATTATGTTATAAAATTAGAATCTTGTTTAATATTTCTTTCTCTATTGAAAAAAATTAAAACACACATCTATATGAACAGATGAATTTATAAGTATCACTATCTAATAAGAATAGATACATCTTTTCTTGGATTTTTTAATGATCTAATACCACACAATCTATTAGAAAATAATCCTTTTATGTGGAATACAATGAGTAGGATATTCCCTTTAACTCATGTTTCTCTATATAAACAATTCAATAGTGAATGTGATCCTTCTATAACAAATGATGAAATACAATGTTTTGTAACAACACATGATATGTTGATTCTTTATCAACTTTCACAAATGTATTATTTAAAAAAATATTCTTCAATTTCTTACCTGGAAGTTGATAAGAACTTTTCTAAATTTTGTTACAAAACTCAGTCTGATTTCCCATTCTAATTCTCCATGTACGATTATCCCAATTTTATTTCTCAATATGAAAAGTATATGACTTTTTCAAAATACGGTTGAGAAAATTCAGAACAACTTCTTCTTTAATCCAAAAATCCCAATATGATTTTCCCAGTTCGATGATTCATCCCAATACGATGACCAGTTGAATACAACAAAACAAAATATGGAAACCTATTATTCTCTCTAGAGCTATGTCTTCTATATTCATATATTTGAATAGTACATATATCAAAAGTACAAAGTATTTTCCCTTTTATACTCATCAATAAAATGGTTTTGGTGGGATTCCTAAAAAATTTCCCAGTCAATCATATTTTATGAATCTACACTTTCCTTTGAATTTTGGGTTCATATTAACTTCATAATATCTTCTCAACACTAATTTAACATTATCAAATCTTCTCACAACTTCGACTCTGCTTTAGAATTTCTATAAACATCATTCTAATTTTGATTTCCCATTTCAATTTGTTCTTATGACCTGCTTCATTATGATGGATACAAAATTAAATCAATATATTATTCTTCATCTCTTATCTTGACCAACTTGAATTATAAACAAAGTAATAAAATCTATTTTAAATGGTTAACTAAATTATTGATATAGCTTTTAATTTCTTCTTTATATTGGCCACCACATAATTTTCCTTTTATTTTCATTTATCAGTTCCAAAAAATTATTCCTCCGATGATTATTATGGCATGCCGAGTATGGACCGGTATCACCAGCTTCGACATCACCAAATTATTTAACTTCTTAATATGATACCTATCAATATTTATAACAAAAAATTCTACCTCTAACTAATATGATGACATACTGAATTCAATCGATCAACATTAGTAACTTTTTTATTTTTTGAATACGATTTTCAAAAACTCCTGTCATCAAGGATTTAAATCTTCTATATTTTTGTCTGACCGAAAACAAGCACCTTTATTATGACTCTCCTACCCTAACTTTAAACAAATATATATCCAGAAATATCATTACAATGATCTTTAGACCAGAACAATTAAAATAAATAAACTTTCTTGTCTCATAAACTTTTAACAAGTATCATGACATTCTTTATGACTTTTATTACTTTGATGATCAACTTTAGCATCATCTCACTTACCGCTTAAAGTGTTGGAGTTTTCCTATAATTTATAAACATATTTATTTCCTACTCATCTTGAATACGGTTGGCATGATTACAATAAGAATAAATATGATTGGAATATTATTTTTCTCCCATTTAATTCATTAAGCTTTCATCACATGTTTTAAAACATACTTATGATTTATGAAAACTCCACGATCAGAAAAGAAACATCACATTTTCATCAAAGTTAAGCATAATCAAATTATTCCCAATTATGATCAAACATTTCATTCCAAACATTGGCTGTGTTTGATGTTCCACTTTATCCAGAAAACATATTCCCAATGTGATGGAATTTCTTAACCATTGTGAGTATGATTTTATTGAACATGATGGTCAGTCCAATTTTTTTCAATTACAAAGTGAAGTGATTTATTTTCTTCTTAAACTACATTGACAACAAAGGAAAATACCGGAATATGATATTCATCATTATCATCATGGTTCTAACAATCTCTCACTTTGGATTTTTTTGTCAACCAAGGTTCATAAATCACTGAACTTTTTATCCTCAATCTATGTATAACTTATCAATAATTATAAGACTACATGTGCTAAATCATTGTAGGAAACAAGAATTATTGACATAAAATTCATGATGTCCAAAAGTAGTGATTATGAAAATTTTCCTCATCTTTTCTTCCTCAAATTTTAAACCTCCATAGAATACACAAAAAAAATTGTTTCCAAAAGCCACTCCAATAAACAGTTAGAATAGTTCACACACGTACAATAATTAATTAACAATTTACCCACAACTCTCTCTATTTACATTCTTCGATAATGATAGATTTATATAACAATTCCCACCATTGAATAAACATTCCAAATATAAGATGAGAGAGGGAACAAAAACACATACCTCAACCTTGATGAGAAAGAGGTTAGATGGCCTTGTTCATGATCAATTTAGATAATGCTTCCTTAGGTAATGGTTTTGTGAAAATGTCGGTAGCTTGTTCCGATTTAATAACATACTCTAACATCAACTCATTATTATACACACGATATTTTATGAAATAATTATTGATATAAATATGTTTTGAATGATAATGTTTTACCAGATTCTTGGAAAGTTTGATTTCACTTTGATTATCACAACCCAAGATAAAGGGTAACTTCAATTCAACAAGTTAGTATTCTAACTGATTCTTCATCCACATATGTTGGGTAGAAGATTGTGTCGTAGAAAAATATTCATATGCAGTTGTAATGACAGTAACTGAATTCTATTTCTTTATATTCCAAAAAATATAACTTTTACCTAAAAATAAAACTCCACCTGATGTGGATCTTCTATCATCAACTTTTACTGCCCAATCAGCATCTGAATACCCAAAAAATCAATACTTTCTATGTTATCATACCTGATTTCAAAAGTTTTTGGGCCTTTGATGTATTTGAGGATTTTTTTTCTAGAATGTAAATTTGATTATTTAGAATCACTATAAAATATTTCACATAAGGTAACATAATAGACAATATTGGGTCCTAAGGTAATAAAATATAAAAAAATCCAATCCACTTTGGAAACTCTTTCCGATCAAATTTCTTGTCTTCTCCATCTTTACTCAACTAGGTTCCCACTGTTATTGAGGTGTAAACTAGTTTTGAATTTTCTATACAGAACTTTTTAAGAATTTCTTTAGCATACTTTTCTTGAGAAAGAAAAATGTGTTTCTTCTTTTATAAAATTTTTAACCCAATAAAGTATTTTATTTCTCCGAACATGGAAATCTCAAACAACCTTTTCATTTATTTAGAAAACAGTTCGCAAGATCTTTCATTATTCCTATTAAAGATAATGTCATTAATATAAAAAATTATAATGAAGGAAAACTCATTAATTTCATTGATGTAAATTTTGTTATCAACTCTTCCTTTCTTAAAAATCATATTCCATAAAAAAGTATCCAGTTTGGAATACTATGCCCTCATATATTTCTTTAGTACATACAAGGATTTGTTAAATATGAACATATAACTTTCCTCTTTCCCAACAACAAATCCACAAGGCTATTCAATGTAAACTTCCTCATTAAGATCAACATTTATAATTGCAGACATTACATCCATTTGAAAAAAAATTAACTCCATTGTGTAGAAATAACTAGAAAAATTATGATTGTTTCTAAACATTCCACTAGAGAAAATGCTTCATCAAAATAAACACCTTCAATTTTAGAATAACCTTTACATACTAATATTTCCTTGTTTGTTATTACTTCACCTTATTCATTCCTTTTGTTCTGAGAAACACACTTTGTTCCAATAACATTTTTGTTGTGTGGATTAGGTACGAGTTCCTATGAATCATTCTTTTCTATCCGGTCTAACTCTTTATTCATGGACTGAACCCATTCAAGATACTCAAAATCTTATTTCACAGCATTCGGTCCATTTTTTTAACACAAAGATGTATGTGTAATAGAATTTTTTGTTCTTATTGTTTAAAACTTTTTATGTTTATCACCAATAATTATCTAAGTTTCCACTAGATTCCTCATCTTGGGATGGGATTTTAGAGATTCTCCTTTATCACATGAAATAGCTGAGTCAGATTCTTGTTTTTGAGTAGGATTACAACTGGATGTATCCTTATCAGAAATATTGAAAAAACATTCTTAATCCTGGTCAACTTCCTTATCTGTTTGATGATATTTATCCTTAATATATTTTTCTATAAATTTAAAATTATTAGAATAAAAAATAATTTCTATTTATTTGTTGAAACATCTATATCCTCTTCCTTCAAGAGCATAACCAAGAAAATTTCCATCTTCACCTTTTTGCTCAAACTTTCCCAGATTTCCACCTTTCTTCTTTATAATGCATGGACTCCTGAAAACTCTTAAGTGTTTCAAACATGTAGTTTTTATATGAAATTTTTTTGTGGAGTCATATACAAACATGGCCTATAGAAACATCAGTTTTGAATATAAACAATAGTACCCATGGGTTTCCTCCAATACAAATGAGAAAGACCTTGTTCAAGTAATATAGTTCTCCCAATTTCCACAAAACTTCTATTCTTCCATTCATCAAACACATTTTATTGAGGTGTGTATATAGAACTATACTCATGAAAAATTTCATTCTTCTCAGGATATCGTTAAAATTCTTCATTCTTATACTCATCACCAAGATTAGTTTTCAACTTTTTCACTGAATAATCACTTTTATTCATAGAATTATTCCTAAAACCTTTAAACATTCTTAGTGCATATGATTTAGGTTTTATATTAATAACACAAATAATGTGATTAAATTAATCAATGAAAGTGATGAAGTAATTATCATCATTTTTTTATTGTTTTCTCATTGGTTGATAGATGTCAGAATGAATAAGTTCCAAGGGTTGTTTTGAACAAATCTCAACTTTCTTTTACATAGAATTTGTAATTTTTCCCTTATAAAAAATAGTGCAAAAAAATTCTCATATTCATTGAAAATAAAGAATATATTGAACCCAATATCTCTTTCATAACTTACTCTTTTTTATTTTACACATGTTTCCCATCCTTTTATGCCATAATTAATTTTCTTCTACCATACCCAAGTAACCAAAGTTTTGTACCTCACTAACTAGAAATAAGTTTCCCTTCGTATGTTGTCCTCTTGTAACTATCTTTTAATCATTATCAATTTTCATAAAATAAATACATCATTCCCAAAGGTAACTTTTTTACCTTCATTACACAACTGTAAAACACTCAACAAGTTTTGTTTCAACTCATCAATATATAAATATTTCATTGATTTAAACTTTTCTTTCCCAATGATAGTTGATCCAACACCTTTGATTATTATTGTTTCATCCTTGTTGAATGTCATAGTTACCTTTTTAAAGTCTTTTAAATTATTCATAAATTTTAAATCTCCTTTTTTGTGTAAGGAACACCCGCTATCAAGAATACAAGGTCATTCACCTTTAAATGATTTGATGGTAGTTTGAACAACAATATATTTTTCTTTATTCACCTCCGTCTTATGGGAAATGTTAAGAAAATTATATTTTGCCTGTAACAAAAAATAAAACCCTTAGCAATATTACATGGTTTTTCATATCTTTTACAAATAGTTTCTTGGGGTTGGAACCTATTTTTAATTTTTAAACCATCATTATTAGTCTTCTTTAGAACTTCTTTATCATACTTATTTTTTTGAGACGATTGACTCCCCCTAAACCTATTACTTTCATAACCTATGGAATAGTAGTAATGTTGTTGGTTGAACCAACACTTATTTAATTTATTTATGATTCCATCACAATACGATTAGTAACCATAGAAAGAATATTTTTCTCTATAGCTTTCATAATGACTGGAGTTGTGATTATGTTTCTTAGAATACTTCTTATCTAAATTTTATTGACCACCAACCTCTCTGTTATCAATCAGAATCTTATTTTTTAGCTTATTTCTCATTTTATCCTTGTCATAACTGGAAATAATATAAACATTTACATATTCATAATTTTTAGAATAATTTTTAGACTTTGGTTTTTCAAAAACTTATGAATTCTCAACTTTGTTAATCGTAGCCACATACATAATTTTCCAAGATTTCTTATTTCCAGAAATAATTCTATCTTTCCTATCAACTTTTTATGGTTACTTTTTTTTATCCTTATCAGGATTTTCCTTATGAAAACATTCACCAACGTCATTTATAGAATTTTTGGAAAATATAATTTTATTTTCATCATTACAAAGTTTTTACTAGACAATTTCTAACTACTATTTTATGCCTTTAACTTCAATTCCAGATGTTCATTACGATTCTTTTCTTCCTTAAGTTATTTTTTCAAATAACTAATATCCAGTTGCATATTTTTCTTCTTGTCTAAAAATTTTCATGAATTTTTTATGACGAACATTCATCTTCCAACTTCTTGTTTTATTTTTCAAGACTTCTAATATTTCTCAAATATATTTCAATTCGTATTTTAAATGAAATTTCTGTCGATTTTCTTCTTAATCAGAACTGTTGATTCTGAATTCTTCTTCATTAATTATTGCACTAAAAGTATTCTCACCAACATTCTCAGTAGAATTTTTATATTTAGACTTTACATCTTCTTATTCTTTATCATTAGATAAGAAAATACACCATTTAGATTTTGAGAATTTTTTACCCTTCCCTATGGAATAAAATTTTCTTTTCCACCCTATTTCTTCCATGACCATGTTGGCCTTATTTATTCTTCAATACCTTCTTTTTCTTTCTTTCATTGTCGATTTTTTTGTAAAGTGCCCAATGAATCTATATTGAAAACATTTCAATGGAAAATTTCATTTATATTCACCTATACCTATTTTCACATTTTTTGAAAAAAAGGATAAAATATCATCAAGATTTTTACATACCTCATTTTTAGAATCAAAATAACCACCTTCTTCTTCAATAATAATCTTCTTTTAAATCTCTTTCTTCGTAGTCTTTAATGAAATTTCTATATAAAATTCTATTTTTATTTTCATATATTTATACATTGTTATTTTATATGTGATGAGAGTTCATTGAAAATCTTCTATAGATAATTTTTTATGATACATATCTTCTAATTAATAAACATTATCCTCAAACTTGTTGGGAATAATTCCTAATTTCTTTTCAATAACTATAGAATCCTCGAACTTTTAACTAAGACATCTGATAGTGTTGATGATGCTATTTAACCTGCTAAATAAGTCCCTAATAGATTCATACCCACCCATTTTCAAGTATTTATACTTCAGCCTCTAGATTTTTAATTTTTCTTATTTACTTTTGTATTTCCTTCAAATATTTTTTTCTAATTATCTAATATACCTTTAGCTATGGAAACACCCTTCACCCATAAAAATTCACTTTTAGAATGTGATGATAGTAAATAATTCTTGTCCCTTCCATCACTCATAATATTATTTTTATCAATAGATTAAGATGAACATTATCATCAATATGAGGAAATACATCCTTTGTATCTTCATGAAAATCATATCTTATAGACATAAGATGGGGAAACATTATATATTTACAGATATGATAATTCTTACCATCGAAAACCAGGATTCCTTTATTTTTGACACAATTTAAATTATCCATCAAATTATTTTCAAATCTTCGACAAAGAATAAATGAAGGGAACATGTCTCTTATAGTAATTGTAATTGGACAGTCAATATTATTGTATCACTGAGAGGGGGAGGGGTGAATTAGTGATATATTTTTCTTTTATATTTCCTTACTTATTAAAAATCATTTTCCTCCTGTTAAATATTTCATTTCCTATTGAAAATAATTAAAACCCACATCTATAAGAACACAAGAATTTACAAGGTTTATTATTAATCAAGAATATCTACAACCTTGGTATTGTTTGAAAATGATCTAATACCACACAATCCACTAGAATAAAATCATTTTGTGTGGAATACATTGAGTAGGATATTCCCTTTCACTTGTGTGTCACTATGTAAACAATTCAATTGTGCATATTATCTTTCTATAAAAAATGATGTAATAAAAATTTTTGTAACAAAACATGTTATGATGCTTGTTTATAAACTTTCACAAAAGTGTTATTATTTATAAAAAATATTTACTTTCTTACCTAGAAGTTTATAAGAACTTTTATGGACTTTGTTATAAAACTCTTTCAGATTCTCCTAGTCTAATGGATCAATAAGAAAAATATTTGACTTTGATAGAATATATTTTAGAAAATTCAGAACCATTTCTTCTTCAATCTAGAAATCCCAATACAATTTTTCCAGTCTGATGATTCAGCCCAATATGATGACCAGTTGAATACAGTCTTATCTCTCCTAATATTCTTCTTCTATCTGAAATACATCTTCAAAAAAATTCAATCCGGAAACCTCTTATTATCTCTAATGCTCTTCCTTGTCTCGTATTCACCATGAATAGTACATCTATCATAAATTACAAAGTAATTTCTCTTTTATACTCACTCCAAAAAAGGTTTGGGTGGGATTCCTAAAATTTTCCCTCTCAATTACATTTTACAAATATATATATTCCTTTGAATTTCATGTGCATCTTGCATTCATAAACTCTTCTCAACACTTCTCGAACAATCATGAATCTTCAAATAGCTTTATCTATACTTTATAAATTATTTGAAATCATTAGTCTGATTCTAATTTCCCATTCTAATTTTTCATTATGATACGCCTCATTATGATGAAGAAAAATGTAAAATAATATATTCTTCTTTATCTCTTCTATTGATCCACTTGAATGAAAAACAATGTAGTTAAACCTATTGTAAATGGTTGACAACATTATTGATAAATATCTAGATTTATTCTTCATATTGGAAACCATATACTTTTCATTATCTTTACATTCATCCGTTTCAAAAAATTCTTCCTCTGATGATTATGATGGCATACCGAGTCTGATATACCCGTATCAGCAGCTTCAACTTCAAAAACTTCTTTCTCTTCTAAATATGATACCGGTCAATTTTTATCACAAACAATTCATCCTTTGATGAATATTATGACATAATAAATCCCATATATAAACATTAAGATCTTATTTATTTTTTGAATATGATTCTTGATAACTTCTTTCATTGAGGATTTAAATCTTTTTGGCATTTATATTAACTAAAAACTACCACCATTATTACGATCATCCTCTTTGGTAATTAAACAATTATTCCTCCAGAAATATCATTATGATGATCTTGAGATTGGAATTATTCAAATTCATCAAATTTATTCTTTTGTAAACAATCATCAAGTACCCTTAATTCCTTAATTACTTTGATTATGTTGAATATCAGCGTCATCATCATATAACATACTAAGTAAAGTGTTTCTACACACCGCTATTTTATCAACACCTTTCTTTCCTTCTCAACATGAATACGGTTGGTATGATTATGATCAAAATGAATGTGATTGGTAGAATATTTTTATTCTCTTAATTTCATCAATCATTCAACACTAGTTTGATAACTTAATAATGATTTATGAGAACTCCAAGAACAGCAAATAATCATTACATTTTCATCAAAGTAAGGAAGACTCTGATTTTTCCCCATTACAATTAAACCTTTCATTCCAGACTTAGTGTGAGTATAATGATCCACTTCATCTCGAAAAAATATTCACAATACAATGGAATTTCTTAACCATTGTGAGTCTTATTTTCTTGATTAAGATGGTCAGTCTATTTTTCACCAAATAAAAAGTGAGGTGATATATTTTCTTCTTAAACTTCCTTGACAACAAAAAATAATACCTAAATAAGATAGTCGTCCTTATCATCTGGGTCGTAACATGTACTTAAACTACCAATAAGTGGAGAAGTTTTTGTGATATATAGTGATGATTCAAAGAATGTCTTGGGTTTTGTACTAATGTATTATGATAAAGTGATATCATATTCCTCATGATAGTTAAAGATCCATGAGAAGAACTGCCTGGCGCATGATCTAAAGTTATAAGATATGATATTTTCTCTAAATATTTCTCGCACCATCTTTATGGTGAGAATTTTGACATATATACTGTTTATAAGAGTCTTAAGTATATATTCACATAGAATTATATCAATATTCATCAAATAAAATGGTTTGATCTAATCATGTAGTATGATTTCTCTATTCACTACAATCTGTGAAAAGAGAATAAGGTAGATGATGCTCTTAATAGAAAAAAATCATGCTACTATATCCATGATGCAAATTGAGAGAGAACATATCTTCTTGTATATAAAAAGGATATATATTGAAATCATAATGATATGGAATACATCCTACCTCTCCCAAATTATTTCCCAACCATCTATCTAAGAGAAGATCAAGGATACCTAAAGGGATGATCTGGAGCTAAAAAAAGTTGAAATCAATAAGGAAGGGGAGCTACATGAGTTCCAAATTGATGATGATGATGTAATTTAGTTTTTAATGAGGCTTAGTGTTCCTTCATCACCTGGGATAAAGACCATTCTATTGTATAATGCACATAGCCAATCTTTCTACACCACCCCAGAAGTACCAATATGTACCATAATATTTCAGAACACTTTTGATGGGACAACATGAAGAAGGAGATTACTGAGTATATATCAAGGTGTTTGGTATGCCATATTGTTACAGTAGAGTGACAAAATTCAAATGGGGTGATGTAACCATTTCTTATAACCATGTGGAAATGGGTGAATATCTCCATGGACTTTATCAATGGACTCCAAAAAACATCCACATAAAAATTATGATATGGTTTTTTGTGGATCGACTCACAAAGACTGACTACTTTATCACTATTTGGCATGATTTCTCACTTGAAAAAATTTCCATGATATATGTGAAGGAAATAGTTAGGTTTCATGGTGTTACACTTTCGATCATATTTGATTGTGATCCAAGGTTCAACTCTAAATTCTATAGAAGGATTCAATAATATTTTAGTACTAAATTAAATTTTAGCATGACCTATCACCCCCAAACTGATAGAAAATCTAAAAGAACTATTCAAACACTTGAGGACATGCTAAGATCACGCTTGATGGAATTTAAAGGATGATGTGATCAACATATCCCATTGGTTGAGTTATCATATAAAAACAACATCCACTCGAGTATTTAAATTGATCTATAAGAATATTTGAATGTAAAGCAATGTAGAACTCAAACGTTTTTGGGATGAAGTTATGGAATGAAAGATACCTGGACCCAATCTTGTGAAAGTGATGACAAAGAAGTTTCAATCCATACAAAAACAAATAAAAGCTACCTAGAGTCAGTAAAAGAGAAATACTGACTACTACCAAATGGAATTTAATTTTGATGTTAGAGAAAAAGTATTACTTTGAATATAACCATTGAAGAGATTCATACACATTGTAATGAAAGGGAAGTTTTAGCCCGAGGAATGTTGACGCGTTTGAGATCCTTGATTTCATAGAATTGGTGACATATCAACTTTTATTTCCACAAAGTATGGATCAAGTTTATGATTCGTCCAAAACCAATTTTATGGAAATAATTAGGACATTAATCTTCCATTATTTGTTTTGGTTGGTTCTTTATGACTTTTCATTAGGTAAAAATGTGGGTAAACCTAACTTGTTTTCAAAATACCAAGTGAGTACTTTTCCTCCCTTATAAAAAGTCAGAACCTCTCCTCATTCCTCACACCTATCAAACCAATTAGTTTCAACCAATAAGTTCCCATATAGATTCGCACAATCCCTCCCTTTGACCTTCAATCCTGCCATTAGTTAGAAATCCTTACAAGAAATCCTTTTTATACCAACCAAAAGTAGTTACCCGATTAAGAGGTAACATCTTCTCTCAATATAGTTAGTTTTATTTCCATTATCCAACCGCTCATATCTTATTATTTGATTATTGTATAAAAACCCATATAATCAATATAATAGTATGTTTTATTCTTTGGTTTATACCTACACTTACACATACATACATTTAATGGGTAATGAACATATTGTGGCTGTGTATAGTGAAATACAGCCTCACAAAATGAAAGTTGTTCATTTTACTTTACCAACATTCATAGTTGGCCATTATGATGGAAAATAAATTTTAATATGATATAAATGATATTTATTAATTATTTATTATAATTTAATCCTTTTATAATACACATCTTTAATACCTTACATTTTTCAATAATACGATAACATCGTTTGAGGAAGTGTGGACAACCGCCCCCTCAAAGCGATGTGATTCAGTCACACGATCCATGTAATTTATAAATAATGATTATAATTAAAAATATGTGAAATAAACAACCTCTATAAGATATAAATAAAATAATTTCCTTTTTGTAAATATACTATATATATATATATATCAATTTCTTTATTACCCTCTCACACACTTAAAAAGTGATAACGTCGTTCATAGATGTGTGGAATACTGCCTCCTCGACACGATGTGATTCGTTTGACATGACAATAATTATATATATAAGTAAATATGATTAAATAATATAGTATTTATGTTATATTGGTCATTTTGAAATTATTTCGTGCTACTTACCTTCGATCCATAATGATCATTGAAAAATAAGAACGCCACTCATGCGTACGTACGGCCTACTGTCACCACGATTGTAATTTTGGTTCATTTTTCATAACCATATTTAATAATTTATTTTAAAGGTATAATTAATGAACGAATATGATAATTATTTCATGATTATTATTCTGTAGATGTCATATAATGACCCCTTTGACAATAGTTGACCTACCAATGTTGTTTTTGACACATTATCTGAATTGGGTATAAACATCCGATGTAAACAGAATTGTTTAAGTAGTTGTATAAAAAATAGAATAAACTGAAATTAAGGTAATGTTAAACATGAAACATTTTCTCAAGAAATTAGAAAATTAACATAAGTTTATTATTCTTGAAGTCGAAGGACGTTCACTCAAAATGAAACTCAAGGTAAGGTATTTACTTCTCACATTTTACATCTATGAGATAAATGTCATGTTCATCATTTAATTATTTTTTGTGGTGTATCTACAACCCATTTTGATATATTATATCATAAATTATTTTATCATTATGGTATTAGAAATATTCATTCAATATTTTTCCTTCACCAGGCTTATGATTTAAATTGTTTTAGAGTGGTATGAGACACTTTGGGATGTTTAATGATTATTTTCCTTATGACTAGTACTAATGATCGTTCAATGGAATTTACATTCTAGGATATTATAAATACATTTTTCAATAAAAACTTTCATTATTATCTAGTTATTCAAGACCATTTCAAGTATTAGTACCATTTTTTCCACCCTTTGGTACTCAAAATGTTTTAGAAAATGATTTTAAGAAAACTAGACATTATTTCTCTCTTTAGTCAGAGAACCTATTTTCTTCTAAAACCCATGTTTTAATAAAAAAAATTTAAAAATGTTTTTAAAATTATTTTTCATTGAAAGTTTTACCCTTTTTTTCTTTTAGCATTGTTTTCAAAGGAATATTCTTATCACTTTATAAAAAAATCATTTTTTTACCTATAACAATGAAAAAAGAATGTTTTTTTACCTCATATGACAAGTACAGATTTACCCACCATTATTTATTTGAAGCTTCCTTTTCATGAATAAATTGATATTTTTTAAAGAAAATGTTTTTAAAAGTGATTTTCAAAGAAAAAAATTTCCAAAAGTTATTTCATAATAAAGGGATATTTTCGTCAAGGATTTTTTATAATATCATTTTATGGTATTTCTATTCATAATAAACAATAACCATTTATTTTTACTCTACTTGAGATTTCTTTATTGGTACCATCCTTATTCTTCCTCGGGGTGGCTTATTATTGATTTGTCCAAGGATAGTATTCACAATCACATCTTTAAATCATTTGTTATTCCCCTTGAAATATGCAATCTTCTATGATCATTGAACATTGAATATCCCCCTAATTATCAATTTCATTCATCATGTATATTTCTATTACCTAAACCCAATACCATTTTACATACACTGTATACTTTGATAGTTATTTTATTATTTTGGAAAATATTGATAATTTCATATCCATTATTCAATACATATATTTGATAAATCATATTTTTTATTTTGATTATTAGATATAAGGAATGATTTTGACAGGAAATAATGGGAGGAGCCCGAAATTTATATAGGTCCTCAATGAATCAATTGGTTCTCATGAGAAAAATTAGTTTCACAAATTAGAATTGTTTAAATAGTCTTTTGAAAGGTATTGATGGTATAGGTTTTCATGTGCCTCAAACATTATGTCTATTTAAAAATCATTTCCCTCTTTTAGTTTTAGTTATTAATCATACATGATATTTTACATCAACATATCTATGGATACATTTCATTTTCAGTAATTTAGAAAGATGTGTTTCACTTTCTTAACTTTCCATATTTATTTTTCCTTATCAAGTTATTTCAAAGTAATTTGTTTTCTCTTATTACCTTTCCATAATATTCATGAACATTATTCTCAGTTTATTGATTATATAGTGAAATTCCTTCTCATTTGGCTGATTATATGGAATGTGTGTTCAGTTATTCACCACATCATAATTATTATTCTCATTGAATCATAATTACTTCTGCTATATTTTTCCGTTACTGAGAATTTTATCTCACCCTTTTTATGTTTATTTCCCGAGGAATCCAAGAAGAGTACTTTGAAAGATATACATGGATTTACTAGAAGGATTAGATTTATCCTTGAAGCTATTTATTTAGAAATAATTTAAAATTATGTTTTAATTAGTGTATTCTTTTCTCAGGTATGTATCTCATTTATCTAGAATACTAAACTCTCAATCCATTATAATTTAATTCCTTGTAATATTTCCAATGTAATAGTAGTAGACACTGACTCTGGGCCTTCTGGGGTCAGGTTACTACTGTTGGTATCAGAGGAAGTTTAGTATCATCCTTGGGAACTAGATTTAAGAAAACATAGGTTTGAGAACATAGACCTCAGGTATAATTTGAGGATAAGTATAGAATAGATTTCTAAAATTTTGGTAAGCTAGAGATTATGCGGTTCTTTCTAGCAATACATCCTTGTATGGATACAACAAGTGTATGTGGTTTAGAAACATATGTAGCTAGGATTAATAACTATGATAAGGTATTTTGAGCCCAACTTGGGGTAACCTGGTATACAACATCAGACCTTACTACAAAACTTATTTGAAACTCAAGGGGGATATGTTTAGGATAATTTACATTTTCCTTAAAAACCACCATGAAGGATTTTGACAATGAATAACCTAGGTTAAAACTATGGTGTTTAGATTGAAAATAGGGTATCATGATTTAAAAATCCTATAAATGACATTATGGATGAACTCTAGACTAGTGAAAGATCTATGTGGAAATAAATGGATGAAATATTTATGTATTAGGGTTTTATTGAAAGTTTTAGTTAAAAGTATATTTTGTGATTTACATAATTTAATGCATTTTCATCATATTTATTTTAGGAATTATATTAATTTTTTTCAGAAAAGTGTGACCTATAAGATGGGTGATAACCAATCAAAACTAGCAAGGTTGCAGGTCTTAAGCCCATGACCAAAGGATGATAAGGGTTTTTTTCCAACCACTAACCTATGAAACTTCCTAGTTAATTATTCATTGTTTTTAGTTAAAAAATATGATGAATAAATGTTAATGATAAAACAATAGTTTCACTTATGAGGATTAGATATTAATCTATTAACCATATTGGTTTTGGAAGATAGTTAAAGAAAATAGTTTGAATTTTTACACTTTTATAGGCCTCACGATCCATTAAATGTTTCTTTTAGTGCTTCGGGCATAAAGAAATCATTATTTGTAATTAATTTCTAGGATTAATGGAATGAATTATAATTTGATCAAAGCACAACCAAAATTTAGGATCATTCATATGAAATTGAAACCTATCATGTTAGAATATTTCATTATATTATTAAGTAGTAAAATAATTACCCATTATTAGGAAAATGTCTTAAAATTAAATTTTTTTCCTAATATCTGAATTTCTGTTGAATCTGTAGTTTTCTAAATCATCAAAGATTTATGTATTTGAGTTCGTCAACTTTCCATTGACCATTCACTTGTTTTTGATTGATGACCCCATTCAGTCCTTATAAATATTTACATTTTCCCTACAAGTACGTATCTCTACTTTATAGTGATTTTCTCTTAATTAGAGACCTAGTTACATGGTAGTCCAAGTGACCTATGTACTTTCTATTCCCTCTTTTATAGAGGATGAATTATAAACCCTTCTCATTATGTGGGATTTCAAACATAGGAAGTATCAAACCATCTATCACCATGATCAAGTTTAAATTGTGAGGATGTAATTTAAATAAGGTGGGGAGAATGTGATGAAATGAAAATATAATTTAAGAACCTTTTATTTGATAGAGTGTATGACACGTGACACTGAACATGTAAGGTATTATAATATCTAGATACTTTATAAAATATTTACTATTTAAAATAGATTCTATATATTTCAATACATGAAACAATGAGTTAGCTGGTGGTGCATGCAAGAGATGACATCCTTTATATATTACTATACATGCAAGAGTGGAATTCCTCGATATCTTGTGTTACATGCAAAAATGACCATCGTTGATAGTTTCCATTTCACGCAAGACCGATTTTCACCAAATAATAATGTATTATTAAAATATTATTATTTAATATAATACGATATAACCTAGCCGTTATGTTAGAAGTTATAAATAGTATTAACTAACTTATGAAAATTTGTGGTTTATATAATTATATAAAGAATTCATTCATTACCAACTACTTATAAATGAAAATAAGAACCAATTGGATATAAAAAAGAAATATTATTATTTATATTCATCCAAAGGAGTTTTTCCTTAATAAACATAGTTAATTAAAATTAATGAATGATTTTAATGGAATATATATGTTATATATTAAATAAATTTTTTTTTATATTAATCCATTATGTTTTATATGCATAGGATAAAAATAAACCCTATTTTACATATAAAACCTATATTTTTATAAAGGCAATTTTACAACCTTTTAATAGAGAACCCATTTTAAATTAGAATATTGACATTTTAATTGATTTAATATTTAAAAATAAACATAATATTGTAAATACAAATATAATAATTAGTTTAAGGTGAATTTTTGATAATTTTCTGAAACATTTCATATTGAATGAATAGTTAAAAATACTGAATTTTAGTTCAAAACGTATTTTTTATCTAATTTATTTATAAGGTTAAATTATATTTTTAGTTTGTTTTGAAGTTTAATTAGATAATATATTTATAAATTATTATAATATATGTCATTGGAATAAATTTAAATATTACATTTATTTTAAAAAATAGAAAACTTTCATACATTTTTACCTTAAAAACATGCATTGTCGTCCCATCTTCTGGATTAAATTTAAATTAATTTCGACCACTTTTGTGATTTGAATTTGAAAAAATAGATTCCATATTTGGAATAAAAATAATTTATAATTTCGAATAAGACCGAATTTTTTTATAAAAGTATTAGTGAATGTAATTAAAATTAATTACAATTATTATGGTAAAATTATGCTTAATAAAGGACTAAACCATTAACTTAAGGGGCCAAATGACCTAGAAACTTATCCTATACCCCTTTTATAGACATAATTAGGACATTAACCTTACATTATTGAGTTTGATTGGTTTTTATGACATTTTTTTAGTTAAAACATGGGTACACCTAACTTGGTTTCAAAAGACCAAGTGAGTCATTTTCCTCCCTTATAAAAGGCCGCCACCTCTCCCCATTCTTGAAATATCTAAAACCACATATATTTGAAAAATAACTCCCCATATAGCATCCCAACATCACTCCACTAGAACATTTAGCATCCATTTTAGTATAAATCCATACATGAAACACTTTTGGTAGAAACCAAAAGTAGTTACCCTATTAAGAGGTAATGTATTCTCTCAAGCTTTCCTGTTTTATTTCCATTTTCCAACCCCTAATATATTCTTATTATATTACTATATAGAAAAACAATTATCCTTAACATACTAGTATTTTTTTATTCTAAAGGTTATACCTACACTTACACACACTTCCATCTAATGGGTAATAAACATATTATTTCTGTGTATGACAATCTAACACCTCACGAAATGATGATTGTTCATTTTCCTTTACCAAATTTCATGGTTGAAAATTATGATGGACACTCTATTTATATATGATATTTATTATTTCTTTATACTTATCTAATTTTTTTATAACTCGTACCTTTAATACTTTCCATTTTTTTAATATGATAACTTTGATTGAGGAAGTGTGGATTACTACCCCCTCAAATCGATGTGATTTGTTCACATGATCCATGGAATGTAGAAATGATGATTATAATTAAAAATTTGTGACATAAAAAAACATTATATGATATTAATTAAATAATTTAATTTATTTATATATACTATATATATATATATCATTTTCTTTATTACCCTTTCACACACTTAAAAAGTGATAACGCTGTTCATGGACATGTGGACTACCGTCTCCTCAACCCCATGTTATTCATTTTACATTACAATAATTCTATATAAAAGTATATATGATTTAATAATATGTTATTTATGATATAATGATCATTTTTTAATGATATGGTGTTACTTACCTTCTCTCCATAACAATCATTGAAAAATAAGAGCATTACTAATGCATACGTACAAACTACCATCTCCATGGTTGAAACGTTGGTTCGTTTTTCATAACCATATTTAATGATTTATATTAAATTCACAATTAATGAAACAAATATGATAATTATTTCTTGATTATTATTTTTTATATGTTATATAATGACCCCTTTAACCATAGTTGACCTACCAAGGTTGTTTTTGACACATAATCCAAATTTTTTCTAAACACCGAACATAAACATAATTTTTCAAGTAGTTGTATGAAACATATTAAAAAGTGAAATAAATTTAATTATAAACTTGAAAAAGTTTCTCAATATTTTATAAAATTAAAATAAGTTTATTATACAAGAATTTAAAGGATGTTCACCCAAAAGGAAACTCAAGGTAATGGATTGTCATCTCACTTTTTACATCTGTGAGTTAAATGACATATTCAAAATTTGATTATTTTGTGTGTTTTATATACTTCCCATTTTGATATATAATATAATGAATTATTTTATCATCATTGTATTTGAAAATTTCATTCAATATTATTACTTCATGAGGTTTATGATTTAACAAATTTCAAAGTTGTATGGGACACCTTGGGATGTTTGATGATTATTTTGCTTAAGAATGGTACTAACTATATTGCAATGGAACTTCCATTAGAGGAAATTGTATACCAATATTTCAACCAACCATTTCATTATTATCTAGTTATTCATGACTATTTACACATATTAATACCATTTTTACACTCTTTTCTACTTAAAATGTTTTAGAAATTTTTTAAGAAAACCCATCTTTAATTATCTCTTTAGTTGGTGAACCTGTTATCATTTAAAAATAAAATTTTAATAAAATGTATTCAAAATTTTTTGTAAAATGTTTTGGTAATGATATTTTTATCCTTTTTTCCTTTTACCATTGTTTTCAAAGGAATATTATTTTCTCTTTTCAAACATTGTATTTTTCTATCCTTTAACCATGCAAATAGAATGTTCTTTTACCTCGCATGACAAGTACATATTCACCTATCATTATTTCTTTGAAGCTTCCCTTTCATGTCTAAAAGGTTACTTTATAAAGGAATTTTTTTCAAAAGTGATTTTCAATGAAAATTCTTTCAAAATGTTATCATAATCATAGGATATTTTCCCCAATTTTTTTTAAAGATTGTTTTATAGTATTTCTATTCATCAGAATCAACATAAACTTCTAGAAAACTAGGTTTATCCAATACTAGGGCTTTAACAACGCTAGCTAAAAATGATGTTAAAGACCCCCTATGTCAGTGATAAAAAACATTATTAAAGGAGGTCTTTAATAATGATAAAAAAACATTGTTAAAGGGGAGTCTTTATCAACACTTTTAAAAAAGAACTGATAAATGGGATCTTATAATAGGACTTGTAAAATAACACTGTTAAAGGGCGGGTCCTTATTACCTCTTTTTAAGAAGCGCTGATAAAGACCCCTCTTTATCAACACTTTTTTAGTAGCACTAAGAAAGTTATCCTTAAACAAATCATTAAGAATAATATATTTATATATAAATATAAATATATTTATATATAAATATAAATATATTTATATAAATATAATATATATTTTTAAAAATATTTATTAGATAAGGTAAATAGAATTTTATACTTAATATATAAGATATTTTGTGAAAATGGATTACAAAATAATTAAATAAATATTTTTAATTATTAATTATCTTATTATTTCCGATTAATAATAATTTAATATCAATTTGAAGATAGAAAATCAAAAATAATAATAAAAAATCTTAAATAAGTTGAAAACGTAACTCAAACTTCAATCAGTGATAACTTTTGATCTAGGTGTCCATTTATGCTCTACCACATATCAAATAAAATATTTTGATGAGATCTACACCCTTAGTGGCAATGGTAAACCTATATCAAATTTTTAAAGGCCAAAAAATCTCATAAGATCTCAAAAATAGAGTTTTTAGTCAGGGTACCCTGATTGTTTGACATTTGATGGATTTTCAACCTATTTTAAGGGGGTCTTATTGCCTTTTTTGGTGGTGACTAATTTTATTCCTAGGTTTTAAATTTATATTGATATTATTGTTTTGAAATTTTATCATTTTTCCTCATTTAATGATATTTATAATTAAATATAGGCATGTTTCTTATGTTTACTTACAATAAATCACTCATATAAATACATATATAAACATATTTAAATAAAAATGTATATTCTAATATATTTAAATAAATACATATTCTAAAGATGTATTTAAATTAATATCTAGACATTTTTACATTATATATACATATACATATGATTGTACTAATAAAGATATATATTTATATTCTATTCTATTATATATAAATGAATATAATATATAATATATTTAAATAAATATAAGTATATATATATCACACACACATATATATATTGTATAAATGTATTTTAAAATATTTATATTAATATATGTCTATATATATATATAAACAGAAATATCATTAAATAGAAATCCAAACAACATAGTGTAGTGGTAAAGGTGTTCCATCTTCGAAGGAGAGGTGTAGGGTTTGAATCCATGAAGATGCGCATAATGATATAAATTCACAAAGTGATGATAAAAGGTGGTGGAGTGAAAAGCACTGATAAATGGGGGGGGGGGGGGGTGGAGCACTATTAAAGGGTTCGTGGAAGCGCTGATAAAGGGGGTCAAGCTCATAGGTGTCCAAAAAAATATAATTTTACCACCTTTAATAGTGCTGCCTTTATAATCACTAAAAAAGTGTTATTAAAGGCCCCCTTTAACATCACTAAAAAAGTGTTGTTAAAGGACCCTTTTAACAATTTTTTTTATCATTGTCAAAGGGGGACTTTAACAGTGCTTTTTTAGTACTGATAAAGTTTTAAAATTTTAACCACACTCATATTGTTGTGTTTTATTAGAATTGATAAATGAGATACCATTTTACATATGATGTCTACATGGAAAATTATTTTATTATTTCAGAAAATTTTGATAATTTCGTCTTCTTTATTCAATACAGATATTTGATAAGGCATTTTATTTATTTTTATTATTCAATTTGAGGAATAATATGAAAAATAAATGATGATAGGAGACTAAAAATTATATAGATCCTAAATGCATCGATAGTTTCTCATGAGACAACCTATTTGTGCGAATCAGAATATTTTAAACCGTCATGTTAAAGGTATTTATGGTAATGGTTTTCACGTGCCTTAGACATGACGCCCATTAAGAAGAAATTTACCTAATTTAGTTTCATTTATTATTCATCCATGAGATTTTTAGTCAGCATAACTATGGATATATTTCATTTTTAATTATTTACATAGTATGTGTTTTAGTTTCTTACCTTTCCATATTTCTTTTTTCTTATCTAGTTATTTTAATGTCATGTGTTTTCATTTATTACCTTTTCATTTTTTTTATGCACCTCTTTCTCAGTTTATTGATTATATGGAATGTGAATTCAGTTATACACCATTTCATAATTATTATTCTCATTGATTTGTTATTTCTTCCACTATATTTTTACCGTACTAATAATTTTATCTCACCCTTATTATATTTATTTACCTAGGAATCCAAGAAACATAATATGAAAGATATGTAGCGATTTAATAACTAGATCAGAGTTATCCTCAAGTCTATTTATTTAGAAAGAAGTAGAATAATATGTACTAATTAGTTTATTATTTTCCCATCTATATATCTATTTTGTCAAGACTACTAAATTCTCAATCCTTTGGGATTTAATTCCTTGTAATCATGTCAATGCAATAGTAGTAGACACCAGCTTTGGGCCTTCTGGGGTTGGGTCTCTACAGATCTCCTTTTAGAGATGCTAGGGTTAGTCTTTTGAGAAGACCAAAACCTCTAATTTGTGTATATGGAAGTTAAGAAGATAAATGGGTAGGTTTTGGTCAATCTAGAAGGATCAAATTGGTGTAGGGAAGTGAGGGAGAAAGTTCCCTTTTATAATTTAGGTGGTGCATTTTTGGAAACTCCCAAAATATTAAATTAATATATATTATTTTTTAATTAAAACTGTCTTAAAATTGTGTTTTTTACACCTTATGATGAGTATGGGTCTAATCCCTTTCAAAAAATATTTTTTAGACATGTTTAGGTCACAATGTTAACCTTATCATTTGTCTTTAACCCTTAGTTAAACCCTTTAACTCTTACCATGAATTTTTTTTTTACCCTTTTGGGATAATATAGTCACTATAAAATGATAAGTGAACCCCAAATGGATCATTGATGACATATTTAACCTTATTGTAGTTATTTGGCCGAATTTATATTTTTATGAATTTTATATCAATTAATAAAATATTAATTATTTTAAAGTTTCAATTTTTTTCATTTTTTATACTATTCAATATTTGTCTTTTTAAAAAATATCCTAAATTCGTGATAACTTAGAACCAAAACTTATAATATATCACTAGCATTTCTAAATTCTCTAAAAAATTATTGGTTGTCATTAATTATGTCAAATTTTATTTATTTTAATGTTTTTAATATCATTTATTTTTTATTTCCATTAATTAAACAATTACTACGTCATTATTATGAAAGCATTTAATTAAATTAATTCTTCTCTGAAAAATTTAAATAAATTATCATGATGAAGATAAATTTATTATCTTTTCAAATGAATATGTATAGTATAATTTATCTTTTCTATAACCATGTATTAAAAATGTAATACTTATTAAGAACATTATTATATCATTTTTATCTTATCTTTAAATAAAATAAAATAAATGTCTTATTCTCATCCAAGTGGATTAAAAATAGTATAATTTCGTCCTAATGAAGATTTTGGTTTAAAACCACTCATTAAATGAAATTAGTACAAGTGTTTGGGTAATTTTATAATATCATTTATATACATAATTACTTAATTTACCCTTAATTGTGGTAATTAAAAAATTACTAAATTTTACTATTCATATGACCAAAAATAAAAGAAACCTATTTACCTAATTTGGACCCACTAATTCCAAATAAAGAATCCATTTCTCATAATTCAAAAAATATAATTTGTAGTAATTAATTTAAAAATAATCTTGTTCACGGCACTAGAAAACGAGTTATTAAAGTTTAAACCTCCAAAAGATTGAAACATTTTTATATCTAAATTCGTTGTAAAATTGATTAAAATAACATAAATTGTATTAAATGATAAAAATAATCTATTTATAATTTGAAAACATTCAATAATATAATTTAACACTATAAATTATTTTTATGAACAAATTTGTTTTCAATTAAAATTTAGTATTTTTCACTATTCATCAAAACATGAAACTTATCAGAAAAATACCAAAAATTTAACTAAAGTAAAATTTTTTATTTATATTTAAAATTTGATTTTTATTTTTTCAAATAGAATTCATAAAATTGTCCAAAATTTGATTTAAAATAGGTTCTCCATTAAAATACGATAAAACTATTTTTATAAAAAAATATGTTTTTTGTGTAATATTGGGTTTGTTATTATCTTATACCTCTCAAATATATTATATGAATATCAAAAATATTTTATTTAATATATTAAATATATATTTCATTAATATCATTCTATAATAGTAATTAATTTAATTTATTAAAATAAAATGACTTTGTGAGCATAAAAATAGTTCTTTAAACAAATCTCATATATATTCAGTTGGTTACTATATTCATTTTTAATTAATTTTGAACCGATGAATTCAGACATATATTTTCATAAGTTAATTAATACTATTCATAACCACTAACTTAATGGCTAGGTCATATTTAATTATATTAAATAATAATATTTTAATAATATACTGTTGTTTGGTAAAACTCGGTCTTGCATGTAACACAAACTAACTCATTGTTGTGTGTAGCATAATCATATTTTTGTATTGAATAAAACATAATCTATCAAAGAAAATGAATTTATTTAAGAAGTGACGGACTGTAAAATTCTAGGGTGTTACAGGTGATGTAGGGACATCAGGTGATTATGTTAATTCAATTCATCTACAAGGTGGAGATTTTTGAACTTTATTCACTCATTATTGTAAAATATATGATTTTAATTCCATGAATTATGTGAAGATCTAACCCAAGAAAAACCAGGAGTCGGTTCCTTCTAAACATGATGTGTCATTTTAAAAGAAAAACATGCACTGATAAACACACATCACATCCCATACATAGGATCAAGTTCGGTTCGAGCTCTAGGAAACTGGTAACTTCAGAAATGTTTCATCTGATAAAAGCTATTACCTGAAAACTAAAAATTCAAAACGTAGGGTGAGAATAAGAATGCCTAGTAAGGGGTTTCAAATAAACCAATGAATCTTTTGAAATCATTTTTTAAAAACTTATCCAATGAACATTCTCTTATAGAAAACTGTAAAACATGTAACATAATATAAAAGTCCTCAACTAAGATTTTCAAGGAATACATGAATCAATTAGGACATTATCAAAAAGGGGTAGTAAAAGATATCCCGAACAAGTATGACATATGAATGATTAAGAAAAAATTAAACAGTTAAGGGTAATACTTAATCAGAGTTGTGCGTGAAGGAAAAAAAACATCAATATCATATGTTGGTTACTATTTTACACAAATCATGCCCCAACATTTTACTTGTGACATCAATAAGAACATGATAAAAACATAACGGAAAGAGTTGTGAATGAATAGGCATATCAACATGAAAAGAAATTTTAACCTGACTTGAATATGTGGCTTCAACATTTCATTTATACATTCACGAACATATCACCGAGATTCATCTCTAAGGTCTCAATAAAGAAAAATTAATGAGGTTATTCACCAGGGTATCATGAAGCTTGTCATCACTAGAAATTAATTCTTTACCCAATGCATTGGAGTTCTATCAGGGTGCACCATTAATATATCTTTAATTTCATGTGAGCCACAGAAATTGATACTTTACATAAACAGAGTTCTATATTCACGATGTCCCATACCACATTGAATAGTTCATTCATAGTTGGTCATTGTAGTTGAATTTACATATCTTATGAGTGAGAAAGGCATCTAGATGATTAAAAACCAAGATAAAAATCATATGACTGTTATTAAAAGGAAAGAAGAAATGCAGATTATGGAAAAAATATTGACATCTAAGGTACTGAAAGAACATAAAACTAGAATTTATCACATGCAAGTTTGTTCTTGAAATTCTAATATTTTATCATCCAATTGATTACAAGGTGAACCAAAAATATCAAGTAGGGTTATGAGCTTTCACATGCTAAAACATTCAATATTGTTATTCCTTTTCATAATACTGAATAATGTCCATGATAGAAAGCATGAATCTTCACCATAAGCAACATCATTTAAAACATAAGGAAAAAATAAGTTACTCTTAAATGTGGATATATTTTTTGTTTAACACCATATTTCTTATGTTTTTTAAACTCCACCTAAACTTGAGACATAATGTTTAAGGACCATAACAACTTAAATCAAGGTTCATGCAACATATAAAATATATGTATGTACCCAAACTCAAACTAAAATACTGGCACACCCTTGTGTGTTAATCCCCTATGAATATTATTTCAACAACATTTTGAATAGGGAAGGTCATGCCCTTAGTCATAAAAATTTGTTTATGAAAACCTACAAAAAATAATTTTAGAAAAACCCAATCATATATATAACATTTTCAAATTTTATTTATTATTTAAATATGAAATTATGTGTATGTGAATATGTACAGTGCATGAACAATTATACACAAACTTCATACATATGACCGAAGTAGAATTGTCATGCCCATTCCAGCATATAACCGATGTATATACATCTAACCAAAAGTAAATATTTATTTTTAAAACAACAAAATGAGGTCGGGAATAATCCTTACATCCTTTAAGCTATTTGAATGCAAGTGAACCTGAAGGCCTTGTATCAGCATTTAATAATGTTTGGACTAAACTGTAAGGTTAAAAAAATATATTTTTTCGTATATATATGTGTATATTTTCTCAAAGAAGCAAAACAAGCCAAACCTAAAAACCCTTACTTTAAAAACCAGGGAAAGGAGGACTTCAGGGAGGGTTGGACGGGCTCACTGGAGACTTGAACGGGAGATAATAACTTAGAGGTCTAAGTTATTTATATAAAAAAGCTCACACACCACCTTCCATGCAAAAAACATACCCACTTACATTGGATTCAATGGGGGTGTTGTGCTTGAAGAAAACAAGGAGACATGGGGGTCATCAGCGGTCAGAGGTGAAGAAAATGAGGGGTGTGACATAGGGTAGAGTTACTACTGTAACCCATGCATGGAGGAAGAAGACGATGAGGCTAGGGGAAATGCCGAGGAAAAATGGACGGTCTAGATCATTCCCAACGTCGATCCAAGGGATGAGATGCGTACACTGTTTTAAAATAATTGAGCGGCTAATATTAGATCTAAGCATCATAGGATGGTCTATGTTCGATGCAATAATTTAAAAACTTTGAACGACCATAATTAGATCATTCCTGATTGAACGGTTGACAAAAACCACAGAGAGAGACGTGGTCACTGAGGGTCAAGCGTGGGATCAGAAACAAAGGCCCACATCGCGTGCGACGCGATCAAATGGTCCAGATCGCATTTCGCCTAAAAAACTACATCCCACATTGAAATAGAGAACGGTTTTCACCTACCTTATAACCCTAGTCCACCCAACGATTTCTAAGAAATTAAACAACACCCATTAAGGGGGCCCTATTCATGGGCTCCCGCCCACAGGCCTTGGCCTATACAGACCCCACCGCGACCTCACGCCTGCACTGGTGCGCTTATGCACTCTTGCTTGCTCCCGAGCACCCTTTGGGGAACTTATGCCTGAGCTCAGGCTAGCCATGGCTTGGAGATGAGGGTCATGCTCATCCACTTCATGTGAGTGGCCTTCCATGACCCTAGCCATAAAGGGCTGGCCCTAGTGGGCCAATGTTTTTTGGAAAAGTTACAATAAAAAAAATTTTAAGAAGAAGAAACAATCCATTTTTAAAACTATAGAGAATTTTATATTCTTAGACATTAATTAATACAAATTAAACTTGTTTTAGATAGAAGTATTTCTAAAATTAAAAATACTAAACCCCTATTTTTAACTCAAAAAGTTATGAGAAGGAAATTTTAATAAACTTACATTATAATTTATATACTAGTATTCACGAAACCATAGTTCAATCAAAACATAATTTAATTTGAAAAACGTGAACATATTTTTTAACATTATTTATGAAATGAAAATAGTTAAATTGTATTTGAAAAATTCACAAAGTGTTATGAATTCCTTAATTCTTTTAAAAATCACTTAAGGGTGAAATGAAGTTTTACACCATATCATTTTAGAGTTCATAAATGATGGTTTATTTATAACCTTTATCATAACTCAATTATTTGGAAACTAATTAATATTTAAATAAGTTCACTTATACTAACAATGTCCAATGAATATTTTCTTATAACTGTTAGCTTCAAACAGTCACTAGAGAAATGGTCTAAAAAAGTGTCCTATAAAACCAAACCTTACGGTGTCGTAAAACTCAAAAGGAAGAATATGGTGATTCCCATTCTGATGATGATCAGCAAGGTTTTTTTGATTAAAGTGGTGATGTTTTTTCTTTAGTTAACTCGAAGGATCTCTTTTACTTACTAGGCCTCATTGTGGTGATTGGGGGTCTTCCAGTAGTTCTGATATGGTTTTTAATTGGTATATTTGCTTACCATGATTACTCTTTTGATCTCGGTGTATTGTAGACACTACCGTGTTCATATTTAAATAAATAACCTTCTGTTTATCCTTTAAATTTTTGACCTCTAATAAGGGATTTACCAAAAGTAAATGCATAATATCATCATTATATGATACACAAAATTTAGGTGTTACATTACTCCCCCCATCAAAGAATTGTGTCCCCGCAATTCCTTTCATACAAACTTTCTAAGAGGTAGCTCTCTGTTGTTCCTACCATATCCCCCGTCGTGGAGAATCCTCATGTGAGTTCAGCGGAACACCCAAATTGATCCTCAACTCCTCTAGTTCTCTGATACCGATACACGTCGGGAAAAATGGGTTAAACTCATGCACCGAACACTCAGGTTTCCAGAGGTAGGCTCAAATGGTACAAAGTATGGAAATGTCTATATAGACCAACGTATGAAGAACTTTCAGAATTATGTCTCGGTCGAGAACATCTAAGTTATAGACGTTTTTGTACGGCTAACGCTGAGGATTTGGTACATGTAGGTCATATAAATGTTTCAATCTAAATCAGCCTCTTGAAATTTTACTCTGGCCATGTAGTTCTGGCCTAGTGTGAAACAAAAGAAGATCCCTTCGTGGTATTTTCCCCTCCGCTTATGCTCAGCAAATTGTGCTGAGCCTATGTGGTAGTAGATGGGGGCATTTCCTTGACAGGTGCAGAGAATCCCCAGACTGTTTGTCACCTCAAACAATTGCTTTCACATTCCTCGTAGGTTTGAGAAGGGAAGACACTCATCTTCAAAGATTTTTATTGCAATAATATCCAGTATCTCAGTAGGATGAGATAACATGTGGGTTTGTCCTTCCATCTAAAAGTTCAAGATGAGTGTTTAATCACTTGAAATCCATCCAAAAGTATAAACAAAGTTAATACATTAGAAAGAAGAGATAACAAAATATGTTCTTTATATAACTACTGGTGCACAAGGTAAAACGGGGATAATGGTTTCCCCAGTTCCCTAACACACAAATTCCCAAGACAAGCTCGAAACTCTCTATCTACCTAAACTATATGCAACCTGAGCAATCAGGTTCGATGTCATGGGAGCACTTATGGTATCTTCATAGTCTGACATGTGGGGTGTACAACTGAGAGACATCCCTATGTACTTGTTGTATGTACACAAAATGAGAGGCTTTGTATTAAAGGATTCTAAAGTCCATCTTTTGACCAAAATAGCCATAGGACAAGACTTGACACATGTATGCTGCATGGAGATCTCCCTCTACAGCAGCCTCTTGGGAAGCATTGAGGGACAAGATGCCTTCTGCTGCGGTGAAGCATCTAAAAAGTCCCTCGTAGTTCATACCCCATCATGTGTAAGATGCAAACTGGGCATGCATCATAAAGATGTAATCCAGACCCGCTCTTCGGTAGAGTTTATGTACTCGGGGAGAGTTGGACACATCATAGAGATGTTTGAATGCATATGGATATGGGCGTAGTTTATAAAATCTTCATGGATGGATATGGAAATTATGGTTTCTAAGGCTTCATTGGGAAGAGAAAATAGATTAGTACAATCGTTTTCCATCTAAAAATTAAGAAAACTCATTTTTTGTAATGGTGAAGTATATTTTTCTTTGTTTCAGTGATGGATTTCCAAAGTTATCCAAATCGAATCCTCTGATACCAACTCTAAAGACCCGACCACAAAAAAACCAGGAGTCGGTGCCTTCTGAACATGATGTGTCGTTTTAAAACATAAACATACACTGAGAAAAACGCATCATGCCCCATACAAAGGATCGAGTTCGGTTTGGGCTCTGGGAAACTAGTAAATTCAGAAATGTTTCATCTGATAAAAGTTGTTACTTGGAAATTTAAAATTCAAAATGTACGGTGAGTATAAGAATTCCTAGTAAGGGGTTTAAAAAACCAATGAAACATTTGAAAGAATTTTTTAAAAACATATCCAAAGAAAATTCTCTTTTAGAAAATTGTAACACATGTACCATAACATAAAAGTGCTCAACTAATATTTTCAAGGAATACATGAATAAATTATGACATTTTCAAAAATTGGTAGTAAAAGAAATCCTGAACAAGTATGACTTATGAATGTTTAAGCACAAATTAAACCGTTAAGAGTCATACTTAATCAGATTTTCATGTGAAGGAAAAAACTTCAATTTCCTATGTTGGTTACTATTTTACACAAATCATGCCCCAAACATTTATTTGTGACAACAATATAAACTTGATAAAAACACAAGGGCAGGAGTAGTGAAAGAATAGGCATATCATCTTGAAAAGAACTTGTAACATTACTTGAATATGTTGAAGCCGAGGTTATTCACCAGGGTATCTTGAAGCTTGTAATCTAAAGAGATTAATTCTTTACCCAATGCATTGGAGCGCTATCAGGGTGCACCCTTAATATGTATTTACTTTCATGTGAGCCCCATAAATCAATACTTTACTTAAATGGGGTTGTATATTCATGATGTCCCATAACACCTTTAATAGTTCATTCATAGTTGGTTATAGTAGTTGAATTTACATATATTATAAGTGAGACATGCATCTATATGATTAAAAACTAATATAACAATTATATGATCATTATTAAATGGAATGAAGAAAGGAAGATTATGGCACAAACATTGACATCTAAGGTACTGAAAGAACAGAATACTAGAATTTATCACATTCATGTTTTTTCATGAAATTCTAAAATTTTATCATCCAATTAATTTCTAGGTGAACCAAAAATCTCAAGTAAGGTTTTGAGCTTGCACATCCTAAAACATTCAATATTGTTAAGCCTTGGCATAATACTGAATAATGTCAGTGATAGAAAGAATGAATCTTCACCATAAGCAACATAATTTAAAAGATAGGGAAACAAATAAGTTATTCTTAAATGTGGATATAAGTTTTGTTTATCGCCCTATTTATTATGTTTTTAAAACTGCACCTTAACACAAGACTTAATGTGTAAGGACCTTAAAAAATGTATTCAAGGTTCATGTAACATATAAAATATATGTATGTTCCTGAACTCAAACTGAAATATTGGCAGACCCATTTTTGTTAATCCCTAATGAATATTAGTTCAACAATGTTTTGAATTGGGTAGGTCATTCCCTTAGTCATAATTTTCTTTTTTGAAAACCTACAAATTTTTTTTTATAAAAACCCGATCATATATACAACATTTTCAAAATTTATTTATTATTTAAATATGAAATTAAGTGTATGTGAATATGTGCAATGCATGAAAAATTATACACAAAATTTTCACGTATAATCGATGTAGAAAGGTCATGCCCATTCCTACATATAATCGACATATATACATATAACCAAAAGTATATATGTATTTTCAAAACAACAAAACAAGTCCATGTATAATCCTTACAATCTTTAAGTTGTTTGAATGCAAGAGAACCCGAAGGCCTTGGTTCAACATTTAAGAACGTTTGGACTGAACTATGAGGTTAAATATATATATATATATATATATATCCTAATATATAAGTGTATATATTCTCAAAGAAGAAAAACTAGGAAAAAATGAAAACCCTTACTTTTAAAACAAGGGAAATGAGATCTTTAGGGAGGGTTGGTCGGGCTCACTGGAGAATTGAACGGGAGAGAAGAACTGAGAGGTCTCAGTTATTTATATACAAAAGCTCACACACCACCTTGCATGAAAAAACGTACCCACATGAATTGCATTCAATGGGGGGGTATCGTGCTTGAAGAAAATGAGGAGACATGGGGGTCCCCGGCGGTCAGAGGTGAAGAAAATGAGGGGTGTGCCATAGGGTAGGGTTATTGGTGTAACCCATGCGTCAAGGAAAAAGAAGACGCGACTAGGGGAAATGCCGGGAAAAACGAACGGTCCAGATCGATCCCAACATCGATCTAAGGGATGAGATGAGTCCGTTGTTTTAAATGAATTGAGCAGCTTAGATTAGATCTAAGTTTCATCATACTGTTAATGTTTGATATGAAAATTTAAATACGTCGAACGACCAGGATTAGATCATGTCGGATTGAACTGTTGACAAAGACGGTGGAGAGAGATGCAGTCACTGAGGGTCGAGCGTGGGATCAGAAATAATGGCCCAGATCGCGCGTGGTTCTATCCAACAGTCCAGATCGCATTTTTCCCGAAAATCTTCTTCCCATATTGAAATGGAGAGCAGTTTCACCTCCCTTATATCCTTGGGCCTCACAACGAGTGCTCAGAAATCACATAGCACCCACGAAGGGGGTCCTATAAACGGGCTCCTACCAGCAGGCCTTGGCCTACCAAGACCATGCCGCGTCCTCACGCCCACAATGGTGCGCCTATGTGCTCCGGCTCGCTCTCGAGCACCCTTCAGGGAACCTTTTCTTGAGCTCGGGCCAACCATGGCTTGGGGATGAGGGTCAGGCTCAGCCACATAGTGTGAGCTTCCTCCGTCAGCCCTAGCCAAAAAGGGATGGCCCTAGTGGGCCAATTGCTTTTGAAAAAGCAACACAAAAAAACGTTTTAAGAAGAGGATTCAATCCATTTATTAAAACTATATATAATTTTATATTCTTAATCATTAATTCATACAAATTAAACATGTTTCAGTTAGAAGTATTTCTATAATTTAAAATACTAAACCCCTTTTTTTAACTCAAAATGTTACAAAAATGAAATTTTAAAAAACCTACATTATAATTTATATACTTGTATCCTCAAAAACATAGTTCAGTCAAAACATAATTTAATTTGAAAAAAATAAACATAGTTTATAAAATTATTTACGAAATGAAAATTGCTACATAGTATTTGCAAAATTTGCAAAGTGTTTTTAATTCCTTAATTCTTTTACAAGTCACATAAGGGTGACATGATGTTTTATACCATATCCTTTTAGAGTTCATAAAAGAGGTTTTAATAATAACCTTAATCACAACTCAATTAATTGGAAACTGATTAATATTTAAATAAGTTCACTTATCCTAAAAAGGTCCAATGATTTTTTTTCCAACTGTTAGCTTCCAATGGTCACTAGAGAAATGGTCAAAAAGTGTCCTATAAAACCAAACCTTACGGTGTCCTAAAACTCAAAATGTAGAATATGGTTCTTCCCATTCTACTGATTCTCATCATGGTTTTTATGATCCCAATGGTGATGTTTTTTTATTTAGTTGACTCAAAGGATCTCCTTTTCTTACTGGTACTCGTTGTGGTGACTGGGGGTCTTCCAGTAGTTCTAATAGGGTTTTTAATAGGTATATTTGTTTATCATGATTACTCTTTTGATCTTGGTGTATTGTAGACACTATAGAATTCTTATTTAAATAAAGATCCTTATGTTTATCCATTAAATTTTAGTTTGGTTATAAGGGATTTAACAAAATTAAATGCATAATATCATCAGTATATGATACCCAAAATTCGGTGTGTTACACATTGTGTTTTTACAAGTCATAATATTCATTTTCATTTAATTTTTTTATTTTTATATGTTGTATTTATGTATTATTGAGGTTGAGCTTCTATTATTAGTTCATTTAGGCCTTTTGTTCGTTTTAGTCATTGGGCATGTGTTGTTAGCCTTGGTCCACATTCCCATTTGATCTATGTCATCCTCATACCTGATGTTGATCCACTAATCCTTATGATCCTATGGTTTTCTATTCCTCCCTTTTTTCATTCTTCATGAAATAGATTCGCTTGATCTATGGGTGACCCTTGATAGCTTATCCTCTGATGTCATATGTCCTTATTTTTTTGTTTAAGTGGTTATGTTGAAACACTTATCTAAATTTTTCATATCCTTGGTTATATGCTCTAGTATTCCTCTACCCCTGCTGGAATGACTCCTCGATTTGAAATATACTTCTCCACTTGTGGGAGATTTAGTTGGGAGAAAATTCTCCATGGTTTTGGGAGGTCTAGTTTTCCTCGAGGGAGAAGAGTTGGTGAAGGAGCGCTGGTGGGATTTTTTGACTTACCAAAGAAGAAATTGTGATCCAGAAAAGTTTTTATCATCTTCAACTATTCTTGGTGAGGAGCTCTGATGAGGTCCTAGTGTTCCTTGGTGTTCCTTTTACATAGATGGAAATGACGATTACATAGGAGTACAATCTCGATGACCCTTACAACAAGACCTAATTACATAGAGGCTCTATGAAAACACATAGGAGAGATTTATCCCTATTATGGGGGCATAGTATGGTATTCATCTTCTTTTCTTTCAGTTATTTATGCCTTGTATTTGATTATTCTTTGGTTTTATGTTGCGTGTGTTGTTTGAGTTTTTCGACGGTGTGCAGTATATGATGAATCCCCAACTTGGTTCTACTGTGAGTCCTAGCATTTCAAGAACCTGAACATTGGATATTTTCCTCATGTGCCTTTTTCTTATATGGTTATGTTTCACTATTTATCACATATCTTTTATAATCCCATTTTTTCATAGTGGAATCTTGGTAAGCCTCCAACATTCATATAGGAAAAATAGATAAATAATGTCAAAAACCTATGGTCCTATTTATGATTTGATTATTACTTTATGTCAATCATTTCTATCGATCATCTCGCTTATATTTGAGTCTATTATCTCTAAAATTTCTTGGTACTTATCAGTATTAATATCAAACTGTTTCTATATATTCTCATCAGCATGTTATATATTGTAATTGTTTAAATGATTTGGTACTTTTTATTCTCTCGTTCTTTGTTTATGGTTTGTTAGCATCGGCGTGTTACACTTCCGATTATGATAAATCATTACATGATATTTATTATTCAATTTTTCTTTATTCTTCCTACTATTTTTATAATTATAAACATGTTAAATTTTAGTTCTGTAATTTTCAGAAAAAAATTATACCCATACAACTCAATTACTCTATTTAATGTGGGATACCTCAAAGCACAACCCACAAGTTTTTATAGAATCAGATAAAAAAATAATTATTAAGGCTGCTATTGGGATCAAATATTATTGTCCCTTTCATGATGTGATAATTATGAGATAAAAGTAAACTAAAAATGAATAAAAAATGAACAATATATGTAACAAAGAAAACCCCACAAATAAAGAGTGGTAAAAAACCATAGAAAAATAGAATGATATCACTATAGTAAAAGAGGTTAAACACACTCTCATCCTATTATAAGGAAAATTTCCATGTAATTAACTCTCTTGAGTAATGTATAATGCACCTCACAAAATACAACACTCAAAATTTTGAAATAGGATGCTCAATACACGAGGTGATGATGCTAAACCCATTAAAGTGCTTTTACTTTTATAGTGTATGTGTTCTATTTCTTCAAGTCCCCATTAATCATCACTTTCACCTTATCTTCTAGAAATATAACATCCATGCTGATGATGATTCTATGGGTAGTGGGTTCCCACATACGATACCCCTTCACACCATCAACATATCCTAAGAGTATACATTCATTGGATCTTGAATCCAACTTAAATCCTTCCTGATCATTAATCAATACAGATTCATGACCTCCATAAGTATGTAACCAAGCATAGTCAGTAGGTTTAACACTCCACATATTCATTAGTGGTTTCATATCAATCGTTACAAAAGTAAATCGATTGATCATATAACATTTTATCTTCATTAATTTATCACATAACTTCTTGAAAATTCCTACAGTCTTCAATATCTACCTTGTTCTATCCAAAAAGGTTATGTTCACTCACTTTTCCACTCCATTTTGTTGAGGAGTGTATGACACCATGAATTGTCTCTTGATTCCTTCTCATTGAAAAAAAAGTATCAAAATCCTCACTTGAATATTTTCCACCACTATCAATCCTCAAACACTTGATCTTATTTGAAGATTCTATCTTCATCCATGCTTTGAGTGTGATGATGACTTTAAAAACACTTGATTCCATCTTGATTGGGTATACCTAATGTATCATGAAATAATCATCAATGAATTATAAAAAGCACCTTTCTCTTCCCAGGGATATAAATAGTGCTTTCCAAATATTGGAATGGATCAGCTCTAAGATATCCTTGCTCCTCATTGCCGGCGTCACTAAATTCAACCAATGTTGGTTGAAAAAATCATAATTATCCCAAAATGGACATGATACCTTTGTAATTTAGGAAGAAACTTGTGTTCAGTAAGATTCTTCAATCTTCATTCGAACATAAGACCAAGAATTTAATACAAGTACTTCCTCAATGCTTTTTTGAGGTAGTTAACAGAACAACTATTGTAATGTCTCAGAAATTCCATATAATTTTTTTAATTATATGGAATTATTTCAAGACCGAAAAATCTAACAGTGTGCGATTATGAGGCCCAGGATACCCAGAATGATCCGTCGAAGTTTTTTTAAGCTTTAATTAGCTCATGTAAGCACTTTTCCTAAAAAAGTGGAATAATTCATAAATGGTTACTCGAATTAAAAATATGAGGGCATTGTTGTGCTTAGAATGGTGGGTTTACCATAGGCACGGCTTAAGTTTAGTCAGTGCGGGCCTCCTGTGAGAAAACCTAAAAATGGCATAACCGTAAATAAAAAAATTATTTTATTTTATTTTATTTTTCAAATGATTATAAATCACGAATGGTATCTCTGATTAAAAATCTAAGACCACTACTGAGCTTGTGAGGGAATGATCTATTTAGAAAGATACTAACTTTGGCTGGCGCGGGCCACCAGTGAAGGTTAATTTTTTGCTGTAAATAAAAGAATTAAGTGACAATTATTTTATTGTAAAATCCATAACTTTTAAATGGTAACTCAGATTGGAAATCCGAGAGTAATGTTGGGTTCGTTGGGGCGTGTTTCAATTAGGCAGATCCTATCCTCAACATGCGCGGTTTGAGGTTGACTGTTAATAATTTTCCAATCTTTTTTTGGGTACGTTCAGTAAACACGTGAGCGGCGTTTTCTATCTTTTGAACTATTGTCTGGCTTAAAAATATGAGGGTATCATTGAACTTGCAGCGCCGGGATTCGATTAAGAAGGTATAACATCGACTGCAGTTGGTCGGGTGAAAATGTTATTTTTGTGGACTTTTGAAAGATTAATAAAATAACATGTTTTATTTTTTTATTTTCCTTCTTTCCTCCAACGAACGAACGACGCTGGTGGGACCTACGATGTGTCAAGACAACAAATGGCTTAACTCTTCTTTTCTTGTAACCACGCCATTGGAAATTCAAGAGGTTCATTAATTAAATGAACTTCATTAATTCCCTGAGTGTTATACACTCCTTCTCCACTTCTATTTATATTGATCTTGGGGTGGGGTGTTGGAACGACATCAAAAAATGATGAAGCTCTGGCAAAGTACTGCAACGCCAACCACCAGGAGGACGAGACTGGTTCCAACAAGCGGTGATGGGCGCCACCGTGTCACGAACCGATGATAACGATAAAGGAGGTTCAGTCAACCGTCGTCAGCTAATATCTCTTCTAGGTAGAAGGTTATTTTTGTTTGTGAGTTTTTGTTTCCCTCTTCCACATTCTTGATATTATACAAAGAACATGGGTCAACCGACTAACGGGTTGACCCACGA
Organism: Viscum album; assembly: GCA_963277665.1. Taxonomy (NCBI): domain Eukaryota; kingdom Viridiplantae; phylum Streptophyta; class Magnoliopsida; order Santalales; family Viscaceae; genus Viscum; species Viscum album. The sequence goes on along the minus strand of OY728148.1, from coordinate 990,068,893 downwards.
TTCATCCGCCTATTTGGGAGGTCATTGCGGGGAATCTTCTGGGATTAATCTTGTGTTCAATACAAATTTTTATTGAACTCCATTAATATCCTTCATATTGCGAGATATCACGGAGGGTGCGGGCCTAACAAACCCAGCCCGAACCCTCCGTTATCTTTCTTTCCTTGCACCGCCTTGGAAGGCCACGAACACATTGATGCACGCCACAAGAGGAGGGTCTCGGCTCGTCAGCTACAGCGAACAGAGGAGGCAGCTGACACGACGGCCGACCGCGGGAAGGAAGGCGACGCGACCGTCGCGCCGTCGATGAATGGAAGCTGTGGCAGAGGCCGGACCCACCTCCGGAGGGTTCTGCGGAACCCACACAGCGTCATCGCCTCACCAACCGAACGGCCTCCGGGCATTTCGGGAATCCGGGTGACGGGGGGGTTACACCCCCCCCGCATCGAACTGAATTGTCCCGCAGCCCTCGGAGCGGGCCGCCACCCTCGAGTCGGGGGGCCGCCCTTAAACCAGGTCGTCACCCTCGGACTGGGCCACTGCCCTCGAGTTGGGCCACGACTCTCAGACCGAATTGCCTTGCTCAGAGCAGGCCACTGCCCTCACACCGGGCCCCCGCATCGCACCGGGCCCCCGCAATCAGAGCGTGCCGACACCCTCACACCGGGCCGTCGCCCTCAGACTAGGTTGCCACCCCTGAAGAGGGATGCCTCCCCAGAACGGGTTGTCGCCCCATGTGGGTCGGGCTGCCCCTTTGCAGGCCGCCGCCTTGCGGGCCACACTATTCTGGACGGGCCGCCCCCTTGCGGGTTAGACCAAACAGCGGCCCATCGTGCCGAGTCCACCCCGGCCCATCGAGTCGAGACCACCCTGAACCAGCCCAGAGCAAGTCGGGCCGGGTCAATCCGACCAGGTCAGACTGGACCCTGGCCCACCCGCACCCTAGAACACTTAAAGGAGCATATCTTGAGAACCGAACGTATGTTTCACGAACTATCTACAGCATTGGGATAATTGGATCAAGACAGTCCTTTTAGTATTCTCCAATTGAGGTTTTTAGATAGTTGAAGTATGGGTGAGTTGGATCGAACCCGAATCCAACCGGGCCCTTGAAGCTAAAACGCATATAAGTCACAGACCAAGCATCCAATTGACATGCCGTCAATCGCGTTGGAACCCTTACGAAATGGCGGTCCTTTGAGTTATTCTTTTGTGGAGATTAGTGGCGGCTAATGTATGACCGACATCTAGGGGGCAGATTCTACAAAACTTGAGCATACCAGCACAACTACAAAAACAGGCTTTATCAGCGCTCAAAACGGGCTTTATCAGTGCTAAAAAGCGTAGTAATGATCGACGCTAATATAGGGGGGGGGTCCCATTTATCAGTGCTTTTTTAGCACTGATAAAGGTAGATTTTATCAGTTCTAAAAAGCGCAGATAAGAGGAACATTTATCAGTTCTCTGTTAGTGGTGATAAATGTACCTTTTATCAGTGCTAAGAGAGCACCGATAATGGCTTCCTTTATCAGCACTCTGTTAGCACTTATAAATGTTTATTTTATCTGCACTTTTTTAGTGCTAATAAGGATTCATTTATCATCCCTAATAAAGTGCTGATAAAAGGCATGTCTGCTATAAAAATAATTTCTGCAACAGCACACCCAAACAACACCTTCAAATAATACAGCATCTCAATATGCTTACCCTTACTAAATTAACACATAAATCATAAGATAATTACACCAAGTATACCCATACATCATTAACACATAATTCATAAGTTAATTAAATATATAAAAAGTTCTTTTCCAAATTCAAGGGGTTGGGGCGGTTGTTCAGGGGTTTCGGGTGGCTGTCCAAGGGGGGTAGGGGGTGTCTGGGGAATGCGGGTGTCCAAGGGGGGTGGGTTAGTCCAGGAGGTTGGGGGCTGTCCAAGGAGGGTGTTGGTGTCTAGGGGGTGGGTTGTCTAGGTGGTGGGGTAGAGTCCAATAGGGGGGTGTCCAGGTTAGTGGGGGCTGTCCAGGGGGCTGGGCTGGTGTCGAGGGTGTTGGGGGGGGGGGGGGCTTTCTAGGAGGTGGGTGGGGTGTCCTGGGGGTGGGAGCGGTCTGAGGGGTTGGTGGGGATGTCCAAGGAAAGTGGGGTGGTGACCAAGAGGGTGGGATGGGGGAGTCCAGGGGGATCGAGGTGTCAAGTGGGTGGGGTGTCCAAGGGGTGGGGGCGGTCCAGGGTATTGGTGGGGCTGTCCATGGGGGGTGGGGTGGTTTCCAAGTTGGGGGTGAACAGGTGGGGGGTTGTCTATGTGTTGTCCATTTGGGTGGGCTGGTGTCTAGGGTGTCGAGGGGGCTTTCTAGGGGGTGTGAGTATGTCTGAGGGGGGGTCCAGGAGGTTGGTGGGGCTGTCTAAGGGTGGTGGGATGGTGTCTGGGAGGGTGGGGGTTTCCTTCCATGGGTGGGGGTTTCCAGGGGGTTGGGGGTATGTAGGTGGTAAGGTGTTGTCAAGGAGGGGTGTGGTGTTGTCCAGGGGGGTGGTGGTTGTCCAGGGGGTGGGGGGTGTCCGGGGGGGGGGGGTTGGGGGGGATGTTCGAGGTGGGGGGGAGCTGTCCAAGGGTGTGTCTAGGGAGGATGGGGTATGAGGGGTTTTATGGGGCTTTCAAGGGGGTTGAGTGGGCTTTCCAGGGGGTGGGGGTGTCCAGAGGGGTGGGGGTGTCCAGGGGGTGGGTTGGTGTCCAGGGGGGTGGGGGCGGTCCAGGGATTTGGTGGGGTTGACTTTTAAATGTCACAAATGACCCATGGATCATTATCATAAAGGATCAAGTCAATCCGAATGCGTTTGGTCGGATTTTCGTTGGTAAGTTGTTGTTTTCACTTAAAATTGTGTTCAATTTAAATAGAAGAAAGACCCTTTGACTGTTATCAGCCACACCCTGACTTGGATTGAGGTGGGGATGACTCATACAGGTCACAAAGGACTTGTGGATCATTATCCTAAAGGATCAAGATAATCCGAATGCGTTTGGTCGAATTTCTGTAGGTCAGTTGTTGTTTTCACTTAAAAATTTGTCCATTTCAAACAAAAGTGAGACCCTTTGAGTGGTACCAGCCACACCGTGCCTCGGATTGATGTGGGGATAAATTGTGCACATAAAAAATGTCTCTTGGATTGTTCTCCTAAAGGATCAGATCAATCCAAATGCGTTCGTTCAAATTTTCGTAGGTCAGTTGTTTTTTTCACTAAAAAATATGTCCATTTTAAAAAATGTGAGATCCTTTGAGTGGTACCGGCCACACCGTGCCTCATATTGAGGCGTGGATGACTCGTGCACGTCCCCAACAAACCTGTGGATCATTATCTTAAAGGATCAACACAAACGGGATACGTTTTGTTAGATTTCCGTAGGCAAGTTGTTGTTTTCACTTAAAAATCGGTCCAATTTAAACAGAAGAGTGTCCCTTTGAGTGGTACTGACCACACCATGCCTCAGATTGAGGCAGGGATGACTTCTGAATGTCCCAAATGCACCCATGGATCGTTCTCTTAATGGATCAAGACAATCTGAATGAATTGTTTTGATTTCCAAAGGTTAGTTGTTGTTTTCACTTAAAAATTTGTCCATTTCAAACAAAAGAGAGACCCTTTGAGTGGTACCGGCCACACCCTACCTCGTATTTATTTGGGGATGACTCATGCACATCACAAAGGATCCATGGATCATTCTAATAATGGATCAAGACAATATGAATGCGTTTGGGAAGATTTCCGTAGGTCAGTTGTTTTTTTCACTTAAAAATCTTTCTATTTTAAACAAAAGAGAGACCCTTTGAGTGGTACCAGCCACACCGTGCCATGGATTGAGGAAAGTTTTACTCTTACCAATCATAAAGGGCCCATGGATCGTTCTCATAATGTACCAAGACAATACGAATGCGTTTGGTATGATTTTCTTAGGTCAGTTGTTGTTTTCACTTAAAATTGGGTCCAATTTAAACAGAAGAGAGACCCTTTGAGTGGTACCAGCCACACCATGCCTCGACATGAGGTGGGGATGACTCTTAAACATCATAAAGGACCCATGGATCATTATCCTAAAATATCAAGACAATCCTAAGGCATTTGGTTGAATTTCCGTAGCTCAGTTTTTGTTTTCACTTAAAAATTTGTCCATTTCAAACAAAAGTGAGACCCTTTGAGCGGTACCAGCCACACCGTGCCTCGTATTGAGGCTAGAATGAATCATGAACATTCCCAATGCACCCGTGGATCGTTAAATTAAAGGATCAATACAATATGAATGCGTTGGTGTGAATTTCCGTAGGTCAGTAGTTGTTTTCACATAAAAATTTGTCCATTTCAAACAAAAGTGAGACCCTTTTAGTAGTAATAGCCACACCTTGCCTCGGATTTAGGCGGGGATGACTCATGAAAGTCCCAAAGGACCCTTGGATCATTATAATAAAGGATAAGGACAATTCTAATGCATTTGGTCAAATTTCCATATGTTAGTTGTTGTTTTCACTTAAAAATATGTCCATTTTAAACAAAAGTGAGATCCTTTGACTAATACCGGCCATACCGTGGCTAGTATTGAGGATGGGATGACTCATGCACATCCCCAACGCACCCGTTAATCATTATCTTAAAGGATCTACACAATATAAATGTGTTTTGTCGGATTTCTGTAGGTCAGTTGTTGTCTTCACTTAAAAATCGGTCCAATTTAAACAGAAGAGAGACCCTTTGAGTGGTACTGGCCACACCGTGCCTCATATTGAGGTGGGGATGACTCTTGCACATCCCAAACGCACCAATTCATCATTATATTAATGGATAAAGATAATACAAATTTTTTTTTTCAGATTTTTGTTGGTCAGTTGTTGTTTTCACTTAAAATTGTGTCCATTTTAAACAAAATAAAGGCACTTTGAGTGGTACCGGTCAAACTGAGCCACGGATTGAGGCGGGGATTACTCATGCATGTCACAAAGGACCCGTGTATTGTTATGATAATGTATCTAGACAATCCTAATGCATGTGGTCAGATTTCTGTAGCTCAGTTGTTGTTTTTACTTAAAAATATGTTCATTTTAAACAGAAGAGAGACCCTTTGAGTGGTTTCGGCAACACCATTCCTCGAATTGATGTGGGGTTGACTCTTACACATCAAAAAGGACCCATGGATATTTCTCATTATGGATCAAGACAATCTGAATGAGTTTGGTCATATTTTCAGAGATCAGTTGTTGTTTTCACATAAAATTGTGTTCAATTTAAAGAGAAGAAAGACCCATTGAGTGGTACCAGCCACACCGTGCCTCATATTGAGGCGGGTATGACTCTTAAACGTCAAAAAGGTTCCTTTTATAGAACTCCTAAAATATCAAAACAATATGAATTCATTTGGTTGAATTTTCATAGGTCAATTTTTGTTTTCACTTAAAATTGTGTCCAATTTAAACCGAAGAGAGACCCTTTGAGTGGTACCAGCCACTCCGTGCCTCGGATTGAGGTGTGGATGACACTTCCATGTCTCAATGGACCTTTGGATCATTTTCCTAAAATATCAAGACAATTCGAATGTGTTTGGTCGAATTTCTGTAGGTCACTTGTTGTTTTAACTTAAAAAGTTGTCCATTTCAAACAAAAGTGAGACCCCTTGAGTGGTACCGGCCACACCGTTCCTCATATTGAAGCAGGGATGACTCCAACATGTCCCTAATGCACATGTGGATCGTTCTCTTAAAGGATCAACACAATCCGAATGTGTTTGGTCTGATTTTTGTAGGTCATTTGTTGTTTTCACTTAAAAATATGTCCAATTTAAACACAAGTGAGGTCCTTTGAGTGGTACCGGCCACACCGTGCCTCAGATTGAGGTGGGGATGACTCATTCACATCCCCAATTCACCCTTGGATCTATCTCGTAAAGGATCGCCACATTATGAATGTGTTTGGTCAGATTTCCATAGGTCAGTTGTTGTTTTCACTTAAAAATCGGTCCAATTTAAACAGAAGAGAGACATTTGGAGTGGTACCGGCCACACCATGCCTTAGATTGAGGGGGGGGGGGATGAATCTTGCACATACCCAATAAACCCGTGGATTATTATCTTAAAGGATCAAGATAGTTCTAATTCTTTTGGTTGGATTTCCGTAGGTCAGTTGTTGTTTTCACTTAAAATTTTGTCCATTTCAAACAAAAAAAGAGACCATTTGAGTGGTACCAGCCACACTGTGCCTCGAATTGAGGTGGGGATGACTCCTACACTTCAAAAAATACCCTTGGATCGTTCTCATAAAGGATCAAGGAAATCCGAATGCGTTTGGTTGGATTTTTGTAGGTCATTTGTTGTTTTCACATAAAAATCTGTCAATTTTAAACCGAAGAGAGACCCTTTGAGTGGTACCGGACACACCGTTACTCAGATTGAGGCGGGGATGACTCATACATGTCCCCAACACAATCATGGATCATTCTCTTAAAGGATCATGACAATCTGAATGCGTTTGGTTGAATTTCCATAGGTTAGTTGTTGTTTTCACTTAAAATTGTGTCCATTTCAAACAAAAAAGAGACCCTTTGAGTGGTACCAACCACACCGTGCCTCATATTGAGGTGGGGATGACTCATGTACATCACATAGGACTTGTGGACTGTTCTCCTAAAGTATCAAGACAATCCGAAAGCCTTTGGTCAAATTTTCGTAGTTCAGTTGTTGTTTTCAATTAAAAATATGTCCATTTTAAACCAAACTAAGATCCTTTGAATGGTACTGGCCACATTGTGCCTCTGATTGAGACAAGGATGACTTGAAAATGTCTCCAATTTACCTGTGGATCGTTCTATTAAAGTATCAACACAATCCAAATGCATTTGGTCAGATTTTCAAAGGTCCGTTTTTGTTTTCACTTAAAAATCGGTCCAATTTAAACAGAAGAGAGACCCTTTGAGTGGTACCGGCCACAATGTTCCTCGGATTGAGGTGGGGATGACTCATGATTGTCCCCAATACACCCGTGGATCGTTCTCTTAAAATATCAAGACAATCCAAATGCGTTTGGTTGGATTTTTGTAGTTCAGTTGTTGTTTTCACTTAAAAATCTGTCCATTTAAAAAAAATGAATGGCCCTTTGAGTTGTTCATCATTCATGCATGTTGATGGTGTATATCATCTGTTATAATGGGAAATTTACTCATTAGATAAAGGATTTTTTATTTAATAGCAATTACAATATTCCGACAATCATTTACATACAATAATGTGTCATATTTTGATTCCCCAAACCCCTCTCAACAATTACAGCTAATTGTACACGTCCCCAAGTCAGATATTCAAGTTATTTGTGTAAAATCTATCATCAGGTAAGTGGACCACTCATTTCTGAACATATCTATATTGTCTTGTGAGTATGAGGCTTTTCTTCAGTCAGAGTAGTACTACAAAATATAAAAATAAAGAATTAATAAATAAATTAGACAAACTAGTAGTTTTTTTAAAATACTTCTTCAGGGATGCTTGTTTCTTGATGAAAAACATTCTCCTTTATAAATTTAAAAACATAATAACCACAATCACTATCGTTTTTTTTTTGTTTTGGGCACTGCAAAAAAAATTGATCATTAGAAGAATAAGCAACTTCTATTGAGATGTGTTTGGATAGTGAAATTTTATTATATATACCCTGATATTTTTCCAGACGTAGTACTTTCTCGCCTCCTTATGCTTAGACCCTGTCCTCATTCCTTTTTTTAGATGATAATTATACACTTCCCCTATAACGACCTGAAATTTTTAATAAATATTGTTTCCTAATTTTATGTGTTATTTTATTTATTTTTATACTCAACAAAAAAATTTCATTTGATAACATGATTATAATTAAAATGAGACCGTTGGGTTTAGACGGTTATATGACCATTGGTCAATATGACCGCTGGAAACTAAACGTTTTGATTATTGTCTCTAAATACAAGCAATCTTGGTTAATTATTATAGAAAGAAGATTCGATGGCCGCACCCAGTAGTCCTGGACCGATTGAAGCCCATCTAACAGAACTTGGGAAGGAGGTAGCACCACTGGGCTTTTCTCTAGACCAAACCCAAGCCGAACTTCATCGTGTGAAGCTAGAACGGAATCGCGTCTGCGAGAAGTTCAAACTGATAGAAATTACTACTCGTGTGATGTTAGCCGAGCCTCCCTCTGATTCTCTCACCTTAGCACACCTTACACTTAGGTCCTATGATGGTGTGTTAAGGGGCTATGTAAGGAGACCGAAACTACCTTGTGTAATCCTTTGTTTTAAATAAAAATTGGGATTTCTTCTTATGATGATGTTTATGAATTTTTAAATGACCGGATAAATATAGTATGCATATTTTTGATAAATTTTAGAAAAAGGATATTTTAAAAATGTTTATGTAAACCTTAAATAATTAAAAATTTGTAATGATTTTCAAAAAATGGTCTTCTACAATTATGTTCAGTATGAAATTTAGAGTCTAATAAGATCAACTTGATTTTTGATGAATAGTAAATTATGAATAGTGATTTTATGATTAGGATTAGTAATGTGTCCAAATGGATTAGTAATCTCACTTAAATAAAGTATTAATATAATCTTGGCACCTTGATTAAGTAATGTGAATCAATAAAATGGTTAAATAACGATTTCATAAATTATTATTCAAGTATTAGTTTTTTCTGGTGAATAGTGTTTTTTAATTAAAAATTTAAAAAATATTTATAAAATTATTTTTATAAAATGGATTTTATTTTTGAACTAAGAGTGTCGATATTATGTTATGGTAATTTTTGGGGATTTTTCTAAAAAAATGAATTTTTGGTGAATAGTGTATTTATTTAATAATTAAATTAAAAATATTTAAAAAATAGTTTTTATAAAATGGAGTTCATTTTTGAAATCAGAGCATTGATATTTGGTTAAGGTGAAATTTTGGGTTTTTTCTGAGAAAGTTGAATTTTCAGTGAATAGTAAAAATATAGTTTTAGGGTTTCGGTATGTTTAATGATCTCATAACTGTGTCATGATGATGTCATGAGATATTTTAAGGGATGGCCGGCCAAAGGTGATGAATTATTTTATTGGGGGCCCCATTTGGCCTAACTCCATGGGAAATACCATGGGAGGGCCCATGCTTTTAAGAAAACCACTTTTGAGGTGTCCCTTGGCCATTAATGCCTTGTCCCCTCACTTTCCCTATAAATACCAAGAAATCCTCTCATCCTTTCGACTCCCCACTCTCCCACAAAGAATTTCTGGTCTCATTACCTCCCAAGGAGTCCTCCCAAGGTTCCCCCAATCCCTAAAGGTCCCAACCATTGAGTTTTAAGACTTACGTTTTAAGGTAAGGGATCCGACCTCTCTCTTTCTTTTCAAGTGATATCTTTTATGTCATTTCTTTTATGCTCCATGTTCTTATGTTGGAGGATGGCCTTTTATATTAATTATATTGTCCTTTTTATTTTCATATGATGAGAGATCCCCTTTTACTCTCATCACTTCATTTTATGAAAGTTTAAGTGGCGTCGTTAGGCTGCCGAAATTTTTGTAACAGATTCTTTCACCCTTCTCATTTTGAAGTTCTATTTTCTTGTCAAGTCATTCATGTTCCTTTTTATTATGTTGGGGTATTATCTCTATATCTATCATTCTGATCTTTTATGATCATATGATGAGATACCCCATTTGATCTCTTCAATTCAGTATTTTGAAATTTTAAGCAGCACCGTTAGGCTGCCGAATTTTTAAGGGATTCTTTCACCCTTCTCGTTTTCAAAATCTATTTTCTTGTCAAGTCTTTCATGTTCCTTTTTATTATGTTGGGGTATGATCAATATATCTATCATTCTGATATTTTATGATCATATAATGAGAGACCCCATTTGATCTATTCAATTCAGTATTTTGATGTTTTATGTGGCGCCGTTAGGCTGCCGAATTTTTAAGGGATTCTTTCACCCTTCTCGTTTTCAAGATCTATTTTCATGTCAAGTCTTTCATGTTCATTTTTATTATGCTGGGGTATGATCTCTATATCTATCATACTGAACCCTTATGTTCATATGATTAGAGACCCTATTTTTGATCTTATCAATTCATTTTTGGTTGAAGTTTAAGTGACGCCGTTAGGCTGCCGAATTTTTAAGGGATTCGTTCGCCTTTCTAATTTTTCAAAGATCTATTTTCATGTCAAGTATTCCAGGTTCCTTTTGTATTATGTTGGGGTATGATATCTATATCTATCATACTGATCTTTTATGTTCATGTGATGAGATACCCTATTTGATCTTGGCAATTCATTTTTGTTGAAGTTTAAGTGACGTCGTTGGGCTGCCGAATTTTCATAAGAGAAATCTTTTTTTGTCTTCCTTTAATGTTCTTCATTTCATATGGTATATTATCAAATTTTATTACCATGTTCTTAAATCCCTTATATTCTGTCCCTCTACTGTTTTATGGGTCATTTATGAATGTTTGACCCATGTCCCCTCTGTTTTCAATGTTTTCTAAAACCTTCTATCATAGCCGTTAGGCTGCAGAATTTTCGTCTCAAAATGCCTCTCTCTTTTCTCAAAATTAGTTTATGTTATAAAGTGAATACAAAAAGCTCTTATTTATACAAGGTTATTCAAATATATATGAAAATTTTCTATTATAAATTCTGGGATTTACATACATGAGACCCTCTTTCCCTTTCCGTGGGTTTTAAGGTGACGTAAAGATCATGTCTTTAAAGCAGTTATAAAACGTTATGATTATGAAATGAAACCCATTTATTTTATTCTATATGGGTTATTTATGAAATTTTTGATGATGATATATGTGGCTCACATGATAATAAAGGCAAATTTAAGGGTGCGCCCTGATAGCACTCCAATGCATTGGGTAATGATGTAACCACTAGAGATTACAATTTTCACGATACCTTGGTGAATAACCTTGGTAATTTTCAAATGACACCTTGGGGATGGACCATGGTGATATGTTCATGATTTTCTATGTTAGATGATGTAGCCACATCTTAAATTTATGAAAAATGTTATTTTTATTATGATATGCCACATGATTTTTTTTATCATGCCTTAAAGTTCTTGTTCATGACATAGTTGATGTATCTCATGTTCACATGTTAAATGTTTCCCTTGTTTCCCTTACTCGGCCTTTCTCTCACCCTTTCATTTGATGTACGTCCCCAGGTTATGAGATGCAGTAATGATCCTAGGATGAACATGAGGAGAATCCTTTCAAGTGTTTAAGAATAATGTTTTATGTTTTGCTGTTTTAAGTTCCTGGTTTCCAAGACACTAAACCTTAAAGATCCTCAGTTTTGTATAATGTAATGAAAGTTTATGTTATAAAAATGCAGGATGCTATAGTTGGTATAAAAGGATGGTTTAGTTATTTGTGGAAATTAGGATATGAAAACTTTAGGAAGAAGCCTATAGAAAAGTTTATATATAGGAAATCTTCTTGGTATTTTGGTGAGTATTGAGTAATGGGTTGCCAAGCAAATACATCCATGTCTGGATACGAGCAGGTAGAGGTCGCTCTGGCACAGATGTACATAGGGGTAAAACCCGAAAACACCACTTTGAGATAGACTCAAACGGGAACTGGTACACAACAACGGGCCTTGCTGCACTCTTGGTTACGACACTCCCAGGAGATATGCTTTGGTAAATTCATAAGATTTGTATGAACCATTGTTAAAGAAACAAAGATAAAATAAAATAAAGATTCACATAAGAATATATGATCATGGATAACCTAGATGAGAACCTAGGGGATCACAAGTTAGGGTATACTTTTCTTCTACAAGTTATCCGTATATGCTTTAAGTTCCTTTTAATGATTATTAGCTAATTATTTAAGCCCCTAATTATACTTTATATTCTTAGTTAATGGTGGGAAATGGAAGAACATGTCCCAACAACCAATGTGATAGGAAATGCGATGATTTCCATATTAATATGAATGAGATTATTAGGGGATTAAAAGATGATTATTATTTTGGAAGACGTTCACTATTTTGGGGACCCTATATGATCAAGGTAAATATATTACTATGGTATTTTCATTGATGAGTAAGGTTGAATTATATTTTGAAGAATCGATGAATTTATGGTGGGCTTATAGTAATTTAGGTTACTTATGGGAATGATTAACCTATCTTGGGTAAAATATGTTTAGGTTAGCTAATTTTGTTATAAGATGTTAGGAGTGGTTGATGTTGTTTGTATATGAACAATGAAGTTTATTTTGGAAGACTATGTTATCAAATCCTTCTTGTATTTGGGTTTCAATCTTAGTTTGGTTTATTTTGAGGAATCTTAAGGACCATTATTTATGGAATGGTCAATGATGAACTTTGGGTAATACCGTGGAACTTTGAAGATTTAAAAGTAGTTTCCATTCCTATGGGATTCTTTTTTTTGAAGAGTTGTTTTACCTTACCCTTTCTGTTTTTGGGATAATGTTTAAAGATTGAAGAAATAGATAGCTAATATTTTGTGGATTATTAAGATGATTCTTGTGTTTTCATGAGACCAAGTAGTTCTGAATGCTCAAATCATGGAAAAAATATTAGTTTTGGGTAGAAACTTATTAAAGGATGAAACTCTACATGAAGATCGGTATATTTTCTTATGTTTTTGTTTTATGTTGTAAATGTATTTCTCAAAATTATGAAAAGGAACGTAAAACAAAAACGTTGTTGGTTTACGTTTCCTACTAGGTAATCAAAGACCGTTTACACACATCATCAGTTTGGGATATTCTTATGGTTAACTTTCTCATAACCATGTTCTCTATCACTCTCCCCCAGAACTTGACCCTTTTTTTCGTCCATGTCCATGTTTTCCTACATGGAATCCTAGTGTGGGTTAACTCGGGTGACCTTTGTACTTCCCTTTCTTTCTTTTAAAGTAATAATTTTACTGACTCTATTTCCGATATGGGACTTTCAATGAAATTTCAAAACACAATTTTAAAAACTTTGAGGACGTAATTTCTTAATGGGGGAAGAATGTAACGACCCGAAATTTTTAATAAATCTTGTTTCCTAATTTTATGTGTTATTTTATTTATTTTTATACTCAACAAAAATGTTTCATTTGATAACATGATTATAATTAAAATGAGACCGTTGGGTTTAGACGGTTATATGACCATTGGTCAATATGACCTTTGGAAACTAAACATTTTGATTATTGTCTCTAAATACAAGTAATCTTTGTTAATTATTATTGAAAGAAGATTCTATGGCCTCATCCAGTAGTCTTGGACCGATCGAAGCCCATCTAACAGAACTTGGGATGGAGGTAGCACCATTGGGCTTTGCTCTGGACCAAACCCAAGCGGAACTTCATCGTGTGATGCTAGAATGGAATCACCTCTGTGAGAAGTTCAAACTGATAGAAATTACTACTCGTGCGATGTTAGCCGAGCCTCCCTCAGATTCTCTCACCTTAGCACACCTTACACTTAGGTCCTATGCTGGTGTGATAAGGGGCTATGTAAGGATACCGTAACTGCCTTGTGTAATCCTTTGTTTTAAATAAAAATTGGGATTTCTTCTTATGATGTAGTTTATGAATTTTTAAATGATCGGATAAATATAGTATGCATATTTTTGATAAATTTTTAAAAAAGGATATTTTAAAAATGTTTATGTAAACATTAAATAATTAAAAATGTGTAATGATTTTCAAAAAATGGTCTTCTACAATTATGTTCAGTACGAAATTTAGAGTCTAACAAGATCAACTTGATTTTTGATGAATAGTAAATTATGAATAGTGATTTTATGATTAGGATTAGTAATGTGTCCAAATGGATTAGTAATCTCACTTAAATAAAGTATTAATATAATCTAGGCAGCTTGATTAAGTAATGTGATTCAATAAAATGGTTAAATAACGATTTCATAAATTATTATTCAAGTATTAGTTTTTTTTGAGTGAATAGTGTTTTTTAATTAAAAAATTAATTAAAAATATTTAGAAAATTATTTCTATAAAATGGATTTCATTTTTGAACTCAGAGCGTCGATATTATGTTATGGTAATTTTTGGGGATTTTTCTACAAAAATGAATTTTCGGTGAAAAGTGTATTTATTTAATAATTAAATTAAAAATATTTAAAAAATTATTTTTATAAAATGGAGTTCATTTTTGAAATCAGAGCATTGATATTTGGTTAAGGTGAAATTTTGGGTTTTTTCTGAGAAAGTTGAATTTTTAGTGAATAGTAAAAATACAGTTTTAGGGTTTCAGTATGTTTAATGATCTCATAACTGTGTCATGAGATATTTTAAGGGATGGCCGGCCAAAGGTGATGAATTATTTTATTGGGGCCCCATTTGGCCTAACTCCATGGTAAGTACCATGGGAGGACCCATGCTTTTAAGAAAACCACTTTTGAGGTGTCCCTTGGCCAGTAATGCATTGTCCCCTCACATTCCCTATAAATACCAAGAAATCCTCTCATCCTTTCGACTCCCCACTCTCCCCCAACGATGTTCCAGTCTAATTACCTCCCAAGGAGTCCTCCCAAGGTGCCCCCAAGCCATCAAGGTCTCAACCTTTAAGTTTTAAGAGATACGTTTTAAGGTAAGGGATCCGACGTCTCTCTTTCTTTTCAAGTGATATCTTTTATGTCATTTCTTTTATGCTCCTGGTTCTTATGTTGGAGGATGGCCTTTTATATTCCTTATACTGTCCATTTTATTTTCATATGATGAGAGATCCCCTTTTACTCTCATCACTTCATTTTATGAAAGTTTAAGTGGCGTCGTTAGGCTGCCGAAATTTTTGTAACAGATTCTTTCACCCTTCTCATTTTCAAGTTCTATTTTCTTGTCAAGTCTTTCATGTTCCTTTTTATTATTTTGGGGTATGATCTCTATATCTATCATTCTTATCTTTTATTATAATATGATGAGAGACCCCATTTGATCTCTTCAATTCAGTATTTTGAAGTTTTAAGCGGCGCCGTTAGGCAGTCAAATTTTTAAGGGATTCTTTCACCCTTCTGGTTTTCAAGATCTATTTTCTTGTCAAGTCCTTCATGTTCCTTTTTATTATGTTGGAGTATGATCTATATATCTATATTTCTGACCTTTTGTGATCATATGATGAGATACCCCATTTGAGTTTTTCAATTCAGTATTTTGAAGTTTTATGTGGCGTCGTTAGGCTGCCGAAGTTTTAAGGGATTCTTTCACCCTTCTCGTTTTCAAGATCTATTTTTATGTCAAGTCTTTCATGTTCATTTTTATTATTTTGGGGTATGATATCTATATCTATCATACTGAAACCTTATGTTCATATGATGAGAGACCCTATTTTTGATCTTATCAATTCATTTTTTGTTGAAGTTTAAGTGACGCCGTTAGGCTGCCGAATTTTTAAGGGATTCGTTCGCCTTTCTCATTTTTCAAAGATCTACTTTAATGTCAAGTAATTCAGGTTCATTTTGTATTATGTTGGGGTATTATATCTATATCTATCATACTGATCTTTTATGTTCATGTGATGAGATACCCTATTTGATCTCGTCAATTCATTTTTGTTGAAGTTTAAGTGTCGTCGTTGGGCTGCCGAATTTTCATAAGAGAAATATTTTTTTTGTATTCCTTTCATGTTCTTAATTTCATATGGTATATTTTAAAATATCATTACCATGTTCTTAAATCCCTTATATTCTGTCCCGCTACTGTTTTATGGGTCATTTATGAATGTTTGAACCATGTCCCCTCTCTTTTTAATGTTTTCTAAAACCTTCTAACATAGCTGTTAGGCTGCCGAATTTTCGTCTCAAAATGCCTCTCTATTTTTTCAAAATTATTTTATGTTATAAAGTGAATACTCAAAGCTCTTATTTCTACAAGGGTATTCAAATATATATGAAAATGTTCTATTTTAAATTCTGGGATTTACATACATGAGACCCGCTTTCCCTTTCCGTGGGGTTTAAAGTGACGTAAAGATCATGTCTTTAAAGCAGTTATAAAACATTATGATTATGAAATGAAACCCATTTAGTTTATGATATATGGGTTATTTATGAAATTTTTGATGATGATATATGTGGCTCACATGATAATAAAGGAAAATTTAAGGGTGCGACCTGATAGCACTCCAATGCATTGGGTAATGATGTAACCACTAGAGATTACAATTTTCACGATACCTTGGTGAATAACCTTGGTAATTTTCAAATGACACCTTAGGGATGGACCTTGGTGATATGTTAATGATTGTTTATGTTAAATGATGTAGCCACATCTTAAAGTTATGAAAAATGTTATTTTTGTTATGATATGCCACATGATTTTTTTATCATGCCTTAAAGTTCTTATTCATGACATAGTTGATGTATCTCATGTTCACATGTTAAATGTTTCCCTTGTTTCCCTTACTGGGCCTTCTGCTCACCCTTTTAGTTGATTTATGTCCCCAGGTTATGAGATGCAGTAATAATCCTAGGATGAACATGAGGAGAATCCTTTCAAGTGTTTAAGAAGAATGTTATATGTTTTGTTGTTTTAAGTTCCTGGTTTCCAAGACAATAATCCTTAAAGATCCTCAGTTTTGTATAATGTAATGAAAGTTTATGTTATAAAAAGGTGGGATGCTATAGTTGGTATCAAAGGATGGTTTAGTTATTTGTGGAAATTAGGATATGAAAACTTTAGGAAGAATCCTATAGAAAAGTTTATATATAGGAAATCTTCCTGGTATTTTGGTGAGTATTGAGTAATGGGTTTCCAAGAAAATACATCCCTGTCTGGATACGAGCAGGTAGAGGTCGCTCTGAAACAGATGTACATAGGGGTAAAACCCGAAAACGCCGGTTTGAGATAGACTCAAACGGGAACTGGTACATGACAACGGGCCTTGCTGCACTCTTGGTTACGACACTCCCAGGAGATATGATTTGGTAAATTCGTATGCTTTGTATGAACCATTGTTAAAGGAACAAAGATAAAATAAAATAAAGACTCACATAAGAATATATGATCATGGATAACCTAGATGAGAACCTAGGGGATCACAAGTTAGGGTATACTTTTCTTCTACAAGTTATCCTTATATGCTTTAAGTTCCTTTTCTTGATTATTAGCTAATTATTTAAGCCCCTAATTATACTTTCTATTCTTAGTTAATGGTTGGAAATGGAAGAACATGTCCCAACAACCAATGTGATAGTAAATGCGATGATTTCCATATTAATATGAATGATATTATTAGGGGATTAAAAGATGATTATTATTTTGGAAGACGTTCACTATTTTGGGGACCCTATATGATCAAGGTAAATATATTACTACGGTATTTTCATTGATGAGTAAGGTTGAATTATATTTTTAAGAATCGATGAATTTAAGGTGGTCTTATAGTAATTTAGGTTACTTATGGGAATGATTAACCTATATTGGGTAAAATATGTTTAGGTTTGCTACTTTTGTTATAAGATGTTAGGAGTGGTTGATGTTGTTTGGATATGAACAATGAAGTTTATTTTGGAAGACTATGTTATCAAATCCTTCTTGTATTTGGGTTTCAATCATAGTTTTGATTATTTTGAGGAATCTTAAGGACCTTTATTTATGGAATGGTCAATGATGAACTTTGGGTAGTACCATGGAACTTTGAAGATTTAAAAGTAGTTTCCATTCCTATGGGATTCTTTTTTTTGAAGAGTTGTTTCACCTTACCCTTTCTGTTTTTGGGATAATGTTTAAAGATAGAAGAAATAGATAGTTAATCTTTTGTGGATTATGAAGATGATTCTTGTGTTTTGATGAGACCAAGTAGTTTTGAATGCTCATATCTTGGAGAAAAGATTATTTTTTGGTAGAAACTTATTAAAGGATGAAACTCTACATGAAGATCGGTATATTTTCTTATGTTTTTGTTTTATGTTGTTAATGAATTTCTCAAAATTATGAAAAGAAACGTAAAACAAAAACGTTGTTGGTTTACGTTTCCTACTAGGTAATCAAATACCGTTTACACACATCATAATTTTGGGATTTTCTTATGGTTAACTTTCTCATAACCATGTTCTCTATCACTCTCCCCCAGAACATGACCCTTTTTTTTCTTCCATGTCCATGTTTTCCTACATGGAATCCTAGTGTGGGTTATCTCGGGTGACCTTTGTACTTCACTTTCTTTCTTTTAAAGTAATAATTTTACTGACTCCTTTTCCGATATGGGACATTCAATGAAATTTAAAAACCCAATTTTAAAAATTGCGAGGACGCAATTTCTTAATGGGGGAATAATGTAACGACCCGAAATTTTTAATAAATCTTGTTTCCTAATTTTATGTGTTATTTTATTTATTTTTATACTCAACAAAAATGTTTCATTTGATAACATGATTATAATTAAAATGAGACCGTTGGGTTTAGACGGTAATATGACCATTGGTCAATATGACCGTTGGAAACTAAACGTTTTGATTATTGTCTCTCAATACAAGTAATCTTGGTTAATTATTATAGAAAGAAGATTCTATGGCCTCTCCCAGTAGTCTTGGACCGATCGAAGCCCATCTAACAGAACTTGGGAAGGAGGTAGCACCATTGGGCTTTGCTCTGGACCAAACCCAAGCCAAACATCATCGTGTGATGCTAGAATGGAATCACCTATGCGAGAAGTTCAAACTGATAGAAATTACTACTCGTGCGATGTTAGCCGAGCCTCCCTCAGATTCTCTCACCTTAGCACACCTTACACTTAGGTCCTATGCTGGTGTGATAAGGGGCTATATAAGGAGACCGTAACTACCTTGTTTAATCCTTTGTTTTAAATAAAAATTGGGATTTCTTCTTATGATGTAGTTTTTGAATTTTTAAACGACTGGATAAATATAGTATGCATATTTTTGATAAATTTTAGTAAAAGGATATTTTAAAAATGTTTATGTAAACCTTAAATAATTAAAAATGTGTAATGATTTTCAAAAAATGGTCTTCTACAATTATGTTCAGTACGAAATTTAGAGTCTAATAAGATCAACTTGATTTTTCATGAATAGTAAATTATGAATAGTGATTTTATGATTAGGATTAGTAATTTGTCCAAATGGATTAGTAATCTCACTTAAGTAAAGTATTAATATAATCTAGGCACCTTGATTAAGTAATGTGATTCAATAAAATGGTTAAATAACGATTTCATAAATTATTATTCAAGTATAAGTTTTTTCGAGTGAATAGTGTTTTTAATTAAAAATTTAATTAAAAATATTTATAAAAATATTTTTATAAAATGGATTTCATTTTTGAACTCAGAGCGTCGATATTATGTTATGGCAATTTTTTTGGATTTTTCTAAAAAAATGAATTTTCGGTGAATAGTGTATTTACTTAATAATTAAATTAAAAATATTTAAAAAAATATTTTTATAAAATTGAGTTCATTTTTGAAATCAGAGCATTGATATTTGGTTAAGGTGAAATTTTGGGTTTTTTTATGAGAAAGTTGAATTTTCAGTGAATAGAAAAAATACAGTTTTAGGGTTTCGGTATGTTTAATGATCTCATAACAGTGTCATGATGATGTCATGAGATATTTTAAGGGATGGCCGGCCAAAGGTGATGAATTATTGTATTGGGGGCCTCATGTGGCCTAACTCCATGGGAAGTACCATGGGAGGGCCCATGCTTTTAAGAAAACCACTTTTGAGGTGTCCCTTGACCATTAATGCCTTGTCCCCTCACTTTCCCTATAAATACCAAGAAATCCTCTCATCCATTCGACTCCCCACTCTCCCCCAACGAAGTTCTGGTCTCATTACCTCCCAAGGAGTCCTACCAAGGTGCCACCAAGCCCTCAAAGTCCCATCCATTGAGTTTTAAGAGTTACATTTTAAGGTAAGGGATCCAACCTCTCTTTTTCTTTTCAAGTGATATATTTTATGTCATTTCTTTTATGCTCCATGTTCTTATGTTGGAGGATGGTATTTTATATTCATTATACTGTCCTTTTTATTTTCATATGATGAGAGACCCCCTCTTACTCTCATCATTTCATTTTATGAAAGTTTAAGTGGCACCGTTAGGCTGCCGAAATTTTTGTAACTGATTCTTTCACCCTTCTCATTTTCAAGTTCTATTTTCTTGTCAAGTCTTTCATGTTCCTTTTTATTATGTTGGGGTATGATCTATATATCTATCATTATGATATTTTATGATCATATGATGAGAGACCCCATTTGATCTCTTTAATTCAGTATTTTGATGTTTTAAGCGGCGCCGTTAGGCTGCCGAATTTTTAAGGGATTCTTTCACCCTTCTCGTTTTCAAGATCTATTTTCTTGTCAAGTCTTTCATGTTCCTTTTTATTATGTTGGGGTATGATCTATATATCTATAATTATGATATTTTATGATCATATGATGAGATAACCCATTTGATCTCTTCATTTCAGTATTTTGAAGTTTTATGTGGCGCCGTTAGGCTACCGAATTTTTAAGTGATTCTTTCACCCTTCTCATTTTCAAGATCTATTTTCATGTCAAGTCTTTCATGTTCATTTTTATTATGTTGGGGTATGATATCTATATCTATCATACTGAACCCTTATGTTCATATGATGAGAGACCCTATTGTTGATCTTATCAATTCATTTTTGGTTGAAGTTTAAGTGACGCTGTTAGGCTGCCGAATTTTTAAGGGATTCGTTCGCCTTTCTCATTTTTCAAAGATCTACTTTCATGTCAAGTATTTCAGGTAAATTTTGTATTATGTTGGGGTATGATATCTATATCTATCATACTGATCTTTTAATTTCATGTGATGAGATACCCTATTTGATCTCGTCAATTCATTTTTGTTGAAGTTTAAGTGACGTCGTTGGGCTGCCGAATTTTCATAAGAGAAATCTTTTTTTGTCTTCCTTTCATGTTCTTCATTTCATATGGTATATTTTCAAATATAATTACCATGTTCTTAAATCCCTTATATTCTTTCCCTCTACTGTTTTATGGGTCATTTATGAATGTTTGACCCATGTCCCCTCTCTTTTCAATGTTTTCTAAAACCTTCTAACATAGCCGTTAGGCTACAGAATTTTCGTCTCAAAATGCCTCTCTCTTTTCTCAAAATTATTTTATGTTATAAAGTGAATAATCAAAGCTCTTATTTATACAAGGGTATTCAAATATATGTCAAAATGTTCTATTTTAAATTCTATTATTTACATACATGAGAACCTCTTTCCCTTTCCGTGGGTTTTAAAGTGACGTAAAGATCATGTCTTTAAAGCAGTTATAAAACATTATGATTATGAAATGAAACCCATTTATTTTATGATATATGGGTTATTTATGAAATTTTTGATGATGATATATGTGGCTCAAATGATAATAAAGGCAAATTTAAGGGTGCGCCCTGATAGCACTCCAATGCATTGGGTAATGATGTAACCACTAGAGATTACAATTTTCACGATACCTTGGTGAATAACCTTGGTAATATTCAAATGACACCTTGGGGATGTACCTTGGTGTTATGTTCATGATTTTCTATGTTAAATGATGTAGCCACATCTTAAAGTTATGAAAAATTTTATTTTTATTATGATATTCCACATGATTTTTTTATCATGCCTTAAAGTTCTTGTTCATGACATAGTTGATGTATCTCATGTTCACATGTTAAATGTTTCCCTTGTTTCCCTTACTGGGCCTTCTGCTCACCCTTTCATTTGATGTATGTCCCCAGGTTATGAGATGCAGTAATGATCCTAGGATGACCATGAGGAGAATCCTTTCAAGTGTTTAGGAAGAATCTTTTATGTTTTGTTGTTTTAAGTTCCTGGTTTCCAAGACACTAAACCTTAAAGATCCTCAGTTTTGTATAATGTAATCAATGTTTATGTTATAAAAAGGAGGGATGCTATAGTTGATATCAAAGGATGGTTTAGTTATTTTTGGAAATTAGGATATGAAAACTTTTGTAATATGCCTATAAAAAAGTTTATATATAGGAAATCTTCCTGGTATTTTGGTGAGTATTGAGTAATGGGTTTCCAAGCAAATACATCCCTGTCTGGATATGAGCAGGTTGAGGTCGCTCTGGAACAGATGTACATAGGGGTAAAACCTGAAAACACCGCTTTGAGATAGACTCAAACGGGAACTGGTACATGACAACGGGCCTTGCTGCACTCTTGGTTACGACACTCCCGGGAGATATGCTTTGGTAAATTCATAAGCTTTGTATGAACCATTGTTAAAGGAACAAAGATAAAATAAAATAAAGATTCACATAAGAATATATGATCATGGATAACCTAGATGGGAACCTAGGGGATCACAAGTTAGGGTATACTTTTCTTCTACAAGTTATCCTTATATGCTTTAAGTTCCTTTTCATGATTATCAGCTAATTATTGAAGCCCCTAATTATACTTTCTATTCTTAGTTAATGGTGGGAAATGGAAGAACATGTCCCAACAACCAATGTGATAGGAAATGCCATGATTTCCATATTAATATGAATGAGATGATTAGGGGATTAAAAGATGATTATTATTTTGGAAGACGTTCACTATTTTGGGGACCCTATATGATCAAGGTAAATATATTACTACGGTATTTTCATTGATGAGTAAGGTTGAATTATATTTTGAAGAATCGATGAATTTAAGGTGGGCTTATAGTAATTTAGGTTACATATGGGAATGATTAACCTATCTTGGGTAAAATATTTTTAGGTTAGCTACTTTTGTTATAAGATGTTAGGAGTGGTTGATGTTGTTTGGATAAGAACAATGAAGTTTATTTTGGAAGACTATGTTATCAAATCCTTCTTGTATTTGGGTTTCAATCTTAGTTTGGTTTATTTGGAGGAATCTTAAGGACCGTTATTTATGGAATGGTCAATGATGAACTTTGGGTAGTACCATGGAACTTTGAAGATTTAAAAGTAGTTTCCATTCCTATGGGATTTTTTTTGAAGAGTTGTTTTACCTTACCCTTTCTGTTTTTGGGATAATGTTTAAAGATAGAAGAAATAGATAGTTAATATTTTGTGGATTATGAAGATGATTCTTGTGTTTTCATGAGACCAAGTAGTTCTGAATGCTCAAATCATGGAAAAAATATTAGTTTTGGGTAGAAACTTATTAAAGGATGAAACTCTACATGAATATAGGTATATTTTCTTAGGTTTTTGTTTTATGTTGTAAATGTATTTCTCAAAATTATGAAAAGGAAAGTAAAACAAAAACGTTGTTGGTTTACGTTTCCTACTAGGTAATCAAAGACCGTTTATACACATCATCAGTTTGGGATTTTCTTATGGTTAACTTTCTCATAACCATGTTCTCTATCACTCTCCCCCAGAACTTGAGCCTTTTTTTTCTTCCATGTCCATGTTTTCCTACATGGAATCCTAGTGTGGGTTAACTCGGGTGACCTTTGTACTTCCCTTTCTTTCTTGTAAAGTGATAATTTTACTGACTCCTTTTCCGATATGGTATTTTCAATGAAATTTCAAAACCCAATTTTAAAAATTGCGAGGACGCAATTTCTTAATGGGGGAAGAATGTAACGACCCGAAATTTTTTAATAAATCTTGTTTCCTAATTTTATGTGTTATTTTATTTATTTTTATACTCGAGAAAAATGTTTCATTTGATAACATGATTATAATTAAAATGAGACCGTTGGGTTTAGACGGTTATATGACTATTGGTCAATATGACCGTTGGAAACTAAACATTTTGATTATTGTCTCTAAATACAAGTAATCTTGGTTAATTATTATAGAAAGAAGATTTTATGGCCTCACCCAGTAGTCTTGGACCGATCGAAGCCCATCTAACAGAACTAGGGAAGGAGGTAGCACCATTGGGCTTTGCTCTGGACCAAACACAAGCCGAACTTCATCGTGTGATTCTAGAACGGAATCGCCTCTGCGAGAAGTTCAAACTGATAGAAATTACTACTCGTGCGATGTTAGCCGAGCCTCCCTCAGATTCTCTCACCTTATCACACCTTACACTTAGGTCCTATGCTGGTGTGATAAGGGGCTATGAAAGGAGACCGTAACTGCCTTGTGTAATCCTTTGTTTTAAATTAAAATTGGGATTTCTTTTTTATGATGTAGTTTATGAATTTTTAAATGACAGGATAAATATAGTATGCATATTTTTGATAAATTTTAGAAAAAGGATATTTTAAAAATGTTTATGTAAACCTTAAATAATTTAAAATGTGTAATGATTTTCAAAAAATTGTCTTCTACAATTATGTTCAGTACGAAATTTAGAGTCTAATAAGATCAACTTGATTTTTGATGAATAGTAAATTATGAATAGTGATTTTATGATTAGGATTAGTAATGTGTCCAAATCGATTAGTAATCTCACTTAAATAAAGTAATAATATAATCTAGGCACCTTGATTAAGTAATGTGATTCAATAAAATGGTTAAATAACGATTTCATAAATTATTATTCAAGTATTAGTTTTTTCGAGTGAATAGTGTTTTTTAATTAAAAATTTAATTAAAAATATTTATAAAAATATTTTAATAAAATGGATTTCATTTTTGAACTCAGAGCGTATATATTATGATATGGTAATTTTTGGGGATTTTTCTAAAAAAATGAATTTTCGGTGAATAGTGTATTTATTTAATAATTAAATTAAAAATATTTAAAAAATTATTTTTATAAAATGGAGTTCATTTTTGAAATCAGAGCATTGATATTTGTTAAAGGTGAAATTTTGGGTTTTTTTCTGAGAAAGTTGAATTTTCAGTGAATAGAAAAAATACAGTTTTAGGGTTTCGGTATTTTTAATGATCTCATAACTGTGTCATGATGATGTCATGAGATATTTTAAGGGATGGCTGGAAAAAAGTGATGAATTATTGTATTGGGGCCCCATTTGGCCTAACTCCATGGGAAGTACCATGGGAGGGCCCATGCTTTTAAGAAAACCACTTTTGAGGTGTCCCTTGGCCATTAATGCCTTGTCTCCTCACTTTCCCTATAAATACCAAAAAATCCTCTCATCCATTCGACTCCCCACTCTCCCCCAACGACTTTCTGGTCTCATTACCTCCCAAGGAGTCCTCCCAAGGTTCCCCCAAGCCCTCAAGGTCCCAAACTTTGAGTTTTAAGAGTTACATTTTAAGGTAAGGGATCCAACCTCTCTCTTTCTTTTCAAGTGATATTCTTTATGTCTTTTCTTTTATGATCCATGTTCTTATGTTGGAGGATGGTCTTTTATATTCATTATACTTTCCTTTTTATATTCATATGATGAGAGACCCCATATTACTCTCATAATTTCATTTTATGAAAGTTTAAGTGGCACCGTTAGGCTGCCGAAATTTTTGTAACGGATTCTTTCACGCTTCTCATTTTAAAGTTCTATTTTCTTGTCAAGTCTTTCATGTTCCTTTTTATTATGTTGGGGTATGATCTATATATATATAATTCTGATCATTTATTATCATATTATTAGAGACCCAATTTGATCTCTTCAATTCAGTATTTTGATGTTTTAAGCGGCGCCGTTAGGCTGTCGAATTTTTAACGGATTCTTTCACCCTTCTCGTTTTCAAGATCTATTTTCTTGTCAAGTCTTTAATGTTCCTTTTTATTATGTTGGGGTATGATCAATATATCTATCATTCTGATATTTTATGATCATATGATGAGAGACCCCATTCGATCTCTTCAATTTAGGATTTTGAAGTTTTAAGTGGCGTCGTTAGGCTGCCGAATTTTTAAGGGATTCTTTCACCCTTCTCGTTTTCAAGATCTATTTTCATGTCAAGTGTTTCAAGTTCATTTTTATTATGTTGGGGTATAATATATATATCTATCATACTGAACCATTATGTTCATATGATGAGAGAACCTATTTTTGATCTTTTCAATTCATTTTTGGTTGAAGTTTAAGTGACGCCGTTAGGCTGCCGAATTTTTAAGGGAATCGTTTGCCTTTCTCATTTATCAAAGATCTACTTTCATGTTAAGTATTTCAAGTTACTTTTGTATTATGTTGGGGTATGATATCTATATCTATCATACTGATCTTTTATGTTCATGTTATGAGATACCCTATTTGATCTCGTCAATTCATTTTTGTTGAAGTTTAAGTGACGTCGTTGGGCTGCCGAATTTTCATAAGAGAAATCATTTTTTTTGTCTTCCATTCATGTTGTTCATTTCATATGGTATATTTTCAAATATCATTACCATGTTCTTAAGTCCCTTATATTCTGTCCCTCTACTATTTTATGGGTCATTTAAGAATGTTTGACCCATGTCACCTCTCTTTTCAATGTTTTCTAAAACCTTGTAACATAGCTGATACGCTGCAGAATTTTCGTTTCAAAATGCCTCTATCTTTTCTCAAAATTATTTTATGTTATAAAGTTAATACTCAAAGCTCTTATTTCTACAAGGGTATTAAAATATATATCAAAATGTTCTATTTTAAATTCTGGGATTTACATACATGAGACCCGCTTTCCCTTTCAGTGGTTTTTAAAGTGACGTAAAGATCATATCTTTAATGCAGTTTTAAAACGTTATGATTATGAAATGAAACCCATTTATTTTATGATATATGGGTTATTTATGAAATTTTTTATGATGATATATGTGGCTCACATGATAATAAATGAAAATTTAAGGGTGCACCCTGATAGCGCTTCAATGCATTGGGTAATGATGTAACCACTAGAGAATACAATTTTCACAATACCTTGGTGAATAACCTTGGTAACTTTCAAATGACACCTTGGGGATGGACCTTGGTGGTATGTTCATGATTGTCTATGTTAAATGATGTACCCACATCTTAAAGTTATGAAAAATGTTATTTTTATTCTGATATTCCACATGATTTTTTTTATCATGCCTTAAAGTTCTTGTTCATGACATAGTTGATGTATCTCAAGTTCATATGTTAAATGTTTCCCTTGTTTCCCTTACTGGGCCTTCTGCTCACCCTTTCATTTGATGGATTTCCCCAGGTTATGAGATTCATTAATGAACCTAGGATGAACATGAGGATAATCCTTTCAAGTGTTTAAGAAGAATGTTTTATGTTTTCCTGTTTTAAGTTCCTGGTTTCCAAGACACTAAACCTTAAAGATACTCAGTTTTGTATAATGTAATGAAAGTTTATGTGATAAAAAGGCGGGATGTTATACACCCATCATAATATAATCCTCAGTAAAAGATAATATAAATTATATTACTTGATTTTTAGACCTAAAACGTAGGATTTAGTGTCTTACAGATTCACAAACTCCATCATGTGTGGTCAGTTTGATGGATATCCTTGCTTTGAATCCAGAAAATAAATCATTGGATTATCCAAGTTCACCCCAATTATCATCCAATGTTGCCTAAAAACACAAAAAGGAATAAGTAATAAAAGAAGTAAAAATAAAATTGAT
Organism: Viscum album; assembly: GCA_963277665.1. NCBI lineage: Eukaryota > Viridiplantae > Streptophyta > Magnoliopsida > Santalales > Viscaceae > Viscum > Viscum album. The sequence goes on along the minus strand of OY728148.1, from coordinate 990,041,422 downwards.
CTGATTTAATCGTAGAATTTTACCCCTTCAGGGTTAGTATTAATAAGAGTCTGTCATATGTAATATTGCTTTCAAATGTTGTAAGCAAGCTGTTCATTATTTCATTATTTTTTGATGGATCTATTTGCGTCAGATGTGATGATGTGGTATGAGGACTAACGATTCCAAATCATGTCTCATGTGAAAATTCCTTCAACTTTTTTCATATATACGTCTGTCAACAATAAAAATGCATTTCGTCATAATTTTCACATTAGATCAGCTTTTAGAAAATAAATTCACAGAAACATACCTCATATATTCATTTACAACTGTGATGCCCAGCCAACCGTTTTCAAGGATCTCATTTACATTTTCAGCAGCAATTAAATCATGACTTTCCACACCGTATATATTCTCTTCGAAAATCACTATATGACTACTATCACATCTTATCTTCGTATCCACATGAGTCATTAATGGTAGTAAATGTGGATAGAGAACAAGTGGTGTTATGGTGCTTTCAGTAGCTCCTTGGGATCGGTTAGTCGATCCTTTAGATGGATTTGAGTCGCGGTTTGTCACCCCATTCCCATTCTCCATCTATAATAACATTCATTGGTTCATACCCTTTTTTCATTAATTGTTAAAGGTTTAGATTGAAAACAAGGAAATAAATACCTCTTTAGCCACATGTACTCTTACAAGTTTTGAAGGACATGCAATGAATGTCCCAATAGCCTTCTCGACCGTATCAATATCATTGTCATCAAGTTGAAATGATATCTCTGCATTTGGCTCATGAGCTACAGTAATTGTCACTTTCAGATGATCTTTTAGAAGAAGTCTATTATGCAGCGTGTCATCCGGGATGTTGAACACTATAGCTCTCGCTACAAGGTGATAGGTGGGTGTTGACAGATATAAATCACAATCATTATCACCCTGTATAAGATCAGTATAGGAAAAGTATCAGTGTTTTTGTGATTCACATTTCATGGGATCAATTATTATAATATTGATTACCACGGTTAAGATAGCTCTTTGAGGAGAATGGCTCACCTCAAATATGTTAGGGGTGGGGCGGGATCTTCACGTGCTGGTTGTTCCTGAGTTGTGTCTTCTCCTTTCTTCCCACCCATAAACGTTTTGATCAACTCTCCCTTCCATTGCAATCATTCTTCAAGGGTTGCTAGTTTTTCTCTCTCTTTTTTCAATGTTTCATCTCTATCATCCTTTTTTTCTTATCAAAATATACTTGGGGTGTCACCCCAAACCCCACACCCCTAACACGACCATATTTTTCTAGATGCTTCAAAGCCATCAATAATAGGTCTGTATCCACTACAAGAGTAGCTGATTCATGTGACTGTCATATATAGGAAAATAACTAATTATTTTTATGTAATAGAAATTGAAAACAAATATATTTATCATCATTTCATACTTACACAAATTTCCCACACTTTTTGTGTGTTCTCATCTACTAGCTTCCCTTCCTTATTCACACGTGCCTCCCTCCAAAGCACATGATGTGGGATGGAAGTGTATTTGGTTTTAGACTGATCAATCTACATATAAACATAGAAATATAATTATGATGTTGTTTGTTGGCACCTAACAATATTACTGTAAATTTAAAATACGTACCATTTTCTTTTCTATTGAAGAATACCACATCCTTGCATTATGATAGGGGTATATTGGTTTTGATGCATGTTCCTTATTTTCTTTACAGATTTGTTGTTTCATAATTGAAATATTGACAATCCAAGTGATGAATACACATATCCTCAAACAACGCATTATCACCCACAATGTACCTGAAACTTCTCATCCCCACGATGGCAAATAAATGCATCCCATGCTTCTTGGGATATCAGGTGAGAGTAGACAATGGGTGGGTGTGGGTTTATTTTACCTTTGGATTCTTTCAGGTGACATATTGTTAAAATAGTGCGAAAACCTCGATGAATCCTTCCTCCATGCCTTAGTACATAATCCTTGTGTGAATCATCTACAATAAATGTATTTTGCAGGAGAATGTTTAGAGTAAGACATTGTTTCATTATTTTATTTTCTAGTAAATTAATGAAATAAAATCATAATGTTACCGTAATTTCATCCCAGATGACAGCTTTCAGCCCGGACACAACCTGGTGCCATGAATCTATGTCAATCAGCATACATTGTTGAGTGACAACTCCAATTTAACTACTAAACATAGCCGTGTTTATATTCACATGTTGGCCTCATGCATTCCATCCTATATCAAATTTGATGCCTTTTCATTTCTCTTTAAGAATATTGGCTAACACCGTCAAACTATGACAGAACGGTGTTTTCTGCGACGTCGATCCTTCATTAACGAACATTTCATTGATATCAGCATCATCTATATGTTCATTTGAAATTGTTGTAATGGCATTTGATGACAGTTTTTGGACCTCAACACTAGGAGAAGCAGGAGCCGTAGGAGCCGCAACAATAGGAGCAACACGAGCAGGAGTAGGAGCAGCTGGAGCAGTAGCAGGAGTAGCAGCCGTCGCAGCAGCCGCAACAGCAGATTGAGAGACATGTTCAACCTTAAGGTTAGGAGCACCCGAATGTGTAGAAGTCATTATCATCAAAAGTGGTTGAATAGTTAATTTAGATTACATTAATTTAGTAATGAGAATATAATAACATGAGATAACACGATATATATTACAAAAAAATAACCTATTTATTGAACTCTCTTTCTTTTTTTCAAAGGCTGGAGGGATTTGAAACCTCTATCAATTATCCAAATACCTTAATTGTGGTCTCCTACAACATACAAAACATCATATACAATGGGACCGCTCCGAAATTATTGTGACATACCACTGAAAGGATCATCCGCAACTGGATTTTCATCGAAACCTTCAGTAGTTTTGGATGCTAACAAAACAATCAACCACTTTCAGTTTACAGGATCTGGAACATAAAAAACATGTACTACTTGAGATTCCATTATAAACTGTTCATATTTGTACATTTCATTACTAAAATCAACTTTGACAAATCCCCATTCATCTATTTTAACACCACTATTATTGTCAAACCATTTTCATTGAAAAATCGGTAATTGGAATGTCGTATAATACAACTCCCTTAATAGTTTGATAATGCCAAACTATGACATATTTGCATAAATTGGATTTATGTCCTTACTACCAGAAACATGCATCACTTCATCCACTAGTGTAACTCCACTATTTTACATGGTACTATCTTTATCGTGTTCATTTGTATAGAATGTATAACAATTAATTACATAACCACTGTAAGATAATACATTCACACTTGGTCTAGCGGCTAGCCATCGAAGTCGTTCTGAAATTGAATTCGGACATTCATCAATCTACTTAAAATATGGTCCCAAAACCAACCTATAAACTGGCGATTATGTGTATTTGATAACCATTTTTCATCCCTTGATGGATTCAACTACCTAAGAATTTCTTTGTGAGTTTCAATATATGGAGAAACCTCCCAACTGTTATGAAAAACATAAAGGTGGGCCTGCTCCCAATATGTAATGCTGATTGTCACAACATCTCTTCCAGAAATTCCCTCACCCTCAATGCATCCAGTATGACGAGATTTCGGGAGACCAATTCATTCCACATCAGATAGGTATTCGGTAAAAAATTCAATGGGTTCCTCAACAATATATCTCTCCACTACACAACCCTCAGTCCGACTTTGATTTTTGACATACCCTTTCAAAATATTTATATACGGTTCAACATGATACATCCATCTATAGTGCACAAGACACCAAAATTGAATCTCTCTCACCATGTGAATCATCAAATGAACCATCATATCAATGAATGTTGGTGAGAATAACATTTCAAATTCAAATTATATGATGACAATTTCAATTTCCATAGATGGAAATTTCACCGGGTCTAAAACTTTGCTACATATAGATTTGAAAAAGAAACAAAGTTTGCTTAACGTATGATGAATATTCTTGGAAAAAATGAAACATAAATCTATAGGAATTAGATCTTGCATCAATACATGGCACTCATGTGATTTCAAACATTTTAACTTCAAATCATTCATTAAAACAATGTTCTTGATATTTGATGAATACCCCTATGGAACCTTTACATCATTGAAAAAGTTGCAAAACTCGTATCTCTCTCCCCTAGAAAGAGTATAAGCAGCTTGAGGAAGAAACGTTCAATTTTCACCCTTCACGGGAACCAACTCTTCTCGTATTCCCATGTCAACCATGTCTAACCATGCCTTAATTCCATCCTTTGTTTTTCCAGGGGAATTTAGCAATGTTTCGATAACACTGTCACATACATTTTTTTCCACATGCATCACATCAAGAAAATGTCTTCCATTTAAACAATTCCAGTATGGTAATTCAAAAAAAACTGATCTCTTTTTCCAACCGATTTTCGTATGTTTTTTCGAAAATGGTTTACCAAAAACAATGTTCACATCTTTTACTTTCTCAAACAGTAGATCACCTGTTAGTGGAGACTGTGTTGCACATTCTTCTGAACTTCCAATGAATGATGTCATCCAAGATCGATACTTATGATGGCAAGGAAGAAATCTACGATGTCCTAGAAACACATATTTCAATGAATGTTTCAACCTAATTGATTCTGTATCTTCTTCTCACATGGGACACCCTTGAGTTCCTTCAATGCTATAGCCTGAAAAATTTCCATAAGCATGGAAATCATTTCTTGTCCCATAAAACATCGCTCTCAATGTGAAGTATTCACTTTTATAAGCATCATACAATATAACACCTGAATCCCACATCAACTTCAAATCCTCGATCAAAGGAGCCAAAAAAACATCAATATCGTTACCTGGTTTTTTTGGTTCTGATATAAGCATACATAACATAATGAACATCCACTTCATGCATAACCAGGGCAAGAAGGTTATAATTTACCAACATAACAGGCCATGTACTATGAGTGTGGGTTTGAAAACCAGAAGTATTTACTCTATCTGTAGATAACACAAGAAGAAGGTTTCTTGGCTCGTTTCCAAATTCGGGATATTCATGATCAATTTTCTTCCATTGAGGAGAGTCGGTCATATGATGTAATTTCCCATCTTTATTTCTTTTATCTGCATTCCACGACAATTGTCTTGCATTTTCTTCAATTCCATATAGATGCCAAAACATTTGAATGATTGGAAAGTATCATACAACATTAGTAGGATTGGATTCATCTTTCTTGTATCGAGAAGCACCACACTTTGGGAATTCTGTAAGTGATTTTTTCTCCTTGAGAAACAATATACAGTTTTTCGGGCAGACTTGTATTCTTCCAGAAATCATACCCATCGAGTGTAGTGTTCGTTTAGCTTCATATGTCCATATTGGGAGCTCATTATCTTCAGGGATCATGTCATTCAAGAGAGCAAGTAGTTCCTTAAAACTGACATCACTCCATTTGTTTCTTGCTTTCAATTTATAAAACTTCAGTATAGCTGAAAATGTTGTATACTTGGTGCAACCAGTATACAATGATGTCTTTGCACAACTCTTTAACGTCTCAAAAAAATTTGGGCAATCACAGAGTTCATCTTCATTTGTTCTTTGTCATTTCCTCAACATAATCTTTATCATCATTAACATCTGTAATCATATACTCCATACGGTCTTCTTCATTATCAATATTTGTATTCATATCTGATGATCCATAAAATGCAGTTTTATCTCAGTTAGTAGCTACATTCACTTTTTCTCCATGTTTATTCCAACATTTATAACTCTCATCTATTCTGTGACATATAAAATGTTATTCCAACACCTCTAGAGTATGTAGTCTAGAATAACAACAACGTAAACACACAAAAATGATTTGAGAAGGATCCTTTGTGTGATCCTTTGCAAATTTGATGAACTCATTCACTCAGTTCTCATAATCTATTGTCAAACGATTAGAATCCATCCAATCTTTATTCATCTTCATCCTATTTGAATATCAAATACTTGTATTTATGGTTCATGTACAGAAAAAAGGATTTCCTAAAACAGTAGAATAAAACCACTTCCTTATAAAAATAGAGATTAATAGAGCGTAACCATTAGTATTTATTTATCTTCATTAAATATAATTACTTTAGATTATTCATAGTTTCCTCAAATCACCCCAGACCAAACACAAGAATAATCAAGAATGATACATCTACCACTCCTAGGGATCTTCCCTACATTAAATATCATCATGCCTAAATACCCATATATCCACACATGTACATGTCTCAAACACATAAAAAACCATATCCAAATTAGAACCAAAGTACCAATATGGATTTTAATCAGGTTACTCGACTCAAGTGGTGGTGTGTAAGAAATAATAAGAAAATATAGTAAGTATATAGTCACACATAAATCTCAAACTGGTATTAATAATCCAATAAACCCATGGTATCATTCTACCTATCAGAATACTCTGAAGAAGCCCATATGTGACGGTAGTCCTAGGTGGTGAAGGTTCTCGAGGATGAAGCGGCAAACACGCCCCAATCGGGGTTCGAGTACAGGTCACTGAGGTTGAAGGTAGCTTGATACTCCTACAGGGGTTCATTTCATATTTCAAAAACCATGTCTTGGTACCCTAGGATGTTAACCCACTGCTGGTGGAAGTGAAACCATTTCTGATGATCATGTCAAGAAGAAATGGAAACCAAGATGGGGGAGTGGTTCAAAATACCTCAAGTAATATGAAAAAACATGGTATTTTAGAATATGTTATTGGATTTCATGTTGCCTAGACACCTATCTAATAGACTCCCCAAGCGGTGATGGCCCCTACAGTTATTGCACCACGTGAAACTATCACCTGAGAAGATGAGATCAATGAGGCCCTTCCCAGTCATGAACTAAACAAACTCCATGATGGCCTTCCTTTTTTGGGGGTGACATTAATGTCATTTCCAACCCAATGGAATGGATGGAGGTGTCACCATTGGAATCCTTGGTAGTGATGAATTGATTGCAATCTTGAACAGTCTCAACAACATATTTATTATGCCAAAATACACATTTCTTTCTATTGGAGGGGTCATAGTGTAGAAATCCAAGAAACTTAATCTTCCAAGATAATTCTATGATTATTATAGGGTTTTTTGTGTTATTTGAAAAAAAACAGTGACATTATGCATTTTTATTTCTATGGTGAGGAAGTCCAATTTAACATGGGTACTAAGACCATGAGCATTACATATGAAGACAATAGATGGGAAGGATAGGGATCTGGCATTTGATCTAGATCTAACAGCCTTATTGAAGTGGGAGAATGATCTCTCATTAAGGTCCCTTGATTTTGAACATGTTCATAATCCCTTCTGGTTGGTAAGCTTCATATGAATGGGAGATGAGGATCCAAAGGGGCAGGGGAAGGATGGGTAATGAAACTTGGGGGCTAGTGAGGGAGTTCTCTCAAGATCAATAAGTATTTGGAGCTAGATGACAGGATTAGAGCCTAGGGATATAGAACAAACACTACTATGAAGGGTCATGGTCACTATAGAGAAGAAGTCAGTAACCTCAGCGAGGGAGAAGGACAGATAAGGAGGTTAGGGTGGCAAGGTGTAAATCTTGGTGGTCTGGGCATCATGCCATACAAGTGCACTACCAGACAAAGTCACTTTGATAGCATGAAAGAAAGAATGGGGGAACCCCTTTAAGAAAATAGGGTTCAAGCATTGGATGACCTAGAAATACATTAGAATGGGTGGTGTTGTCCTTATAGAAAAAGTCTATCCTTCATTCCATACTTTACAGTGACATGGTGTTGGATCTAAGGGAATTAATGATACCTACGAGAAATCTAGTGATATTTTACATGAATAAACCATACCTTTCAAAGAAAATCAACCCATGTCAAACATTCCCCAAAGATTCAACATTTTTATTTACAGTAAAAAATCTATACTAATAGAAAATCATAGAATAATGGAGTAATGATAAAAGAAAAAATAAATATGTCATAGCGACATAGGTTCGAATAGTATGTGAAATTATAAAAAATAAAATATAAAACACCACTAAATTAAAATTGAAAACAAATATATGATATTGAATCCTGCCTCAAATCATGATATTACTCGGGCCTTGATACCTGCATCGCGATGCGCCTGATCAACATCATCATCAGCAACTTCACTAACAAGATAACAAACTAGAATTCCTCACATTAGGAACCTCATCTCCCATTTCCAACCCAACATAACCTAATAATATAATTAAATCAAAGCATATATATTCTATAATTCAATCCACACCTTCTCATAAAGGTGATTGTTGGAAGAATTTATATAACATATCTAGCCATACCCCCATCAAATTGAATGGTTTATAGGATCTAGAATAAAAAAATACCAAATCACCTAAAAATCCACAATAGTCATTAAAAAAAGTTTTTACCTTAGTAGTAATATAAATATATTGGATGATTACCCCCAAGAACCCCATCACAATATGTAGTAAGAACACTCATGAATCTACAATGAAGAAGAATCATCACCACCGGAGGAAATGAAACCAAGGTAAGAAATAATTCAACACAAAATCCACTAGAACACCATTGATGGGCAAGCCTCACATCCCAAAATTCCAATTAAAAATGTTTTAATAGTATGATATAATTTATATAATAATTGTTCTAGATCCATTAGAAGAAGTTGGTCCAAACTCGAGCTTCGACAGGGGCATTACTCTAGAGACAAACATGAAGAAGAAAAGGGAGATCTGTCAAATCAACATATTGTTATGTGTGATGGGAGAGGAGAAAAATATTAAAAAATTACTCAGAAAACATGCCTTAAAGGGAGGTCTGGCAAGGTGAAGCTCAGCGGGCGGTGGAGGTTTGGAAACATAAAGCTTGAGGGCGTTGCGGGTGGCGGAGGTCTTTCAAAGTGAAGCTCAGCGGGCAGTGGAGGTCCGAACAAGAGAATCTTGAGGGCGGAGATGGTCCGGAAAAGAGAAGATCAAGGGTGGTGGAGGTCTGGCAACGATAAGCTCGAGGGAGGCGGAGGTCTGACAATGCGAACTTAGCAGACGGCGGAGGGGAGTCACAGGGTTCCAGTACCGTGAGAGCATTAGGTATCAATAACACGAGGGCACTGTGCGACTGACATTATAAAAAAACGGACTAAGGTTTTATCAGTGTTAACAAAGCACTTATAAAGACTACCTTTATCAGTGCTAAAAAAGGGTTGATAAATCCTTCCTGTATCAGCGCTAACATTTTAGCACTGATACATGGTTTCTTTATTAGTTCTTTTCTAGCGCTGATAAAGGGTCTTTTATCAGGGTTTCTTTATCTACGGTTTTTTTAGTGCTAATATAAGGTGGTTCTTCCCTTGCCCATTTTTGTAGTATTGTGGGTGCAAGGAAACCTATGGTAGGCTGCAACATGAAGAATGAACATCGAACCTTTGTGGTCAGCATCTATCGATCCTGTGTGAGTCATATCCTATGTGGGTTAGTGCTTAGCTATCCTGTGTGAGTTAGCGCATATTGATCCTGTGTGGGTCAGCAGTAGTGCATCATAATAGAATAAGATGATATAGTTTATGACTAATCATCTGTACTTCTGTACTTATGTTATACTTGATTGTGAGTTGAGTCTTTTTCCTGTGTGGTACTTCTTACTTTGCGGTGTTACCTGTGTGGTACTTATACCTTGGTGGTACTATCTTTGTGGTGTTACATGTGTGGTATTTCTATCCTTGTGGTGTTACTTGCATGGTTCTTCTACCTTCATGGAGTTACCTTCGTGGTTTTATAATCATGGTGTTACATGTGTGGTACTTCTACCTTTGTGTTGTATTCTGTTTTCTTTTAGTTGTATTGTACTAGCAGTCGTAGTTGTACTTTTATAGTTGGGCTTGTATTCCAGCCCCTTTTTACTTTCAGCACTCATTTACTACAACATTTTACTTTGTGGTTGAAACTTTTTGTGTTCTAGTCTTTGTGGTTGCATCTTGTTTTGTTCTTGGACTGTGTGTCTGTAATGGTTAAAAAAGCAATGTTTTCCCGGTTACAGGACACACCTTTCCGGTGCTAGTTGTCAAACTCTGGCCTATAGAAGACGAGTTTAGGGTAGTCATGATGTGGGCCCCGAGGTATGGGTCATGACAACTATCTCCAACTCCTTGTATGCTTCACCATAAAGAACACACCGATTCTTTGAGATCTTCTCTATCTTTATCACCACAATCACACCCTTCACAATCTTCCCCACTCCATTGTTAGTGTGAGTCTTACACCTGATGTCATGAAATCCACCCAAATGAAATATGTTAATCTTCAGGATGATCGCATGGCGTACTCCTTAGGTGGTTTGAATTATACCATCATGCATCTTCAGTTTTTGGTATTGAGTCCAAAGATCTTCATTGTGTGATTGTTCCCCATGTAAAAAATTCCTTTCGAGATATGTTCATACTAATCAAACCATTTCCTTTAAGCAATATTTCTATGGAATCAAGTATCCATGTGATGTTGAGATGATGTCTACCTCCATCCATCATTGAAGTTTCACTGACTAGTATGTCTCTATTTTCGTAAGTACTCGTCATATTTCATTGAGAGTTGTTTCCACCACTCTTACTGTTCCAACTATTCTTTTTGGCGTGCCCCTACATTCCACAACCGTAACTTGTGATGTTGTTATTCTTCTTGATTTGTACCTTCCATGATTTTTAATCCCACTTAGAATCATGCTCCACATCCTTCCTCTCTCTATTGACAATTTCTTCAATTGGTGCAATGTTTTTTGTCTGTCGCTTTGCTCATGCATTGACTTTTTCATCAGGAACCATAGCTGCAACGTTGGAGAGAATAAACATGTCCATCATGATATTGTTGGTAAGGTTGATGATCAACTGATCATATGGATTTGAAAAAGTTTAGAGCAGAATACCAGCACATTCAGTGTCCCGAATTTTGTAGCCTAGTGTCATGAGTTGAGCGATTAGGGTATTGACAGTGTTAGATGTGATCAGTCACTAATTATGACTATTCATTCAAAGAGTGAATAATTTTCTTTTTAAGAACATTTTGGTGTGCAATGACGTGGTCATATAATGTTTCTTAGAACTTCATAATTTTTTTTCATTGTCTTTTTCTCTGCAATGCTTGAGAGGACCTTGGCCACCAACACAAAAGGGGTGTTGGAAATAACATTCATATCCATGTTGTCCCATTTCTCCTCTGCTAGACCCATCAGTATTTTGTGGATCACTAGTAAGGAATTGTTCCTCCACATCATCGCTTTCATCCTCATTTTCCACAATATAAAATTATTTGTTTTTAATTTCTCGATCTTGAATTTTTTCACCATCGGGGCATGCTATCAGTCCAGAACATCCTATGTTTCACAACCGTGTATTTAATCACTGTTGCAATCACCGAACATAATCAAATTTATGAGAATTATTAAAACCTAAAAAAAACTTTAGCAGACCACCATAATCGAAGTTTGTTTTTATAAAAATGATAAATAGTACTCCATAGAATTTGGAGAAGTCAAATTTGTACCATAACATAGTACTCCATAACATACTTGATTGACCATCACTTTATTTTACATATGGAATCACCAACAAAGATTCATTTTGATGTCACAAACCAATCGGAGAAAGCCTAGAGGGTGTGGGTGTCCACGTGGTATTATTTTCGGATAATGTCATGGAAGGTGGGCCATTGGACGTCTGGGTACACCCTCTTGGGGTTCCCACCGGCCAACAACTTCGGCAGGGGACTCACCACCTAGTCCCTCGCCGGACATTGAAAGAAGATTATCGACTTCCTCACCCTCCGCTCATTCTCCACCACCCAGTGTACGCAGCTCTTGTACATCCCATTCATCAGAGCCTGTGATTTTCCCTTTCATTATAACTACAAAAATCAGAAGTGGTGAATGGAGATGCGTATACCATAAAGGTGTCACCGACGATAACAACGAACATGGCTGGAGTGGGGGCGGCAGAATTCCACCTCTCATCATACGAAATTTACATATAAATTCTTAGAAATCTAGTAATGATAAATCTTGGTATTATCCCCCAATTGGGCCTTGAATATTGACTGCCTCTAGTGGGTAGTACCAGTTGTTATCCAAAGTCTAATAGAGGATGACGCTTCTTTGATTATAACCACCACATGTGGATTTTCTCAACTTGTGCTTCATTCTTCTAGGTGAGTAAAGATCCATGGATAGAGTACACCATATCCCCCCCTTCACAATGAGGTATAGCATGCATGGTGGGGTAGGTTGACATATGAATAATCCTCCTTCTAGGTTGCTACTTGTGCAACCTCTTCTTCTCTGTCCATTGGTTCCTCAAGGTATGCTTTATCAAAAGAATAGTCAATAGGAAATTTAGAGTGTAATTCTATTTGAATAATATAAAAACATGAAGTATCAAGATCAAATTCTTCCCCATCAAAGTAAGAAACTTTTATCACGGTTTCCTTAAGGAAATCCACTAGTATTTCTTCATGAACTTCCTTCAATAATTATTCAACGTGTCCAGGGAGCTCTATATTTTCCTCAACATGTTCACATCCCAATTTTTCTTCGTCCTCCATGGCATAGCTGAGACTATCAAATTCTGCATAATCAAAAACAAAAGGTGTGATTTAGAATTCAGATTCAATAAAATTTGAAGTGATAGAGTCAATGAATGGTTCAACTCCCTGAGTCGGTTCAGCTTCAAACTATCCCTCAATGGTAAGTGCCTCTTGGAGTAGACTCTCTGAGGATGGAGGCAGGTGGTTAGGCTCCTCCATCTTGACTTCAAATTACACCACTTGGGTGTTTTCTTCCTTCAGTGGTGATAAATCTTCTTCGTTTTAATTTATGGGGAGGTCAGTTAGTTCCTCACATTTAATCAAGAATTCATCCAAACTTTTTTGATCTCCCACTTGTAGCTCACGAGGTAGGTCATCCCCCCTTGACTCCTCAGGTTCTTCAATTTCAAATATAAGTGGTGCAATTTCTTCCACCACTTTCTCAGGTTCTTTCTTCAGCTTAGGGTTTGGTTACTCCATTAATGCATTATCATAATCCAATTTTCTATCATCCTTTTTGGTTAATTTTTCAATGCTTTCTCTATGTTCATGCACCTAAGCTCTTCTAAAAAACACATCTTCTTCTTATTGTTGTTACTCCACCTGTGAGTAATTCTTCCATGAATAATATTCTGAATTTGAATACATCATGGAAGTAATTTTTTAGTTTTTTCAAATGAAATGAAATCTAACTAAGATGTGAAAATAGAAAAAGTAAATAATCTAATGACTGTCTCTTTGGAAAAAACGTCAGTTTTGACGCACCCCTGTCACGGGACATGAAAAAAAATAATTATATTATTCCTAGTGCAACATAGTTTCTGACTATGGTAATCTATATTGAGGAGCCTTCTCAATGTAGTTCACTTACATTAACTAATTCACCTATTATATCTGTTTTTTGGTTGTGTTTATTAAATAAAAGTGATGAAAATATTTTTGGGTTTTTTTATTATTTAAAATAATGATATGTGAATCAAGAATTATATATTTATACTAAGATGCAAGTCTAAACAGAATGAATTAATAAGAAAGAACATGGTTTTGGGTGTTGGTTAAATGTTCAATAATTATGACCCTTTATATGTTTTATTTTAGTTTGATTATCCAAACATGAAATCTCATGTTTTAACTACTATTATTTAATTATAAATTGTGAAATATTATTTAATGTTTGAGCAATATCAATTCCACCTCCTCATTTAATCCATGTTGGTGACACACCTTTGTCTAGAATGTGTCATCTTCCAAGACCCAGTTCAATCTAATTTGTTTCATACATTGATTAGATCAAATCCAATTTCTGAAGAACTAACCAATGGAGAGAGGAAATTTTGATTAAATAAAATAATAGGGATAGGTTGAGTTTCATTTCATTGGAGACAATCACAACATCGGAGACATTCGCCTTACCTGTACATGCCACTCAAATCTATCTACAAACATAAAGCTAAACATTAATGAAAATTCAAGATCACCTTCACCTCCCCCTGGGCCAAGTCTCGGGGTTAGCCTATCATTTTTGAGAGTATGATATTACTCAGTGGAGTGGCTGGAAGAGAAGAGAGAGAGAGAGGGAAAGAAATAAAGAAAAGTGGATGGATTAACACAACGACATGGACTAATAAAACTAAAATTTGAATTACAATTGAAAAATAATACAAAAATAAAATTAAAATAAAATATAAAGAATAAATTAGGTGGTAAAGAGGAGAATAAGTGGCCCATTCCCTGGTGAGATCCCTCCTTAGTTGTGGTGTGTCGAGCTAATGATTTGGGAAGAAGCTGAGGGCCTCCTTTTATAGGTAGAATTCATTCATCTAAATGTTTTCACATTGTTTTCCGATTAAATTTTAGATTAATGTGTGGAACCCTTCATAAAAGTTATTCAATAACGTGGTTTCCATTCAACCTTCAAATTTCATCTCATTTATCCACAAGGATTAATGAGTTATGGAATTTTCATTGAATATGACTTTTTATGGCCAAAATTTCCAGGAAGATGTATTCAAATTGATAACGATCAATGGAAACCTTAATGACTTCAAAATCCCCCCAAATTTGTTTTAATGACGGTCATATGTGTCCTAGTAAAATCCTAGTTGGAAGCACCCAAATATGAGGTGAGGAGACTGATTTTTTCATCTGTTATAGTGGTGGGGTCCATTCTATTTTCCTAGAAAAATTTACAACTTCAATGAATTATTTGGACTAATAGGTCTTTGAATCAACTCTATGTCTTTAAGATAAAGTTTAATGAAATAGAATCATGATTTTAAGAAAAAGAATCATGAATTTTTGAATTATATTTTTTAAAAATGACAAAAATACCATTGTAGTAAATATCTGTTAAAAATAAAATACTATGCACTTTTCTCAATTGTGCTCATAATCATTATAAAATTAAAATTACCCATTATTTTAATAATAAATTGAAATACATGGGTTTTATCATTGAATAAAATTATTAAATCCTCATTATTTTATAAAAAATATGCACATAAATTTTCCCTCTCAAATACACCCACACTTAAACAATGCTTGTCCCCAAGCATAAAATCTCAACATAGAAATTAGAGGACAGAAATGTTACCAATATTCAAATTACAATTAAATTAAATTAAACAACTTTCAATGTGAAATAAAAATATCAAAAATTTTCAAAAATATCAATTTAAATTCATATTTTTCCAAGAAACAAATAATTCACATATTTTACTTTTACCATTTGAAAATTGATGGAACTTTTCCTTTCATTCATTCATGATCCTTGATTCATTATTATTAAACATGCCAAGTCATGATTTACCTCAATTTGGATTATTTTCTCTCATTACTCATTATACAATTCAAGTAGAGTTATGCTCATATCATGAGAACATGCTCTTTATCCATAGGCATGTAAATATGCTACTTTCTCCACTTTGTAATGAAAAAATTCACATAAAATCACAAAGACTTGAAATTAAGGTTCTATTGACTCTGAGGTTTAAGGTTGGTAGGATTTAATGCTTTAAAAATTAAGGCTCAGGGAGGAGGCTAATATATTAACTACTATACATGATATCAAATGTAAAAATGTAATGAAATTTTCTCCTTCATAGTAGCAACACCCACTTCCCAAAACTCAAAGAAAATTTTATGATCAAGTAAGCATAATGGATGATTTGTGAAACCTCTGTATTTTTATTTAATTTTATACATCATTTTATTTTTTTGAAGTTATGATTATATCATACATCTCATCAACCACCTAACCATATACGCTCATAAGATCGTCGGTCTAGAAAATGGTGATTTTGGGTTTTCCCAAATAATAACCCATTTTTTTCTTTTTATTGGTTATTTTTGTCATTTTTTCATTTTTTTTAATTCAAGATGGGAAAAATAGAGTATAATGAGTGATTCCACAACATTTTACAATTACGACTATAAAACCCATACACTTCTTCCTTACAATGTTTATCATCTCATCCACCATGATTCTCTTTACCCACACACTTCAACTTTAAAAGATCATGAAAATACTCATAGGAGGGTAGGAATGGATAAAAATGGCTGGAATCATGACTCATTCCTATAATGGTCATTCATGGTCTCAAAGTGCTAAAAGGATGATTGATATAATGGTAGTATTTTAAGGAAAATTATCTTTTCAAAGTATGCCTCAATCATTTTAAATGTGTTTTTGCAAAGTCATAGATTTCACATGTTTCAATACAAGTTATGGTTGGTTAAATGTCCCAAGATTACTCAAGAAATATTCTCAAGAATAAATAGGAAGTACTTGGTATATAAATCTTTTCAAAAATGGTAAATATAACATTAGACAATCACTCATGTCCTGAATAATAAATCAATTCACATGAACTTCTAAAATTCAAATCATGAAGGATGGTAGGGAAATTTCATATAAATGAATAAATTAATTCCTTCATATCATGAGTCATTACTTCAATATCCATGTTTTATTTTAAAAATTCAATTATTAATTTCAATCATTTAATCATATCAACATTGAAATAAAAAACATGGCATCACAGGATTCCTAAGAAACTCAGGACTCCTAGATATGTCGAATAAAACATGAATTCAAGTTTGGGAATGAAATTTTATCATTAAAGATCAAAACATGTTGTGGAATAAAATGTGGAGAGTTTAAAAGATAAAACACTAAAATTGAACACCCTTTTCCCATTAAACCTGGTCCTTCCCATTCACTGTCTAGGGCTTCCTTCTATCGTTATGATCCTACAAAAGAAAATTATGCAATTAATCATAATGATCATTTCATTTAAGCTAAAAATGAAAAGATGGAGGGGGCCACTTGCTAAATTATTTCAAAGAAAATAAATTGACATCTGAATTACTAGAAATCAAGTAAAGATAAATCCTGGTATTATCCCCAATGTCGGCCCTGAATTTTGACTACCTTGAGAGGGAAATACCGGCTTTTATCCAAAGTTTGATGGAGGATGAAGCTTCGTTGATTTAAACCACTACATGTGGCTTTTCCCAGCTTGTGCTTCATCCTTCTAGGTTATTAATGATCCATGGATAGAGTACACCATATCCCGACCCTCATAACAATGAAGTATATGTTTCATGGTGGGGGTAGGATGAAGTATGAATCATCCTCCTTCTTGGTTTCAACTTGTGATACCTCTTATTCTCTGTCCATTGGTTCCTCGTGGAATGATTAATCAAAATAATAGTCAATGGGAAAGTCAGAGTGTAATTCTAATTGAATAATATTAAAACATGATGTATCAATATCAAATTATTCCCCATCAAAGTAAGTATATTTTATCATGGTTTCCTTAGGGAAATCCACTAGTATCTCTTTAGGAACTTCCTTCAACAAATATTCAACATATCTAGGGAGATCTATATGTTCCTCAGCATGTGCACATCTAGGTTCTTTTTCAAACACCACGACATAGTTGAGATTTTCTGATTTTGTATAATCAAAACCACAAGGAGTGATGTATAATTCCTATTCAATAAAATTAGTTGTGATAGAGTCAATGAATGGCTCCAATCATTTAGTGGGTTCAGCTTCAATCTCTGCCTTAGTGGTAAGTGCCTCTTGGTGTAGACTCTATGAAGATGGAGGCAGGTAGTCGGGCTCCACCATCATGACATCAAATTCCTCAACTTGGGTGGTTTCTTCCTATTGTGGTGTTGAATCTTCATCTTTGTATTGTATGGGGAGGTCAGGTAGTTCCTCACATTTAATCAATAAATAATCGAATTTTTTCTGATCTCCCACTTGTAGCTCAGTAGGTACATCTTCCTCCCTTTCCTCCTTAGGTTCTTCAATTTCAAATATAATTGGTGAAATTTCTTACACCACATTATTAGGTTCTTTCTCCAGCTTAGGGTTTGGTTGGTCCGTTAATGCATGAACATAATCAAAATCACTATCAGCCTTTCTGGTTAGTAGTTTAATTCTTTTTCTATGTTCATGCACCTTAGTTCTTCTAAAATATCCATCTTCTTGTTGTTTTTGTTGCTGCACCAGTGAGTAATTTTTCCATGTATAGTATTCTGATTTTGAATACAACTAGGAAGTATTTTTTAGTTTTTTTAAATGAAATGAAATCTAAATATGTTGTGAAAATAGAAAAATAAAATGAACAAAAGATTGGCTCCACAAAAACTGCTTCAGTTTTGACGCACGCCTATCGTGGGTTGTGGAAAAAAATAATTATATTTTCCCTAGTACAGCACAGTTGCTGACCATGGTCGTCTCTCTTAAGGATCCTTCTCAATGTAATTCACTTTCATTATCTAATTCACATATACTATCTTTTTTGTGGTTTTTTTATTAAATGAGAGTGATTAAAATCTTTTTGGTTTTTTTATTATTAAAAATAATGACACGTGAAGCAAGAATTCTAAATGTATACTAAGATGCATGTCTAGATAGAATGAATCACTGCTGGAATTTTACACTTTACCGACTGTAGTAAACTGTTGGTAAAGTCCTAGAAACCATTGGTATATAGTATATCAACGGTTCCCTCAACCACGGCCAAGTAAGGCATGACAATAGGCCTATACAAACTGTTCTGTGAAAACCATTGGAATAGGTGTCAAAATAGAAGGTATACCAACGGTTTGCTACAAATTGTCAGTATATGTGTGTTAAAGTATAAAATATCAAAGGTTTGTAAACCATTGGTATATGTGTGTTACACTTATACCAACAGGTAAAACAATTCGTATAGAGGGGATATGGAAATCCATAAGTCTATACCAACGGTTTTGTTATAACTGTTGATATAAACCTATACCAATGTTTATAACAAACCGTTGGAATAATTATATTATAGTATCTATACCAACGGTTTTGAAACCGTTGGTATACAATTTCTCATCTCTACAACAGAAGGCCCCTCTCCCCTCTCCAGACCTGCAACAACATAGCATCCCCTCTCCAGAACTGCAACAATACCAATTAAAAAAAATCCCCATCCAAAGTATTCAAAATTTAGAATTCATTCCAGAATTTAGAAATTTAGAAATTTAGAAATTCAAATGCATTAACATCAATAAGATAAAAATCCTACATGTTATAGGAAATGCAACAACACCCATAAGAGTATTCCAAATTTAGAATTCATTCCCCACTCAAACCACAACACCAACACACATAAGATTATTTCAAATTTAGAATTCATTCCTCACTCAAACCACAACACCAATACACACGAGAGAATAAACCTACATGTTATAGGAAGAACATGGTATGTTTAGTCATGGTCTTGGGTTGAGTATCTTAAAACAAACAGAAAAACATCAGTAGAGTGGTAAGGATCATGTCACCCATAAGATAGACAATGGTAGTGGTCATGCGATTAGACCTAGGATGAGTTATAGGAAGAACATGGGATGTTTATATTCCTTTAATGATTATGTATCCATGTATAGATGGTTCTTGATGTGTTACTGGGAAACATTGTAAAATCCCGACATATGAGATGGGTTACCGGAATAGCCTACATGTTTTTCATAGACTATTCAATTTGAATAAGGGGGTATGTGGTTAACTGTAATTTTCTCTCATGGGTATGATGTGAGATGAATCCCCATATTGGGTAGTGGGTATGAATATTCAATTAAGTATTTGGTATTGGGTTCCCAAAGGGACTTTGGATTGGTCCTAGAACCCACTGTTTGAGGATGGGATTGAGGTGATCCATGGGGCTATGGTGTCACCATATGTATTCCTCACCATTGGGGTATTTTTATGAGACTTTGAATCTTATTTTTCAAGAATATATGTGTAGCCTTATTGACCAATTTGTTATATGGTATGCTTGAGTGTTCATAGGTTTCATATGAAATCACTATAAGATATTTATTTCTTGTATGTTATTATATAGAATGAACGAACCATTATTGAGGATTAGAACATCAGTGTTGGTGCATGTTCATGATGGGACGTCGAGACTCATTCATAATATAATACATGTTTTTCTATATATACTAGGACCCATTGTGTTTCAATATATGACTTGTGAATATTTTATTCTAATAACATATGAACTATAGACCATATATTATTTCTTATCCCTTAATTTCAAGAATATATGTGTAGCATTGTGAAGATTTTCTATATGTTAGTTGTTGTTTTCCTATAAAATGTTGTCCATTTCAAACAAAAGTGACACACTCTGAGTGATACCAGTCACACCGTGCCTCGAATTGAGGTTGGGTTGACTCGTACACGTCATAAATGATCCACGGATCATTGGGTTGGGGGGGGGGGGGGGGGTTGTTCGGGGGGTGGGGGATACTTGGGGAGGGGGGGGGGGTTCCGGTGGGTGGGGGGGCTCTCCGGGGTGGGGGGCTGTCCGAGGGGTGCAGGGGGCTATCCGGGGGTGAGGGGGGCTGTCCGAGGGGGCTATCTGAAGTGAATTTTCCGCCACCGCAGTCACAAAGCACCTCTGATTGATATGTATTCTAAATGACCATTTCAAAATTAACCCACTCTTTGTTGTCGTCTGATTTCATGGTATTCCGAGGTTGTTCGACCAGTTTCGACCACCCCACACACATTTTTCAAGCGCGCCAAACACCTAAAAAATACATAATCTATTGTGCCATGAAAACTGCATGTCTGAATGATGTGTCGTAGTTTTTTACACTTCATGAATTATAAGTATGTTGTTTTCGTGTGATTTCAAGTCATTTCGATGTCGTTCGTTATGTATTTGACCATAAAACACATGTTTTGGCCATTTACGACACACAGAATGTTATTTCGTCCACTGCGGTCACATGAAACCTCTGATTAGCGTGATGTCTAGCCGACCATTTCACAATTCACCCACCCTTTGTTGTTGTCCAATTTCATGGCATTCAGAGGTATTTCAGTCGATTTTGACTACCCCACGCACACTTTTCAAGCACGCCAAACACCTAAAAACACATATTAAGTCGTGCCACACAAACCGTGCATCTGAATGACATTTTGTCCCTTCATACACCTCAAAAATAATAATTAGGGTGTTCTCGTGTGATTTCATGTCATTCTGATGTTGTTCGATATGCATTTGACCGTTAAACACATGTTTTGGCCATTTACGACACACAGAGTATGTTTTCGGCCACTGCGATCACACAACACCTCCGATTGATGTTAAATCTAGCCAACCATTTCACAATTCACCCAAACTTTATTTTCACCTGATTTTATGGCATTCCGAGGTCATTCGGCTGGTTTTGACCACCCTACGCATGGTTTTCAAAGGTGCCAACACCTGAAACACACATATTCTGTCATGCCGCACAAACCGTTGGTCCGAATGACGTGTCGTCTTTACCTACACCTAAATAATAATAATTAGGGTGTTTTTATGTGATTTCAAGTCATTCTGATATCGTTTGTTATGTATTTGACCGTAAAACACATGTTTTGGCCATTTACGACACACAAAGTACGTTTTCGGCCACCGCGATCACACGACACCTCTGATTGACATGTCGTCTGGCCTACCAATTCACAATTCACCCACCCTTTGTTGTTTTCTGATATCATGGAATTATGAAGCCGTTCAGTCAGTTTTGACCACCCCACACACATTTCTCAAGCACGCCAAACACCTAAAAAATAGATATTCAGTCGTGTCATGCAAAACACATGTTCGAATGACATTTAGTCTCCTCATACACATCACGAATAATAATTAGGGTGTTTTTGTGTGATGTAAAGTCATTTCAATGTCATTCGGCATGAATTTTATAGTTAAATGCATGTTTTGTCCATTTACAACACCTGGAGTGCGTTTTCGGCCACTACGGACATACGGCACCTCCGATTGAGGTGCCATTTGGCCGCAAATTTCACAATTCACCCACCCTTTGTTTTCGTCTGATTTCATGACATTCTTTGGTCGTTCGGACGGTTTTGACCACCTCATGCACCCTTTTCAAGCGCGCCAAACACCTAAAAACACATATTCATCCATTCCGCACAAACCGGACGTCCGAATAAAGTTATGTCTCCTCGTAAACCTCATAAATAATCATTAGGGTGTTTCCATATGATTTTAGGTCATTATGATGTCATTCGGCATGCATTTGATAGTTAAACGCATGTTTTGGCCATTTACGACACGTGGAGTGCGTTTTTGGCTAGTGCGGTCACATGACACCTCTGATTAATGTGCCGTTTGGCCGACCATTTCAAAATTAACTGACCCTTTGATATTGTCTGACTTCAAGGAATTTTGTGGTCGTTCAGCCAATTTTGACCGCCCCACGGATGCTTTTCAAGCCCACCAAACACCTAAAAAACAAATATTCAGCCATGTCATGCAAACTGCGCATCCAAATGATGTGTCGTCACCTCGTACACCTCAAGAATAATAATTAGGGAGTTTTCCTATGATTTTAAGTCATTCCAATGTCATTCGGCATGCATGTGACCGTTGAACACATGTTTTGGCCATTTACGACATGCGGGGTGCGTTTTCGGCCAGCGCGGTCACACGACACCTCCGATTGATGTGCTATCTGGCCGATCATTTTACAATTCACCCACCCTTTGTTGTTGTCCGATTTCATGGCCTTACGAGGACGTTCGTTGATTTTGACCACCCCATCCACACTTTTCAAGCACGCCAAATACCTAAAAAACACATATTCAGTCGTGTCGCACAAACCGCGCGTATGAATGACCTGTCGTCTCCTCTTATAGCTCACGAATAATAATTAGGGAGTTTTCGTGTGATTTCAAGTCATTCCGATGTCGTTCGACATGTATTTGAATGTTAAACACATATTTTGTCCATTTACGACATGGGGAGTGTGTTTTCAACCACTGCGGTCACACGACACCTCGGATTGAGGTGCCATCTAGCCGATCATTTCACAATTCACCCAACCTTTGTTGTCTTCTGATTTTATGGCATTCATGGTCGTTCGGCTGGTTTTGACCACCCCACACATGCTTTTCAAATGCGCCAAACACCTAAAAAACACATATTCTGCTGTGTCGTGAAAACCGCATTTATAAATAGATTGTTGTCTCCACTTACACCTCATGAATAATAATATGGGTGTTTTTATGTGATTTCAAGTCATTCTGATGTCGTTAGGCATACATTTGACCATTAAACGCAGGTTTTGGCAATTTATGACACGCAGAGTGCATTGTTCAGCCAGTGCGGTCACACGACACCTCTGATTGATGTGCCATCTTTTTGAACATTTTACAATTCACCCACCCTTTTTTCGTCTGGTTTCATGGAATTTTGAGGTCGTTCGGCCGGCTTTGACCACCCCCAGCACGCTTTTCAAGCATGCCAAACACCTAAAAAACACATATTCTGTCGTGCCGTGCAAACCACATGTTTTAATGACATTATGTCTTCGCTTACACTGCACGAATAATAATTTGGGTGTTTTATTGTGATTTAAAGTCATTTCGTTGTCTTTCGGTATTCATTTGACCATTAAACGCATGTTTTGGCCATTTATGACACATGGAGTGCGTTTTCGGCCATCGCAGTCACACGACACCTCTGATTGAGGTGGAGTTGACTTGTACCCATCAAAAAATGACCAATGTATCAACACAATCCGAATGCATTTGATCGGTTTTCCGTATGTCAGTTGTTGTTTTCACTTAAAATCTGGTCCATTTCAAATAAAAGTGAGACACATTGAGTGGTACCAGCCATACAATGCATCAGATTGATGTGAGGTTGACTCCTACACATCAAAAATGTACCATGGATCATTGTTCTAAAGTATCAACAAAATCCAAATACGTTTGGTCCATTTTCCAAATGTCAGTTTTTGTTTTCACATAAAATGTTATCCATTTCAAATAAAAGTGAGACACTTTGAGTGGTACCAGCCACACCGTGCCTCATATTGAGGTGGGATTGAGTCATACACATCACATTTGACCCATGAATCATTTTACTAAAGTATCAACATAATCTAAATGTGTTTGGTTAGTTTTCTATATGCCAGTTGTTTTTACTTAAAAGTGTGTCCATTTTAAACAAAAGAGAGACACTTTGAGTGATTCCAACCACACTATGCCTCAGATAGAGGTGGAGTTTACTCGTACATGTCACATATAAATCATGGATCATTTTACTAAAGCATCAACACAATCCATATGCATTTGGTCAGTTTTACGTATGCTAGTTTGGCAAATCGTGCAACAACCGTGATAATATCTTATACTAAAACTATAGACATTGTGCATGACGTGCATCCCATGGTGCATGGTTAGGGAAAATCATGCACATTTCTTCTAATATATATCCCTATATGGTTGGTAGATACCCTGTGGGATGGACTTAAATTTTTTACTAACCGTGAGGCATTGTGTTTTTTACGTCGATCGGGGTTCCGAGTTTCGAACAAGCCCCAGAAGCCCCATAAACCATTATAACATCATTATGCTTCCATATTTGGTCAAAAATAAAGAGTTATACTAAATTTAAAAATATCAATACCAGAGTGAAAACTAGTTTAAAAAATAAAAAGTTATACAGAATTCAAAAATGTAATGGATCAATCTACCCCTGATCGGCATCACCATCACCACTGTCATCATCATCCTCATCCTCGCCACCATATTTGTCCAATTCATCATCCTCATCATCGTCCCCATGCTCATCCTCGTCCCTATCCTCGCCCTCATCCCAATCCTCTCCCTCATTCTCATCCTCATCCTCGCCCTCTTCCTATTCAGCATCCTCATCATCACCAGGAATGTCATCATATCGACCACCACCAGAACTGCTACCTAGTGCATAGGATAATGCACCCATCAGCATCATATATGTCTGACAAGCCACTCTGGCCTCTGGTGGATGTGATGAAGATAAATCTTGGATCTATTTAATAAATTCTTTCTCCCTCATTTGAACTAGTTCTTCCATCACTGTGTCCCTTTTATCTGACTTTCTTGCTTGCTTCTTTACTTGTTCCAACTTGGTGGTACTATAATGGATACCTGGAAAGGACCAATACCTTGTTGGGACTATAATCTTACCAGGTCAGCAGCATAATCGACCAGAGTGCTCATCTCCCAAAACATGATACAAATGATCGTGTGGCCCTAAACTGTCAGGCTCCGGGGCATTATTGGCCTCTAAATCAGCCTATTAAAAATATTAATATATTATCAAATTTCAAAATAGATATTAAAAATTTAAATAAACAAATTAAAACTTAGAATCTTTTCTTGTGTCGGTTCATTAACCGTAGTTCCATCTTTTTTCCTTCTACTCGAGAAAAACAACATTGCCTGAGGGAGACATCCTTCAACATTCAATTTTTTCTTCAGTAATGACATTGAAATAATATAAAGTGGAAGTATAATCAAATATACAATATTAAATAAATCACATAATTTATGTAGGAAACAACAATAAGGGAAAGTCCTACAGAAAAATTATAAACAACTATATCATACCAGCTTCCTCTCCTGATCTGATGTAGTAGTGCACCCCAAAGTGTGGAGGTATTACATTGAATCAATGTTTTTTTATTTTCTTCGTATGATTCATAAATAATGTTTAATAATAAATAAGATGATATTAATATGAAATATGAAAACTAACATTTAAATACCTCAAATGGGATTAATAACTTAAATTTGGCAGTCGCCCAATGGGTAATCATTTGGAGACATTGCTCTATCAAGTAGGCATCCATGATAGGTATTGTCCCCAACTCTATGCCCACTCTATCACACCATCCAACATACTGCTCATTCTTATAACCTCTCCAATGCTCTCCTAGATACTTTAAAAGTGATGGTCATGCAACTTCGCCATCAGGGAAGTTAAACTGAAGCTGAAACCCAATAGATTAATTCATATAAATAAAAAAATTACTATATTAATTCCTATATATTTTTTACCCATATTTGTGCCCATGAATTGACCTTGACTTTGTGTGACAGATTTCTCAAAGAGAGAGGGCTGACCGGAATGATGTCGGAGTATTCAGCTAGCATCACCAAAAAACCCTCACATTCCTTCCCAAATTTATCAATCATCTGTCATTCATCATTTTATTCAACCATCAACTGTGTCTGGCGGTTACATACCGCACGCAAGTGAGTACGCCCCCTCCCTCGCATCCCACACAAGCGAGTATGCCCCCTCCTCCCCCTTTTACCACCAGCCTCAATACCGGAATCACCAGATGATTGTCTAACTCTGACACCACCCCCCCACCACCAGCGTCTATACAGGGAGCAATATCACGCTCCTAATCAGATATCTCTTGTCCAGGGGGTCGATCCTGAAAGAAAAATTAACAAAAAAGTAAACATATGATATTATAAGTTACTGAAATATATATATTTCAAATAAAATACTCCCATCATGGAGGAGTGGAGGAACGCCCATCTGTGTCATGCGATGATTATTTTCTGTCATCTTTTTCCACTGCATCTCTTCAATGGGTGTCATATCTTGCAATGAAAACAAACATGGATGTAATTAGAAACAAATAACTAATGTGTAAACCAAAAAACATAATATATAAAATCCATTCTGATAAAAAAAACATAATGAAATAGAAGATTTATGGTGGTTTGAAGGTAAGTACTAAGATACACACTCTGAATGATGTAGGTGTATTTATTGAATCATGTCCCGATTGATTTTGGAGAGGGGACTTTAATAGTTATAGGTATGGATTTGATTAGAAACACCTATAAAAAGGATATCTCAGAATTATGACATCCCAAACAAGGATGCCACTCATTATTGACCCAAACCCAGATGGCCACATGGCCTCAAGCACATATACCAAAAATCCAATTGTTATTGACTTATAGTGAGAGCCTTTGCTGTGTCTGGGGGAGACTATTCCCTCATTACCTAAGTTGTACAATTTTAATAATATCAGTTAAAAATTTGAATAAAGATAACAATGGGAAAATATTGGAAATAGATGAAAATAACCAGATCAGTATTGCAAACTAATAACCGAATCATAAACTGAATAATGGTAATGTATGTCATGTATCAAGAATGAAAACATAGTTACAAATATAATGAAGTAGTACTATACAAGAGGCTCAATAAATTCTAAAATTCGACCTAGCTTCTTGTGCTAAAACCCCATCATCTAGTTCATCGGTGGAAAGAGTGTGAGTGATGTCAATAAATCTTAATCTACAATCATTAAAAAAGGTGCATTTCCTTGTCACTGAATCAAACCATTGGTAAAGGGAATATTTTTACCAATGCTTGCGAACAACCATTGGTAAAATGTGACTTCAAGGCCCCTTTATAGGCATCCCAAATAGAGGAACATGCCTCAGGCCCCATTATGTGTTAAAGGCATCCCAAATCATTCACTCATGTTTAATAAATCATTCTTGGAACCTCTATGGTCATACCATTCATTACCCAATTAGTTCCTCAAGTCAATCGCACCCCATTGGTGGATAAAGTTTAGGATTCTACACTAATAGGTTGTTCTTGGCTTGTAAAAAGGTTTAATTTCATAAAGTATAGACAAAAACATTTATTTTTAAATTTGATATTAATAATAATGTACGTCAATGATAATAAGATTATTGAATTAAACTTGTTACTTATATAAAATTTTTATGGATGTATAGACATGCCAGCATGGCTAGTGAAAAGCACCCCACCAACATAAAAGTGGGTATTGGACAAGAATGAAACATAATATATAACATACAGTGATAACCATATATAATTCACCCTAAATTTATATTAGTACATTCATCTTTGGAAGCCAATTATCACTCATGACTAACCATGCCACAATAAACAACCTTGAGTGTATGAGTTTTCTCTTTGATTTTAACAACATCATCACACATTCTTACAATGATGTGAATTATGTGGAATATGGATGATATTAACACAAAATTCCCAACAATACCAAGCCTTATAAGAATAGAAAATTTATTTATGATATTAACACATGATTCATTTTGAATCAAATTTGATTCACTATCAAAGCCCAACACAAACACCCAAATCAAACAGAAAACAAAAGTCATACACCCCCAAATAAAAATAGATAACCAAAACAGTAGATGTAGAACATTAAAATGAAATTATCACTTACAAATTAGAAGTGTAGTACTAAGAAATTTTGAAAATGGTTTAGAACGAAGAATTTCCGCAAAAGGGTAAACAGAATCCCGCTTCTCCACTTCACCCAAATGAAAACATAAAAGAAAAATTGTAGATGAAGTAACACTTATATAATACAAGTGAAGAACTAATAAATCTTAAAGATGGAAGGATTTAATCCATATGGGAAGGAAAATACCAATTCTCCCTTTTGTTTAGGTATTTTGTTACGTGGAATAGGGGAGTTTGAGGATTTTTGAATTTTGGGAAAAACATTCCCAACCATTTGTAAAAACTGTTGGTAAAGGACCATTTAAATCTCTCTATACCAATAGTTTAAGAAAACCATTGGTATAGATTATACTTTTCGCAAAAGTTTTAAAAAACTGTTGGGAAAAGGTGATTTAACCAGCTTTTACCAACAGTTTCCTTAAACCACTGGTAAAAGTACTCTACAGGCATTGGGAAAATCTCCCTTTCTAGAAGTGAATTAATATGAAAGAATTTGGTTTTGGGGGTTTCTTAAATGTTGAATAATTATTATCCTTTATATATTTTATTTCTGTTTGATAATATAAACATTAAATCTCATGTTTTAACTTCTATTATTTATTTTGAAATTGTGGAATATCGTTGAATGTTTGAAAACTCTCAGTTCCACCTCCTCCTTTAATCCAAGTTGGTGACACACCATTGTCTAGAATGTGTCATCTTCCAAGACTTGATCCAATTGAAGTCGTTTTATCCATTGAATAGATCAAATCCAACATGTGATGAACTGAACAATAGAGACAAGGAAAAATTATTAAATAAATGAATAGGGATAGGATGAGTTGCATGTCATCGGATGCAGTCACAACATTGGGGACATTCACATTCCCCATGCATGCTACTCAAATATATCTACAAACATAAAAATAATCATTACAGAAAATTCATGATCACCTTCACCTCCCCCAGGCCAAGTCTCAGGGTCAACCTCTTATTTCTGAGAGTAATATATTACTTGGTGGAGTGGGTGGAAGAGTAGAGAGAGAGAGGTTAAGAAATGAAGAAAAGTTGATGGAGAAACACAAAGACATGGATTTATAAAACTAAAATTTTAATTACAATTGAAAACTAATAAAAAAATAAAATTAAAATATGAAATAAGGGGGGATAGAGGAGAAGAATCGGCCCGTGCCCTGATAGGATCCCTCCTTAGTTGTGGGTTTTGAGCAGATGATTTGGGAAGGAGTCGAGGGCCTCCTTTTATCGGTAGAATTCTGCCTTCTGAAATTTTGCGTGTTGTTGGAAAATTAAATGGACGATTCACACGTGGACCCCTTCATAAAATTTGTTCAAAAATATGTTTTCCATTCACCCTCCAACCTTCATATTATTTATGAATAGTATTACGTTGTTATGGAATTCTCATTGAAAAAAAATTTATATGGCCGAAATTTCAAAGAAGATTCCTTCAACTGTATAACAATCAATAGAAACCTTAATGACTTAAAAACTCAACCAAAATTGTTTTAGAGTTGTTCTGATGTGTACTAGTGGTATCCCTAGTGTAATAACTTAAATAAGAGTTGATGAGACTGATTTGTGCATCTGTTACAGTGGTGTGGTCGACGTTGTCCGCCCGGAAAAGTTTCCAACTTCAATGAATTTTTGGTCTAATAGATATTCGAATCAACTCTAGGACCTGAAGATAAATTTGAATGAAATAAAATCAGTATTCTAAAAAATCACGAATTTTGGAATTATATTTTTTATGAAATGACAAAAATAACATTTTGGTAAAAATATTTCAAAATCCAAAATTATGCACTTTTATCAATTTTTTAAATAATGATTATAAAATTAAAATTACTCATTATTTTAATAAAACATTGAAATACACGGGGTTTATCATTTAAAACATTAAAAAATATCATTATTTGATAAAAAATATGCACATAAATTTGCTTTGTCAAATACCCCCACACTTAAACCATGCTTGTCCCCAAGTATAAATTCTCAAAATGGAAATCATAGGACACCAATATTACCAATATTTAAATTCCAAGGTAATCAAATAAAAAACTATTCAATGTGAAATCAAACATTCAAAAATCTGCATAAAGTATCAATTTAATTTCCCATATTTCAAAGAAACAAATAATTCACATATTTTATTTTAACCTTTGAAAATTGACAGAACATATCCTTTCATTCATTCAAGATCCCTGATTAATTATTATTAAACATGAAAAATCATGATTTACCTCACTTTTGATTCTTTTCTCTCATCACTCATTATTAAATTCACGTAGAGTTATTCTCATATCACGATAACATGCTCCTTATCCATAGTCTTGTAAATGAACGACTTTCTCCACTTTGTAAGACAAAATGCACATAAAATCCTGAGGACTTTCAATTAAGGTTCTATTGACTTTGAAGTTTAAGGTTGGTAGGATTTGATGCTTTAAAAATTAAGGCTCAAGTAAGAGGCTAATCTCTTAAGTAGTATGCATGATATCAAAAGTAAAAATATAATGAAATAATCCCCTTCAAAGTAGAAACACCTAATTCCCAAAACTCAAGGAAATGGTTATAATCAAGTAAGCATAATGAATGATTTGTGTACCCCATTGATTTTTTTTTATTTTTTACTTTTTAAACTTTTTTTTAATGTTATGATTATATAAAATATCACATCCATAATCTAACCACATATGATCATAAGATCATCGATCTATAAAATGGTTATTTTTGGTTTTCCCAAATCACAACCCATTATTTTCTATTTTTTTGGGTTCTTTTTCCCATTTTTGTTATTTTTTTAATTCAAGAGGGGAAAATAGAGTATAATGAATTATTCGACAACCTTTTACAATTACCATAATAATACCACTACACATCATCCTTACAATGTATATTGTCCCGTTCTCCATGATTCCCTATAACCCCACACATCAACTTTGAAATATCATGAAAATACTCAAATGAGTGTTGGAATGGATAAAAATCACTTGAAACATGACTCATTCCTATAAAGGTCATTCATTCTCTCTATGGGATAAAATAAGGATTGATGTAAGGGTGGTATTTTAAGGAAAATTGGCTTTCCAAAAGATGCCTCAATCATTTTAAATGTGTTTTTTCATAGTCATAGCTTTGATAGGTTTCAATACAATTTCTTGTCAGTTACATGACCCAAGATCATCCAAGAAATATGCTCAATAATAAATAAAAAGAACATGGTCAATAAATCCTCTTGGGAATGGAAAATATAACATTGGAAAATCACTCCTGGCATGACTAATAAATCAATTCACATGAACTTCAGAAATTCAATGCATGAAGGATGGTAGAGAAATTTCATTTACATGAAACAATTAATTCCTTCAAATCATGAGTCAATACTTCAATATCCATGATTCATTTTAAAAATTCAATTATTCATTTCAATCATTTAATCATATAACCATTGAAAACTAAATCATAGAATCACATGATTCCTAAGAAACTCGTGTCTCTTTAATAAGTCTAGTAAAACATGAATTCAACTGTGGGGTTGAAATTTTATCTTTAAAGATAAAAACATCTTGTGGACAAAAATGTGGAGAGTTTAAAAGATAAAACAATAAAATTAAACACCCTTTTTCCATGAAACTTGGTCCTTCCCCATTACTATTTTTGGATTCCTTCTACCGTCATGATCCTAAAAAATAAAATTACTCAATTATCACAATGATCATTTTGTTTAATCTCAAAATAAAAGAAGGAGGGGACCATATGATAAATTATTTCAATGAAAATAAATTGAAATATAAATTCCTAGAAATAAATTAAAGAATAATCTTGGTATTATCCCCCATGTTGGCATTGAATTTTGACTACCTCTAGAGGGTAGTACCTACGGTTATCTAAATTATGATGGAGGATAAAGATTCTTTGATTGGAAGTACCACATGTGGCTTTTCCCATCTTTTTCTTCATCCTTCTAGGATGGAGTACACTATATCCCCCCTTTACAATGAGTTATAAATTTCATGGTGGGGGTAGGATGAAGTATGAATCATCCTCTTTCCTTGCTGATACTTGTTCAACCTCTTCGTCTATGTCCATTAGTTACTTGAGGTATGCTTCCTCAAAATAATAGTCAATGGGAATGTAAGAGTGTAATTCAATTTGAATAATATTAAAACATGAAGTATCAAGATCAAATTCATCACCATAAAATCATCTTATGTCATTGGTTCCTTACGGAAATAAACTACCATATCTTCATTAACTTCCTTCAAAAATAATTCAATGTGTCTGGGGAGATCCATATGTTCCTCAGCATGTGAACATCGAGGTTATTCTTCGTCCTCCACGGTAGAGTTGAGGTTGCCTAATTCTTTATAATCAAAACCACATGGAGTTATGTAGAATTCATATTCAATAAAATTAGAAGGGATAGTTTCAATGAATGGTTCAACTCCCTGAGTCGGTTCCTCTTCAATCTCTGCCTTTTTGGTAAGTGCCTCTTGGAGTATACTCTCTAAGGATAAAGGTAGGTAGTCAGGATCCTCCATCTTGACTTCAAATTCCACCACTTGGGTGGTTTCTTCCTTTAGTGGTGCTGAATATTATTCTTTGTATTGTATGGGTAAGTTAGTTAGTTCCTCATATTTTATCGAGAAATCATCCAATCTTGGTTGATCTCCCACTTGTAGCTCAATAGATACGTCTTCCTCCTTTACTTCCCCAGGTTCTTCAATTTCAAATATAAGTGGTGAAATTTATTCCACCACTTTCTCATGTTCTTCCTCTGGATTAGGGTTGAGTTTCTCTATTAAAGCATGAAAATAATCAAAATCTCTATTAGCCTTTCTGGTTTGTTGTTCAATTATTTCTCTAAGTTCATGCATCTGATCTCTTCTAAAATATTCATCTTCTTCTTGTTTTTGTTGTTTAACCTATGAGTAATTTTTCCATGCATTATATTCTGAATTTGAATACATCATGGATGTCTTTTTGTAGTTTTTTAAATAAAATGATATATAACAAATATGTTAAACTAGAAAAAGTAAATGAACTATTGATTGGATCCCTAAGAAACAGCGTCAGTTTTGACGCACGTCTTTTACGGGGTGTGGACAAAAATAATTTGATTTTTCCTAGTGCAGAACAGTGGCTGACCAGGGTCATCTCTCTTGAAGATCCTTCTCAATGTAGTACACTTAATTTATTTAATTCACCTATTCTATACCTTTTTGTGGGTTTTTTATTTCATGAATGTGATTAAAATATTTTTGGGTTTTTATTATTTAAAATAATGACATGTGAAGCAAGAATTCAAAATTTATACTAAGATTCAAGTCTAAATTGAATGAATTAATAAGAAAGAACTTGGTTTTTGGGGGTTGGTTAAATATTCCATCATTATTGTCCTTTATATTTTTTATTTAATTTTGATAATACAAACACGAAATCTCATGTTTGAATTACTATTATTTATTTATCAATTATGGAATATCATTGAATGTTTGAGCACTCTCAATTCCACCTCCTCCTCTAATCCAAGTTGGTGACACACCTTTGTCTAGAATGTGTCGTCATCCAAGACCTAGTTCAATTGAAGTTGTTTCATCCATTGATTATCTCAACTCCAATGTGTGAAGAACTAACCAATTGGGAGGGGGAATATTATTAAATAGAATAATATGGATAGGTTGAGTTTCATGTTATCGGTGGTAGTCACAACATCAGGGATATTCGACTAACCCATGCATGCTACTCAAATATATCTACAAACATAAAATTAAACATTAAAGAAAATTCATGATCACCATCACCTCCCCTTTGGCCATGTCTTTGGGTTATCCTATCATTTCCTAGAGTAATAGTTTACTTGGTGGAGTGGGTGGAAGAGAAGAGAGAGATAGGGAAATAAATGAAGAAAAGTTGATGGAGAAACACAAAGGCATGGATTGATAAAAATAAAATTTGAATTACAATTGAAAAATAATACCAAAATAAAATTATAATAAAATAAAATGATGAAATGTGGTGGGAAGATAGGTGTAGCATTGTCCCATTCCCCTTTGGGAACCCTCCTTGGCTGTTGGTGTCAAGCTGATGATTTGGGAAGGAGGCGAGAGCCTCCTTATATAGGCAGAATTCAATCTACTAAAAGTTTTTGCATTGTTGGCACAATAAATGGTAGATTAACACATGGACTCCTTCATAATAGTTGTTCCTAAATTTGTTTTCCGTTCAATCTCCACATTTCAGTTCATTTATACATCGTAGTAAGGAGGAATGGAATTTTCATTGAATAAGTCCTTTTATGGCAGAAATTTCTAGGAAGCTTCCATCAAATGTATAACGATCAATGGAAACCATAATGACTTCAAAACACCCCCAAAATTGTTTAATAGTCATTCCTATGTTTCCTAGGGATATCCCATGTAGAATAAGCTAAATTAGAGTCAAGGAGACCAATTTGTGCATTCATTATGGTGGTGAGGTCCACGCTGTTCTCCCAGAAAAGTTTCAAAATCAATGAATTTTTTGGACTAATAGATCTTCGAATCACCTCTAGGTCATAATGTTAAAGTTGAAAAAAATAATATTAGTATTATAAAAAAAATTAATCAGTAATTTTTGACTTATATGTTTTACTAAATGACAAAAATACCCTTTTGGTAAAAATCTGTAAAAAATCCAAAATTATTCACTTTTCTCAATTTTGCTCATAATAATTATAAAATTAAAATTACCCATTATTTTAATAAAACATTGAAATAAATGGGTTTTATCATTAAAAAAATAAAAAAAATCTTCATTATTTGATAAAAAAATGCACATAATGTTTTTTTGTTAGAGATGTCCTTCCTCCTTGTCTTGTGTTATCATAATATGTCATGACTAAATTGATTAAATGATTAAATGGAACTTGTTAAATGAGTGGGTATACTTGTTAGTTGTTTTTATACTGCTTAAATGGTTTTTTGGTAATTATGAAAAATGGGTGGGTATATCCATGTGATGAGTTAAATAGAAATTGGTGATAAGTTGGTGGGTATAACAATGTGACACGATTAAATGGAAGTGGAGTACATGAGTGGATATACTAATGATATGTAATTGTTTAAATGAGTAGGTATACTCGTTGAATGGCTTCGAATGTAATTTTTTATATGATTGGGTAGACTCATATGGTTAGAAATTGTTAAAAGTGTGGAATGGTTGATGATTTACATAGATTCGAAGGACAGATCTCCATTGATTTTGAACGCAGTAGTGGAAATCTTGGTTGATTATTCACTTTGGGTCTTGATTTTGTGGGATGTCTATGGCTTTTTTTTACATTAGATCCGGATTGATTGGACTCACATAGGACATGCTGGTACACATACTCCTAGGACTCCAACCAATTCCTATACTGAGTTTCTATCGATATGATACTAGGACTTGATGATGATGCCTTGGTCTTCAATACATTGGATTCATCCCTTCATGGTCTACACTTCATTATATGGCACGATCGTAGGATATATGACTATGGTTGTACGACAAGGTCATGGGTTTTTGATATGGTTTTCTTTATAGAGTAAGGCAGTGTGGACAAAATATGGTTTTTTTTATGACAAGGTTGTGTTTTTTGTTTATATAGCCTATAGGTTCCTTGTTAGGAGCTTCCACTTATTATAGGGAGCCACAAGAGGTTGTTCGGTATAACTATTTTGCGTTGGTTATATGCCTTGGGCTATCACACTTATATTACTGCTTACTTGTACTTGTTTCACATATTTCATAGTGTAGCTTATAATTGCATAGATCTTTGGGTGGAAACCTATTGGGATGTTTATCTCAAACCTTTTTTGGGTTTCCTTGGGGACCCAATCATATTATATGGTTTTAGGTGATAGTAGGGGAAATATCCCTAAAACTAGTTGTTGATCATTTCTTTAGAGCATGGGAGCATGAGACCCAACTAGGGCTTGGGATGCTACTGTGACAATTTTTGATCTTTTTAGATTTAGGATACGTGTATTGTACTTTATATCCTAGTATATTGTTTGGTTATTTTCTAGACACATGTATCATCTTCTTCATGGTATATGGGACACTTATGGCTTGTTATATATTCTTGTCTTGCTTATCTATTTTACCTATTGTCCGCTTATTGTATTTACTTCTGCTATTGAATTTGATTGAATTCCACTATGATATACTCTGGTAATGTGGGAATAGTCTCCCCAATAACTCAACTAGGCCCTCACCACTAGTCAGAAGCATATGTCATTTGAGGAGTGCGATTTAGGCCATGTAGCCAACCAGGCTTGGGGCACTATTGAGTGGCATCCGAGATCCGGACGTTACAAAGTGGTATCCGAGATATTTTTTTCTGGATTGATTTACTGTTTGGAGACAATAGACATGGATATAAAAGAAAATGGAATTTGATAATGAGCTATGCTCGAGTGTAGCTAACCCGTGTACAAGAAAAATCCAAATTACCTTAATGAAATTGCAATTTTCTAGTTTTGACTATTACAGTTGATTTGATTTCACCATTAGGCGACACACATGATTTATGATTATACTATTGATGCAATTGTGGTTTCTATTTTTTTGCAACCCGATGATATGAGGGTATTCCATCTCATGCATCATATAGTCTATTGTTAGAAATCACATATCATGCATTATTTCATGCCATTTAAGATGAATTATTTGATGCATGATATTGTGATAGGTGCTCTAATATTTGTTCCTGATTTTGTGATTGACTTTGTGCAGAGGATAGAGAAGTGACATCATCTTTCAATTCATAAGGTGTATGGGACCTTATGAAATAGAAAATGAAGTACCTTTTAAAATAAAATTTTAAAGTTAATTTGATGTGTATGGATTATATGGGAATCAAATTTTGGATCATGAGGGGTTATCGGTCCTCAAGGATCAGAACTTGGTGGACCATTGGTTAAATCAAGTCAAATAAAGGCTGTTAAATGAAAATAAATGGAAAATAACGACTTGACCTACACCCGGATTTTGAGTGGGTGATAGGTAGTGTTTCTATTTGTGTTGTGGTTGTTATTTATACAGTCATAGATTTAGGATTATGTTGTGTGTTATGACTTGTTTTTAGGAGTGTTTTGACCTATCCTATGCTTTTGAGATGTGACTTTGATATCATTCCTTTCTGAGGTGAGTGTTTGGAATTATAGAGGCATGTCACCATGATGTCCTCCAATGGTATGCCAAGAGGGTGGCGATGACCATTCTTAAAAGGTGGTGGGCCATGAGATACTAGTGGATCCTATTTTAGTGTTTTTTGAGGTACAATAGACTATTTCAGACATTGGTGCTGAGGCATAGTACCACGAGGGGTTATATTTCTATATGCAGACTTTTCAAGGAGCACCGTAGCCTACCTTGACTATGGCCGAGCTGACATGTGTGTTCTAGCAGCAACATCCTTTCACGTTTTTGGGGTATGATGGTCCACAAGGTTTCGAGTTTTGGCTTGAGACCACACTAGATATCTTTGAGCTTCTGAAGACACCTCTTTAGTGGAGGGTCCAGATCACCCCTTATATGATACATGCAGTAGTAAAGTACTGGTGGGATGTTATGAACTAGGCTGAAAGTCTACGAGATATGGGTTGGACTGATTTCTAGACCTACTTCCTTGACTACTTTTACCCCAAGACACTATGGGCAGTTTGATCTAGTGAGTTCATGATTTTAGAGTAGGGAACCATGACAGTTATAGAGTACTCAACATACTTTATAGAGTTGCATAGTTTTGCACTGATGTAGCTTACTGATGTGCTGTTGAGATCGAGATTCTATGAGGAAGGCCTCTGACATAGTATCAAATCCGAGGTCAATGTGTTCACGTTGACATATATCACTGAGATTGTGAATCATGTACTGATTATAGAGTGGAACCTGAGGGAATTTGAGGATATATAGTAGGGAAATGTTTCTTCTCAATATAGTGGTTCTACATCTTCAGGAAGGAAGCATCATTTTGCTTCTTCCCATGAGATGAGAATTAGTTAGGCTATGAGTTCTAGTAGTTCGGTGTTTTGTGACTAGTGTGGTAGGAGAGGACACATGAAGAAACAACATGACTATGACCTAGTCCAGTGCAGAGCTTATGGAGGGATGCGCCACGCTCAATGTTTTTGCAGGACTATCCCTCCTTCTGTGAGTGGTAGGGGGTCAGCTTCGATGTCAGGATCAAGAGTAGGTTTCTACGATCTGTGTCAAGCAGGGAGCTAGAGCAATGCAGGCTGATTAGGCTGCAGAAATAATGGTCTTTCCTGAGGTATCCATACACCAATTACTCTTATACATCTATGGGGACCCACTCTTAGTAGTGTAGTTTTTTCACAGGGTCGTGGTATAGGTTAATTATATTATGTACAACCTACCCCTGAGGAGAAAGGTTTCACACTATCTACAATGAGAGGAATGATCTTAGTAGCCTCTACTATTTCAACTTCTCTTTTTGATACAGGTGTATCTCATAGTTTCATATCCTCACCTATGGTTAAAATACTTGGGCTTGTTGTGTGGTATTTTGAAAGCGTTTTAATGCTAAAAATACTATTGGAAATCAGAATGGATGATGTGATCTAGTGCTGGGAGTTCCCCCTTGAGGTTGGTGGATGTCACTTCATTTGAGATATTTATGTATTTGAGATGATATGGTTTGTCATCATTCTTGGAATGAACTGCTTTGTATATTATCGATCTTAAATTGTCTACTATCGCCTAAGGGTAACTTTCACATCACCAGAGGATGCAGTGTTTACTCACAAGGGTGAATGGTGTGTCCAGGTGAGTTGAGATGGACTAGATTATCATGAGTTGGGCAGAATGATAGCCTAGATTGCTATTTTGTATTTTGGATGATTAGGGAGTTATTCCGGTAGACTTTCCTCTAATGGTGAATCATTTCAGGGACATGTTCTCAGATGAGTTTTCTAGTTTACCTCTCAAGAGATAGGTTGAGTTCTCCATTGAACTTGTGGTATGAGCTGCACCAGTATCCATTTCTACTTACTAGGTGGCTACGATGGAGTTGTAAGAAATGAAGTGGAATGTAGAGTATTTGGAGGAAAAGGGGTTTATCCGACCAAAAACTTCTCTGTGCGGTATTCTAGTTATTTTTTTTAGAAATGTGGATATAACTCTTAGGATATTTGGGGATTATCGTAATTTCAATCAGCTAATGGTTAAAAAATGATATCCCTTTCCACAAATAGATGAAATGTTTGATAAGATTCTAGGATCCTGAGTATTCTTGAAAACTGAACTAAGGTTATGATATCACCATGTACATATTTGACCCATATACATACCTTGTAGAAACTTTCATAGTAGGTATGGTCTATATGATTATCTGTTTATACCATTCATTCTCACATACATGATAGTAGTTTTCATCATGCTGATGAACCGAGTGTTCCATCCTTAATTGTGACACATCAAGTATTGGGCTGGGAGTAGTTCTGCTTTAGGGTGATAGAGTTTTGGCATACGAGTCTCAATTTCTAAGGCCACGTGAGAGGAATGACCCTATGCATGATCTTGATCTAGATGCAGTTGTTCATTCTTTTCACTATTAGAGACCATATTCATTGGGAGATCATTTTTTGGTGTATACAGACTAAAAAATCCTCAAGTATATATTTACATAGTATTATATGAATATGAGAAAAAAATATAGGTGGAGTACCTACAGTTTTTGACTTCAAGATTGAATACATGACTAGGAAAGGTAATGTAATGTTCGATGCACAGAGCATGTGGACTCAGATACAGACAGTGCAGTAGGCAAGTAGCGAGTGGAAACTTATGGTGTTGTTCTCTAAGATATATATGGAGGTCCACAACAGTTAGGTATATACATATCTAACATCTATAGTTGTGACCTCTACCCTACTTGATAAAGTAAGGATGAGGCAGTTATCAAATTCCGAGGGTCTAGTCCAATTGGAGAGTGTGGAAGGTGAGGACCCTCCTCCTGGTTGGACTGTAGGTGTTGATGAGATCTTACATAACCATGGATGTGTTTGGGTTCTAGTGGATATACGTGGGGATATGATGTGGGAGTTTCATGCTTCATCATGGGCACTACATCCCGGAGTCAGCAATATGTACTGTGACTTGCATCTTCAATACTAATGGCTATGTATGAAAAGTGAGGTAGCTAGTTTTGTTACGAGGTGTTACACCTGTCAGCATGTGAAGGAGGAACATCAACGACCAGCCATGATTTTATACCAGTTAATTATTCCAAAGTGGAAATGAGATGATGTAATAAATTATTTCATGACTAGTTTACTAAGGTTTCCTAGAGGCAATGATGCTTCATGGGTTGTTGTTGACGGGATCAAAAAGGTTGATCATTTATTGTCGATCAAGGATACCATGGATGTAAATGGTCATTGAAGGTTGTATATAAATGAGATAATAAAACATCACTGGTTCTCATGCACTATCATTTAAAATAGGGATTCCCACTTTACATCTCGTTTCTTATAGTGTTTTCAGAGGGCACTGGGTACATAGGTGCTTCTGAGCACAATCCACCACCCTTAGACTGATGTCCAATCAGAGTGTATGATACAAGTGCTAGAGAACATGATGATAGAATGTGTCCCATATTTTGGGGGATCTTGGGAGAGACACATTCATCTAGATGAGTTATCGTATAATAACAATTATCAGGAAACGATACAGATGTCTCCTTAAGAGGCTTTCTACGGTAGGTTATGCCAATCACCCTTGTGATGGCTAAAGGTAGGAGAGGTAGCGTTACGAGGACCTTGTCTCATGAAAAAGAATTCTGAGTATATCATGTTGATTCAGAAGCAGATGGCTACTTCAAAATCTTCATAGAAATCTTATGTCAGTCACCGTATATGACCTCTAATGGTTGAGGTTAAGGATCAGGTATTTTTATGTGTTTCTATAAGGTTGGGACATAGAAGGATCGTGATACCTGGTAAGCTTTCACCACTATATATTAGGCCATTCAAGATTCTTGAGAGAGTAAGATAAGTATACTATTAGTTTTAGTTTCCTCAGAGGTACTTATCCATGCATGAAATCTTCCACGCATCACAACTACGCCATTATAATTCGGACCCATCTCACGCTTTTCAACTAGAGGAGGTTGAGCTACAATTTGATGCATCCTTGAAGGTGCATCTAATTTGTAATGTTGATGGGAGAATGTAGGTTATAAAAGGCTAGTTAGTTCCTATAGTACATGTTCTTTGGAATCAAGACCATTCACAAGACGATTCTTAGGAGCGGGAGGCCAACATACATGCTCAGTGAAAAGAGTTTTTTCAAATGGATCTTGACTACCCATGAGAGGGAAATTCGGGGAAGAATTTCTTTATGGGGGGAAGATTTTAAGATCCTAGGTTTTTATTGAGGTATGAATCTTTTACATTCTTTATTTTTCTTAGACCCTAAGCTGGGCCATGGGCTGGTTGGGTTGTTTTTGGGAAATAATAGGCAAGAAGGTTGTATACCGGTTTCAGGACAATTACATGATGTGTAATTGGATTACACACTGTGTAATCTGATTTCATAACATGTAATGGTTTGTCTAGTACCATTCACTATGTGTAAGGGGTTTTCCCCATTAAAGTAAAAATGAGAATTACACACCATGTAAGGAAATTACTTGTCATGTAATTGCCCGACTATATTTTTTAAAAATAGAGGCATGGACCTCAAATTTTTGGACAGAAGCCTTTTTTATCTCTTTTGAAGCCTAAAAATTTTATTATCTAGATTTTCAGATATAGCACCCATTTGGATTCCATGTCTTTCCCTATAATGTTTGTAGGAACCATGATGGTAAGATATTGATTCCTTTTTAGCCATTCTTGATTCTTCAGAACAACAATTGCATTGTTTGGATTTTGGATTTTATGCCCTAATTTCTTGTTCTTCATATTTTATTTAGATTTATTCTCAACCAAGATGAATTAGGACTTGATACAAGATGAGAACTCCATTAATGAGATAAGGTAGATGTCCTATACTTTTCTTTCATCGTTTGATGCTTTATAGAGCTATTGACCTTTTTTCTGCCCGCTGGACTTTTTAGCGTGAGTCTGATTTTAATATTTTTATCTGAAATAAATGAGGTAGGACCTGTTTGGGACTCCCTTAGGTTCTTTGAGATACGTTTCTGGTTGCTGACCCAGCCCAAGGACACCCATGGGGTGCACCATGCCTTTACATTGGTTTCTTACAATTGATAAACTACCCATGGGGTGTGACCTCGTGTTTTCCTAGTTTAAGAAAGCACTTTTGTACTTAAATGAGGCTGAATTACATTCATAGGAGATATCTTGATACCTAATTTTTGTTATTATAATATTCCATTCCTAACTTGTTTAAATACTTAAATGGAAATTTTCAAATGAGTGGGTATACTCTTTGGCTGTTTTTAGATTGCTTAAATAGTTTTGTTGGTAATTATGATTAATGGGTGGGTATACCAATGTGATGTGTTAATTGGAAATTGGTAATAAGTGGGTGGGTATATCCATGTGACATGATTAAATGAAACTGGAGTACATGAGTTGGTATACTCATGAGATGTAATGGTTTAAATGAGTGGGTATAATAATTGAATTGTTTTGAATGTAATTGTTTATATGTGTGGGTAGAATCATATGGTTTTAAATTGTCAAAGGCATTGAATGATTGATGATTTTCATAGATTTCATGAATGGAACTCCATGGAT
Source organism: Viscum album (assembly GCA_963277665.1). Taxonomy (NCBI): domain Eukaryota; kingdom Viridiplantae; phylum Streptophyta; class Magnoliopsida; order Santalales; family Viscaceae; genus Viscum; species Viscum album. The sequence goes on along the minus strand of OY728148.1, from coordinate 989,998,466 downwards.
CTGGAATGCAGTAGTGGACACCTTGGCTGATTATGCACCTTTAGTCTTTATTCCATGAGATTCCTTAGTCCTTGCTACCCCTTGGATCCAGCTATCTTGGACTCACGTAGGACATGTTGGTACACATGATCCTTGGATTTCAACCAGTGCCTATGACATGTTTCCATCGAGATTCTCCTGAGACTCGAAGAGGATTCCTTGGTCTTCAACACCATGGATTCGGCCCTTCATGATCTACACATCATTATACAACATGACTGTGGGATATATGATTGTGGCTGTACGACAAGGCCGTGGGTTTTTGATATAGTTTTCTTTATACGGTAAGGACGCATGGACATGATATGGATGGTTATGTTGAAAGGATATGTTGTTTGTTTATATTTCTTGTAGATGTCTTGTTAAGAGATGAAACTTGTTATAGGGAGCCACAAGAGGCTGTTTAGTATTACTTGTTTGTAGTAGTTATATGCCTTGGACTTTCACACTTACATTTCTACTTACTTTCACTTGTTTAGCATATTTCATAGTACTTCTTAGAACTATATAGATATTTATGTGGAAACCTACTAGGATGTTTATCTCACATCCTATTTGGGACTCCTTGGGGACCCAAACTGATTATATAGTTATAGGTGATCATAGGGGAAATCTCCTTAAAACAATTTGTTGATCATTGTTTTAGAGCATGTGAGCATAGGAATTAGATGAGGCTTGTGATGCTACATGGGAACTTTTTGGTCGTTTTGGATTTTAGATACTTGTATTTTATTATATTTCTATGTACCTATTTTTAATATTTTCTAGATACATGTATCATTTGCATCATGGTATATGAGACCCTTCTGGCTTGTTACATATTCTTGTCTTGATTTTCAATTTTATCTATAGTCATATTGTTGTATCTACTTCCACTATTTAATGTGATTGACTTCCATTGTGATAAATTATGGTAATGGGGGTATAGTCTTCCAAATGACTCACCTAGTCCCTAACTTCTAGTCACAAGCCTCTTGAATTTGGGAAGATGTGATTGAGGCCATGTAGCCAACCGGGATTGGGGCACAGTTGAGTGGAATCCAGGTTCGAGATTTTACATTTATAAAATGATTCAATGATTTCATTTAAAAATTCATTGATGTAATATAAAGATATAATATGATGCTATGCATGTACCTACTATATCACATCTAGGTGTGAATAAAATTCTTTAATGTAAAAAATAAATTCCTTTGGGAGATAATTCTTGTAGTGAGATAAATTCCTTAAACTAATAAAATATACTATGGGTGAGAAAATTCATAAAGTGGGAAAAAAATTCTAGTGAGAGAAATCCAATTTTTTGAGAGGTTAGAGAGATGGTATTTCTTGGAGACTTTTATAGCTTTAGAATCGATAATAAAATTATATATGTCACTTTTAGGGTAAGATTCAGTCAAACAATGTTATCTATCACTACAAAAAAGAGTGGTCTTAGTTAAAGTTTATTAGTGGTAGTTCTAATAATCACTACTAAAAAAACATTATTAAATATATTTTAAATATAGTGGCAGCTTCAATGAAACAACTGATAATATTTTTAAAAAATAACTGACCACGCCCCCTCCACCCGATGCCCTAACCCCCTCGCTCCCTTAGTCATGCCTCTCCCCGATGCTGGAGATTGTCCTCCCCCTTGGCGACACCTCTCCTAGACGTTGGCAATCACCCCTCCCTCTTGGCCTCGCCTCTCCCCAACACTGGTGACCACCCCCACCTCGATCACGACTCTCCCAGGTGCTAGTGACTACCTCCCTCCCCCTACCCCACACGGATACCTCATCCGCACCTCTCCTTGACGTTGATGACCACCCCTCCCCCTAGACCCTACCCCTCCCCCAACATCAGTGACTGCCCCTCCTTTTTTGTCGTCTGATTTCATGGCATTCTGAGGTCATTCGGCTGGTTTTGACCACCCTACGCAGGCTTTTCAAGCACACCAACACCTAAAAAACACATATTCTATCGTGCCGCGCAAACCAAAGGTCCAAATTATGTTTTGTCTTTTCATAAACCTCAATAATAATAATTTGGGTGTTTTTATGTGATTTCATCTCATTCCGATATCGTTCGATATGTATTTGATCGTAAAACACATGTTTTGGCCATTTACGACATGGAAAGTGCGTTTTCGGCCACCATGATCACAAGACACCTCTAATTGATGTGATGTCTAGCATAGCATTTCACAATTCAGCCACCCTTTGTGGTCGTCCGATTTCATGGAATTCTGAAGTCGTTCGGTCGGTTTTGACCAACCCACACTTATTTTTCAAGCGTGCCAAACACCTAAAAAACAGAAAATTAGTCGTGTCATGCAAAAAATGTGTTCGAATGACATTTAGTCTCCTCATACAGCTCATGAATAAAAATTAGGGTGTTTTCGTGTGATTTTATGTCATTTAAAAGTCGTTCAGCATGCATTTGGTAGTTAAACGCATGTTTTTGCCATTTACAACATGTGGAGTGCGTTTTCGGCCACTGAAGTCACATGACACCTCAGATTGACGTGTCATTTGGCCGAAAATTTCACAATTCACCCACCCTTTATTGTCGTCTGATTTCATGACATTCTGAGGTCATTCGGCTAGTTTTGACCACCCCCACGCACCCTTTTCAAGCTCTCCAAACACCTAAAAAACATATTCAGTCATTCCGCACAAACTGCGCATCCAAATGAAGTTATGTCTCCTCATAAACATCAATAATAATAATTTGGGTGTTTCTATAAGATTTCAAGTCATTATGATGTCATTCGGCATGCATTTGACAGTTAAACGCTTGTTTTTTCCATTTAGGACATGCAGAGTGCGTTTTTGGCTAGCGCAGTCACACGACACCTATGAGTAATGTGCCGTTTGGCTGACCATTTCAAAATTCACCCACCCTTTGTTTTTGTCTGAATTCATGGCATTCTGAAATCGTTCGACAAATTTTGAACACCCCACGCATGCTTTTCAAGCGCGCCAAACACCTAAAAACCAAATATTCAGTTGTGCCGTGAAAACTGTGTGTCCAAATGATGTGTCATCTCCTCGTACACCACACGAATAATAATTAGGGTGATTTCTTGTGATTTGAAGTCATTCTAATGTCATTCATCATGCATTTGACCGGTAAACACATGTTTTGGCCATTTACAACATGTGGAGTGCATTTTCAGCCAGCGCGGACACACGACACCTTCGATTGATGTGCTATCTTGGCCGATAATTTCACAATTCACCCACACTTTGTTTTTTTCCGATTTAATGGAATTATGAGGTCGTTTGGCCGATTTTGACCACCCCATGCACGCTTTTCAAGTGCGTCAAATACCTAAAAAACACATATTTAGTCGTTTTTCACAAACCATGCGTATGAATGACATGTCGTCTAATCTTACACCTCACGAATAATAATTAGGGTGTTTTCGTATGATTTCAAGTCATTCTGATGTTGTTCGACATGCATTTGAATGTTAAACACATGTTTTGGCCATTTACGACATGGGGAGTGTGTTTTCAGCCACTACGGTCACACGAAACCTATGATTGATGTGTTCTCTAGCCGACTGTTTCACAATTCACCAACACTTTGTTGTCGTCTGATTTCATGGCATTCTGAGGTCGTTTGGCTAGTTTTGACCACCCCGCGCACGCTTTTCAAACGTGTCAAACACCTATAAAACACATATTTAGTCGTACCGTGCAAACCGCGGATCCGAATAGAGTTTTGTCTCCTCTTACACCTCATGAATAATAATCAGGGTGTTTTTTGTGATTTCAAGTCATTTTGGTATCGTTAGGCATGCCTTTGACCGTTAAACGCATGATTTGTCCATTTACGACATGCTGAGTGTGTTTTTCAGCCAGCACAGTCACACAACACCTCCGATTGACGTGCCATCTTTTTTACCATTTCACAATTCACCCACCATTTTTTGTCTGGGTTCATGCCATTTTGAGGACGTTCGGCCGGTTTTGACCACCCCACGCATGCTTTTTAAGCACGCCAAACACCTAAAAAATAAATATTCAGTCATACCGCGCAAACCATGCGTCTGAATGATGTTATGTCTCCTCGTACACCTCACAAATAATAATTAGGGTGTTTTCTTGTGATTTAAAGTCATTTAGATGTCTTTCGGCATTCATTTGACCGTAAAACGCATGTTTTGGCCATTTACGACACATGGAATGATTTTTCGGCCATCACGGTCACACTACACCTCTGGTTGAGGCATAGTTGACTTGTACCCATCACAAATGACCAATGTATCATTTTCCTAATGTATCAACACAATCTGAATGTATTTGATCAGTTTCCCGTATGTCAGTTGTTGTTTTCTCTTAAAATCTGGTCCATTTAAAATAAATGTGAGACACTTTGAGTGGTACCAACCATACCGTACATCAGATTGATGCAGGGTTGACTCCTACAAATAAAAAATATACGATGGATCATTGTACTAAAGTATCAATAGAATCCAAATATGATTGGTCCATTTTCCGCATTTCAGTTTTTGTTTTCACTTAAAATGTTGTCCATTTCAAATAAAAGTGAGACACATTGAGTGGTACCAGCGACACCGTGCCTCGGATTGAGGTGGGATTGAGTCATATAAATCACATATTAACTATGGATCAATTTCTTAAAGTATCAACATATTCCAGATTCGTTTGGTCAGCTTTCTGTATGTTAATTATTTTTACTTAAAAGGGTATCCATTTTAAACAAAAGATAGACACTTTGAGTTATACCAGCCACACCGTGTGTCAAATTGAGGAAGATTTGACTCGTACATGTCATATATGAATTTTGGATCATTTTCCTAAAGTATCAACCCAATCAAAATGTGTTTTTTCGGTTTTTCGTATGCCAGTTAGGAAAATCGTGCAACAATAGTGATAATATCTTATACTAAAATTATAGACATTGTGCATGATGTGCGTCCCCTAGTGCATGGTTAGGAAAAATCATGCACATTACTTCAAATAAATATCCCTATATGGTTGGAAGACACCCTGTGGGATGGACTTAAATTTTTTACTAACTGTTAGGCATAGGGTTTTTTTACGCCGATCGGGGTTCTGAGCTCCGAACTAGCCCCAAAAGCCCCATAAACCACTATAACATCATTAGGCTTCCATATTTGGTCAAAAATAAAGAGTTATACAGAATTCAAAAATATCAATACCAAAGTGAAAAACCAGGTTAAAAAATAAAGAGTTATACAGAAGTCAAAAATGTAATGGATCAATCTTCCCCTAATCCCCATCACCATCACCACTATCATCATCGGCCTCATCCTCGCCACCGTATTTGTCCTCTTCATCATCCTCGTCATCTTCTTGATGCTCATCCTCATCCCCATCCTCGCCCTTGGCCCCATCATCTCCCTCGTTCTCATCCTCATCCTCGCCCTCATCCACTTCAGCAACCTCGTCATCACCAGGAACGTCATCATCTCGACCACCACTAGAACTGCTACCTGGTGAATAGGATAATGCACCCATTAGTGACATATATGGCTGACAAGCCACTCTGGCCTCTGGTGTAAGTGATAAAGATAAATCTTTGTTCTATTTCATAAATTCTGTCTCCCTCATTTGAACTAGTTCTTCCAACTCTATGTCCCTTTTATCGGACTCTCTTGCATGCTTCTTGACATGTTCCAACTCGGTGGTTCTAGAATGGATACCTAGAGAGGACCAATACCTTGTTGGGACTATATTCTTACCAGGTCGATAGCATATTCGACCATAGTTCTCATCTCCCAAAACCTGATATAAATGATCATGTGGCCCTAAATTGTCAGGCTCTAGGGCATCAATGGCCTCTAATTCAGCCTATTAGAAATATTAATAGATTATTAAATTTCAAAATAGATTTAGACTTTTAAATAAAAAAATTAAAACTTACAATCTTTTCCTGTTTCGATTCAATAAACACAGTTCCATCTTTTTTCCTTCTACACGAGCAAAAAAAAATTCTCGAGGGAGACATCATTCAACATTCAATATTTTCTTCAGTAATGAAATTAAAATAATATAAATTGAAAGTATAATCATATATACAATATTCAATAAATCACATAATTTAAGTAAGAAACAATAAAAAGGTAAAGTATTAATGAAAAATTGTAAACAACTATATCGTACCAGCTGCCTTTCATGATCTGACTTAGTAGTGCACCCCAAAGTGGGGAGGTATTTCTTTGAATCAATGTTTTATTTATTTTTTTTCATAAGATTCCAAAATAATGTATAATAATAAATAAGATGATATTAATGAAAAATATGAAAACTAACATTTAAATACCTCAAATCAGATTAATAACTTAAAATTGGCAGTCGCCCAATGGGTAATAATTTGGAGATATTGCTCTATCGGGTAGTCATAAAAGATAGGTACTTTCTCCAACTCTGTTCCCACTCTATCACACCATCCAACAAACTTCTCATTCTTATAACCTCTCCAAAGCTTTCCTATATCCACTAAAAGTGATGGTCATGCACCTTCGCCATTAGGGAAGTTAAACCGAAGCTGACACCGAATAGATTAATTCATATAAATATTAAAAAAACTACATTAAATCCAATAGATTTTTTACCCATATTTGTGCCCACACATTAACCTTGACTTCGTGAGGCAGATGTCCCCAAGAGAGAGGGCTTATTGGAATGATGTCGGAGTATTTAGCTAGTGTCGCGAAAAACTCCGACATTCCAGTCCAGATTTATCAATCATTTTTCATTCATCATTGTATTCAACCATCAACTGTTTTTGGTGGTTCCATACTGCACGCAAGAGAGTACGCCCCCTCCCCCGCATACCACGCAAGAGAGTATGCCCCTCCTCCCCCTCGAACCACCGACCTCCATACCGGGATCACCATATGATTGTCTAACTCTGACACCACCCCCCTCCTACCACCAGCCTCTGTACTGGGAGCAATATGAAGCTCCAAATAAGATATCTCTTGTCCAGGGGGTCAATCCAGAAAAAAAGGTTAACAGAAAAGTAAACACATGATATTATAAGTTAGTGAAATATATATATCTGAAATAAAATACTCACAACATGGATGAGTGGATGAACGCCCTTCTGTGTCATGCGATGATTATTTTCTGTCATCTTTTTCCACCGCATCTCTTCAATGGGTGTCATATCCTGCAATGAAAACAAACATGGAAGTAATTAGAAAAAAATAACTAATGTGTAACCCAATAAACATAATATAGAAAATCCATTCCAATAAAAAAACATAAAGAAATAGAATATTTAAGGTGGTTTGAAGGTAAGTACTGGGATACACACTCTGAATGATGTAGGTGTATTCATTGAATCATGTCCCAATTGATTTTAGAGAGGGGCCTTCAATAGTTATAGTTATGGATTTGATTAGAAACACAAATAAAAAGGATATCCAGGAATTGTGATGTACCAAACCAAAATTCCAGTCATTAGTGACCCAAACCGAGATGGCCACATGGCCTCAAGCACATCTACCAAAATTCCAAATTTTATTGACTTTTAGTGAGAGCCTTTGCTGTGTTTGTGGGAGACTATTCCCTCATAACCTAAGTTTCACAATTCTAAAATTATCAGTTAAAAGTGGAATAATGATAAAAGTGGGAAAATATTGGAAATGGATGAAAATATCCAAATTAGTAATACAAACTAATAATAGAATCATAAATTGAATGATGGTAATGTATGTCATGTATCAAGAAGAAAAACATAGTTACAACTATCAAGATGTAGTACTATACAAGAGGCTCAATAAATTCTAAAATTCGACCTACCTTATTGAGCTAAAACCCAATCATCTAGTTCATCGGTGGAAAGAGTGTGAGTGATGTCAATAACTCTAAATCTACAATTATTAATAAAGGTGAATTGCCTCGTCATTGAATCAAATCATTGGTAAAGGGAAGATTTTTACCAATGGTTGCACACAACCGTTGGTAAAAGAGGACTTCAAGGCCCCTTTATAGGCATCCCAAATAGAGGCACATGCCTCAGGCCCCATTATGTGTTATAGGCATCCCAAATCATTCACTCATGTTCAATAAATCATTATTGTCACCTCTATGGTCATACCTTTCATTGCCCAATTAGTTCTTCAAGTCAATCGCACCCCATGGGTGGATAATGATTAGGCTTCTACACTAATAGGTTGTTCATGGCAGGTAAAAAAGTTTAATTTCATAATGTATAGACAAAAACATTTATTTTTAAATTTGAGATTAATAATAATGTATGTCAATGATAATAAGATTATTGAATTAAACTTGTGACTTATATAACATTATTATGGATGTATACACAGGCCAGCATGGCTAGTGAAAATCACCCCACCATCATAAGTGGATATTGGCCAAGAAAGAAACATAATATACAACGTACAGTGAGAACCATATTTAATTCACCCTATAGTTATATTAGTATAGTTATCTTAGGAATACAATTATCACACATTACTAACCATGCCGCAATAAACAACCTCGAGTGTATGAGTTTTCTATCTGATCTTAACAACATCATCACACTTTCTTAACATGATGTGAATCATGTGGAATATGGATGATATTAACACAAAATTCCCAACAATACCAATCCTTATATGAATTGAAAATTTATGTATGATATTATCATATAATTCATTTTGAATCAAATTTTATTCACTATCAATGCCCAACACAAACACCCAAATCAAACAGAAAACAAAAGTCATACACACCCAAATTAAAATAGAAAACCAAAACAGTAGATGTAGAACATTAAAATGAAAGTATCACTTACAAATTAGAAGTGTAGTACTATGAAATTTTGAAAATGGATCGGAACGAAGAATTTCGACAGTAGGGTAAACAGAATCCCACTTCTCCACTTCACCCAAATGAAAACATAAAACCAAAATAGTAGATGAAGTATCACTTATATAATACAAGTGAAGAACTGATAAATCTTAAAGATGGAAGGATTTCATCCATAAGGGAAGGAAAATCCCAATTCTCCATTTTGTTTAGGGCTGCAGTTGCATGGAATGGGGGAGTTTGAGAGTTTGTGAATTTGGGGACACACATTCCCAAAGGTATGTAAAAACCATTGGTAAAGGATGATTTAAACCTCTCTATACCAACAGTTTAAGAAAACCATTGGTATAGATTATACTTTTCCCAACAGTTTTGAAAAACTGTTGGGAAAAGATGATTTAACCAGATTTTAGAAACAGTTTCCTTAAACCATTGGTAAAATTACTCTATAAGCATTGGGAAAACCTCCCTTTCTAGAAGTGAATTAATATGAAAGAATTGGGTTTTGGGGGTTGGTAAAATGTTCAATAATTATTATCCTTTATATCTTTTATTTCAGTTTGACAATACAACTATTAAATCTCATGTTTAAACTACTATTATTTATTTATAAATTGTGGAATATCATTGAATGTTTGATAACTCTCAATTCCACCTCCTCCTTTAATCCAAGTTGCTGACACACCTTTGTCTAGAATGTGTCATCTTCCAAGACCCGATTCAATCAAAGCAGTTTTATCCATTGAATAGATAAACTCCAATGTGTGATGAACTAAGAAATAGAGACAAGGAAATTGATAAAATAAAAGAATAGGGATAGGTTGAGTTGCATGTCATCAGAACCAGTCACAACATCGGGGACATTCACCTTACCCATGCATGCTACTAAAATCTATCTACAAACATAAAATTAAACATTAAATAAAATTCATGAAAATATTCACCTCCCCCCAGGCCAAGTCTCAAGGTAAACATTTCATTTCCATGAGTAATATATTACATGGTGGAGTGGGTGGAAGAGGAGAGAGAGAGGGGTAATGAAATAAAGAAAAGTGGATGGAGAAACACAAATACATGGATTAATAAAAATAAAATTTGAATTACAATTTAAAACTAATAAAAAATAAAATTAAAATAAAATTAAAATATGAAATAACGGGTGAATGAGGAGAAGAATCACCCCGTGCCCTGATGGGAACCCTCCTTAGTTGTGGGTGTTGAGTTGATGATTTGGGAAGTAGTCGAGGGCCTCCTTTTATAAGCAGAATTCTGTCTTCTAAACTTTTGCTTGTTGTTGGCCCATTAAATGGTCGATTCACACGTGGACCCCTTCATAAAATTTGGTAACAAATATGTTTTCCATTAAACCTCCAAACTTCATCCCATTTATCCATTGTATTACGTAGTTATGGAATTTGAATTGAATAAAGATTTTTATGGCTGAAATTTCCAAGAAGATTCCTTCAAATGTATAACGATCAATGGAAACCTTAACGACTTAAAAACTCTCCCAAAATTGTTTTAGAGTTGTTCTGATGTGTTCTAGTGCTATCCCTAGTGTAATAACATAAATGGGAGTTGAGGAGACTGTTTTGTGCATCTGTTACGGTTGTGGGGTCCACGCTGTCCGCCCAGAATAGTTTCCAACTTCATTGAATTTCTTGGACTAATAGATATTCGAATCAACTCTAGGACCTAAAAAGAAATTTGAATGAAATAAAATCAGGATTCTAAAAAATCACTAATTTTGGAATTATATTTTTTATGAAATGACAATAATACCCTTGTCGTAAAAATCTTTCAAAAGTCCAAAATTATGCACTTTTATCAATTTTTCTCATAATCATTCTAAAATTCAAATTACCCATTATTTTAATAAAACATTGAAATACATGGGTTTTATCATTAAAAAATATTAAAAATAATCATTATTTGATCAAAAATATGCACATAAATTTTCTATGTCACATACCCCCACACTTAAACCATGCTTGTCCCCAAGTATAAAATCTCAAAATGGAAATAAGAGGACACCAATATTACCAATATTTAAATTCCAAGGAAATAAAATGAAAAAGAAATTCAATGTGAAATCAAACATTCAAAAATATTCATAAAATATCAATTTAATTTCCCATTTTTGATAGAAACAAATAATTCACACATTTTACTTCTAACCTTTGAAAATTGATGGAACTTATCCTTTCATTCATTTAAGATCCTTTATTAATTATTATTAACCATGAGAAGTAATGATTTACCTCACTTTTGATTTTTTCTCTCACCACATATTATACAATTCAAGTAGATTTATTCTCATATCATGAAAACATGCTCCTTATACATAGTCTTGTAATTGAACTAAATTCTCCACTTTGTAAAGACAAAACACACATAAAATCATGAGGAATTTCAATTAAGGTTCTATTGACTCGGAGGATTAAGGTTGGTAGGATTTGATGCTTTAAAAATTAAGGCTCATGCAGGAGGAAAATCTCTTAAGTACAATAGATGATTTGAAAAGTAAAAATATAATGAAATTATCCCCTTCAAAGTAGCAACACCTAATTCCCAAAACTCAAAGAAACGATTATGATCAAGTAAGTATAACGAATGATTTGTGCACCCTCTTGATTTTTTTATTTTTTAATTTTCATTCTTTTTTTAAAAGATATAATTATATCAAATCTCACATCCATCATCTAACCAAATACGATCATAAGATCATCGGTCTAGAAAATGGTGATTTTTTGTTTTCCCAAATCCCAACCCATTTTTTTCTCTTTTTGTTGGTTATTTTTGTCATTATTATTATTATTTTTATTCAAGAGGGGAAAAAATAGAGTATAATGAATGATTCCACAACCTTTTACAATTACAATAATAATACCCCACACTTCTTCCTTACAATGTATATTATCCCGTCCACCATGATTCACTTTTACCCCACACTTCAACTTTGAAATATCATGGAAATACTCAAAGGAGGGTAGGAATGGATAAAAATGGCTTGAAACATGACTCATTCCTATAATGGTCATTCATTGTCTATATGGGATAAAATAAGGATTGATGTAAAGGTGGTCTTTTAAGGAAAATTGGATTTCCAAAAGATGCCTCAATCATTTTAAATGTGTTTTTCCATAGTCATATCTTTGATAAGTTTCAATACAAGTTCTTGTCAGTAACATGTCCCAAGATCATCCAAGAAATATACTCAAGAATAAATAAGAAGTACATGGTCTATAAATCTTCTTGGGAATGGATAATATAACATTGGACAATCACTCATGGCAGTACTAATGAATCAATTCACAAGAACTTCATAAATTCAATGCATGAAGGATGGTAGAGAAATTTCATTTACATGAATCAATTAATTCCTTCAAATCATGAGTCCTTACTTCAATATCAATGATTTATTTTAAAAATTCAATTATTCATTTCAATCATTTAATCAAATCAACATTGAAATCTAAAACATAGAATCACAGGATTCCTAAGAAACTCAAGTCTCTTTAATAAGTCGAGTAAAACATGAATTCAAGTGTGGGCATGAAATTTTATCTTTAAAGACAAAAACATGTTTTGGAAAAAAATGTGGAGAGTTTAAAATATAAAACAAAAAAATTGAACACCCTTTTTCCATGAAACTTGGTCCTTCCCCTTTACTATTTGGTGATTCCTTCTACCATCATGTTCCTACAAAAGAAAATTACTCAATTAATCACAATGATCATTTTGTTTAATCTCAAAATAAAAGAGGGAGGTGACCACATGTTAAATTATTTCAATAAAAATAAATTGAAATATAAATTCCAAGAAAGAAAGTAAAGATAAATATTGGTATTATCCCCCACGTGGGCCTTGAATTTTGACTACCTCTAGAGAGTAGTACCTACTATTATCTAAATTCTGATTGAGGATAAAGAATCTTTGATTTGAACCACCACATGTGGCTTTTCCTAGCTTTTTATTCATCCTTCTGGGAAAGATTTCACAATATCCCCCCCTTTACAATGTGTTATAACTTGCATGGTGGGGGTAGGATGAAGTATGAATCATCCTCTTTGTTTGCTGATACTTGTGAAACCTCTTCTTCTTTGTCCATTAGTTACTTGAGGTATGCTTCATCAAAATAATAGTCAATGGGAATGTTAGAGTGTAACTCATTTTGAATAATATTAAAACATGAAGTATCAAGATCGAATAATTCACCATAAATGAAGCTTTTTTCATCGTTTCCTTATGGAAGTACACTATCATATCTTCATGAACATCCTTCAATAAATATTCAATGTGTATAGGGAGCTCCATATGTTCCTCATCATGTGCACATCGAGGTTCTTCTTCATCCTCCAAGGCAGAGTTGAGGTTGTATAATTCTGTATAATCAAAACCACATGGAGTGATATAGAATTCATATTCAATAAAATTAGAAGGGATAGTGTCAATGAATGGTTCAACTCCATGAGTCGGTTCATCTTCAATCTCTGCCTTAGTGGTAAGTGCATCTTGGAGTATACTCTTTGAGGATAAAGGTAAGTAGTGAGGCTCCTCTATCTTGACTTCAAATTGCACCAATTGGGTGATTACTTCCTTCAGTGGTGCTGAATCTTATTCTTTGTATTGTATGGGGAAGTTTGGTAGTTCCTCATATTTAATCAAGAATTCATCCAATCATTTTTGATCTTCCACTTGTAGCTCAACAGATACGTCTTCCTCCCTTTCTTGCCCAGGTTCATCAATTTCAAATATAAGTGGTGAAATTTATTCCACCACTTTCTCATGTTCTTCCTCTGTATTAGGATTGAGTTTCTCTATTAATGCATGAACATAATAAAAATCTCTATTACCCTTTCTGGTTAGTTGTTCAATGCTTTCTTTAAGTTCATGCATCTGATCTCTTCTAAAATATTCATCTTCTTCTTTTTTTTGTTTCTACAATTATGAGTAATTTTTCCATGCATAATATTATGAATTTGAATACATCATGGAAGTCTTTTTTAGTTTTTTAAATAAAATTATATATAAAAAATATGTGAAAATAGAAAAAGTAAATGAACTAATGATAGGATCCCCAGAAACTGCGTCAGCTTTGATGCACGTCTGTTTTGGGGTGTGGGAAAAAATAAATATATTTTTCCTCGTGCAGAACAGTGGCTGAACAGTGTCATCTCTCTTGAAGATCCTTCTCAATGTATTACAATTAATTTATTTAATTCACCAATTCTAGCCCTTTTTGTGGGTTTGTTTATCAGATGAAAGTGATTAAAATATTTTTGAGTTTTTTATTTTTTAAAATAATGACATGTGAAGCAAGAATTCTGAATTTATACTAAGATTCATTTATAAATTGAATGAACTAATAAGAAAGAACTTGGTTTTGGGGGGTTGGTTAAATATTCAATCATTATTCTCTTTTATATTTTTTTTATTTCAGTTATATAATCCAAACACGAAATCTCATGTTTGAATTAATATTCATTATTTATAAATTGTGGAATATCTTTGAATGTTTGAGCACTCTCAATTACACCTCCTCCTTTAATCCACGTTGGTGACACAGCTTTGTCTAGAATGTGTCATCATCCAAGACCCAGTTCAATTGAAGTCATTTCATCCATTGATTATCTCAACTCCAATGTGTGAAGAACTAACCAATTGAGAGAGGGAAATTTATTAAATAAAATAATATGGATAGGTAGAGTTGCATGTTATCAGTGGTATTCACAACATCATGGACATTTGACTTACCCGTGCATGCTACTCAAATATTTCTAAAAACTTAAAATCAAACATTATAGAAAATTCATGATCACCTTCACCACCCCTTTGGCCAAGTCTTGGGGTTATCCTCTCATTTCCGAGAGTAATAGATTACGTGGTGTAGTGGGTGGAAGAGAAGAGAGATATAGGGAAAGAAATGAATAAAAGTGGATGGAGAAACACAAAGGCATGGATTGATAAAAATAAAATTTGAATTACAATTGAAAAATAATACCAAACTAAAAATAAAAAAAAATAAAATGATGAAATGGGGTGGGAAGAGAGGTGTATAATTGTCTCATTCCCCGTTGAGAACCCTCCTTGGCTGTTGGTGTTGGGATGATAATTTGGGAAGGAGGCGAGAGCCTCCTTTTATAGGCAGAATTATGTCCCCGAAACGATTCTGCATTGTTGGCATAATAAATGGTATATTAACACATGGAATCCTTCATAAATGTTATTCCTAAATGTTTTTCCATTCAACCTCTACATTTCATCCCATTTAGACATAGTATTAAGGAGGTATGAAATTTTCATTGAATAAGACTTTTTATGGCCGAAAATTCTAGGAAGATCCCTTCAAATGTATAACGATCAATGGAAACCATAATGACATCAAAACTCTGCCAAAATTGTTTAAGAGTCATTCCGATGTGTACTAGTGATATCCCATGTAGAATAACCTAAATTAGAGGCGAGGAGACCAATTTGTGCATCCGTTACGGTGGTGAGGTCCACGTTGTTCGCCCAGAAAAGTTTCAAATTCAATGAATTTTTTGGACTAATAGATATTTGAATCATCTCTAGGTAATAAAGATAAAGTTGAAGAAAATAAAATAAGTATTATAAAAAAAATTAAACAGTAATTTATGACTTATATATTTTAATAAATGACAAAATACCATTTTGGTAATAATCTCTCAAAAATCCAAAATTATGCACTTTTCCCAATTTTTCTAATAATCATTATAAAATTAAAATTACCCATTATTTTAATAAAACATTGAAATACATGGGTTTTATCATATAAAAAAATTAAAAAATCCTCATTATTTGATAAAAAATATGCACATTGTGTTTTTTTTTGTCAGAGATGTCATGCCTCCTTGTCTGGTGTTATCATAATATGTCATGCCTAAATTGATTAAATGCTTAAATGGAACTTGTTAAATGAGTGGGTATACTTCTTATTTGTTTTTAGATTTCTTAAATGGTTTTTTGGTAATTATGATTAATGGGTGGGTATATCAATGTGATGTGTTAAATGGAAATTGGTGATAAGTGGGTGGGTATAACCATGTCACATGATTAAATAGAAGGGGAGTACATGAGTGGATATACTCCTGAGATGTAATGGTTTAAATGTGTAGGTATACTCGTTGTTTGGTTTTTAATGTAATTATTTATATGAGTGGGTAGACTCATATGGTTAGAAATTGATAAATGTATGGAATGGTTAATGATTTATATAGATTCCAAGGATGGATCTCCATGGATTTGGAACGTATTAGTGGACACCTTGGTTGAGTATTCACTTTGGGTCTTGATTCTATGGGAAGTCTTAGGATTTGTTTTACATTAGATCTAGCTTGATTGGACTCATGTAGGACATGCAGATACACATGCTCCAAGGTCTCCAACCAATGCATATAATGAGTTTCTATCGAGTGGATACTAGGGCTTGATGATGATTTCGTGGTCTTAAATAAATCAGATTCATCCCTTCATGGTCTACACTTCAATATATGGCACGATCGTGGGATATATGTTTGTGGTTGTAGGACAAGGTCATGGGTTTTTGATATGGGTTTCTTTATAGAGTAAGGATGTGTGGATAGGATATGGATTGTTTTATGACAAGGCTGCGTTTTTTTGTTTATATTGACTATAGGTTCCTTGTTAGGAGCTGCCACTTATTGCAGGGAGCCACAAGAGGCTGTTCAGTATAACTTTTTTTGCGTTGGTTATAAGCCTTGGGATTTCACACTTACATTACTGCTTACTTGTACTTGTTTCGCATATTTCATAGTGCAGCTTAGAATTGTATATATATTTGGGTGGAAAACTACTAGGATATTTATCTCACACCTTGTTTGAGACTCCTTGGGGACCCAAACAAATTATATCGTTTCAGGTGATAGTAGGGGCAAGCTCCCTAACACTAGTTGTTGATCATTTCTTTATGGCATGGGAGCATGAGAGCCAGCTAAGGCTTGTGATGCTACTGTGAAACTTTTTGATATTTTTGGATTCAGGATATGTGTATTGTACTTTATTTCCAGGTATATTTTTTGGTTGATTTCTAGATCATGTATCATCTGCATCATGGTATATGAGACACTTATGGCTTGTTATATATTCTTGTCTTGCTTATCTATTTAAGCTATTGTCCGCTTATTGTATTTACTTCTTCTATTGAATTTGATTGACTTCCTCTATGATATACTCTGGTAATGTTGGAATAGTCTCCCCAATAACTCAACTAGGCCCTCACCACTAGTCGAAAGCATCTGGCATTTGAGGAGTGCGCTTGACGCCATGTATCCAACCAGGCTTGGGTCACTATTGAGTGGCATCTGAGTTTAGGACGTTACAAAGTGGTATCAGAGACAATTTCTTTTCTATTTTGATTTACTGTTTAGAGACAATAGACATGGATATGAAGGAAAATGGAATTTGATAATGAGCTATGCTCGAGTGTAGCTGACTCATGTACAATAAAAATCCAAATTACCCTAAATAAAATTGCTATTTCCTGGTTTTGATTATTACAGTTGATTTGATTTCACCATTTGGTGACACAAATGTTTTATGATGATACTATTAATGCAATCGTGGCTTCTATTTTTTTGCAACCCGATGATATGAGGGTATTCCATCTCATGCATCATATAGTCTCTTGTTAGAAATAACATATCATGCATTATATCATGCCATTTAAGATGAATTATTTGATGCATGCTATTGTGAAAGGTGCTCTAATAGTTGTTCCTGATTTTGTGATAGAATTTGTGCAGAGGATAGAGATGTGACATCATCTTTCAATTCATAAGGGGTATGGGCTCTTGTGAAATAGAAAATGAAGTACCTTTTAAATTAAAATTTTATAGTGAATTTGATGTGTATGGATTATATGGGCATCAAATTTTGGTTCATGAGGTGTTATGGGTCCTCAAGGATCAGAACATGGTGTACCATTGGTTAAATCATTTCAAATAATGACAGTTAAATGAAAATAAATGGAAAATAAAGACTTGACCTACACCCAGATTTTGAGTGGGTGATAGGTAGTGTTTCTAGTGGTGTTGTGGTTGTTCATTATACAGTCATGGATTTAGGATTAGGTTTTGTGTTATGACTTGTTTTTAGGAGGGGTTTGACATATCTTATGCTTTTGAGATGCGACTTTGATATCATTCCTTTCTAAGGCGAGTGTTTGGAATTATAGAGGCATGTCACCATGAAGACCTCCAATGGTATGCCAAGAGGGTGGTGATAACCATGCTTCGAAGGTGGCATGCCATGAGAAACTAGTGGATCCTCTTTTAGTGTTTTTTGTGGTACAATAGGATATTTTAGACATTGGTGCTGAAGCATAGTTCCACGAGGGGTTATTTTTCTATATGCAGACTTTTCAAGGAGCACCTTAGCGTACCATGACTATGGCCGAGATGACATGGGTGTTCTAGCAACAACATCCTTTGATGTTTTTGGGGGATGATGGTCCAAAAGCTTCTGAATTGTGGCTTGAGACCACACTAGCTATCTTCGAGTTTCTGAAGACACCTCTTTAGTGGAGGGTCAAGCTCACCCCTTATATGATACATGGAGTAGTAATGTACTAGTGGAATGTTCTGAACTAGGCTGAAAGGCTACGAGATATGGGTTGGACTGATTTCCAGACCTACTTCTTTGACAACATTTACCCCAAGACACTATGGGCAGAGTGATCTAGTGAGTTCATGCTTCTAGACTGGGGCACCATAACGGTTATAGAGTACTCAATATAAATTACAGAGTTGCATAGTTTTGCACTGATGTACCTTACTGAAGAGATGTTGAGATCGAGATGCTTTGAGGAAGGCCTCTGACATACTATCAAATCCTAGGTAAACGTGTTCTGGTTGACATCTATCACTGAGATTATGAATCAGGTACTGATTATAGAGTGGAACCTGAGGGAATTTGAGGATATAGAGCAGGGAAATGTTTCTTCTCAAACTAGTGGTTCTACATATTCAGGAAGGAAGCACCATTTTGATGCTTCCCATAAGATGAGCATCAGTTTGGATATGAGTTCTAGTAGTTCAGTGTTTTTTTACTAGTGTGGCAGGAGAGGAAACATAAAGAATAAGCATGACTGCGACCCAGTCAAGTGCCGAGCTTATGGAGGGATGGGCCACATGCAATGGTTTTACAGGACCATACCTCCAGTTGTGAGTGGTAGGGGGCCATCTTCGATATCAGGTTCAAGAGTAGGTTTCTAAGATCTGTGTCAAGCAGGGAGCTAGAGCAATGCATGCCGATCAGGCTGCAGAAATAGTGGTCTTTCCTCAGGTATCTATACACCAATTACTCCTATAGATCGAAGGGGGCCTACTCTTAGCAGTGAGGTTGTTTCACATGATCATGGTATAGGTCAATTATATTATGTACAACCTACCCCTGAGGAGAAAGGTTTCATACTGTCTACAGTGAGAGGAATGATCTTAGTAGCCTCTATTATTGCATCTTCTCTTTTTGATACAGGTGTCTCTCATAGTTTCATAACCGCACCTATGGTGAAAATCCTTGGGCTTGATGTGTGGTATTTTGAAAGAATTTTAAAGCTAGAAATACTAATGGGAATCAGAATGGATGATGTGCTCTAGTGCTGGGAGTGACTCCTTGAGGTTGGTGGGTGTTACTTCATTTGAGATATTTTTGTCTTTGAGATGATAGGGTTTGACATCATTCTTGGGATGGGCTGTTTTGTATTTTATCAATCTTTAATTGTCTACTATCACCTAAGGGTAACTTTCACATCACTATAGGATGCATTTTTTACTCACAAGGGTGAATGGAGTGTCTCGGCGAGTTGAGATGGACTAGATTATCATGAGTTGGGCAGAATGACAGCCTAGATTTCCATTTTGTATTTTAGATGGTCAGGGAGTGAGTCCGTAAGACTTTCCTCTAATGGTGGATCCTTTCTGCGACATGTTACCAAATGAATTTTCTAGTTTACCTCTCAAGAGAAAGGTTTATTTCACTATTGAAATAGTGTTATGAACTGCACTAGTATCCATTTCTACTTACTTGGTGGCTATGATGGAGTTGTATGAAATTAAGTGGAAGCTAGAGTTTTTGGAGGAAAAGGGGTTTATCCGACATAAAACAACTCTATGGGGTATTTTAGTTCTTTTTTCAAAAAAGGTGGATATAACTCTTAGGCTATTTGGGTATTATCTTAATTTGAATCAGCTAATGGTTAAAAACTGATATCCCTTTCCACAAATAGATAAAATATTTGATAAGATTCTAGGATCTCGAGTATTATTGAAAATTGAACTAAGGTTAGGATATCACTAGGTACATATTTGACCCACAGACAGACCTCGTACAAACATACATACTAGGTATGATCTATATGTGTATTTGTTTATACCATTCAGTCTCACAAACACGATAGTAGTTTTCATGGTGCTGATGAACTGAGTGTTCCATCCTTAATTGTGACACATCAAGTATTGGGCTGGGAGTAGTGCTGATGTAGGGGGATAGAGTTTTGGCATATGAGTCTCAGTTTCTAAGGCCATGTGAGAGGAATTACACTATGCATTATCATGAGCTTGATGTAGTTGTTCATGCTTTTCACTATTAGAGAGATTATTTATTGGGATATCATTTTTTGCTGTATACCACTTAAAAATACTCAAGTATATATTTACCCATTATTATTTGAATATGAGGAAAAAAAGGTGGGTGGAGTACCTAAAGTCTTTTGACTTCAAGATTGAATACATGACTGGTAAAGGTAATGTAATGTTCGATGCAATGAGAACATGGACTCAGATATAGACAGTGCATCAGGCAAGTAGTGAGTGGAAACATATGGCGTTATTATCTAAGATCTATATGGAGGTGCACAACAGTTAGGGATAGACATATCTAACATCCATAGTTGTGAACTCTACCCTATTGGATAAAGAAAGAATGAGACTGTTATCCAATTCAGAGTGTCTAGTCCAATAGGAGAGTGTGGATGGTGAGGACCCTCCTCCTGGTTGGACCGTAGGTGTTGATTAGATCTTACATATCGATTGATGTGTTTGGGTTTCAGTGGATATACATGGGGATATGATGTCGGAGTTCCATGCTTCATCTTGGGCACTGCATCCCGGAGTCTGCAATATGTACTGTGACTTGCATCATCAATAGTAATGGCCGTGTATGAAATCTGAGGTAGCTAGTTTTGTTACGAGGTGTGACACCTGCCAGCATGTGAAGGAGAAACATCAGTGACCATCCATGATTTTATACCAGTTACTTATTCCAAAGTGGAAATGAGATGATGTAATAATGTATTTCATGACTGGTTTACTAAGGTCGCCTTGAGGTAATGATGTTGCGTGGGTTGTTGTTGACGGGATCAAAAAGGTTGATCATTTATTGCCGATCAATGATACCTTCGTTGTAAATGTTCTTGTAAGGTTGTATATAAATGAGATAATACAACTTCATGGGTTCTCACATTCTATCATTTCAAATAGGGATTCCCACATAACATCTCATTTCTTATAGTGTTTTCAGAGGGCACTAGGTACATAGGTGCTTCTGAGCACAGTCCACCACCCTTAGGCTGATGGCCAATCAGTGTGTATGATGCAAGTGATAGAGAACATGATGAGAGAATGTGTCCTAGATTTTGGGGGATCTTTTGAGAGACACATTATTCTTGATGAGTTAACCTATAATAACAATTATTAGGTAATGATACAGATGTCTCTTTATGAGTCTTTGTACTGTAGGCTATGCCAATCACCCTTGTGGTGGCTAGAGGTAGGAAAGGTAGCATTACTGGGACCTTGTCTCATGCAAGAGAATTTTGAGTAGATCTAGTTGATTTAGAAGCAAATGGCTACTGCAAAATCTTGATAGAAATCTTATGCCGATCACCATATATGACCTCTAGAGTTTGAGGTTAGGGATCAGGTTTTTTTATGTGTTTCACTAAGGTTGGGACATAGAAGGATCATGATATAGGGTAAGCTTTCACCACTATATATTGGGCCATTCGAGATACATGAGAGAGTAATATCAGTAGAATATTAGTTTTAGTTACCTCAGAGGTACTGAGCCATGCAAGACGTCTTCCACGTATCACAACTACGCCATTATAATTCGGACCCATCTCAATCTTTTCAACTAGAGGAGGTTGCGCTACAATTTGATGCATCCTTTAAGGTGAATCTAATTTTTATTATTGAAAGTAGAATGAAGGTTATACAAGGCTAGTTAGTTATTCTAGTACATGTTCTTTGGAAGAAAGATCGTTCACAATACGATACTTAAGATCGAGAGGCCGACATACGTGCTCAATGACAGGAGTTTTTTCAAATGGACCTCGACTACCCAAGAGAGGGAAATTCGGGGAAGAATTTCTTTACGTGGGGAAGATTGTATGATCCTAGGAATTTCATGAGGTATGAATCCTTTACATTCTTTTTTGGCTTCGACCCTAAGCTAGGCCATGGGCTGGTTGGGTTGTTTTTGGGAAATAATAGGCAGGAAGGTTGTATACCAGTTGCAGGCAAATTACACGATCTATAATTGGATTACATACTGTGTAATCCGATTTCATGATATGTAATGGTTTGTCTACGACCTTTCACAATGTTTAAGGGGTTTTCCCCATTAATGTAGAAATGAGAATTACAAACCTTGTAAGGAAATTACTTGCCATGTAATTTCCCGACTATGTTTTTTAAAAATAGAGGCATGGACCTCTATTATTTGGAAATAAGCCATTTTTCTCTCTTTTTAAGCCTAAAACATTCTTATTTTCTTTTCTGATATATTGCCCATTTGGATTCCAGTTAATTCCCTTTAATTTTTTTGGAACCATGACGGTAAGATATTGATACCTTTTTATCCATTCTTGATTCTTCAGAACAACAATTGCTTTGGATTTAGGCTTTTATGCCCTAATTTCTTGTTCATCATATGTTCTTTAGATTTATTCCCAAACCGGATGAATTAGGACGTGATACTAGATGATAACTCCACTAATGAGATAAGGTATGTGGTCTATACTTTTCTTTGGGCTTTTGATGCTTTATAGAGCTATTGACCTTTTTTCTGCCCGCTGGACTTTTCAGCGTGAGCCTGATTTTAAAGTGTTAATCTGAAATAAATGAGGTAGGGCCTGTTTGGGACTCCATTAGGTTCTTTGAGATATGGTTGTGGTTTCTTACCTAGCCCAAGGACACCCATGGGGTGCACCATTCCTTTACATTGGTTTTTACCATTGATAAACTACCCATGGGGTGTGACCTCGAGTTTTCCTAGTTTAAGGAAGCTCGGTTGTACTTAAATTAGGCCGAATTACATACATAGGAGATATTTTCCCCCCGTACCTTGTGTTATTATAATATTCCATTCCTAACATGATTAAATACTTAAATGGAACTTTCCAAATGAGTGGGTATACTATTTGGCTATTTTTAGATTGCTTAAATAGTTTTGTTGGTAATTGTGATTAATGGGTGGGTATACCCATGTGATGTGTTAAATGGAAATTGGTGGTAAGTGGGTGAGTATATCCATGTGACATGATTAAATTAAAGTGGAGTACATGAGTAGGTATACTCATGTGATGTAATGGTTTAAATGAGTGGGTATAATTATTGAATTGTTTTTAATGTAATTGTTTATATGAGTGGGTAGAATCATATGGTTTGAAATTATTAAAGGCATGGAATGATTGATGATTTACAAAGATTTCATGAATGGACCTCCATAGATCTGGAATGCAGTAGTGGAAAACATGGCTAATTATGCACCTGTAGTCTTTATTCCATGAGTTGTCTTAGGCCTTGCTACCCCTTGGATCCAGCTATCTTGGACTCACGTAGGACATGTTGGTACACATGCTCATAGGATTCCTACCAATGCCTATGAAATGATTCCATCGAGATTCTCCTGAGACTCGAAGAGGATTCCTTGGTCTTCAGCACCATAGATTCATCCCTTCATGATCTACACTTCACTTTACAGCATGACTGTGGGATATATGATTGTGTCTTTACGACAAGGTCGTGGGTTTTTGATATTTTTTTCTTTATACGGTAAGGACACGTGGACATGATATGGATGGTTATGTGGAAAGGCTGTGTTGTTTGTTTATATTTCTTGTAGATGCCCTGTTATGAGCCGAAAATTGTTACAGGGAGCCACAAGAGGTTTTTTAGTATTACTTGTTTGTAGTAGTTATATGCCTTGGACTTTCACACTTACATTACTACTTACTTTAACTTGTTTAGCATATTTCATAGTACTTCTTAGAACTGTATAGATATTTATGTGGAAACCTACTGGAATGTTTATCTCACATCCTATTTGGGCCTCCATGGGGCCCCAAATAGATTATATAGTTACAGGTGATGGTAGGGGAAATCTCCCTAAAACTATTTGTTGATCATTGTTTTAGAGCATCGGAGCACAAGACTATGATGAGTCTTATGATGCTATGGGGGAACTTTTCAGTCGTTTTGGATTTTAGATACATGTATTTTATTATATTTCTATGTACCTATTTTGGATATTTTCTAGATACAAGTATCATCTGCATCATGGTATACGAGACACTTCTGGCTTGTTATATATTCTTTTATTGATTGTCCAATTTATCTATTGTCTACTTATTGTATCTTCTTCTACTATTTAATGTGATTGACTTCCATTGGGATAAATTATTGAAATGGGGGTATAGTCTCCCAAATGACTCACCTAGTCCCTAACTACTAGTCATACGCCTATGGCATTTGGGAATATGTGCTTGAGGCCATGTAGCCAACCGGGCTTGGGGAACAGTTGAGTAACATCCAGGTTTGGGATGTTACATTTGTACAATGATTCAATGATTTCATTTCAAAATTCATTGATGTAATATGAAGATATAATATGATGTTGTGCATGTACATACTATATCACATCTTGGTGTGAATAAAATTCCTTAATGTAAAAAATAAATTCCTTTGGGTGATAATTCTTGTAGTGAGATAAATTCCTTAAACTAATAAAATTTACTATGGGTGAGAAAATTCATAAAGTGGGAAAAAAATATAGTGAGACAAATCCAATTATTTGAGTGGTTAGAGAGATAGTATTTCTTGGTGACTTGTATTGCTTTAGAATCGATAATAAAATTATATATCTCACTTTTAGGGTAAGATTCAGCAAAAATATTTTATCTAGCACTGCAAAAAATAGTGGTCTTAGTGAAAGTTTATTAGAGGATGTTCTAATAATATCTACTAAAAAGCATTATTAAATATATTTTAAATATAGTGGCAGCCTCAATGAAACCAATGCTAATATTTTTGAAAAATAAATGACCTCCCCCCCTCCACCCGATGCCATAACTCGATCGCTCCAATGGTCATGACTCTCCCCGATGCTGGCGACTGCCCTCCCCCTTGGCGACACCTCTCCTCGATTTCGGCAATCACCCCTCCCTCTCGGCCTCGCCTCTCCCCAACACTGGTGACCACCCCCAGCTCGATCACGACTCTCCCCAGTTCTAGTGACTCCCTCCCTCCCCCTATCCCACAGCAATCCCTTAGCCCCACCTCTACCTGACATTGATGACCACCCCTCCCCCTCGAACCTGCCCCTCCCCCAACATCAGAGACCACCCGTCTCCCACGATCGCGCTTCGCCCCAATTTCAACGACTGCCCCTAACTCTTGATCATGTCTCTCCTAGGCACCAGTGATAACCTATCCTCTTCCCAACCTATCCCCGACACCAGCGACCGGCCCTCACCCTTGGTCACACCTATCCCCAATGTAGGTGACCACCCCTCACCCTACCCCACATCTCCCCGACACTAACCCCCCTTCTCTCCAACAACATACCTCTCCCCCTTCCCCCACTTCCCCCTGACATCTCACCCATCATCCTCAATGGTGAAAACCCCTTTTCCCACTCTCATATATGATCCTCATGACCCCAACCCCACTTGCTACCAGATGATGACCCCACAATGACACCCCTAGTCCTTGATGGAGATCCCCAATTATGAACCCTCTCCCCCATTTCTCGGAGAGTGAAATCAGCAATCATAAGGTGTAATTTTTTAATATTTTATGATTGTATTGCTATATCATTATGTAGTATATCATATTGTTCAATAAAAGGATAAATTTTATCACTAAGAAATCCTATACACATAACTATCATTAATGCCTATTCTAAATGGGGATCATGAATCATTTATATGATGAATATTCTTGTTTTTATGTGGGGTTTTAAATAGTCTGTAATTGCATAATTCATTTATCCCTCATGAATTCTTGGTGAGTAAGCCATAGTGAGTTTTGGACAATGGTTGATTAGAGGATAGGAAACCATTTTGTTTTATTGATTATTCAATAAACTTTTAGTAGGCTTCTTCCACAATGGAATGATACTTTCTAAGTAATAAAATACTGAGTGTACATGTATGTTTCCCATGATTTTATACATGATATTTATAGAATTATAGGACAAATTAGGTGACCAACCTTAACGAAATTAATAGATTTTTTACTTTTAATTGTACTTGTTTGATTAACCATTTATATCATTATATTTGAATATATAGAGAGAATATTGAAAATCCAATACCTATCGATAAATGTTTGATTACATTACCTCGAAACACACCTCGTTATGACAAGATTTTGAAAAATAATTATGTAATTAAAAACTGACCAGTGGATGGTAGAATAAAATGTGTATCTCCTGATTTAAAATTCAAGTGATGGTTAAATAGAAATGAAGTATATGATCATTTTATATAGAAACAATTTTCTACTCAATATGTATATAGGATTTGGCATGGTGAGTATATTGTTATGGAAATTCAAAACAAAGATAATCCTATCAACAAAACATAAAGTGACCCTCTAGAGGGGAATTCAGTTTGAAATTTGATAAATGAAACATTTTTCATTGCAGGATATAATGTCCAAGATTTCAATAGATCAAAAAAACCTTCAATTGACCCTGAGAATTTTAATCATTCTAATAAGTTCAACGACCAAAAAAATGAACTTTATGAATTAGTTGAAGACGTAAAACAAGAACTATATGAATGGTGTGAAATGTATTCAATGTATTATTTTCTACATAAGTTGTATCATATAAACTGTCTCTGTGAAATTATTGACAAATAAATGTACATGATTTTAGAGTTTCGTCATGATTAATTTAGTGAAGATATATCAATGCATCATTATATGAGATTAATAAAGTCATAAATAAACATGGGATGTATTAAACAAAGACACATCAATTCCATAATGATTGCATACTTTAATAGAGAGAAGATTCCGACAAAAGAGAATTCATAAGATGTCATGAAAGTAGATGAAAGTCAATAAACAACAATGAAAGTATAAATCAATGCAACCCCAAGAAGAAAAAAATAAGAAAACTCCTTCAACATTATTTCATTACTTTCCTCTAATATGATGCTTGAAAAGATTATTCATGGCATCTAAGACTACATACAAAATGAAGTGACATGATCAAGATTGTAATGATAGACTGATGAGACATCCAAAAGATTCAACATCATAGAAAATGTTTGATTCATTATATCTATATTTTTCCTCATATTTTATGAATTCACGTTTGGGATTGGATTTGGATGGTTTTAACCCCTTTTGTAATTTTGGTACTAATTATAGTATTTGTCCAGTTGTTTTGATCCCTTATAATCTACCTCCATAGATGTGTATGAATAAATATTATTTTTTTATTTAGATGATTATTTCTAGAAATAAAATACCTAGAAAGGGAATTGATGTATACCTTCAACCTCTAATCAAATAATTGTGAGAATTATGGGATGATGGAACGGAAACATATGATGCTTTAATGAGAAAACTATTTAAAATACTTGCTAATTTAATATAAACAAATACTAACATTTCTGGATTAGGAAATTTATCTGATTGGAACACTCATACTAGTTTTCCTTGTCTAGTTTGTAATTTTTTTCATCAATAATTACCTCATATAAGAAAATGATGTTTTATGCGTCATCATTTATTTCCTTCTTAATTCTCATAATTCTAGGTTTAACAAGACATAATTCAATGAAGATATTAAACTGAGAAATCCATTAAAAGTGTTACTAGTTTCCCAAATCATGGGACAATTAATGAGTGTCAATTAAAAATTTAGAAAACATAATAATTTTAAATAAGGGGAAAGCAGTACATGGTATAATATTTGAAGCATCTGGAACACAAAAATAAAGGGTATATTTTTCAAAATTCCACATGAGGAGATTAATTTGATATGTTATAATCTTGAAATAATCAATACTGAGAAAAACATTTGTGGCAATGTAATTTTCACATTTCTTAATGAGAAGGGTAACTCAAAGGATCACCATAATGCTCATAATAGTTTGGAGTTAATGAATATAAAGCATGATTTTTGGGAAAATGAGAATAGAAAGTATCCTTCAACTTTTTTTTGAATGAAAAATCTAGAGAAATATATATTCCTTTAAACATTAAAGAATTTAAAAGTGGATGATACATATTCAAGTAATATATCAAGGTGCATTGACTAAAAAAAATTGAAAGTTACATGGATTGAAAAGTCACAACTCATGTATTTTGATGTTACAGTTGTTTTCATTGGCATTATTTAATATGTTAACTGGAAAATAAACTATTTTACCTTTTTCAAGAAGCATTTTAGAAAAAATCTAAATCCAATTGAGCATGATAAAATTCAATAATGAACTGTTTTGACACTTTTTTATTTGTCGATGTTATTTCCCCCTTCATTATTCACTGTGATGGTTCATTTGATTGTTTATTTGGTTGAAGAAGCTAAACATGGCTGACTAAAACATTATCAATTGATGTATCCAATTGAGAGGTACAATCATATAATTTTTATATTCATTATTGAATTTAATTATATTAAATTATTGCATAAATTTTTTATATGTTTCTTATTTTTTTCATCAGGTATACAGGTCATTTGAAATCATATATGATGAATAAATATCATCCAAAAGGCTCTATTTCTAAAGGTTACATATCCAAAGAGTGATTGACATTGTATTCAAGGTATTTGGATGGGATTGAGACAATATTCAATCATGTTTAATGTTTTGAGGATATCTCCACTAATTGTCATTTTTAAAACTAGTTATCAATATTTACAATTATTTGATAACCAATTGGAAAGGGGTCAAATTTTACACTTAATGAATTGGAGTTTCTATAAGCACATAGATATATACTACTAAATATTCTTATTACAGATCCATTTATTGAAGAATTATGATGTCAAAAAAATAAGTGATTAAGGGGTAGATCTTGAAATGAGATGGAATTAAAAAAAGATGTTAATAAGGAGATTGTCAAATGGATCACCCATCAGGTAAGTACATACTCATACTAATATTATTGACATGTAGTTATTTTTTCTATGTTAAAACTAAAACTTTAAATATATTTTTATAGATAATGAATGTTGAAAATCGAGCTGAAATATCAAATGATTTTATGTTGTTTTGGCTCGATGTCCACTAAGAATGTCTAAGATATTCGATGCCTACAATATTCAAGGATTTATGTTTCATACAATTTATCAGGAAGAAGACTTAAAAACTCAAAATATTTGTTTATTTATACTTATAGAGGTGGGATATTATGGAAATTTGGTTGATATAATTGAATTAAACTGTCATGGTTAGTTTTGGGTTGTCTTATTCAAATGAAAGTGGGTTAATATTGATATGGGTATAATGATTGATTTATTTAATTTTAATTCTATCAACTTCACTCGATTTATCCATACCAATGAGCATGTAGAGAATGATCCATTTAACTTGGAATCATAAGTGAAGGTAGTTTATTATGTGGATGATGAAATATATGATGGTTAGAGTTTTTTTACACTTGATGTAGATAGACTCATATGATATGAGTGATGATGTTCAATTGGTACTTTGTGATAGTGAACCTAATCAACCATAAAACATTGAATAATTTTTTATTGACAATATGGAAAAAATAGAACTTGCAATATAAGGAGAAAATTAATCACTCGTCATAATGGAGGTTTATAATAATGATGATAATGAATATGAAGATAATTGAATGTATAAATTGGTAATGAAAATATATTACAATTTCTCATTGATAAGTGGTTCATACATATATACATTGTTCTAGTTTTTATTTTTTCATTTTGTAAAAATTTATTGGTTTTTAATTTTTATACATTTAATATATCTGAACCAATTGAATTGCAAGAATTCTGAGAACAAGTAAATTTCAAAATCCCAGCTGGTTATCATCTTGGAGCACACCACAATACACCTCTAGCTATATAGTAGTTGGTCATCCCTTCATCTAGTGGATATCAGTGAGTTACTATTACAGGTATGTATGTCATTGTAAAAAAACTATATATTTTATTAATTGTATAATTAATTTTTCAAATGGAAAAAAATAAAAATAGAGGATATATAATTATGAACGTTAATGATGTGTGAGACCTGAAGAAATTCAATATTATCATTCCATTTGATTATTTTGGGGTGCCTACTGATGATGCTTCCAGAATATATGGGAAGATAATTAGGCATCCTATTTGGGATACAATTAGCATTCCCATTAATTATAAATATTGGAGGCATATTCCTACAACTTGGAAAAATGAGGTTTTTGATACGCAATTAAATGTAATTTAATTTAATATTACTTGGTAACTAATTTATGTGAGATGAATAACATTTTGTAATATACTTATACAGTGTTATGTTTTTTATTTCTAGATGTTTTTTCATTTTGATGTCCCAAGATCTATTTCACGCCCATGCACTATGAAAAAATTAGGAAAGAAATTGTGAGATTTTAAATGAATATTATGACAAGAGTTTAATGAAATATCTTTGAGCTCATGATAGATGTATGTGAAAGTGTGTGAATGAATTTCTCATGTGAAATGGAATTTGTTTGTCAATATTAACAGAGATGCATCTCATGAGGTAATTGCATATTTTAGAGCATCATAAGAACATAAAAAAATTAAAATTATAATTTTTATTAATGTTGCTATTTTTTGTAGGAATTATTGAAAAAAATACTATGAATCATGAGAAATAATTCATTCTTTATATCAGTGTGTCTTAGAGTTTTTTAGAAAAAGAATAATTTTGGTTTGTATTTTATTCATTATTATTTATATCATTTTATTATAAGTCAAATTTTTTCTAACATGTATATATTTTTTATAAAGGCTAATGAATTAGGTTACTCAGTTCTCCATACATAGATATGGTATAAAGTGTATAGGGAATCTGATGTCAGTTTTGTAAATGAACCTACCAAAGTTGTTAGAGTAAGTATTTTTCATTATCATTTCATGTTATTTCATTACTATAAAACAAATAATGAAACATATATTATAACAAAAAAATATTTAAACCCAATTAAATGGGGATGGATACATGGATAAAATAATGCCAATTTAGCACCATTTGATTAATCTAGCCAACCCCAATTAATTGGGTTTAAGGCATATTTGTTGTTAAAATTTATTTTTCAATATTATGTTTTTAGTAATGAAATAGCTATACATAGTAATAAAAAATTTATTAATTAGATAATATTATGAAGATCAAATATTAAAGAAAAATATTAATATTTTTATATAAACAGGTTCAAATTCAATAAATATGGGATGTAAACCCATAAAAATCATCATCAGTTTCCCGGAACGATGAAGTTACAATTGTTTTAGGGAAGGAGAATCCCAAACATTTACAGGGGATGGGTTCTTGACATACTCCATCAGTTGTATTTGGTAGCGAGTCATCATCAGTTACTATTACACCTAGTGGGGGTTTGAGTAGCGCTATTGATAGGGAATCAGAAAGATAAATTGCAAGGTTAAAAGGAAAAGTGTGAGAACATGACTCTTATAGGAAAACATAGGATCAATGGTGAGTGAAAATGGAAAATGATTAGGTTTTTATATTTTAAAGCATTACTAGAATGATACCATAGGAAATTTCTAGCATTATAGCTTATCCTATCAAGGTAAATTCTAAATTTCATAGATCATTCACAGATTTTCAAATAACACATAAAACTTCCTTAAATAAAACTAAAATGTCACATTTATATTGAAAACATGCACTTCGAGTCATACCGACAATATATTGCACGGTATTGATGTTTGTTTGATTCAAATACATAAAAAATAAATTATATAATATTATCCTTATGTTTGAATATCATTCAAGCTCATTTTCTCAATTTTGACCCAGTAAATAGTTTGTAATGGTACCAAAGCCTATGAAAACATGTGTGTGTGGGTGGAGGTGAGTGAAAAATAGGAATTAGATTGTATATCAACATAAAATCAGAGGAAAATGGTTGTGGATTGATTTTTGAAATGTAAAAATAGATGAGACATCATTTTGAGTTATAGTTTACTTGAGATGAGTGTCAATGCATTTTTAGTGTTTTAAAACACCAAAACATCTGTGTAATGGTTCAAACCATAAAAAACCATATCATATTTACATGAAATCATGAGAAAACCACAATTTAATTATTTTGGACATGTACTCATATAAAAAATATCAATTGGACTTGCAGTGCAGTCAAAATTCCTTAGTAAATAATTTTTAAAGTTAGTAAATCCTTTAAAAATGCATGATAGGGGGAAAAAATAGAAAAATGATGTTGTATTTCCATGAATTTAGAGGAAAATAACCATGTTAATTTTTTGAAATGTAGGAACCAACAACATGTTTTTCCAAGTTACGGTTTTCTAGGGATTGTTATAAATGAATTTTTAGTGTTTTAAACTACTAAAACTTGTGTATAATATTCCAAACCAATGAAAAGAACCTCATATCGACTTGAAATATTAAGAAAACCACCATTGAATTATTTTTGACATGTAATCATAGACAAAAAATCATTCTGACGTGTGGTGTGGTTGGAATGACTTAGTAAATAAATTTTAAAGGCATCAAAGCCTTTAAAAATGTGTGTCGGGGTGTCACAACTAGGAAAATTTCCTTATATTTCCATAAAACCATATTGGAAAAAAATTGTTTATTGATTTTTGAAATGTAGCACCCGACGTTATGTCATTTTGTGATTCAATTTTTTTGGAATGCTCATAAGTGGGTTTTAGTGTTTTAAACCACATAAACATGCATGTAACGATCAAAACAGTAGAAAAAGTCCTTTGATTGACATGATGTCATTAAAAAACCATTGTTTAGTTATTTCTAATGTGTATTCATAGATATCACATCAATCTGATATGTAGTGTGGTCAGAATGGATGGTAAACTATTTATAAAGGTCCCAATGCCTTTAAAAATGTGTGTCAGAGGGTCAAAACCAGGAAAACATTGTCAGATTCCCATGAAATTATATAAAAATGACTATAGAATAATTTTTGAAATGTATGAACTGATAACATGACATTTTGATTTATGGTTTTCTTGGGATGCCTATAAACACATTTGTAGTGTTTTAAAAGAGTAAAACAAGAATATAATGGTGAAAACCATAGAAAAATAACTTATATTGATGTCAAATCATGCTAAATTATCTATTGAGTTATTTTTGACATTTACTCATAGAAAAGTCATCAATATAACTTGTGGTGTGGTCGGAATGACATGGTAAATGATTTTTAAAGATGTATAAGCCTTTAAAAACATGTTTATAGCGGTCAAAACTAGGATAACATCCGTATATTTCTATAAAATAAAAGTAAAACAACCATAGATTTATTTTTGAAATATTAGAACGAACAGAACATCATTCTGAGTTATTATTTTCCCGGGTTGCCCGTAAATCGGTTTTTTGTGTTTAAAAACACTAAAATGTGTGTGTAACATTCAAGAAAAGAGAAAATAACCTCATATTAATGTGAAATTAGGGTAAATATACCAATTAGTTATTTTGTACATGTACTCACTAACAACACATCAATATTATGTGAGATGTAGTTGGAATGGTTCAGCAAACTGTTTTTAATCGTAACAAAGCCTTTAAAAACATATGGTGGGGGTTGAAAACCAGGAAAAAATCATTCGATTGCCATGAAATCATAATTCAATAACCATAGGTGGATTATTTAAATATATTAATAAATTAGATGCCATTTTGAGTTACGGTTATATTAGGATTTCCATAAATTCATTTTTAGTATTTTAAAACACAAAAACATGCAACGGTAAAAGCCATAGAAAAAAACATTAGATTTATGTCAAATCATGGGAAAACCACCATTGTTTTATTTTTGAAGTGTATGTGTAATGTCAATCTGATGTGAAGTCTGTTCAAAATGGCTTGGTAAATATTTGTTAAAGGTACTAAAGCCTTTATAAATACGTTTTGGGGGGTCAAAACTAGGAAAATGTTGTCATATTTCCATTAAATCATAGAAAATTACCATAGATTTATTTTTGAAATGTAGGAACCGACATAACATCATTTTATGTTACGTTTTTCCTGGGATGTCTTTAAATGGATTTTTAGTCTTTAAAAACTCATAAATGTGGGTGTAATGGTAAAAACCATAAAACATTAATCCATATTGACATGAAATCATGGGAAAAACACTGTTGAGTTATTTGTGATGTATACACACTGAAAACATGTCAATCTGACAAGTGGTGTGGTCAGAATGGCTTAATAAATAGTTTTTTAATGGTATCGAAGCCTTTACAAACATTTGATAGAGGGTCAAAACTAGGAAAAAATAATCAGACTACCATGAAATCAAAGTAAAACAACTATATATTTATTTTTGAAATATAATAACTAATGAAACATCATTTCAAGTTAGAGTTTTATTGGGATACCTGTAAACACGTTTATAGTGTTTTAAAACACTAAAACATGAATGTAATAGTCAAAACCATAGAAAAAGACCTCAAATTGACCTGAAATCATGGTACATCTATATTTCAGTTATTTTTTATGTTTAAACATAGAAACAACATCAATATAACATGTAGTGTGATCAGAATGGATTAGTAAATATTTTTTAAAGGTACTAATGCCTTTAAAAACATGCATCAGGGGGTAAAAACCAAGAAAACATCATCTAATTTCTGTGAAATCAAAGTAAAATGACCAAATATTTATTTTTAAAATTTAATAATTGAGGACAAGTCATTTTTTACTTAAGGTTTTCCTATGATTCCTAAAACTTGTTTTTTGTGTTTTAAAAAACTAAAATACACATGTAATTGTCAAAACCATAGAAAAAGACTAATGATTGATGTGAAATCATGGTAAAACCACCTTTAAGTTACTTTGGACATGTAATTGTAGAAAACATGTCAATCCGGTGTGTTTTTTTGGTCAAAATGGATCGATAAATAGTTTTTAAATGTATCGAAGCCTTTAAAAATGTGTATTGTCGGGGGGGGGGGGGTTCAAAAGTAGGTAAACATCATCATAATACCATAAAATCAGTGGAAAATGACCGCATATTTATTTTTGAAATTTATGAATTGATGTAATGTCATTTCAAGTTAGGTTTTTCTTAAGATGTCCATAAATTGGTTTTTAGTGATTTAAAACACATAAACGGGTACGTAACCATCAAAATCATAGAAAACAACCTCAAATTGATGTGAAACCATTGAATAACCACAACTGATTTAGTTTTTAAATATAGTAAATGCTTTTATATCAAATTCTTTAAAAAAAGTTTTTGAAAAATTTAAGCACATTGCAGATCGATTTAAAAATCAATTAAAATTATATATACTTATCCGTTTTTAGTTTCAAGTGTTGAATCATACATAAATAGGAAACTTTATGTTTTAAAAGTGTTTTTCATGGTATATTATTGGTTTTATGTTAAAATTCCTTCTGTTTTATTAACAAAATAACAAATTTTATGTCCAACCTTATAAATATATTTCATTTCTTTTCACTTGTATATTTCTTTTCTTAAATGTTATGGTTTTTATTGTAGGTGATATATGTTAACCAAAGGAAAGTGGTTTACCATTCGATTCAGGACATTAATTTAAAGGTAGTGGTGATGGTTCTTAGTTTCTTTGGTATGTTTAAATTTTATCAATGATTCTATTGTAATTCTGATTTATTATGTTTAGTTTTAATTACCATATTTTTTATTACAATTAATGATATTATGTGGTATGTTTCAATTAATGAGATGATGTAGAGGTATAAGGATGAAACATAGTTCATGGGGTCGGAATATATTTGGCATGGGTTGATTCTTGACATATTTTATATGTATATATTGATAATTGAGGTGTGGGTTGACTGAGGTAATCAGTTGACTAAGGTTGTGATGACTATAAATGTATATGCATATAACTATGGATGTATCTTGTATGATGTATGTATGATGGGTTTATTGTGCATTTATGTTATAGTTTATTACATGCCAATGTTTCTATATTTATATTTTTTTATTAAATATTTTTAAAAATTATATATTTTATAAAAATTTGAGAGGTGATTTTTAAGAAGCACTGTTATAAAAATGAATTTGAATCATAATTAATAGTGGTTAATAATAACTAACAATAAACCTAACATCAACTGACATATGTATTGGTTGTTAGATTCATCTTATCTATTTTATTTTCAGGTTTTTTTTAAAAAATCACCATTAAATAAAATGAAAATCATTGCTACATTATCAAAAAAAATTACTTAAAAACCAGCACAAAATGAATCAAACTACTGTGAAATGACTAGATAACATAAAATACAGGTAGATTTTAGTAACCACTACTAAATAATTAGGTAAATGATTTAACTAATTCCACTAAAAGGAAAAACTACTACTAAAAATGATCTTTTTTGTAGTATGGAGTCTTTTTTAAATTGTTTTTGTAATGCCTTCACCAGAAATGTCAGGTTCGAACCGGAGTGCTACAAGACCTCATGTATGCCTCCCCTTACACAAGAAGTTTCTAACTAGTAGTGAGGGTCTAAGTCCATCAGTGGGGAGACTATACCCATAGTATCATGTCATAATACCAATAATACATAATAAATAATATAATAGAAACTAGAGTGATTATGTTAAAACTTAAAGGTGAGACACATGTCATACAATAATAAATGGGGTTCTAAAGTGGAAATATAAACTAGAGTAATAAAAGGAAGATAAATAAATAAATAAAACATCAGGGTCCTCTGGAGTCCATCTCGATATACTACCATCTCCATTCTCATTTGCTCATCCATCAACTATAGGTCCCTTTTCCTTATCCAAAACCCTAATCCTAAAGTATGAATGTGCATCGATATTTTTATACATGATGTGAGTAATAAAATTCACTAGGACACCACTAATTCATCCATAATAAGTGTGAGCATGTTTTAATAGTGTATTTGGTGATAATAAAAAATGAAAAATAAATCATAAAATCAAAAATCACATAACGAGTGGTTGTGCGTTAACCAAGTCGCTACAACCCCCGACTATAATTCCTTTCAACTCCATGTTGAATGGAAAATCAATATATCGAATGTAATCAAGATATGGACATGAGACTAGAGATCATACTTCTTGGAATTGTGTGTATGTACTACTCAACATCCACTAAGCTCGAACATCAGACTTCCGCTCCTACATCTCCTCTTGGATCTATCCATACCGCCAAAAGATCTAGAAAAGTGACACCTTATGGTGGTTCCAGGAGTATTGGAAGCATGCGGAGGTGGGAAATAAATTAAAATTTCTTTTAATGTTTATATTCTCAAATCCAAGAGTGAGGAGCTTGAACATCAAATTTTTAATTAATTTATTTAATGTCATAAAAATGATTACCTTATCTTATGAATATTTCTTCATTAATGATGTTAATCATATGAAAAGACCCTTCCAAATTTCCTTCATTGCGATATGAGAATCCTAGAATAGAATCCCTCTACTGATCTTGTGCAATTTTGTCGCTTTGGATACACCTTCATCGGTGCTTGTCAAAACAACAATAATTTTGAATCTCTTTGGACCTTTGCTCATCCCTCCTTGTCTAATGTTAATGTCTTCCATGTTTCTGATCAAAGTTTCACTTGTGATTTTATAATCGATAATGTCCATCTCTTTTGTTCCTTTATCTATGCTAAGAACAAATATCAAGATAGGAGATCTCTCTGGCAAGACCTCTCCTCTCTAAACACAAAAATCCATTCCCCCTGGATCGTTGCTGGTGATTTTAATGCTATTACTTCACCTGGTGAAAAACTTGGTCCTCTTCATTCTAGTTTGTCTATGAGGGAATTTAAGGCTGCTATCGAAACCTCTAATCTTACTGAGATTATTTTAAAAGGTGCCAAATACACTTGGTATAGGAATCACTACAATAGAGTGGTTGCGAGCAAACTTGATAGAGCCTTTACTAATGACCTTGCTTTAGATACTTGGGACTCCATTTCCAGTACCACCCTTCCTAAGATTCATTCTGATCATCATCCTATTTTAGTCATCATATCTCCCAATACTAGGAAGCCCTCCTTCCCCTTTAGATTCAACAATGCTTGGTTCTCTGATCCTGACTGTTGTAATCTCATAAAACATTGCTGGTCTTCTTTGAACCATCCCGATGAAGATTTCACTTGTCCCCTTAAATTAAAATATCTCAAAAGCAAGCTCAAAAGTTGGTGCAGCACTAAGGCGGTTTAAATTGATAATGACATTCTCTCTCTTGAGAATGAGTTGCATCAAATTCAAAGCAATATTACCCACTCTGACTTCGCCTCTGAGCGCCATCACGAAGCTCACGTTACTATGAACCTGAATATGCTCCTTGCTTTCAAGGACAACATCCGCAAACATACTTTTAAACTCAAATGGCTTACTGATGGTGATCGTAATACCAAGTTCTATAATGCTTTACAAATAATTCGAAAAGCTAGTAGACCCCTTGCCTCCCTAAAAAATGGAGACAACCTTTTGGATAATGAAGAAGATATTGCCAATCATGTTGTATCTTACTTTGATTCGTTATTCAATGGGCCTTGTATGAATAAAGACCTCATTAATGACATCATTCCTACAATTGTTACGGATGTTGATAACAGTTTTCTCTTGAGTGTTCCCCTTGATCATGAAATTAGAGACACTGTTTTTGGTTTGAATCCTGACAGTGCCCCTGGGCCCGATGGGTTCAATAATGGTTTCTATCAAAATTATTGGGACATCATTCATGCTGATGTTTGTAAGATCGTCAAAGCCTTTTTTGCTAGCGGCTTCTTACCTCATGGTTTAAATTCCCAATTTCTTGCTTTGATTCCCAAAGTTGATAATGCCTCTGAAATCCACCTCTTTCGCCCTATTGCTCTAATCAACTCCCTTTATAAAATTATCACCAAGCTAATTGCCAACAGGCTTAACACTATTACTGATAAAATTATCTCCTGCAATCAATTTGGCTTTATTAAGGGGAGATCTATCCAAGACTGTATCTGTCTTGCTTCGGAATGTACTAACATGTTAAATAATAAGAATAGAGGCGGAAACATTGCCATTCAACTTGACATTTGTAAAGCCTTTGACACTATGGATTGGAACTTCATTTTCAAAGTTCTCCATGGTTTTGGATTCAATGACATTTTCATTTCTAGAATTAAAACCCTCTTCCATTCAGCTAATGTTTCCATCCTGGTTAATGGTTCTCCTAGAGGTTTTTTCAAATGCTCTAAAGGGGTACGACAAGGTGACCCCCTTTCTGCAATTCTTTTCTCCATTGCTGAAGACTATTTTAGCCGTATGATCTCCCAGCTGGTTGAGCAAAACAAGCTCAAACCAATTCATGCTTATAGAAACATGAATGCCCCCACCCACCTCCTTTATGCTGATGACATCATTCTCTTTTTAAAGGGTGACATAAAAAACATTAGAACTCTTAAAGCTGCTCTCAAGCATTATGAGGAGGCCTCGGGTCAAGTCATTGGTTGGAATAAATCTTCCATTTACTTTGGAAAAAACATCCCTCCTTCTAGGAAAAATAATATCATCAATGAGCTTAACATCAAAGAGGGTTCCTTCCCCTTCAAATATCTTGGAGTTCCCATTTTCTGGGGTAGACCTAAAGCTTCCTACTTTTCTAACATTGTTGACCAGGTTCTTAATCAGCTTTCCTCCTGGAAAGGAAAATCACTCTCCATGGCGGGGAGAATCTGCCTTGTCAAGTCTGTAATTGTTTCCAAACTTGTTTATTCTATGATGGTTTATAAATGGCCCATTAGTCTCACAAAAAAATAAATGTTCACATAAAAAACTTTGTCTGGACTGGTAGCACCTTGGACAGGAAACTTGTGACTATCCCTTGGGCTAAATGCTGCAAACCTCTAAGCATTGGGGGGCTTGGCATTAAAAACATTAAACACTTCAATGAAGCTCTTCAAGCCAGATTAACTTGGAACCTGATACACAATGACACCCTCCCCATTGCTTTCATAAAAAATAGGTTCATTGAAAGATTGAAAAGAAATAATAGGAGTTTCATGAATTCCTCCATTTGGCCCTCTGTTAGAGACACGTTTGACACTATTATGCACAATGCTAGATGGATGGTCTCGAGAAACTCTTCCATGAGATTCTGGATGGACAACTGGACTGGCACTCCTCTTATCTCTTTGATCCCCCTTGATGATATCCCTGATGACATCAACTCATCCATTTGTAATGTTCTCAATTCTCAAACTGATAATCTTCCTGAAAACATTGTTCAAATTATTGATTCTTACCATTTTTCTACCTCGCATGAATTCCTGATTTGGGAACCTTCTCATAATGGGATTCTTAACTCCAAAAAATATTATAATAATTCTTTCCACAACGCTGATAATGATTTGAACTGGATAAAATTTTTTGACAAGCCCTGGATCAAGCCTTCCAAACTTACTCTCATTTGGCGTCTTGCCTACAATAGGGTTCCCCCTGATGCTTGTCTTCAAAGTTTTGGCATTCAACTTTGTTCTAAATGTCGTTTTTGCAATCAGCATAGAGAAGATACTAACCACCTATTTCTATCTTGTGCTACTGCCTCTGCTCTTTGGAAATATATTTTTGATGCTTTTGATTGCAGATGGCCAATCTCTAACTCTATTGATGGCCAGATTAAACGTTGCGTTGATATGGACTCCTCTCATCAAATTAGAAATTTGTTCATAGCTGGGGTTGCCGAGCTGATTCATGTGATCTGGTATGATAGAAACTCTATTCTTCATAATAATTTCTCACACAACACTGATGCAGGTAAAATGAGAATTCTCATTGCTATTCGGGAAGCCACTTTGATCCAGAATGGTCCCTGCAACAATTCAGTGGCGGACTTTATGATCCTTCGTCGTCTTCAAGTTGAAGCCATTTTCTTGAAGCCGTTACGCACCCTTGAGGTTTTCTAGAGACCCCCATTTCCAGGTTGGATTAAAATCAATGTGGATGGCGCCTCTAAAGGAAATCCAGGACCTGCGGGATGTGGAGCTGTCTTCAGAAATCATCATGGTCACATCGTAGGATGCTTTTTTGGAGGCTGTGGTACTGCATCCTCCCTAGAAGCTGAGATGCTAAGTGTTATTCATGCCACGGATTTTGCTCTTCGTCATGGGTGGAACAACTTATGGATTGAGAGCGACTCTACCACTATTGTTCAAGCCATTTGGAAGGGAGATTTTCATCTTGCTTGGCCGATCACTACACGCTGGATGAATTGCCTCCAATCTCTCCATGACGTCAATTACATTGCAACTCATACTTATCGTGAAGCGAATAGGGTTGCGGATGCTCTCGCTAACAAAGGCATTAATCAGGCTATAACTTGGATGGAAGAGATCCCAGAAAACCTGATTCCGTTGCAAGTCAAAGATTGTAATTTGATCCCGTCCTTTAGACTCTTGTAATATTTCTTTTTGCTAATAAATTTTCTTTGGTCTCTTGACCAAAGCGCCACCTTCTCTAAAAAAAAAATCTATTTTCAATTACCTTCACAATAGCCATAACATGATATTTATTGAGGTAGATTTTAGGTTAGGATAATTTTTTATTGCATTCTAGTCCTTAAAAAATACTAAAACCTTTAATAAACCTCATTCCATATAATAATAATATTCTTATTATTATTCTATGGTGCGCTCTAACTTGAGAATCAAAAAATATTATCTAACCATCTTATTAATTAATATTATTTATTAGACATGGTCTTGGTCTACTCAAACTCTTATTTTATTTATTAAACACCTAAATAAATATTTAATTTAAATATTTCATTAATCAATATATATTTGAGATCAATAAAACATGAATAATATTGTACCTCAGTCTTGAGAATAATATTTATTCAATTAATTAAAATCAAATTGAATTTTTTCAAGATCATCAAAAACACTTATTGTTTGACACTCTAGGATTATTTCTAACTAGCATCAAGATCACTTGCCTAATGTCCAAAATTACTATCTAAAAATGAGTCAAGTCTTCCAAGACATATAACTTAATTTTGAAATGATGAAAACCAAAAATGAACACTCACTATATAATATAATCCCTTTATCATAATATATCATCAAGCAGGTTGCACATCTATGTCACCAACCTATTTTCTTGGTACATCTTTCTTTAAATATCTAAAATAAACACATAGTTACACCATTTACATGAAATTTAATGCAATGGTTCTATTTAATAAAATGAATGAGATATCAGCTTCCAAAAATATAGAAGTGATAAATCCATATTTAACTTGTTCATTAATGACATGCGAGTCAGGACAAGAACAATGTAACCTAACTTACCACCAATATATGTCGTCATGGTTTTCATCATAAAATATAAGTGCATGAGTTATAAAATTCATTAATGATAATTTTAATGTCCAATTACCATTACACATGCTCGCATATAGGAATATTTGATGACACCAAAACATGTGGAATTCCTACTGGTGATGCTTTCTCAAAATCTCCCATATTGGTGATTACCAAGTGAGAACTTCATGATACTAAGACTCATCCTCTTAAGAGTGCTCTCACTTAATAGTCTATGAACTATGTGTCCCATCATAGTACTTTATCCAATAGAAGAACATTATTTAATAATATCATCATAACATTTCAAGGTTCCCAATATAACAGAGAACTGCTATGACCTTATTAATGTGGCATATACTCTAGGACATTATTACATTAGAGTCTTAAATAACAATGGAAAATATGTAATAATATGTTTTATTAATATTAAATATATAGAACATACATGTAATTAATGTACAAATAGCTAATCCTAGGACACCAACTCCATGAAACTCCCATGAGGGCTAGATCCAACTACCTACAACATTCAGTCCAATTGAACTCACTTAATAATCATATTTATGGTGAGTCAAGATTTTATTCAAGGGTTATGATATATTTTCTTCTTTGGAAATACTTCTCACTTCAACCTCACCTCTCTTAAAAAAACCCTCAAGAGATGATACTTCCAAACTACATGCTTCATCCGTTGATGTGTACTTGGCTCTTTTACAAGAGACACCACTACATTATTATGACAATAGAGTGTAAGAGGATATTTACTATTATATACCAATTCAAGAGCATGAATTATTTTTTTCATCCATAATGCATATTTAGCTACCTCATAAGTCACAATATACTTGGAATCTACTATAAAATCTATGACCATGGCATTTTTTGATCTCTTCCATCTCACAATACCATCATTCAAAGTGAATATGTTTCTCGTTTGTGACTTCATGTCATCTTGATAAGTTTGAAAACTATAATCTTCATATATTTTGATGACTGGTTCCCCATATCCTCCATAAACTAGGAACATATCCTTAGTACACATCAAATAATTAAAGACACTATTGACTGCCATCTAATAGAGGTCAACGGGATCATCTTGATATCTTCTTACTGCACTTGATGCATAGAAAACATCTATCCTAGTACATATCATAATATACATGAATGACCCAATCACTGATGCTTATGAATGTTTTTCCATTCTATTTATTTCCCCATGTTTCTGAGGAAACATTTTCCTGGAAGGATGAATGCCATGTGACATTGGAAACAGTCCCCTCTTGGATTATTCCGTACCAAATCCATTAAGTATATTATCAACGTATGTACTTTGACTTAGGATAAGAAAATTCTTGGATCTCTCATGATAGATCTTGATTAGAAATATATATGATGTCTCACCCAAGTTCTTCATAGAGAAGCATTTATTCAACTGTATATTAAAAAACGATAAGACTGGTATTTGAATTCCTATAAGTAATATGTTATCAACATATACTATTAAGAAAATGAATGCAATCCCACTAAATTATTTATAGACACAAGGATAATACTAATTCTTTATGAAACCACAATCTATAATAGATTCATCAAAAATGAATGTTCCATATCCTAGATACTTTATTTTATCCATCAATGGATTATTTTTTTAATTGGTACATATTTTCATCCTTTGGAGTCACAAACCCTTCAGGTTGTTTTATATCACCATCTTCCTGATGGTTCCCATTATGTGAGGAAGTTTTGAAATCCATGTCTCAAATCTCATAGTCACAGTAAGCCTCATTGTCAAGTATAATTATAATGGATCTCAACATTACAACTGGTGAAAAGGTTTTATCTCTTTTAATTTCATGATGAAATTTCAATCCATTT
Organism: Viscum album; assembly: GCA_963277665.1. Taxonomy (NCBI): domain Eukaryota; kingdom Viridiplantae; phylum Streptophyta; class Magnoliopsida; order Santalales; family Viscaceae; genus Viscum; species Viscum album. The sequence goes on along the minus strand of OY728148.1, from coordinate 989,953,907 downwards.
ACAACTATTCATACGTTATTGGTACTGAATTTTCCTTCAATGTCTAGTTTCTTATTGAATACCCACTTGCATCCAATGAGTTTTACATCCATTGTTGGATCTACCAAAATAATGACTTGATTTTGTTAGATGGAATCCATTTTAGAATTGATGTATTATTTTCACTTTGCAACATTTTTTCCACATACTGCTTCCTTTTAGGTTATATGATCATTATTATAAACTCATAATTAGTCACCATCCTTGGTAACAAGAAAATAATACCATTGTTGTTCTCTATCCTCTCTTGTACTCCCACACATTACATGGGTATCTATAATAGTTTCTTATTACCTGGTGATTTATAGATCCTATTCCTATGACAAGTCTTATGTACCTTGACTCTAAACATCATCTAATTATATCTCCATCCCACCATCAATTTTAGAGATGTTTTCCCTCTCAAGGAATATGGAATGTGTTTCCACTATTACTTTTTTTTCTAAGGGTTCATATTGGTAATATCCCATTGTTTCTTTGAGTTATCCTATAAAGTCACATTCTACACCTCAAGGTTAAATTTTCATCCTAAAATAGGACTTAAAACGCTTTCCAAACAAAAAAATTCAAGTATGACAACATAGATTTCTTTCCATTTCATAAATGGTATAGTATACTGAATAACCTTCATGATGTTTTTTAAAAAAGTTTTTTATTTGTAGAAAACTAATCTTTTGTAAAATAATTGTTTTTGAAAAACTGGTGAATGTTTCTATATTTTCAAACCTAAACATAAATAGGGAGAATACTTTTGTTTTAGAGAAAGTTGTTTTCTAGATACAGATGATCAGACTGAGCAGCACCAAATAGAAAGTATCAAACTATGTAGAACTGATCGGATAAGTTGTTAGAATAATAATATTTTTGATCAGACACATCATTGGTCTTAGATCCATTAGCAAGATGTTCAAGTTTCATTCGACTCGGTGTTGGTTATAAAGTCATAATTTTGTTGAAGAGTTTGAATGAAGATATTGATGTTTGGAGTTAGAAAGTTTTAAACATTCTAACCTTTAGTCATATGATGATTTTCTATTTTTTAATTCTCAAATATCATAAATTTTCAATAACAATTTTGATACAATACATATGAAGAAAAAGGGGATAATAGGTGAAACCAATCATATTGTGTTTTGGTTGAAATGAAACAAGGTTTGGAAAGTAATATAAGTCATAATAATTTTCTATGTAAGTTAGAAGGAGATTTTCCAATATTGAAGTTATAATAAATCATAAAAACTATCATGATAAAATATTTTGAATAAATGGAGGAATCATAAAAATTTTCTTAGTTATAGGAATCAATAAAAAGTTTTCATCGGATCTAGAAGTACTTAGCACAAATGTTTTTAGAAGTATGAATGAGTTATAGATAGTGAGGTTTGAAGAATTTCAAAGTTGCAGAATTCATTTTCCATCATAATGAGAATTCCTTCTTTATGAGGATTCTATCTGACTAAATCTATGGATGTTCCATCAGACTAACTATGAGGAGGAAATTCAATTATACTGACTCTCAGGAGTAAATTAAATCATAATGACTTTAAAAGGAAATTTAATCAAGATTTCCTTTGAGAAAAAATGTCAATTATACTAACTCTAAGAAAAAATTCAACCAGACTATCTCTGATGAGGAAAGTAAATTCAGAATGAGATGAGGAAGTTACGTTATAATGAGTTGAGGAAGTTACATCCTAATGAGCTAAGAAAGTTACATCATAATTATCTAATTAAGTTCCATCATACCAAATAAAATTTAAGAAGTCTGATAATAATAATTACAAATAAGACTCAATAATATTTCAACATATTTGTGAAGAGTTTAAGTGGTCAAAATTCAAATTCCAATATGCATAGATCTTGATGTTTTTGAACTTAATTATGTAGGAAATGTTTTCCAGTTTCCTGCCTTTGTCTTTCTGGGATTCTTATTAATATAAGAACAATACATTCGTACTTTACATCTTTTTTATGTGATTGGAAATGGTGTATCGCTATAGAATTCATGTCAAAGTTATCTTTTTCGAATGAGACCTCATTATAAGGTTGGACATCTTAATGTTTTGTTTACCAAACTAAGGAATATCTGACTGAGAATTTGAGATGAGTTTGAGTAATATATATTTGGAATGAGTTCATCGTAATATTTCCATTAGAATAAATTCATTGGACTATGTCCATTGAACCCTTCCCCACTAGAATGAGAGAATTTGGCCTCGCCACAGTGGACTGAGGATTCCATATAGAGAATTTGTGGAGAAGTTTCAAGAAAGTATTTATTATTTTATTTTGGATCAATTATTTGTAATGAAAATTTTAAGGTGATGGGAGTTAATATAATAATTTCTACTGAGACATAGAAGCTATCTAGCGGGATGTGGAACGAGTTGTATTCACTTATTCATTATAGATAATTTATATAGACCCACAGGAGTGGCTATGTATAGGATGTAGGTTCTCACACCGAGGAAAATCCTTTTAAATCATACACGATTTACTTGATTTCCTACATTTTCATGCATGGGTATTTACTAAAATAAAATAATGATATAAACTTTAACAGGTTTCAAGGGTTATGTTTTTTAAAAGTATTACAAATTATAAAAGTTACCAACTAATTAAACCACCAACTAAGTTGTTATTTTTCCTTTGAATCTTTAATTGATATCATAGGGAAGGTTCCCCAATTTAATCCTTATCATGTATAATATCAATTCTATAAATAGTAGAGGAATTCCTACATTTGATGGAAAAATTTATTATGGATGGAAAAATTAGATGATTCTTTATCTCCTATATTTTGGCCTAGAAGATGTTGATTCTACTAAAATTGGTTTTACACCTATTAAAAAATATTCTCCTATGGTTTTTACTAATTAAATTAATATATATGTTGATGGATATGCTATAAATTCTATTCTTATATCCTTATACGAAAATGGTTATATGAAGGTGATGGGTTTCAATACTTCAAAGTGTATGTGGGATAAGATGGAAAGTATATTCAGTGGGAATACTAATGTGAAGGAAGAAAAAAAAAATTTGGAATAGTATGTATGAATACATAATAATGAGATATGAAGAATGCATTGATGAATACTTCATGAGAGTAAATGAAATTGTTTGTGTAAGATCCTGACCATTCCTGAAGATGAATCAAGATTAATTTCTGGTATTTATTTTTTTCCTGTTTGAGAATACATGGGTTGGGTTTTACCTTGGAGTGTGTTTGGGATAAAATTTTAGAAAATTGGAAGGGAGAAGATAAATTCATGTTTTGGGCATGTTTTTCCCTAACCAGGTGCCCCAACCCATCAAACTGTGCAACACTAGACAGAGGAATTTCATGGTTAGTGCATAGTATTTAAGACCATTCACCCATTTAATAGAAACCGTGCACCCCCATAATAGAGGCACATGGTTAGGCTCACAGTTAGGGGAAACCATTCACCCCTTCCCAACTAATCATGCACTACCTTATAAATAACACAAAAATTAATTTTTTATCACTCGAACCCCCATTTTAACTTTTATTTTATCCCTATTCGACCCTAGATTATATTTCGTGATTTTGGAGCCTCTTAGATGGATTAAAAGTCTTCATGACCTCCATTATTTGTGATTCAAAGACTATATCAAATATATTCACCCTTTATATTAAGACGATCTCATTTCACTTGGTTTCTCATTCCTTCTACCTTCTTCTACTATTTTAGATAGGGTTTGTTATTCTTATTTTGATTGGATATATACCTTGTTTTTTATCTAGATATATTATTGTAGATATATATATATAATTAATATATCTTTATTTGTTCAATCTTGAATTAGGGTTTTGGATTCAGATCTTGTTCAATGTCGTTGTGCTGCTCAAATTTTGGGGATTTCTGTTGGACAACCGCTTGTCAATGAATCGAGTTAGTTAGTCTATAATCCAAATCCAAAAGACTTTATTTAAATTATGTATATGTTATTTTATAATTTCTATTAAATTTTTGGAAATTGTGTTCTTTACTGAATTAATAAATTTGTTGAATTAATTAATTAAGGAAATTTGAAATTGGGGATTTCGAAAATGATAATTTATTGTAGAATTAATTGTGAGATATTGAGATTTGAGGATTGAAATATTTAATTTTGTGATAAATTATGACTTATTGAGGTTTTGATTGACATAATTAATCTTTGAATTAATTATGGAATTCTGCGATTGTGGATATTGATTAATTAATTGAATAATTAATTAATGTGATTGATATACTCAATTAATTGGGGAATTAATTAAGGGTATTTATGTGATAAACTAACAGTTGAATTGGGAATGACATTTGTGGGGTTAGTTAATTTTTTAAGTGTCTCATATAATTTATGTTATTAATTAATTGTAGAATTAATTAATTTACATGATGTGCTTAATTTAATTTTGAATTAATTAATGTTATTTATGTGATTAGTTAATTATTGAATTAAATAATGGAATCTGTATGTTTAAATAATTGTTGAATTAGTAATGGAATTTATTTTGATGTTTAACTGTTGAATTAATTATGTGTTATGAATGCTAACTTGGCAATTTAGTATAAAATTAAATAATGGGAACATGTTCATTCTAATGTGTAAGTTATGAATGGTAACATGGGTATTTAGTTGTGAAAAAAATAATGGGAACATGATCATTATAGTGTGTAAGGTATGAATGGTAACAAGGAAATTTAGCTATGAATTAAATAATGGGAACATGGTCATTCTATTGGGTAATGTATGAATGCTACCATGGGAAATTCAAGTATGAATTAAATAATGGTATCAATGAAATTATGAGATAAGATATTCATCGGACATACTTCAGGACCCGATATGAGACAAAGTAGGTATTTAATGGTAAAAATGGAATTATGAGATATGAAATCCATTAGGCATACTTCATGCTTTAGAATGAGCCAAAGCAAGCACTAAGGTATGAGTGTCAATGAGAGGTTGGGGGTTTATGTTGTTAAATAAATATTAATTGATAATGTGATAACTATTTACTTATGAATTGTAATTATTTATTTATACAACTAGATACACATTATATTAACTATATATGGTTTTATACACCGTTGGTGGTGGCCTAGTGAGCTATACTCACACCCTACTCAGGCTGCCTTATTAGTACCCCAATAGACTTTGTGTTTTCTGGATACGTTAAGGAAAAAATCGCATTGTTATATGGATGATATGGGATAGAGCATGGATGAGGGAACTAGAAATGATTCGAGACCCAATTAGGGGTGTCATCAGTGTATTTATTTTGTGTTTAATTTAAACACTTTACACGTACATTGGCATGGAATATTTTATTCTTTAGTTATGATATTGTATTTCCACTTTTAGCCATCTCGTGATACCAATTATTTCAGGTTATGATTACATGTAATTTAGTTATTGTTTCTTATTATTTTATAGTGTATTTAATCTGATAAAAGGGGGTATAGTCTCCCTATTATCGATATTTCAGACCATCACTACTATTTAGTATACTCTAGCATATGGGGAGGCACACCTGGAGTCATGTGACTGACCGACTTGAGGCACCGTTGTGTCGCACCTGGGTCAGGACATTACCAAGTGGTATCAAAGTCCATTTTTCTTTTATTTTTTATTAGTATTTGGTAAAGTTATACATGAAAATAGAAAGAGTCGGGCCTTGGTTATGATCTCATGCATGGGAGTAGCTAACCCATGTAAGGGGGAGAACCCAAGTACCCATGGTGGGATTGTTGTTATTCCTATTTGCTGTTACAGTTGAATATTATTTCTACTTGGGTGCCACACTTGTTGTGTATTGTGATTATTGATGTTAATTTTTTCTATGTTTAGACTCATGGACCAGTATGGAACAAGATTTGAGTTACATGCATCATTCTAGGAACTTAGGGTTATTTTTACATGCATCATTTTAGGCACACATAGAAAAATGGGTTATGGGTAAGTTATTGAACTTGAACTATTTTTCCTTACTTGTGAAATTGAAATGAAAATGCCACCTAACATGAAATTGATAAATATTGTAGAATGATGTAAGATGAGAATAAATGGGTGTCTAAATGAGAAACATGAATAATTAGAATGTTTTTACCCTTTTTATCTAGGACCAAGGAGTATGATTATTAAGGGTAGTGATAACACCTCAGTATTGACTTTGTGGTAGGGTTTGGGGAAATTAATTGTTGTGGAATATTGTATTTTACCTTAAATGTGTTAATTTTGTAAAAGGATTCCTAAGGTTCCTATTTGTAATGGTATAGATGTTTCTCTATGACGGTGCTTATTAAGAGGACAACATAGGGATATGGCTAGAGATGACCTACCAGTAGTAGGAACTATGGAACCAATTGTGTCAGGTGATGAATTCGGGGATCAGTTCCAAGAGAACATTTCCCACTTCATGAAATTCATGGGAAGAGACCTAGGGTGGGTTATGAAGAGTATGTTTGATCTAAAAATGGAGTTACAAATTCAACACCCTCCTACTTTTATTAGAGAGGGTGGACCTGAGAGAGATGATTTCTGGGTTGAGTCCATAGAGACTATAATTGACCACTTTGAGACTCCTATAGAGAGGATGCTCATGTTGGTTGTTTTAATTATATGAGGATTAATGAATCACTGGTGGTAGGTTCAGGCGTGGACTGTATAGGACAATGGTATGCTATGGAAGGAACTGTTGGATTAGTTTCTAGAGAACTTCTATCTAGAGATACTGAGGTAAGAGATAGTAGCTGAGTTCATTAGGTTGGCATGGGGGAGTATTTATGTGATAGACTTTGTTGGACACTTTACACATTTGCAACACTTTTCTCCAGCATTGGAAGTGTATGAGATAACTACAGCGAGACATTTTTAGGATGGGCTTAAATGTGAGATTAAGTCCCAAGTTAACCATTTTCAGTTAAAGGAGTTTGCTGAGGTGGTGGAAAAGGATCTCATAGGTATGGGTAACCTGAAGAGGCTTCCAGTGTAGGAATGGTTGTTCTGTTTGGATGATTAGAAGGTAAGACTTTTGAGAGTAGGAAGCATTGCTATGAAAACATCAACCAGAACAGTGGGAAATAGAGTACCTAAAATGAGGGATCAGTAGCATAAGACCATAATCGAGTGATCTATCACAAGTGTGGTAGATTAGGAAACTATTGAATATAGTTACCTAAACCACCAATATAGATACAGTCTTTTAGAAAGATGGGACATCTACAAAAGTTATACAGGAGCCAGTGATAGATGAGTAGTAAGGGTATAGCTTTTCATAATCAGAGTGTAGGAAGAGGATATTCTGCACCATATCAGTCTTGCATCTGGAGTTCAACTAGACAAGGTGGTAAAGGTCGTTTATATGGAGATTTAGGGTAAGATCACTCATATTAGTAGGGTTTTACAGCACCAGGGACTTAGACTGCATCACGAGGAAGTGGGGTAAGACCATTGCATTGTATTCACCCTACACTTTTGGATGTCAAGGTTGGACCATTGATAGTTAGATGTACTATTTTTATAGATTCTATGATATCTAGTGACTTAGTTGATATCAGTGTCTATAATTCATTCATTTCTACAAAACTTGTTAATTGTTTAAGCCTTGTGATGGAGTTCGTGACTGGGGTGTTGAGGACAAACACACCTCATGGAGTTTGGTCAAGAGACATTTTTGTGTGAAAGGGGTGTACTCTTGAGGTCGGGTAGTATCAATTTCTATGAGATCATTATATCATATACATGTCAGGTTTTGAACTAATTATGGGTATGGAGTGGTTAGTATCATATTGTACCCAAATTGATTTTTACCATAAGAGAGTGACCATTAAATATCTTAAGGTTTAAAAATATATTCACTATGGAGTGTGGGATATTGAGGAGTTCCGAGTAAGGCCAATTACTCACCAAATAGGATAGATCACTACCAAGGATTCTAGTTTATTTATGGATGATGGAGGTGTAATATGAGATGTATTTCCACACATAGTGGATAGGTTGAAAGATGTGTTTACATAATATTACTAAGGGATTCCACCTGAGAGAGTTGTGTAATTTAGCATTAAACTCATACCAGGGGAAGAAATGATTTCTATTCCACCATATAGAATGGCATCAGAAGATATTCAAGAGCTTAAGACTCGGCTGGAGGACATAGAGGAAAAGGTATTTATTTATCTCAGTATGTCGCCTTGGGGTTCACTAGTGTTGTTTGAAAAGAAGGCTGATGGGAGTTTATGTTTATGTGTTGATTACTGAATGTTGAACCAGATGACTATGAAGAACCAGTATACTCTCCCCCATATCGATGACCTATTTGACTAGTTGAGAGGAGCTTCTGTGTTCTCAAATATTGACTTAAGATTAGGGTATCCTACACTGAGAGTTCAGACTTGTGATATACCAAGGGTTGAATTTAGAAGCAGGTAAGGACTATATGATTTCATCATAATATTTCTTGGGTTGATGAGCACACTAGTAATGTTTATGGACTTAATGAACAAAATCATTAATATGTACCTAGATCAGTTTGTGGTAGTGTTTGTGGAAGACATCTTGGTGGACTCCAAGACACATGATTATTATGACCAACATCTTTATATCATCCTAAGTACATTAATATAGCATTTTCTATATATCAAGATATCTAAGTACAATTTTTTGGATCGATCAGGTACACTTCTTGGGTAGCATCATCTAGGAGGAATGTGTGTTGGTAAATCTAGAGAGGGTTCAGATAGTGGTTTCTTGAGAGAATCCCAAGAGCATGTTTGATATCCATTGATTTCTAGGATTTTCTGAATATTATTAGAGGTTCATTCAGGAAATTTACCGATTGGAAACATTGCTGGCGGGCTTGACCAGTTGGGATATTTGTATGTTTGGGTGATAGTATGTCTGGACGAGGTGGAAAAAAATATTGTTTCAGACTGAAACTTGTGTTTTACATCATGATTTTTATAGGGATTGCAGAAGGTTCTTGGAATTTAGGTTTTATTGAGTATGAATTTCCACCCAGTGACAGATGGGTGGTCAGAGCATACTATACAAGTTCTTGAGGATATGTTGTGAGCTTGTGTTCTAAACTTCAGTAGGTCTTGGAAGAATCAACTAGCACTAGTGGAGTTCACCCATACAAATAATTATTGGGAAACTATATAGATGGAACCATGTGAGGCTATTTATAGTAGGCCATGAAGACCACATCTATTATGGATGGAGGTAAGTGAGTATAAGTTGTTGGGACCGAGTCGCGTGTAAGACACATTAGAGAATGTACAGTTGATTCAGAAATATATGGATATGACCCAAAGTAGATTGAAGTAATTAACTAATAGAAATTAATTACACCTTGAGTTTACAGAGGTTGATTATGTATTCATTTGGGTGTTTCCTAGATTCAATCACTAAAGAATACAGAGACAGGGAAAGTGGGCACCCAAGTTTGTTGGATCGTTTGAGGTGGTGGAGAGAATCAAGCTAATGGCATACCGGTTGGCTCTTCCACAGAGATACAATGTTATGTATGATGTTTTCTAAGTGTCAAAACTAGGTTGGTATCAACCAAATCCTTCTAATGTGATTGATATGGATGATGTTGAGATTGAGATATATTTTTCCTTTGAAGAGCATCTAATACATGTGTTGAATCCCAGTGAGAAAGTGTTGCGGGGAAAGACCATGCCTATAGTTTGTGTATTGTGGAAACATGGGAATGTGTGGGAGGAGACATGGGAAAGAAAAAAAGATACGTGGGACCATTGTCCTAATCTTTTTGACTAAGAATCGTAGAGACTCTTGGGAGTGAAGCTCAAGAATAAGATGTTATAAGGTGGTGAGATTGTAAGATCCTGACCTTTAGTGAAGATGTCTTGGTCTTAATTTTAGGTATTAATTTTTTCCTTGTTTCAGTGTACTTGGGTTTGGTTTTACATTGGGGTGTGTTTGGGTGAAAATTTGAGAAAATTTGAAAAGATAAGGGTAGTACATAGTTGGATCACGATTTTCCCTAATCGTGCTCCCCTACCCAACAAACCATGAAACCATGGATATAGAGGAATTACATGGTTGACACATGGTTTGTCAATCTGTACACCCTATTAAGAGAAACTATGAACCCCCATAATATTGGATCACATTTAGGTACACATTTAGGAGAAATCGTGCTTTCCTGCCCATCTAACCATGAATGAATTTTTAAATCACCAAAAAATTAGATTTTTAATCAAAAAAACCCCCATTTAACTCATATTTGATCCCCATTTAACCCAAGATAATATTTAATGATTTTGGAGAATCCTTTATGGATTAAAAGACTTAACAACCTTTTTAATTTGTTATTGTAATCCTGGATTGAAGATCTTCACCCCTCCCTGTCAGAGGATCTTACCTCGCATGGTTTCATATTCCTTATCATTTATTATCCTATTCTAAAAAGGGGGTTTTATTCCAATTTTGATTGTATATAGACATGTTTTTGTGGATATGGATCTAGAATTGTAGATCTGTATCTATATTTAAGAGATCCTGATTGATTTGATCTTGATTTAGGGTTTTAAATTTGAATCTCATTCTATATAATTGTGCTGATCAAATTATGAGGATTTTCATTGGGTGATCGCTCATCAACAAATTGAGGTTGGTTTTCTATAATTCAAATCGCAAATAATTTATTTAAATTACATGTATGCAATTCTATAATTTCTATTAGATGTTTAGAAATTATGTTCTTAATTGAATTAATTAATTTGTTGAATTAATTAATTGAGGAGATCTGAATTGGGTATTTTGGGAATTATAGATTGAGATACTTAATTGTCGAATTAATTATGAGATATAATGATTTTAGGATTGAGATATTTAATTGTGGACATAATTATGATCTATTGAGATTGGGATTGAGATAATTAATTATGGAATTAATTATGTGATTTTTAGTTTGTGGATATTGATTAATTAATTGAATAATTAATTAATGGGATTTATGTACTCAATTAATTAGAAAATTAATTAAGGGGATTTATGTCATAAACTAATTATTTAATTAGTAATAAAATTGGTCTGGTTGATTAATTATTTAATTTACTAATAGAATTTAAGTGATTAATTAGTTTTATAATTAATTAATGTATTTTATGTGATTAATTATTTTTTGAATTAATTAATGTTATTTATGTGATTAGTTAAATTTTGAATTAATTAATGGAATTGTTATGTTTAACTAATTGTGGAATTAGTAATGGAATTGATGTGGATAATTAATTATTGAATTAATTATGTGTTATGAATGGTAACATGGTCGTTTAGTTGTGAATTAAATAACGGGAACATGGTCATTATAATGCGTAAGCTATGAATGGTAACATGACCATTTAGTTGTGAAATAGAGAATGTGAACAAGATTATTCTAATGTGTAAGGTATGAATAGTAACATGATCATTTAGTTGTGAATTATAGAATAGAAACATATACATTCTATTGTGTTATGTATGAATGGTAACATATGAATTAAAATATGAATTAAAAAATGATATCAATGGAATTATGAGATATGATATTTCTCAGACATAATTTAGGCTCCAACATATTTCAGAGTAGGTATTGAATAATAACAATGGAATTATAAGATATGATATCCCTTAGGCATACTTCAGCCTCGGACATGAGTTGAAGCAGGTATTGATGTATGAGTGTCTACAGGAACGAAAATGTATATATAGTTAAATAAAGATTAACTGATAATGTGATAACTATTTACTTATGAATTGTAATTATTTCTTTATACAACTACATACACTTACTATTGTTAAGAAATTGTTTTAGTTGTCATTATTGGTGGCATACTATAATTCCTTATATTTTCCATGCATTATTTTTTTGGATACTATATAGATTATTTGTGAGACCAGGCACTGAGACGTTGTGCGATTCTGAGGCCGTTGTTCCTAAAATAAATGTTTGAAATATATTAAATAGCATGCATGCATAGTTTTCATGAAAAAGTGTAATAACATCTAAATGGTTTCCCTGATCAGAAATATGATGGTACCATTGAGTTCAAAATGAGAGGTTTACCCTAAGAATGACTTAACAGTAGTCGGTGTGGGTCATTTGTAGAAAAGTCGTCACAGGCATGGAAATGAAAAAAATAATTTAATAAATTATTTTAGTGCATTTTTGTTGATGCAGTGATTGATGGACTTTAAATAGACTATTATGGAAAAATACTAGGGTTAGCTGTACAACCCTGGAACTGTTGGAGAGCCATTGGATATAGTTTCAGTGAATCCTCAAAGATGAATGGTGATATGATCTTTGATCAATGATCGATGCGAAAAATAATCAAAGGATCTCACCAAAAAACATGACTCAACCCCATTCTTCATTAGTGATCGATTTGAATCAAGGTAGGGAATGTATTTTTATTTTATTATTCCCCATTCTTTATTTATACAATGAACATGAATCAATCAATGAAAATATTAATCTATGGTTTGATTATTATGTGGGATGAGTTTATTTTATGAGGTTTTTATAGGAGAATATATTTTTAATTTTATTATTCAGAGTTTCATTCTAATAATAATGGATCAAGATAAACATGAACATCGATCAAGGTTTGTTACTCCAATATGTTCTTGTTATTTTCTCCCCCAATTCATCATTCTTCATGACCATTCTCGATCAATCGATTATTGCGCACCCATTTCTTGGTGCAACGATCCGATATCGCAGATCTATGATTGGAATAGCCTGACAGAGTTGTGATGATAGAGATAAATCAATTTAGATGACATAGGATACCCAATTTAACATTCTTCAACATACAAAAATGAATGACAATTTGGTTCATTTTTTAAGTATATTTGATGGCGTAATGCATTCTTTATCGACAAAAAGGATTGGATGAGTTGGGATCATCAATATCATGGTGAAACGATCACCAGATCGAAATCTGAAGGCATTGGATCAAATGCGGGAGTAGATATGGGATTCTTAAAAATCCTGAACAACATAATGTTTAATCTAGATCTACATGTTGTGTGGGGCCACATTAGCTTCGATTAGGGTTTCCATAATAAGGTAAATATCACATGGAATTTGACCCCTTTCATATAGCTTGTGGTATCACATGGGTCACTCGGGATGTACTCTGGAATCTCACGGGCTATTTACATGGGAAGATGTTCATAGGCTAAGCTGTGTACTGGTAAATGAGAAGACATGAAAATGATGGTGATGTGTACAAGCACATGGTTAGAGTAAATGGGATACGTACTTGGAGTGTATTACTACATGGACACGGTTTGATGATATCATCCATTTACACGGGTAAGACCCAATATCAAGGGACATGGTGTGTGACCCCTACTACACACTATGTACACTTTTATACATGTCTTGGAACACCTGTACTCTATATCTTGGAAAAATTTTGTTAGGGTTTTTTACCTTTATCTTTTCCATGAGGGTTAGTATGCAATCATTTTTTACTCCCGAGACAACGATCCCTTCAGTAGTAATTCATAGATAGAGTTGTTGGAATCCCTCTATGAGGCCCAGAGTGAGATCCTCTAATCATATTCATGTCCTTGGTGGAGTTATTGGTATCGACGTGACAAACACTACATGGGAGTCAATCCTCTACTTAGCAAGTTAATCTAGATTGATTTGTTTGAATCACCTCATGGCCTTTCCAGGGATCCTCATATGTGTATTGTATTCTATTCAAACTATTAGCATGCTCTTTCTTATGAAGAGACCCGATAAGATGTACCTATTGGACAGACATCATCAATGCTATCAGATTCAGTAGTGTTCTCTCAGGTGAATGCTTTGTGGAATATTCTATATGGAATCATAGCCTATTATAATATGGTTGTGACATACCTCTAGAATGTGTTTATTTGTTGAGTATATATGGATATTCTATTTATATGTGTTGTAGAAATATTCCTATGTAGAGATTAATGTATTTCCTTTGTTTTATGTGATGCATTCCTTTCATAGGGCAAGTAAAAAGAAATTTAATTTTCCTAGTTTAGTAAAATGGATGACCAGGTATGTCTCACTTGAGGAACTTTCTCATATGTTCACCCACTTAATTTAATTCACCTAAACTAATTCTTTTTAATTGTTTTTTTATTTAGGAAGGTTATGAAATTTAAATTAATGAAAATATTAAACTAACATGCAATGAAAAAAAATTAATTAGTGAATTTCAAACTTTGAATTTATGGGTTGGTTTGTGGGTTCCATCATTCTCCTTGTTGGTGTTTTAATAAAGTATGCTAATTCAATTCTGAGATCTCATTCTTGAATTAATATTTTTTAATTGGTGTGAAATCTGGAATTCATTTAGTAATCATAACTTCCCCTCCTACTTTAATCTAGGTTGATGGAACAACTCAACCGTGAGTGTGACAACTTCCAAGACTTGGCTCTATTGTATGCCATTTAAAGCACTAAATGGCTCAAATCCGTCGTATTAAGAGCTTGTATTCAGTATATGGGAGGGAACATATTTAATAAAATAATAGAAATGAGTTTGATTTTAGTTTCCTGGTGGGATATCGCCACACCCGTGCACGTCACTCATTCTTATCGAAATCTTAATAAAACATAATAATTCTACCGTAGAATAAATGAAATTGACCCATACCTACCCCGAGCCAAGGATCGAGTAATTATATCATTTTTTAGGGTATGGGGTAATGTTGGATAGTCTAAGAATAAGAAAAGATGAAAATAAGGATAAAAGATGAAGAAGAAAGGAGGGTGGTTGGTTGGAAGAAAACAAAAAAATAAAAACCATGCATGAATTTATTAAAAATCTAAATTACAATTGAAATCTAAAAAAATAAAGAAAACAAAATAATAATAATATGAAAATGGAAAGATTTTTGAACGTCCTCCCTCAGTGGAGATCTCCCCTTGGTTCTTTGGAATATATGTGATGGAAAATGGGATGAGATGAGAGGTGGGAGCTCCCATACTTTTATGGGAAGAAATTGTTCTCCTAATGTTTGCAAATTTTTGGCAATTTAAATGGACGATTAACAAATTCTATCCTTCATAAAAGTTGTTAATAAATTAATTTATCATTCGACCTCAAAATTTCTTATTGATTGAACTCTCCTAGAGGGATTGCTTTATTTTTTATTAACAATGTATTTTTTTCTAGATGAATTTTCCAGGAGGCTTCCTTCAGTGTATAACATATTTTTTCCACGATAATGGGAGACAAAGTCCATGAAATTTATTTAGGTAGTTCATATATGTTTCCTACTTCATATCTATTTATAATAAACTCCATTGTAGGTGTGTATCCTTATTTATACATCTGTTACGAAGGTGGGGTCCACACTGCCAGCCCGAACAATTTCCAAACATCAATGATTTTTTCGTGCCAGGAGATATTAGAATAAGCCTCTAGTCAAGAAGAAAAAGTTAATAGAATTAAAATAATTATTCTATAAAAATAATCATTCAAATTTGAATTATATTTTTATATAAATGACCAAAATACCCTTGATGTAAAAATCTGTCAAAAATCCTGAATTTAATCACAATTCAAATTTTAGCTCAAAACACATCATAAATTCAAAATTGATCCATATATGCTCACATTGATAAATTAAGAGGGTCAAGACAATTGAAATGCCTATAAATAATATGGAAAATATTAGTTTTATCAGAATATTTTTTGGTTTTGGGGTGTCCTACTAAGTATTGTTATACTCACCCATACATGGGGTTTTCCTTCATATGTCATGTCTTATGTAGAAGATTGAAATTTTGATAGAGTCTTATGAGGACCAGGACCATAAGGTTCTTGGTGAGACATTAAAAAGTTATCATAAAAGGAGAAATAACTAGTTTAGATCTTTTTCAAGTTAGATAATTTAAAAACTCTTGTTATCTAAGTTCGAAAGATGAGAATAAGTTGTGGTGACAAAGAATTGTCTAACATGAGAATAAAAGAATTAAAAAACTTTTTAATTTTTATTATGTACAAAATTTCACAAAATTGAAAAGAAGAGAGGATGATTTTTTTGTTACCTGTTAGAAAGGGAAGACGACTAATAAAATTCATAAGAAAGTTGAGATTCCATCTACCGGGCCTCTTTAACTTATTTATTCCAATTTATGTGGGTCCATGAGACATAAATAAAAAAAGTATATTTATAATTTATCAATTTTAATGGTGATTTAACTCAAATGAAAAACATCATGTTTTTGAAACACAACTCAGAGCCTATCGAAATGTTCATTTTTTTCAAAAAATAAGTTGATAAAGGGATGTGGGTTTATATAAAGAAATTGATAATAGATAATGGTATTGAGTTTACAAGAAATACTTTCGAAAATTATCATGGAGATCATGGTATTAAACATTAGTATAGTTATCTATATACCCCACAACAAAATGGATTAGTAGAAAGGAAGAATATAGGTTTGGTGGAAATGGGAAGAATCATGTGAGAAGAATAAAAACATTCAATGTTATACTAGAGTGAAGTTGTTAGTATTATTTTAAATGTTTAAAAAAAATTAGTTTGGAAACCAACATGAGTTCTTATGAAATTTTCTATGAAAAAAACCATTATTAAAGTACATTAATGTATTTGGAATCCCATGTTTTTTAAAATAATAAATTCGGATCGGGGAAAGTTTGATGGGAAAGCTAAGGAAGGAAATTTTATTATTCACCCATTGGAGAAAGTTACAAATGTGGGAAAAAATGTTTTTAAAAGTTTTTGTAATCATATTATGTGGAAGTTATTGGGAATCAAACTTATTTAACAAAATATTATGGGGATTTTGAGGAATAAAAACTAAAATTTTCCAATGAAAATGAAAGTGATAAAAGTAATGCTCATGAAGATTCAAATGAATCGTATGATGAGGATAGTGAAGAAGGAAGAAGAAATCTAAAATTTCCAACCTTAAAAAACAATTTGAGACTAATAATATTTTGGGGAATTAGAAGGCTCTAGTTCAGGCTAGAAGAAAGCTAAGATTAGAAAATAAAACTTTACACATCTCAAAATTTGAACCAGAATTAGTCTCATAAGCTATTCAACACAAAGAATGGGATAATTTTATGAATGAAGAGTTGGATGAAATTGAGAAAAATGAAACATAAGAACTTGTTTTATGTTTGAAATATAAAAATTTTATCATAAAAAAATGGGTTTATAGAAATATTTTGAAGGAATATGGAGATGTTTCAAGAAGCAAATCTGGGATTTTTTATAAAGACTATGCACAGGTGGAAGGCAGAGATTTTGATGAAACATTTTCCCCTATTTAATGGTTAGAAACTATTATAATGTTTTGAGTAGTTCGTGCTCATCAAAATTACAAAGTGTATCAGATTGATATAAATTTAGAAAAATTTATGATTAAGATTAAAATGAGTAACCTTTTGGGTTTCTACTAGATAAGGATGAAAACAAAGTTTTTATATTGAAGGAAGAATTATATGGTCTAAAACAAGATCCACATTAATGGTATTCTAAGATTGAAAATTATTTGAGAATGATGATTTTTTCAAAAGGAAATGTTGACAGAAACTTATATATGAAATATGTTTACTTTGGAACTCTAATTGTAATTGTTCATGTGGATAATATAATTTTTTCTGGGGATGAAGAAAATTTTTGTAAATAATTTTCTGGGGAAATGAAAAATAATTTTGAAATATCAACGTTGCGAGAATTAACTTTCTTCCTTGTCTTAAAAGTTCAATAAATGGAAAAATAAATTTTCTTATCTTAAGAAATGTATACAAGGGAATTGTTATAAAAATTTGGAACTGTTAAATATAAATAAGTTTTTACTCCAATCTCAGTGAGGATAAAGATGAGTAATGATGAGTATGGAAAAAGTGTGAATTAGAAAGGATTTTGGAATATGATAGGAAGAATACTTTACCTTATAACATCAAGCCTGATATTTTTGATGCTATAAATTTGTGTGCTATTTATCAAAGTAATCTAAAAGAGTCAAATATGTTGGAAGCAAGGATAATTATGAGATATGTCAAAGGAATAAATTCACAAGGATTATTATAAAAAATAAATTATGAGATGAAGTTTCATGGTTATACTAATAATGATTGGGAGGGAGATTATAATGATAGAAAATCAACCTTAGGAGAAACATTTTTCTTGGGTGAATGTTGTGTAAATTTTCATAGTATGAAAAAAAGTTCAGTAACCTTGAGAAAAGTGGAATTAGAATATGTTGTGACTTTTCAAGTATATACTCAGATATTGTGGATGAATGTTCAATTGGAAGATTTGAATATATAGGTTTCTAAACTATTGAAGAAACATTATGATAATCAGATTTAAATTGATCTTTCTAAAAATCATGTCGAACATTCAAGATCAAAACACATAAATATTAAGTTTCACTTTATAAAAGAGAAAGTTGCTGCTAGAGATGTATTGTTGGAATATATCTCAACTAAGTATCAAATTATTGATATCTTCACAAATTCAATTCCAAAATAATGGTTTGATGAGTTGAGGTTAAAAATTCATGTTCTTCCTCTTATAATGACTTCCGAAAACTCCTAAGGAAGTCCCCTACCATGCTTTGGATTATATTGACAAAGGGGGAGAAAAAGTAACAACATTGTACTATGTAAGATGTTTTTAATTATGTTTATTTTATGAATATGAAGTTGTGTTTATCGGATAATGGGGGATTGGAAAATAAAATTTATAGAAAAATAAATGTGATAAAATATAAAAGTTAGGGGGATTTTTTCTTAGCATGGACATACAATTTTCTTTTCACAAACGGATGGATTTTATTCAAAAAAATACCTTATCTATTATTATGGTGTCTAAACACGCTTTTAAAAAAGGATGTGTTTTCATAAAATTCAAAAAACATGAGTTGTTTACAAAAGTTGATTTGTGAAAATTTTCTGCGAGTTGAAAAATTTATTAATGAGTGTTGTTAAAAAATCCTAATGATGAGATTGAAGAACCTTTGTGATGTTTTTTTAATAAATTTTTTGATTTGTTGATAACTAATCTTTTATAAAATAATGTTTTTGAAAAACAAGTGAATGTTTCTGATTGTTCGAACACAAACATAAAGGGGGAGAATTTTTTTTTTGAGAAAGTTGTTTTATAGACACAGAGGATTGAACTAAGAAACACCAGATGAAAAGTGTCAAACTTATCACCACCGGTCATAGAATTCATCAAAAAGTTAGTGTTTTTTATCAGACACACCATCAGTCTCAGATCCATTTACAAGAATTTCAAGTTTCAACGGACTCAATGTTGGTTGGAATGTTATAATGTTGCTAAAGAGGTTGAATGAAGAAAGTGATGTCAGGAGATAGAAATTTCTTAAACATTCTGACCTTCAGTAAAATATTTCTTTTCTAGTTTTTAATTCTCAAATGTCATAAGTTCTCTGTGACGCTTGTGATTTAATCCATATGAATAAAAGGGAGAGAATATGTGCAACCAATCATATTGAGCATTGGTTGGAAATAAAGAAGGTGTTGAATGCAAGGGAAGTCGTAATAATTTCCTATATAAATCATATATTACTTGGATAATAATGAAGTTCTCATAAATCAAGAAAAATATAATGATAAAATATTTTTATGAAATTGAGGAATCATAAAAAATGTATTGATTCTAGTAATCAAGAAAAAAGTTTTCATCAGATCCAGTAGTACTGAGCATAGAAGTTTTTAGAAGTCTGAATGAGTTATGGTTGATGAGGTTTGAAGTATTTCAAATTGGTAGATTGGACTTTCCATCATAAATAAAATTCCATCATAGTGATAATTTTATCATTATAAGGATTCCATTGGATTGAAGCTGAGGAAGTTCTATGAGGTATTATATGAGGAGGAAAGTTAATTAAACTGACTCTGAGGAAGAAATTCAATCAAAATAACTCTGAGAAAGAAAATTCATTCAAGATTGACACTGAGAAGGAAAGTCAATCACATTGAATCTGAGAAAGAAAGTTAATTAGTCTAACTCTAATGAAGAAATTAAATTTAGATTGAGTTTAAGAACTTTCATTGTAATGAGATGAGGAAGTTCCATCATAATGAGTTGAGTAATTTCTATTATATTAAATTAAAGTTAGGAATTCTTAGAATAATTATCATAAAGAAGACATAAGAAGATTTCATAATATTTGTGAAGAGTTTAAGTGGTCAAAAATGAAATTAAAATATTTATAGATATTGGATTTTTTTTATTCGAGTAAGTGGAAAATGTTTTTTATTTTCATAAATTTGAAATTTTGGGATGCCTATAAATAGAAGATATATATATTCATACATTTTACCTTTTTATGTTACTGGAAAAAGAAGAGCACTATAGAATTCATGTCAAAGTTATCTTTCCAAATTTAAATCTCATTAGAAGTTTGGACATCTAAATTTTTTGTTTATTGGGAAAAGTAAGATCGGACTGAGCATTTGAGAAGAGTTTGAGTAATTCATATTAAGAATGGATTCATCAGACAGAGTCCATCAGACTAAATTAGTCAGATTGAGTCCATTGGACCCAGCCCTATTAGATGAAGAGAATCAGACCCAACCACATCATAATGAGGATTCTAAGATGATAATTTGTGGTGTAGTTTGAACAAAGTATTTTTCTTTTGTTTTATCTCAATTTTTTTAAGAAAAATTTATAAACCAATAGGATTCAGCATGATCCTTACAATTAGGATATATAATGTGTCTAATAGGAGTTTTCACATGTTGTATTCACTTATTCATTTTAGTGAATTTCTATAGACCCATAAGAGTGTCTATAAAAATGATATAGGTTCTCACACTAAGGTCGAGCCTTGTAAATATCATGTTATTTACTTTTTTTTACTAATTTTTCAATCATTATTATAAAAGTGAACAACTAATTCAACCCCACTTCTGAGTTATTATTCGATCCTTTGGAACTTCATATACTGTTTATCACTTTATTTGAAACTTTTTTTTAGTATTTTTGGTACTTTCTTGAAATTAAAATCCCTAAAAGAATATTGTAATACTCTCATGACTCATCATTGATCTCACCATGTCTAACAAGATTTGGTTACTCCTATCACTTAAATCATTCCACTGAAGTGTATAAGGAGGAGTGAGTTAATATAAGATCCCAAACTCTTGTAAGTAATCAATGAATTCTTGATTACGATATTCTCCACTATGTTCTAAGAGGATTTTCATAATCATATTACCAATTTGGTTCCCATTTTCATTCTTTCGTTTTTCATGAATTTATCAAAATAACCAAACTTATACCTCATTTAGTAGACATATTCATTCCTACTAAAATCATCAGTTAAATTTATGAAGTATGAGAACCCACAACTACCTCAATAGGAAATGTTCCACACACATATGTTAGAACTAATTCAATAATCTCTTTAGAACATTCACCTTTTCCACTAAATGGGGATTTTTTCATTTTACCATATAAATATGTGTGACACATACGAATTTTTTTAGTTCAAAAGAATCTAAATATCCATTTTGGTATAACATAGTCAAGCATTTTTCATTTACATGACCTATACAATGATGCCATAATTGGGTGTGGTCTGAGTTATGTGAAGTAGTTTCATTATCAATTTCCATTACATGTTTTTTGTAATACGATAAAAAAAATTGTTATTAAAATTCACCTTATCATAACAAATGTTATTTATATAAAATAATGAACATTCATTTACAAATATTTAAATAAATCCAACTATATCAAGTTTAGATATATAAATAATTTTTATTGTAATGGATGAAACATAATAACAACCTTTTGAAACCAAGATCATTATATTATCCCATATTTTTCTAGGTACGTCTCACTCTGAGGTTTTCATTGAACATATTTTTTGGGGTTTCCTTTGTATGTAATCCTTACTGATTACGTCTTATTTGATGATAGAGATCCTTTTTTGGAGAAAATAACCTTAATTTTAGGCATGCATGTCTATTTAAATTAATGGAATCCATGTTTAAATATGATAAATGGGATTACTATGATTTTCTATGAGTTTAGAAGGGTCATATGTGGTTTGGTCACTTTATAAGAAGATAATATAATAACTATTCAATGAAAAATTATATATTATGTACATGTTACATGACATGTAACTATTTCTACATGCATTTCCTGAACAAGTTTACGATGTGATTTGGTTACATGTCATGAACCTAATTCACATCGTGTAAATGTTGATCAAAATAAATATTAACCCGGGGCAAAAGGTTTTTCCAGCATAACTTAAAAATGAGGAAATACATGACATGAAAGGATTACACATTATTTATTCCTCATACCTAGTAGTATTAAGTGTTTCGTGTACTTATGACTCTCATTATTTTTTATTATAGCCTCTGCTCTCTCGCTCTTAGGGTGATCTCTAGGAAATTTTGAATTATCTTCCCCCCTTCTAGATGTCCCATTTTCACATTCAATCCTTGGTGAGTTTATTCAATTTGGTTTCCCTCTTCTCACCCGTCATTACTTTTCATTGTAGTGTTCATCTTTTGAACATGGGTTTTGTTTTGGGATTTGATCTTGTTTTGGGTTAGTCTAGGTTCTTTTTGTGATCTTCTATGACTTCTTCTTTAATGGATTTTTCCATTAGAAGCGTTATGTTAATCACATGTTAAAGGTATGGAGACTAAACCTAACACTATGGTATATTTAATTGTGATTTATATGAAATATTTTGATTATGACCATGTAATGTGAACTATAATTAATTAGTTGATTTATAGAAAATCATGGATTAGATTCTTTTAGATTCAATGGTTTATGCAACCAGGATTATAGATACCTGTTGGGTGAGAAAACATTTGAGAAAAAATAACTTGGCTAATGGTTTAAAGAATGGTGAGTATGACATGATACCTTAGGTGATTTCTTGATATAGAATCCCTAGGTAATCTATTATTGATTATTGATATGACTGTTGATAATTTTAGAGAAAAATAAAAGTTTATTTGAAAGAAAAACGGTAATTTTCATAATTAACCATTGAGATTTATGATGTGATAGTATGATATCCATACTATTTTGACTTGTTGAGTTGGTGATGAAATTATTATATACATGGATATCCTAGTAGTGTTTAAATTATTATATAGTAGGCTTGGCCCAGTGATACATGCCAAAATTATTATATATAGGGATTTTCTTGCAGGATTAAATGCTTATATAGTAGGAAATTCCTAGTGATACTTGGTGAAATGCAACTATACCAGGCTACACCCAGGGACACATGCTGAAATTCATTTATATAGGGTGATGATTGGAGGATGAAATTATTATACAAAGAGAGCTACCTGATTGTTTGATTTTTCCATGGTATATGGATATATATGGAATGGTTGTGTTACATGCTCAAAGACATTTCATCACAGTTTTGAAATAATCTAATTGATATATTATATTAATTAGTAAATTAATACATCTATTTATCACTTTATTTAATATAATTATTATCAGACTAGTTGTGTTTAGGGATGACAGTGTCGATCTACTGAGTTTTATTCACACCCTATTTGGGAACCGTTTGTTACTCAAGCAGATTACATGGATGCATGTTTGGACAAGGGAAAGGGACATTATTTTTGATTGTTTTGTTTCGTGCTGGATGGGATGGATTTTGGAGATGGGTATGACATGGGGATCGGGACCAGAGCCTTTTGGGATTATTTAATGTGAGTAGATTAATTTGTTTGTATTGGTTTCAATTTTACTTTTAGATACATCTTAGCTTGTTATTACATTATTCATCATTATAGGTTCCTCCTTTTATTTTCCTATCTATATGATATACCATTTCCACTATTTCTCTATTACTCTAATTTTTATTACTATGGTTTAGTTCCACTATGTCTTACCAGGGGGTTTAGTATCCCCACTATTTCTCTATTACTCTAGCATATGGGGATGCATTCTTGATGTCTAATAACAAAATCATTTTTAACATGTGAGAGAGTACCAAATCAGGTGACATTACAAAGTGGTATTAGAGGATCAACTTGTTATTTTCTATTGCTTTATTTTTTTAGGAAAAAGTATAAAGGAGACTATGATCTATTTACACTCATGGACTAGTATGGTGAGATATGAGTATGAATTCATCATGATAAGCACATAGGGATATATATATATATATTGATATGCATTTTTCATGAAAGGGACATGTTTATTGCATGTGTTATATACTTTCCAATACGAAATGTGAAATAATATATCTATTATATTTGACAATTGGAATGAAATAAACTATTATTTAATCATAAAACACTTATAATACATTGTTATAGAGACACAGAGTAATGGTTCTCTACTGTTATCGCCTCTAAAGGTTGACTTTATTTTAAGCCAATGTTTATAGTAGTGTGTTTTTCTAGTAGATAAAATGCCTCCTCATCTTCTTCGAGTTGAGTTCTAAGAGAGTGGAAATCAGTTATCTCCTAACGTAGATGAACTAGATCTTCCTGTTGCTCTTGATGATCAAATGAATGTTCATCATCACAACAACATCTTAAGGGTCATGAAATCCATGGAAAAGGAGGCTTTTTTCATCGTGCCTTTCTTGTATGAGTTGATGAGAGACATTCAGCTACAACATCCACCTATGTTCACTGGGGAGGGAGGATCCAAGGTAGCTGAGTTCTAGATTGATTCAATCGATACAATCATCTAGCATCTTGAGACACCCACAGATATGAGGGAGAATCTTGTTGTGTATATGCTCAGTGGACCTACCAAACATTGGAGGGATATTCTAGAGCAAGATGGGAAGAAGGAGGAGTTATCTTCGAAGGAATTTGAGGTGAATTTATTGAGACACTTCTATCCATAAATGGTGAGGGATGACAAGGATATTTAGTTCATGCATC
Organism: Viscum album; assembly: GCA_963277665.1. Classification (NCBI taxonomy): domain Eukaryota; kingdom Viridiplantae; phylum Streptophyta; class Magnoliopsida; order Santalales; family Viscaceae; genus Viscum; species Viscum album. The sequence goes on along the minus strand of OY728148.1, from coordinate 989,928,930 downwards.
TGATATAGGATATAATATCAGTGATGGACAATGTTGATCATTTCACCAACCATCAATGATTTGTGCCATATTTAGGTATTGATGAGATCTCTAGGGAGAATCATTTTCAGGATGGTAATCACTATGAGGACCAGTCATAGGTGAATGTTTTCATTCTGAGTATCTTTTTAGATTTGATGAATCATGAACTCATCATAGAAAAGAATCTGAGAGTGGACCCAAGAGGTATCCATGCTATTTCCACAGGGTAAACTAGGATCACTTATTTTGGTGGCAATAAGTGATTTTATAACAGTTTTTTCCATGGAAATTACATGAAGACTAGTTAGGGTAGTGGGAATCTATCTTAGGATCATATTCCATTATAGTACATCAGGGTAGAAAGTTAAACCACAAGAAACCATAGTTTTCATACACCACAATGGAGTGCCATGTTTGCGACAGGATGTGCCATCTTCATAAGTTTTTATAGATCTTCTCATAGAATAGTAGTGGTAGGGGAGTTATATAGGTACTAGATTATAGGAAGGACTAAACTACTCCTCATCAGATAGTTATCTAGAGTTCTATAGTATGTTTAGGTTGATGCGGGAGATGTGTTACCCCATTGTAATGACATAATGTTTATTAGTAAAATTTGTTTCCGGAATAAATGTGTGTTGTATTATATTATATATTATACACATAAAAAATAAAGAGAAACCAATAAAAAACTATATTAATAAATATTGTTACATTAATCAGCAATGAAACCAATTAACTTTACAAACATTACTATTAGAAAAAAAGTATAAAATATAAAAGCTAAAATGAAAAAATATAGATCGACCTCATCTACTAGAATTACTGGCCCCACTACCAACACTATATAAAAGAAACAAAATTATAGTAAACCAATAAAAATTATTTAAAATATAAATATAGAACCTTGAGAGGAATTGATTTGAATATTTAATGAAATAATTGAGTGATATATATATATAAGGTAATTTGACTGTTGGAATATTAATGTGACCATTTTAATAGTAACTTGATCATTGGGAATAGTAACCTGACAATTAGAAGAGTGATTTTACCAAAAATTCATAAATTGTGACATAAATCACATTTATCATGATTAATTTATGTAAATAAAAATAATATAATTCAATAAAATAAATATCATGATTAAAAACCTCAAATAAAATAAAGCATATTTTTAATAAACTGTATTTTAATGTATTTTGTAAAAATCATTATTTTCTTGATAAAAATTATATTTTACCTATTTAAGATATTTATTTTTATTAAATTAATATAATTTTTGAAATTATCATGTTAAAAATTTCCTTGGGTGTGTTTTTGGTAATTTTCCCAAATACTTCAATTTTTAGGTGAATAGTAAAAATATAGTTTTTCACATAATCGATGTATCAAAAGTTACATCATTCATGATGTAATAATGAAATAATACTTTATAGAAATTTATTTTTGGCCATTATATATATAATTTCATTAATGAGTCATTAAAATACAATAAAATTAATTTTCAATCCTAAAAATGACTTCCCAAAACCTAAATTCAAAATTGATTCCTTAAAATATCAATTTCTTTTATTCCTCACTTTTCTTTTTAATAAGTTAATTAATTAGAATTATAAAGAGGATTTAAAGTCTTAAACCTATTATATTATATTTATATATAATTTATTTTTTAAAAAATTCACTATTACATGTTTTTTCTTTGATATATTATTTTATTAAATATTTTATTCTAAAATACCCCTATCTTAAAGTATAAATAACCCCTCTCCCTTCCCATGGAAACACACTCCTCTGAATCGTTTCAAAGTACAATATCATCCCGTATGCTCCCTCTAAATCCCCTTACATTACGTAGTGAAATTTTGGAGCAATCCAACTCTACTCACCATGGGTGTTATAACATCTTACAAGAGAAGCTACATTGAGGATAGAGTATGTCTCTATTAACTTTTCCATTTTTTCTTATTCTCTTTCTTATTTTAACCAATTAATTTAAAAACCATCTACTATAAAACTAATTATTCAATAATTTAAAATTATAATATTTATGTTAACAAGATGTAAATGTCATATTTATGACAAAAATAATTGTTATACATCTCTTTCCCTCTCTTTTAACAATGTCCCGTTAAAGGTTGACTAAAAACCTATGGAGACATTTCTAAGAAAATTAATATAACCACCTTCATAGACGGATATTATTAATTATATATAATATATAGATAATTAATTACATTTGTTATAATCTACTAGAGTTAATCATACTTCTTTATAAATGTCTCTCAATGAAAATTGAGAAATCAACGTCAAACAAGAAATTTTTAGGAAAATCATGATATCAAAACACATCAATTTCATCAATAGAAATTAATAAATATAATAAAATTATTATAGTTAATAAATAATTGTATAAATTGATATAATTAAAATATTTATTAGTTTTTTAATTAATATATGTTTATTATTCAGTAGGCGCAAAAGTTACAAAATAAAGAAGGAATTAAGGTAAGGGGATTGATGAACCCAACTCTTTTTCATTGGGTTAACCATATATCATGAAATATTTGAAATAAATAGTCCTCTAACGTTCCTTATATATTATTTCCTTATTCCTCCCACTTCTTTTTTAGGATATACATGTTTTTTATTTTATTTTATGGAAAATACAATGATTTTCCAAAAAAACTCTTCTTTCCAAAACACATCTTTGACTCTTCTTGAGTTGTTTATTATTAACTAAAGAATGATGATTCTTATTGAAAATATGTTTTTCCATTTTTCTTTTTGGAACCCGATGTTTATTTATGAAATCATAATTTTTAAAATCTTCATGAAACCCATTTCATTCCATGGGTTATTTCAGGAAATGATTATTACACATTCTATGTGACATGCATGATTATGTAAATATTATGATGTGATGACTAGACCGAAATTATATAGCCCTCCAATGCATTTGGTAATGTGTTTTATCTCATGAGATAATGTTTATTATATGTGAACAGGATGCTATATTTGATTACAGTGACGATGTTATGATTATTTACATATGGTATGTGTTAACATGATGCTAGCTTTATTCACAACTATATGTGGCATTTGACCAATATAACATGATGTTTCATTTTTATTCATTTTCACATTCAATGAATTTATCACATTTTTACCTCATGATATTGATAATGATCCTAGGATTATGATATGATGATTATGCTCACCCATGTTATATTGATTCATGTTTTTTATTCATCCTCTTACAGGGCTATTATCTTACCCCTTTCACTAATGTATATCCTTAAGTAATTGCATGTACTAAGGATAATGTGATATTTTAGAAGGCTAAAGAAGAAGGACTTAAATAAATTTTTATGTCGTATTATGTAAAAGTTATTTATGAGCGTAATTTTTCTATGACACAAACCTTTCGATCCTAGATTTGTAACTCTATTAAATTTTTTATCTTTAAAATGATGTAATAGTTATGTATGAAAAATTAGGGTCACTATAGTTGGTATCTAAGAATGGTTTAGTTAATTTGGTAATTATGATTAGAAAATAAGAGTAAAAACCATTCGTATAAGTTAATGTATAGCTAAACATCCTAGAAGTCTATTTTTAGAAATATATAGACATAGGGATCCCATACGATATTCCTTTAGTTTTTTTTTCATAAAAGAATAAAATACTCATAATTTATTGACTTATGTTTTGTTCTAACATTTTCTATTCTAGAAAATGGTAGGAATCAGGAGAAACTAGGCGTAAAACCAATGTGACTGACAATGAAACAATTATCCAAATGAGATACCCAATTCCATGGGAGGTTGAGTTCAATACATTGTGTAAATGATTACCTAGTTGTCTCGAGATATGAATAATAACATGAACTATGTGGAATGTCCATATTCACCCAATAATGTTCAATTATCCATTGAGTCCTTAATTAAAAAATGATCATCGATGATTAGTGGAACTTCCAATCCACTTGATGTGGAATAGTGGGATAACTCAATAAAGAAGATTTTTTCTATGGTCCATTTCTCTAATAAGGAGATGGTGACTCTTGCAATTTATCATTTATATGGAGAAGCTATTCAATAACAGAAATTGATAAAGAAGAAAAATCCAAAGGATTAAATAGAAGATATGAAGTGGGAAGAATTTAAGAAAATATTTCATAAAAATCATTTCACTTGAACTCTTCAAAAAAAATATTGAAAGAGAATTTATATAGATAAAGAAAAAGGAAGGTGATGTTGTCACGACTTATGGTGAAAACTTCATAAGGTTTTAATTGTATTCCTTGTGTTTTTATCAATAATGATATAAAAATTGATATGTACTTTATTTTTTTCAAAAATACACCTTCAAAACGATCTAGAAATATAATAATTTGGAGTTTTGAAGATGTGGTAAAATGTGCTCTTAAAGTATATATGGAGTTCAAAGAATGGTCCCATGGTTATGTAGATAATAAGAGAAGAATGGGGTTTCATGATTGTGGATAAAATGACAAATGGAGAAATAGGATCCAACTACCCACATGTCAAAAATGTGGGAAGAAGAAACATGATAATTTCCTCAAAAGGATGGGGAAATTCTTCATCAGTGGGAGAGAAAGACACCAAGATAATGAATATTGAACATACATGAAGAAGCTGACCAACATGATAGAGGAAAGGAAGGAACATCCTAATGCACCACCCATGGTTCAATGCTTCAAATATAAGGACCATGTTTGTTATGCAAGAATGTGAACTAAACCACATGTCCTTGAGGGAAACCAGTGTCAGTAATCACCAAAGTCAAAGGAGCAGGGGAAAGCATATATCATCACTACTATTGAAGTGGAGTGTGAAAATGAATTCATACAACGTATGATTCCTATTCACTAAATAATAGAAAATGTATTATTTGATTCTGGTTCTACTTATTAATTTATATCCTAAAAGTTTTCTAGAACTATTAAATTGATTCCCCGATACCTTTAAGTGGAGATATCCATAAAAAACACAGTGGTGTAATCATTACAACCCATGTGTTGGACTCTTCTCCTATAATCATATTTGGGATGATTCTTTTTGCAGATCTTATTATATTTCCCTTGTTGAAATTTGACGCTATATTAGACATGTATTGGATTTCATTATATATAAAAAAAACCAACTATTGATAGTGTTGGTGATATTAAAGAAGTGAAATAATTCTCAATGGTGTATCTTTTTTATGGATATCATCAACTATAGTTGAAGAAGGAAGATATTCAAAAGACTATTTTCCTTATAATGTATGGGAACTATGAGGTCATAATAATTCCCTTCACAGTTACTAATTTTCCTACAATATTTTTGGATTTGATGAATAAATTTTTTAGAGACCACCTCAACAAATTTTTGGTAGTGTTTATCGATTATATTCTCATTTATTCCAAGAATAAGTAGGAACATGATGATAATCTAATGATTGTGTTGGTGATATTAAGGAAGGAGAAAATTTTTTCTATGTTTAAAAAGTGTTACTTTTGGATGAAAGAAGTCACATTATTAGGAAACTTGATCACAAGTGATGGAATTTATGTGGACCCTTCAAAGACAAAGGCAATTGATGAATAGCCTATACCCACTAGTGTCAGAGAAATCTATAGTTTAATAGATTAGCTAGTTACTATTTACATTTTATGATAAATTTTTCATTATTTTTTAGCCAACAAACTAATTTACCACAAAATGGGGTAAATTATTTATGGATAAAAGATATGAGGAAAGCTTTAAGGAGATCAAGTAGAGGCTATTCACTGTTCTTGTACTGTAATTTCGCAGTCAAGATAATTGTATCACTGAGAGGGGGAGAGAGTGAATCAGTGATATATTTTTCTTTTATACTTCCTTAATTATGTAATAACCTTAGAATCCTATTAAATATTTCTGTCCATATTGAAAACAAGTAAAACACACATCTACAGGAACACATGAATTTATAAGTATAACTATTCCACAAGAATAACTACATCCTTTCTATGATTTTGAAATGATCTAATACGGCACAATCTGTTAGAAAATAATCCTTTTGTGTGGAATACAATGAGTAGGATATTCCATTTCACTAATGTAGCTCTATATAAACAATTCAATAGTGAATGTGATTCTTCTATAAAAAATGATGAAATACAATGTTTTGTAACAACACATGATATGGTGACTCTTTATCAACTTTCACAAATGTATTATTTTTTAAAAAATTCAACAATTTCTTACCTTGAAGTTGGTAAGAAATTTTCTAAATTTTGTTACAAAACTCAGTCTGATTTCCCAATCCAATTCTCCCAGTCTGATTATCCCAGTTTTATTTCTCAATATAAAAAATATATTACTTTTTCAGAATATGGTTGAGAAAATTCTCAACCACTTATTCTTTAATCCAAAAATACCAATACGATTTTCCTAGTTCGATGATTTAGCCCAATAAGATGACCAGTTGAATACAACAAAACAAAATTTGGAAACCTCTTCTTCTATTTAGAGACATGTCTTCTCTATTATTCTCATTGAATAGTACATCTATCAAAAGTACAATGTACTTTCCCTTTTATACACACCCAAAAAATGGTTTGGGTGGGATTCATAAAAAAATTCCCACTCAATCAAATTTTCTGAATCTACATGTTCCTTTGAATTTTGGGTTCATATTAACTTCATAATCTCTTCTCAACACTTATTTAATATTCTAAAATATTCACACAACTTCAAATCTACTTTAGAATTTCAGTAAACATCATTCTAATTCTGATTTCACATTTCAATTTTTTCTTATGACCTGCTTCATTATCAAGAATACAAATTGAAAACAATATATTATTATTCATCTCTTCTCTTGAACCACTTGAATTATAAACAATGTAATTCAAACTATTTTTAATGGTCAACTAAATTATTGATATAGATATTAATTTCATCTTCATATTGGCCACCACATAATTTTCCTTTTATTTTCATTAATCATTTCAAATATATTATTCCTTCGATGATTATTATGGCATACCGAGTATGGACTGGTATCACCAGATTCAGCATCAAGAAATTAGTTCCTTTCAGAATATGATACCAATCAATATTTATTATAAACAATTCTGCCTCTAATTAATATGATGACATACTAAATTCTATGGATCAACATTAGTAACACATTTATTTTTTAATAGGATTCTCAAAAACATCTTTCTTCAAGGATTTAAATCATCCATATTTTGGTCTGACTGAAAACTAGAACCATTATTATGACTATCCTACCCTGCCTTTAAACAAATATATATCCAGAAATATCATTACAATGATCATTAGACCAGAACTATTAAAATACATAAACTTTCTTCTTTAATAAAATTTTAACAAGTATCATGACTTTCTTTATGACTTTTATTACTTTGAAGATCAACTTTAGCATCATCTCACTTACCATGTAATGTGTTTATACTTCACTATCATTCATAAACATATTTATTTCCTAATCATCTTGAATACAATTGACATGGTTACAATAAGACTGAATATGATTGGAATAAACTTTTTGTCCCATTTCTTTCGTAATGCTTTCATCACAAGTTTTACAACATAATTATGATTTAGGAGAACTCCATGATCACGAAAGCAACATCACATTTTCATCAAATTTTGGCAGACTCAAATTATTCCCCATTATGATCAAACATTTCATTCCAAAAATTAGCTCAGCTCGATGACCCCTTTCATCCAGAAAACATATTCCCAATGTGATGGAACTTATTAACCATTGTGAGTCTAATTTTATTGAATATGATGGTCAGTCCAATTTTTATCAATTACAAAGTGTGGTGATTTATTTTCTTCTTAAACTCCATTTACAATAAATGAAAATACCTGAATATGATATTAATCTTTATCATATTTGTCCTAAAAACCTCCCACATTGTATTTTTTTTGTCAACCAAGGTTCATAAATCACTAAACTTTTTATCCTCAAGCTATGAATTACTTATCAATAATTAGAAGACTAAGTGTGCTAAATCATTGTAGGAAACATGAATTATTGAAATTTAATTCATGATGTAAAAAAGTAGTGATTATGAAAAATTTACTCATCTTTTTTTCCTCTAATTTTAAACCTCGATAGAATACAAATTTTTTTTCCAACAACCACTCAAACAAACAGTTAGAATAGTTCACACACTTACAATGTTGAATTCACAATTTACCCATAACTCTATCTATTTACATTCTTTTATAATGATAGATTTATAAAACAATTCCCCCCCACCTTTAAGGAACATTCCAAAGATAAGATGAGATAGGGAAAAACATAACTCAATCGTGATAAGAAAAGGGTTAGATGACATTGTTCAAGATCAATTTAGAGAATGCTTCCCTGGGTAATGGTTTTGTGAAAATGTCAGTATCTTGTTCCGATTTAGGAAAAAAACTCAAACTTCAACTCATTATTATAGACATTATATTTGATTAAATAAATGTGGATATAAATATGCTTTGAATGATAATGTTTTACCAGATTCTTGGAAAGGTTGATTTCACTTTAAATATCACCACCCAAGATAAAGGTTAACATCAATTCAATAAGTTAGTATTCTAACTGATTCTTAATCCACATAAGTTTGGTAGTAGATTGTGTAGTAGAAAAATATTCGGATTCGGTTGTAATGAGAGTTACTGAATTCAATTTCTTTATATTCCATAAAACATAAATTTTACCAAGAAATAAAACTCAACCTGCTTTGGATCTTCTATCATCAACATTTACTCCCCAATCATCTTTTGAATACCCAAAAAAATCAATACTTTCTAAGCTATCATACCTGATTTCTAATTTTTTTGGGCCCTTGATGTATTTGAGGATTCTTTTTCTAGAAAGTTAATTTTATTATTTAGGATCACTATAAAATATTTCACATAATGTAACATAATAAACAATATTGGGTCCTAAAGTAGTAAAATATAAAAAAAAATTCCAATCATCTTTGGGAACTCTTTCTGATCAACTTTCTTGTCTTCTCCATCTATACTCAACTTGGTTCCCACTGATATTGAGGTGTAAACTAGTTTTGGATTTTCTATACCGAAATTTTTAGGAATTTCTTTAGCATACTTTTCTTGAGAATGAAAAATGTGTTTCTTCTTTTATAAAACTTTTAACCCAATAATGTATTTCATTTCTCCCAATATGGAAATCTCAAACAACTTTTTCATTTATTTATAAAACTTTTCACAAGATCTTTCATTATTCCTAGTAAAGATAATTTCATTAATATAAATAATTTTGATGAAGGAAAACTCTTGAATTACTTTGATGTAAATATTGTTATCAACCCTTCCTTTATAAAAACTCAAATTCCTTAAGAATATATCCATTTTGGAATACTATTCCCTCATAGATTTCTTTAGTGCATACAATGATTTGTTAAATATGTACATATAACTTTCATCTTTCAGAAAAAAAATCCACAAGGCTGTTCAATGTAAACTTCCTCAATAAGATAAACATTTATAATTTCAGACTTTACATCCATTTGAAAAATTTTGTAACTCCATTGTGTAGAAATAACATTAAAAATTATGATTGTTTCTAACCTTTCCTCTAGAGAAAAAGTTTCATCAAAATAAACACCTTCAATTTTAGAGTAACCTTTACATACTAATCCTTCCTTGATTGTTATCACTTCACCTTATTCATTCATTTTGTTCTGGGAAACCCACTTTGTAAAAATAACATTTTTTTATCTAGATTAGGTACAAGTTCCTATGAATCATTCTTTTCTATCTGTTCTAACTCTTCATTAATAGACTGAACCCATTCTAGAAACTCAAAATCTTATTTCACATAATTCTCCCCAATTATTGAATACAAAGAAGTACGTTTAATAGAATTTGTTGTTCTTATTGTTTGAACCTTTTTATGTTGATCACCAATAATTTTCCGAGTTTTTACTAGCTTCCAAATCATTGGATGAGATTCTAGAGATTCTTCATCATCACTTGAAATAGCTGAGTCTGATTCTTGTTTTTTAGTAGGATTATAAATATATGTATCCTTATCAAAAATGTTGACAAAAATTTCTTAACCGTTTTCAACATCGTTTCTGTTTGATTATATTTATCTTTAATATATTTTTCAATAACTTTCAAATTAATAGAATAAAAAATTCTGTCTATTTATTTGTTTAAAAATCTATATCCTCTTCCTTCTAGAGCATAACTAAGAAAAATTCCATCTTCACCTTTCGGTTCAAACTTTCCCAGATTTCCACCTTTCTTCTTTATAATGAATGGACTCCTGAAAACTCTGAAGTGTTTCAAACATGTAGTTATTTTATTAAAAAATTTGTATCGAGTCATATAAAAACATGGCCTATAGAAACATCAGTTTTGAATGTTAACAACAGTACTAATGGGTTGACTCCAATACGAATGAGAAAGACCTTGTTTAAGTAACTTAGTTCTCCCCACTTCCACCAAAATTCTATTCTTCCTTTCATTAACCCCATTTTGTTGAGGTGTGTATTTGGAACTATAATCATGAAAAATTTCGTTCTTCTCAGGACAAAATTTCAAATTCTTAATTCTTATACTCATCACTGTTATTATTTTTCAACTTTTTCACTGAATACTCACTTTTCTTCTTATATTTTCTCCTAAAACCTTTCAACATTCTCAGAGAATATGATTTATGTTTCATATTCATAACACAAGTAATGTGATTAAATTCATCAATGAAAGTGATGAAGTAATTATCATCATTTTTTGATTGATTTCTAATTGGTCCAAAGATGACAGAATAAATAAGTTCCAAGGGTTGTTTTGAACAAATCTCAACTTTCTTATACACAGACTTTGTAATTTTTCCCTTATGAAAAATAGTGCAACAAAAATATCGTATTCGTTGAAAATCAAGAATATATTGAACAAAATATCACTTTTATAACTTACTCTTTTTTATTTGATACATTTTCCCATCCTTTTATGCTATAATTAATTTTCTTCTACCATACCCAACTAACAAGAGTTTTGTACCTCACCAACTTGAAATAAGTATCCCTTTTCATGTTGGCCTCTTGTAACTATCTTTTCATCATTATCAATTTTCACAAAAAATACATCTTTCCCGATGGTAAATTTGGTACCTTCATCACATAATACTGAAACACTCAACAAGTTATGTTTCAACTCATCATTATATAAATATTTCATAGATTTAAACTTTTCATTCCCAATGATAGTAGATCCAACACCTTTGATTATTATTGTTTCATCCTTGTTTAATGTCACATTTACCTCTTTGAAATCTTTTAAATTATTAAAAAAATTAAATTTTCTTTCATGTATGAGGAACACCCGCTATCAAGAATCCAAGTTCGTTCACCTTTAAATGATTTGAGGGTAGTTTTAACAACAATAGATTTTTCTTTCCTGACCTCTAGCTTATGAGAAATGTTAAAAAAATTATATTGTGCTGGTAACAAAAAAAATCAATACCCTTAGCAAGATTACCTGGTTGTTCACATCTTTCACAAATAGTTTCTTGGGGTTGGAACATATTTTTAATTTTTACACCATAATTATCAGGTTTCTTGTGAACTTATTTTTCTTACTTATTACTTTGAGAAGATTGACTCCCCCTAAACCTATGACCTTCATAACCTATAGAATAGTAGTAATGTTGTTGGCTGAACCGAAACATATTTTTTTATTTATAATTCCATCACAATACCAGTAGTAACTATAGAAAGAATATTTTCCTCTATAGATTCCATACTGACCGGAGTTATGAATATGTTTCTTAGAAACCTTCTTATCTGGATTTTGTTGACCACCAACATTTCTGTTATCAATTAGAATCTTCTTTTTTAGCATATTTCTCCTTTTATCCTTGTCATAACTAGAAATAAAATAAACATTTACATATTTATGATTTCTAGACACATTTTTTGAATCAGGTTCTTCAAAAACTTATGAATTCTCAACTTTGTTAATCTTAGCCACATACATAATTTTCTAATCCTTCTTATTTCCAGATATAATTCTATCATTCCTATCAGCTATTGATGGTTACTTTTTTTACCCTTATCAAGTTTTTCCTTAGGAAAACTTTCCACCCTATTTCTTACATGACATTTTTGGCCTTATTTCTTCTTCATCACCATATTTTTATTTCTTTCTTTGTTGAAATTTTTTTGTAAAGTGCCCAATGAATCCATATTCAAAACATTTCAAGGGAAAATTCCATTTATATTTACCTATACCTCTTCTCACATTTTTATAAATAACGATAAAATATCATCAAGATTTTTACATACCTCAATTTTAGAATCCAAATAACTACTTTCTTCTTCAATAATAATCTTCTTTGAATTTTCTCTCTTCGCAGTCTTGAATGAAATTTCTCTATAAAATTTTATTTTTTATTTTCAATTCATTATACCTTATTATTTTATAAGTGATGAGTGTTCTATGAAAATAACTATAGATAATTTTTTATGATATCTATCTTCTAATTAATAATCTTTAGCATCAAACATGTCAGGAATAATTCTTAATACCATTTCAATAACTATAGAATCCTCGATCTTTTAACTAATACATATGATAGTGTTGATGATGTTATTTAACCTGGTAAATAAGTCCCTAATAGATTCATACCCACCCATTTTCAAGTCCTCAAACTTTAGCCTCTAGATTTTTAATTTTTCTTTTTCACTTTTGTACTGCCTTCATATATGTTTTTCATCTTCTCCCATATACCTTTAGCTATGTAAACACACTTCACCCTTAAAAATTCACTTCTAGAAACTGATGATAGTAAATAATTCTTGTCCCTTTTATCACTCTCAAGATTATTCTTATCAATATATTAAGATGATCTTTATCATCAAAAGGATAAAATAAATTTGTTGCATCTTCATGAAAATCATATCTAATATACTTAAGATGGGGAATCATTATATCTTTCCAGATATGATAATTCATACCATCGAAAACTAGGATTACTTTTTTTTTGAAACAATTCAAATTTTCCATCAACTTCTCTTCAAAACTTCAACAAAGAATAAATGAAGGGAACATGTCTCTAATACTAATTGTAATTTCCCAGTAAATATAATTGTATCACTAAGAGGGGGATGGGTGAATTAGTGATATATTTTTCTTCAATATTTCTTTACATAATAAAAAACATTTTTCTCCTGTTAAATATTTCTTTTCCTATTTAAAATAATTAAAACCCACATCTATAAGAACACAATAATTTACAAGGTTTATTATTCAAAAAGAATATATACATCTTGGGTTTTGATTGAAAATTATCTAATACCACACAAGCCACTAGAATACAATCATTTTGTGTGGAATACATTGAGTAGGATATTCCCTTTCACTTATGTGTCACTATGTAAAAAATTCAATAGTGCATATTCTCCTTCTAGAACTAATGATGTAATACAAATTTTTGTAACAAAAAAAGTTATGATGCTTCTTTATCAGATTTCGCAAATGTGTTCTTTTTTATAAAAATTATTTACTTTCATACATAGAAGTTGGTACGAAATTTTATGGACTTTCTTAAAAAACTCAGCCTGATTCTCCTAGTCTAATTGTTAAATAAGAAAAATATATGACTTTGTTAGAATATATTTGAGAAAATTCATAACCATTTCTTCTTCAATCTAGAAATCCCAATACAATCTTTCCAGTCTGATGATTCAGCCTAATACAATGACCATTTGAATACAATCTTGTCTCTCCTCATATACTTCTATTCGAAATACTTCTTCAACATAATTCAATCAGGAAACCTCTTATTCTCTACAATTCTCTTCCTTGTCTCTTATTGACCATGAATAGTAAATCTATCATAAATTACAAAGTAATTTCTCTTTTATACTCACCGTAAAAATTGATTGGGTGGGATTCCGTTAAATTTTTCCTCTCAATTACATTTTACAAATCTATATGTTCCTTGAATTTTAGGTGCATCTTGCCTTCATAAACTCTTCTCAAAACATCTTGAGCCATCATGAATCTTTTAATAGATTTATCTATTCTTTATACTTTCTTTAAAAACATTAGTCTGATTCTAATTTCCCATTCTGATTTTTCATTATGATCCACCTCATTACGATGATGACAAATGTAAAATAATATATTCTTCTTTATCTCTTCTCTTGACCCACTTGAATGATAAACAATGTAATTAAACCTATTTTAAATGGTTGAATACATTGTTGATAAATCCCTAAATTTATTCTTCATATTGTACACCACAGACGTTTCATTTGCTTTACATTCATCAGTTTCAATCAATTCTTCCTCTGATGATTATGATGGCATACTGAGTCCAATGGACCGGTATCAGCAGCTTCAACTTCAACAAATTCTTTCTCTTCTAAATATGATACCAGTCACTTTTTATAAAAAAAAATCAACCTTTGATGAATATGACGACATACTAAATCCAATGGATCAACATTAAGAGCTTATTTATTTTTTGAATATGATTCTCGCTAACTTCCTTCTTTGATGATTTAAATATTTTGGGCATTTAGATTAACTAAAAACTAGTACCTTCATTACGATCATCATCCTTGGTCATTAAACAATTGTTTATCCAGAAATATCATTATGATGATCTTGATACTGGAATGATTCCATTTCTTCAAATTTATTCTTTCAAAAACTTTCAGTAAGTATCCTTAATTCCTTCATGACTTTGAATATGTTGAATGTCAGCTTCATCATCATATAACCTACTAAGTAAAGTGTTTCTACATACCTATATTTTATCAACATCTTTCTTTCCTTCCCACCCTGAATACAATTGGTATGATTATGATCAAACTGAAAATGATTGGTAGAATTGTTTTCTTCTCTTTATTTCATCAATCTTTCATCACTAGTTTTACAACATACCAATGATTTATGAGAACTCCATGATCAGTAAAGCATCATTAAATTTTCAGTAAAGTCAGGAAGACTCTGATTTTCCCCATTACAATTAAACCTTTCATTCCAGACTAAGGGTGACTATAATGATCCTCTTCATCCCGAAAACATATTTCCAATACAATGGACATTCATTACCATTGTGAGTCTTATTTTCTTGAATATGATGGTCAGTCTGATTTTCACTAAATAAAAAGTCAGGTGATTTATTTTATTCTTAAACATCCTTGACAACAAAAAATAATACCTGAATATGATAGTCATCCTTATCATGTTGGTCTTAACATGTAATCAAACTACCAATAAGTGGACAAGTTTTTGTTATATATAGTGATGATTCAAAGAAAGTCTTGGGTTGTGTACTCATGTATAATGATAAAGGGATATCATATTCCTCGTGAAAGTCTTGGGTTGTATACCGATCATAAGAGTCTAAAGTATATATTCACATAGAGGTATATAAATATACATCAAAGATAATTGTTTTATCTAATCATGGACTATGATTTCTCTATTCACTAAAATCTGAGAAAGGAGAATAAGGTAGATGTTGCTCTTAACAGAAAAAAACATGCCACTATATCCATGATGCAAACTGAGAGAGACCATATCTTCTTGTATATGAAAAGGTTATATCTTGAAATCATAACGATATAGAATACATCCTACCTCTCCCAAATGATTTCACAACCATCTATTCAAGAGAAGATCAAGGAGACATAATGGGATGATCTGGAGCTAAAAAAGTTGAAATCAATAAATGAAGGGGAGCTACATGAGTTCCAAATTGATGATGATGGTGTAATTTAGTTTT
The DNA here is from genome assembly GCA_963277665.1 of Viscum album. Taxonomy (NCBI): domain Eukaryota; kingdom Viridiplantae; phylum Streptophyta; class Magnoliopsida; order Santalales; family Viscaceae; genus Viscum; species Viscum album. The sequence goes on along the minus strand of OY728148.1, from coordinate 989,913,114 downwards.
TAATGAGGCTTTGTGGTCCTTAATCAACATAGATAAAGATCATGCTATTATATAATTCACATAGCCTATCTTTCTACACCTCCCCAGAAGTACTAATATGTACAATGATATTTGAGGACACTTTTGATGGGACAACATGAAGAAGGAGATTACGGAGTATATATCAAGGTGTTTGGTATGCCATCATATTAAATTAGTGTGAAAAAATTCCAATGGATGATGAAACAATTTCTTATAACCATGTGGAAATGGGTGAATATCACCATGGACTTTATCACCGGTCTCCCAAAAACATCCACATAAAAAATAAGATATGTTTTGTAGTGGATAGACTCACCAAGACTGACCACTTTATCACTATTTGGGAAGATTTATCACTTGAAAAAATTTCCATGATATATGTGAAGGAAATGGTGAGGTCTCATGGGGTTCCACTTTCGATCATATATGATTGTGATCCAAGGTTCACCTCTAAATTCTATAGAAAATTTCAATAAGAATTTAGTAGTAAATTAAATTTTATCACCCCCAAACTGATAGAAAATCTAAAAGGACTATTCAAACACTTGAGGACATGCTAAGATCACACTTGATGGAATTTAAAGGAGGATGTGATTAAAATATCCCATTGGTTAAGTTCTCATGTAAAAACAACTTCCGCATGAGTATTTAAATGGATCTATATGAATATTTAAATGTAAATCAATGTTTAACTCAATTTTTTTTTCTGTTGAAGTTTTGTAATGAAAGATACAATGACCTAATCATGTGAAAGTGATGACAAAGAAGTTTCAATCCAAACAAAAGCATATAAAAGCTACCCAGAGTCAGTAAAAGAACTATATTGACTACTATAAAAGGGACATTAAATTTAATGTTAGAGAAAAGGTTTTCCTTTGAATATAACCATGGAAGAGAGTCATACACCTTGTAATGAAAGGTAATTTTTAGCCCGAGGAATATTAACCCCTTTGAGATCCTTGATCGCATAGGATTAGTGACATATCAACATGCATTTCCACAAAGTATGGCTGAAGTTCATGATTTTTCCAAATCCAATTTTATGGAAATAATTAGGCCATTGTCCTTCCATTATTTAGTTTGGTTGGTTTTTATGACTTTTTGTTAGGTAAAAATGTGGGTAAACATAACTTGTTTTCAAAATACCTAATGATTCCTTTTCCTCCCCTATAAAAAGTCACAACCTCTCATCATTCCTCACACCCCTCAAACCAATTAGTTTCAACCAATATATTCCCATATAGATTCCAAAAATCCCTCCCATAGACCATGAATCCTCCCTTTGGTTAGAAATACTTACAAGGAATCCTTTTGGTACAAACAAAAAGTAGTTACCCGATTAAGAGGTAACGTCTTCTCTCAAGTTTTTTAGTTTTATTTCTATTATCCAACCACTCATATATTATTATTTGATTCTTGCATAAAAAACCATATCCTCAACATAATAGTATGTTTTATTCTAAGGGTCAAACCTACTCTTACACATACTTACATTTAATGGGTAATGAAGATATTGTGTCTATGTATAGTAAAATACTGCCTCACAAAATGACGATTGTTCATTTTACATTACCAACTTTCACAGTTGGCCATTATGATGGAAAATATAATTTCATATGATATAAATGATATTTAGTAATTCTTTATTTTAATTTAATACTTTTATAATTCACACCTTTAATACTTTACATTTTTCATTAATACGATAACATCCTTTGAGGAAGTGTGGACAACCGCCCACTCAAAGCGATGCGATTCATTCACACGATCCATGGAATGTATAAAGAATTATTAGATTTAAAAATATGTTAAATAAAAAAACTATATATGATATAAATAAAATAATCACCTTTTTGGAAATATACTATATATATATATATATATCAATTTCTTTATTACCCTTTCACACACTTAAAAAGTGATAACGTCGTTCATAGATGTGTGGACTAATGCCTCCTTGACATGATGTGATTCATTTTACACCAAATAATTATATATATAAGTATATATGATTAAATAATATTGTATTTATGTTATATTGGTCATTATGAAAATATTTGGAGTTACTTACCTTCTTTCCATAATAATCATTGAAAAATAAAAACTTCACTCATGTGTACATACGGCCTACCATCGCCATGATTTTAATTTTGGTTCATTTTTCATAACCATATTTAATAATTTATTTTATATGTATAATTATTGAAGGAATATGATAATTATTTCATGATAATTATTGTAACGACCCAAAGTATTTCAATAGAAAATTCCCTTCTTATTTTTATGTCATAAAAATACAAAATAATGAACTACTATGTGATAAGTGACTTTTAAACATAATTTTGTCACCCCTATGTTTAGAATTTTATAATCCGACATACACAGTTGTGTTCAAGATATTTTTTGGAGTCTAATGAAACATAAAATAATTTTAGGTTCATAGTAACCTACCCTTATGGATAGTAACCTACCCTTATGAATAGTAATATGACCCTTATGAATAGTAAATAAGAGAAACATTACATATGAATGATAAAATAAAATTTAGACATCATAGAAAGTTATAATTTGACCTTTGTAAACGTTTTTGGTATTTTATAAGTCATAAATAATTTATTATAATTAATTAATTAATTTAAAAGAAAATTTCTTTCCCTAAAATGTATTCATAAATTATTGAATCAATTCCTAATAATTTTTAGAAAATTTTATAAGCCCCTACGTAATTTTTGAAAGAACTGCAAAATTAGTTTTAATTTTAAAAACTATTTTTAAGTAAATTATGATTTTAATTAAATATTATATTAATAATATTTAAAAAATTATTTTTTAAAAATTGACTTCATTTTTGGATTCTACACGTTGAAAAATGGTTGTGGTAAATTTTTGGTATTTTTCTGATATTCTTGAATTTTTGATGAATAGTTGAATACGATAATTCACAATAAAAGCTAAATAATGTATTAATTGAGTCATCGATGATGTTATGCTGATATAATCCCACTTGGTTCGGGATTAAATTATAAAATTACTATTCTTGGTCGTTCAAGACTCACTATTCCTTGTCTTTTGTGAAATTAATAAACTAATCAATTTTTTATTAAGGAAACCTCTCTCCCCTCCACTATAAAAGCCACCCTTCACTCCCTCTTTTCCTCACACCTCTAAAGCTCAAATCCTTCTCTAAAATCTGCCCAAACACCCCCCCAAGCCCCTTCCCCACGTCCAAGTACTTCTGGTCTCATCAAAAGACCAAGCATAGGCCCTTAAGGAGGTTCTCAAGAGGAGGATTCTAAAGGTAATTTCTCTCCCTCTTCTCCTTTAATTTCCTTTCAAGTTCAACTTCCTTTCATGATCTCTCCCTACCTATCTTCAACCAAATTGTTTTGTAACTCCTGTATTATATATATATATATACAGTAATTTTATGATTCTAATTGTATATTATATCACCACACACCCTTTCCCTCTTCCTTTTAATTTATTAAAGAGAATGTTGTTCATGAGGTGTTAAATTTTTCACTTTCAAGAACGACATGTTCTCTTCTTCATTTTCTACCTTCAGATCTGATCATGAAATAATTTTTATGGTTGAACCAGAATATTTTATATGAATTATGTTCTATTTTAGGTTTTGGAAATAACCTGTGTCCATATTATTAGGTTTAATGTTAAAACAAGTTTGTTGTGATCCAAAAACCGCCCAAATTAACCCAAATAACCATCATTAAAATCTTATCTAATGATTCGTCCACATGGATCTAATATAACAAATTATAAAATCATTAAATAATCGATAATATTATAAATAACATGTAATATCAGTTCTGGATGTTTACCCATGATTTACCTAAACATCAATTTAAAAATACAAGTGGACCGCTCAAGAAAACCATGAAAACGAACATCCTCGATCAATGTTTTTAAACTATATAAGTCATCCAAAGGAAGATAATATGAAATAATGAAACAATAATGGACAATATTAATGTATAAATGGTTTTGTAATTTCTAATTAATTAATATAATGCATTATACAGGACATTAGAGAGAAGGAGGCATTCAAGTACAAGGTAAGGGGAAACCTCGAACCCAATTTTCTTCCATCAGGTTCTCCCTCTTTCACTCCATTTTTTATATGGTTACTCATCAAAGATCATTTGTTCGTAATTTCCTTTACTTTTATAGGAAATACATGTTTTTCACTGGTTTTTATGTCTATAAAAATGTTTTCCAAAAGAACACTACTTTCAAGATCTCACCTTTTCCCTCTCATTCAAGGTTGATGGTTCTTGTATCAAGTATGTTGTTCCCTTTTTTTGGGAACCCAAAGATTATTAATGTGTTATTATGAGAAGAAACCCATTCCATTCAATGGGTTATTTATGTAAATGTTTGATATGTGTTCTATGTGGCAAGCATGATAATGATAATGTTATGATGTGACGGGTGCGCCCGGAATTATATAGTGCAATATGAATGTTTAAATGTGACGGGTGCACCCGGAAATTTATAGAGCTCCAATGCATTGGTAAAAGTGATGAATCTCATGAGTAAATGTGAATTGATGTGTGAACAAGATGCTAGCTTTGTTCACAAGTATGTGTGGTAATTAACCACTAAGACATGATGTTTCATTTATTATGCATTGCCACATTTCAAGTTTATTGTTTATGCTCCTCTCATGTTCATGATCTTTTTCCTATGTTTTTATTATGCTCAACCCATGATGTATTATTCTTATCAATCCTCTTACTGGGATTTTAGATCACCCCTTTTGATGTATATCCTCAGGTGGCTACATGTACTAAGAATAGGACAAGTGCTACTAAGAAGCTATAGAAGAAGAAATTAAAAGAATGTTTATGCTTGATGTTGTACTTGTTATGTATAGTCCTAGTTTTCCCAAGACACTAATCATCTGGATCCCCCAGGTGTAATACTATTATGTTGTTTATCTTTGAAATGATGTAATAGTAATGTAAAAAATGTTTGGGTCGTTATAGTTGGTATCAGAGGAAAGGTTTAGTTAATTTGGGATTTAGGATTAGTAAACCCTAGAGAAAACCTTTAACATGAGAATAAGTAAAAATATGTACACATGAATATTTACCTAGGGATCCCATATGTTATGTTTTTGGTATAATTGTTTACATGAATGAGTTATTCAAGACTTTTTTTCTTATGTTTTGATCTAACCTTTTCTATTTTAGAAAATGGTGGGAACCATGAGAAATCAGGCCAACAACTCTTGCGAGGGCCAATGAAACGATTGCCCGAACGACATCCCCAATGTTCTTGGAGGTGGAGTTCAAAACATCATGGAGATGCTTAACCAATTTTTCGGGTTATGAATAATAACCATAATAATGGGGAATGTCCTCTTTCACCAAAGAGGGAGCAACTAGCTATCGAATGTTTTATGCGACAACGACTACCAACGTTTTGTGGATCTTTTGATCCACTATTAACAGAACAGTGGGTCAACTCCATTCAGAATATCTTTTCCGTTCTTCACTGTTCCGAGACGTAGAAGGTGACTCTAGCTATTTATCATCTAGATGGAGAAGTTGATCAGTGGTGGGCTTTGATTATGAACACCAAGCCAATGGAGGAAATTGAAGAGATGGAATGAGAAGACTTTAAGATAATGTTTCTTAATAAGTACTTCCCACGAATTCTTTACACGAAGATGGAGAGAGAATTCATAGAGCTCAAGAAAAAAGATGGAGAATCTGTCACAATCTCTGAAGAAAATTTCACAAGGCTCGCAAGGTATGATTCGGGTTTTGTTATCAACAGTGATAGCAAAATTAATAGATTCTTTAGTTGATTAAAACCACATCTTCAAAAGGATCTTACAATTTGAGACTTTGGGGGTTATGAAGAAGTTGTTCAGTGTGCTCTCAAAGTGGAGATGGAGTTTGGAGAATGGACCCATGGATATGGTGATAAGAAATTAAAGATGGAGTTTCAAGCTGGTGGATCTAGTGACAAAGGTGGGAAGAAAAATCATCCCACATGGAAAAAATATGGGAAGTTGCACCATGGGAACTGCCTCAAAGGTACGAGGAAATGCTTTAAGTGTGGGAAGGAAGGACACCAAGCTCACGAGTATCGAAAAGACATGAAAAAGGAATGATAATGTAGTCGATGAAAGGAGAGAACCACTCGTGGTTCAATGCTACAACTGTAGGGAGCTAGGGAACTATTCAAAGAAGTACACTAAACCTCGAGCTCTCGAGGGTAATCAGCGCCAAAAACCACCAAAGCCAACGGAACAAGGCAAGGCTTATGCCATCACTAGAACAAAAACCTTTTTTGCATCGGTTTTTTTCTTTAAAACGTCGGTTTTTAGGCGATGTTATTGCGAGCGACGTTAAAAATATGATTTTTTACATCGGTTATTTAATAACCGACGTTTTAAGTCATTTTTTACGTCGGTTATTTAATAACCGACGTTAAAAGTCAATTTTAACATTGTTTATTAAATAACCAACGTAAAAAATGTTTACTAATTTGAATAAATTTTTCAAAGCTTTCATTTGACAGGTCATAGAGCTCAAACGGATTTACGGATCAAATGTTATGACCATCAGAAGTTTGATATTTTTTTCGAGGAAAGATTGAATGAGCCAATCGTAGCATCATATTAGAAATAATTTTTGAATCTGTAGGGGTATTTGTAGTTTTATCATGATATAAAGAATCATACATCAGTATAATAAATTAACAATCGTTAAATGGAATAGCAATTAAGAAAACTACTCATAGAAAATATAAATCATGGGATAATAATTACAATTACCTTGACCAGGTCGCGGAAATAAGAAATCGTTGATTCACGTTGAAGATAAAACCAGTTGATTTGGTGGAACGATGATGGTTGAAAGAAATGATAATAAAATGGTATATCAATTATGAAAACAAATCATAGAAACCAAAAATCATGGATGTATGATTAAATATAACTTGGAGATCACGAAAAGAAGAAATAATTGATTCACGTTTGAGAGAAAAAGAGTCGATTTGGGGGAATGATAATGTTTGAAAAAATGATCATAAAATTAGGAAGGGTGTGTAATGGAAACATATAATTGAGATTCTATGAGAAAATGCGATATTAAAAATTTTAGGTGGCAATTCAAAATTTCGATGCCGCGATGTAAAAAAATTGAAATTTCACATTCACAGGATGTTAAAAATATCATTCACGTCAGTTTTATGATAAACGACGTGAAAAGATATTAAAATTTTCACTTATTTTTCACGTCAGTTATTATAAAACCGAAGTGAAAAATCAATCTTCGTCACTCTTTCACATCTGTTATTAAATATCCAATGTGAAAAATCGATTTTCGTAACTTTTTTATGTCGGTTATTTAATAACCGACGTTAAAACTTATTTTTCACATCGGTTATTTAACAACAGATGTGAAAAAAGTATACAAAAATGTAGTTCATTTTCCAAGATCTAATTTGATAGGTCACGGAGCTCAAACGGATTTACGGATTTAATGTTATGGCCTTCATAAGTTGGACACCCTTAAGACATCGTTTAGAGAAGATCAAATTCTGAAGGCCATAACTTTTAATCCGTAACTCCGTTTGAGCTCCGTGACCTGTCAAAATAAATCTTGAGAAATGAACTAAATTTTTTAATCATTTTTCACGTCAGTTATTTAATAACAAACGTGAAAAATACCTTTTAACATCAGTTATTAAATTACCGACGTGAAAAAGTCACGAAAATTGATTTTTCACATCGGTTATTTAATAACCGACGTGGAAAAGTGATGTACATTGATTTTTCACGTCGGTTATAAAATAACCGATGTGAAAAATCAGATAAAATGAATTTTTAACGTCGGTTCTTATATAACCGACGTGAAAAATCAGCGAGAATGTATTTTTACATTGGTTATATAATAACCGATGTGAAAAATTGATTTTTAGATATTTTCACGTCGGTTCTAAAAAACCGACCTGAAAAATGGTGATGTAAAAAAAGGTTTTTGTACTAGTGCATCACTACTGCAGAGGTGGAATATGATAATGAAGTCATACAATGTACACATCTTATTCACTGAGGAATGGAAAAAGTCTTATTTGATTCTGGTTCTACGCATTCCTTTATATCTTACAAGTTTTCTAGAACTATTGAATCGATGCCCCGAAACCTTGATGTAGAGATATCTGTAAAAACACGAAGTGGTGCAATCATTGCAACCCAAGTGTTGGATTCATCTCCTGTTGACGTATGTGGGTAGATTCTTCTGGAAAATCTCATAATACATCCCTTGGTGGAATTCGACGCTATAATGGGAATGGATTGGCTCTCCTTATATAGAGTACATATCAACTGTCGGGAAAATGAAATATTTTTTCATATTCCGAACCATCCCATGCTCCTCTACAAATGCAAGGAAGATCATGAATATCCATTGAAAAATCCTTTAATGATGAGGGTGTTGATTACCTATGAAGAAGCATACCTCACCCAAATGGTTTAGTTGAAGGAAAGAGCTAACCTTGAGGAAATTCCCATCGTGATGGAATACAGTGATATATTTCCCGAAGAGTTACCCGTAATTCCCTCGGATCGTGAGGTAGAGTTCTCAATTTAAATCATACCTGGAGCTACTCCTATCTCAAAGTGCCCCTATAGGATGGATCCGATCGAACTAGAGGAGTTGAAGAAGTAGCTGCAAGAGCATTCGAACAAAGGGTTCATACACCCTAGTGCATCACCTTGGGGTGCGCCAGTGCTCTTTGTAAAGAAGAAGGATGGAACCATGTAGTTGTGTATCGATTATCGGGAACACAACAAGATCACCATAAAGAACAAGTATCCTCACCCAAGGATTGATGACTTGTTCGACCAGTTAAGAGGATCTCAATACTTCTCAAAGGTGGATCTTCGTTCTGGATATCATCAAGTATAGGTGAAGAAGAAAGATATTCAGAAGACTGCCTTCCGTACAAGGTATGGGCACTATGAGTTTTTGTGATGCCCTTCGGACTTACTAATGACCCTACAATCTTAATGGATTTGACTAATAGAGTCTTTAGGCATTACCTCGACAAATTTGTGGTAGTGTTTATTGATGATATTCTCATATACTCTAAGAGCAAGGAGGAACATGAAGAACATATAAGACTTGTGTTCGCAACATTGAGATAGGAGAAGTTGTACGCCAAGTTCAGCAAGTGTGAATTTTGGATGCATCAAGTCATGTTCTTGGGTCATGTGATCACAAGCGAGGGAATTTCGGTGGACCCTTCAAAGACAAAGGTGATTGAGGAATGGATCAGGCCCTCTAGTGTCACAAAAATCGGTAGTTTTCTTGGATAAGCTGGGTACTATCGACGTTTTGTGAGAAACTTCTCATGATTGTCAAACCTGCTAACTAAGTTAACAAGGAAAGGGGAAAAGTATGTATGGATAGAAGAATGTGAGGGAATATTCAAGGAGCTAAAGAAAATGCTGATCACTGCACCTGTGCTCACACAACCGAAAAGTGTAGAAAGTTTTGTGATATACAGTGATTCATCAAAGAAATGCATGGGTTGTGTACTCATGAAAAATGATAATGTGATAGCCTACACCTCACGACAGTTGAAGATCCATGAGAAGAACTACCCGACGCATGATCTAGAGCTGGAAGCCATGATTTTTGCCTTGAAAATCTGGCGACACTACCTTTATGGTGAGAACTGTGACATATACACCGACCACAAGAGACTAAAGTATATAATCAAACAAAAGGAGCTCAACATGCGTCAAAGGAGATGGTTAGAGCTAATCACGGATTACGATTGTTCTATTCACTATCATCCTGGAAAGGCAAACAAGGTATCTAATGCTCTAAGTAGAAAAGAACCTGCCACTCTATCCATGTTGAGGATTGAGAAAGACCCTATCTTCTTGGATATGCAAAAGATGGATTTTGGAATCGTAAGGGCAGGGGATACATCCTACCTTTCCCAAATGATTGTGCAACCATCCATCCAAGAGAAGATTAAGGAATCACAAAGAGATGATGTGGAGATACAAAAGAGGGTGAATGTAGTAAAGGAAGGGATGCTGAAAGAGTTCCATATCGACAATGATGGTGTGATTCGGTTTGGAATGCATCTTTGTGTGCCTTCATCACCCGGGATAAAGAAGAAGCTATTGGATAATGTAAATATCTCAACATTCTCTATCCATCCTGGAAGTACCAAGATGTATCATGATCTCCGAGAGCACTTATGGTGGGATAACATGAAGAAGGAGATTGTGGAATATATATCAAGGTGCTTGGTATGTCCACAAGTTAAAGCTGAGCGGAAAAAGTCCAAAGGTATGATACAGTCGTTGCCTACACCCATGTGGAAATGGGAAAATATTACTATGGACTTGGTCACGGGTCTCCCGAAGACGTCAAAGGAAATAATGCGATATGGGTTGTGGTTGATCGACTCAGCAAAACTGCCCATTTTATCGCTATTCGAGAAGACCTATCACTTGAACAACTTTCAAGGATATATGTGAAGGAAGTGGTGAGATTGCACGATGTTCCACTCTCTATTGTCTCTGACCGTGATCCAAGGTTCACATCTAAATTCTGGAGGAGCCTTCAACAAGCTTTGAGTACTGAATTAAATTTCAGCACGGCCTATCACCCCCAAACTGATGGCCAGTTTGAAAGGACTATTCATACGCTTGAAGATATGATAAGAGCCTGCCCTATTGAATTCAAAGGTGGTTGGGTTCAGCATCTCCCATTGGTTGAGTTCTCATACAAATATAGCTTCCACTCGAGTATTCAGATGGCTCCGTATGAAGCTCTTTATGGGAAGCGATGTAGAACTCCAACCTATTGGGATGAAGTTGGAGAATGAAAGCTACTTGGTCCTGATCTTGTTCAAGAGATGACAGAAAAGGTTCAAGTCATCCAGAAACACATCAATGCTCCTCAAAATCAGCAAAAGAGCTATACTGACAACCGTCGAAGGGGCATGGAGTTCGGCATTGGAGATAAAGTCTTCCTTCGAATATCTCCATGGAAGAGAGTAATGAGATTTGGGAAGAATGCGAAGCTAAGCCCAAGGTAAATTGCCCCCTTTGTGATCCTTGATCATATAGGAGCCGTGGTCTATCGTTTGGAACTTCCACCGAATATGGATCAAGTTCATGATGTGTTTCACGTATCACTACTGAGAAAGTACATACCAGACCCCTCACATGTACTAAACTCAGAGGTGGTATAGCTGGAAGATGATCTCTCCTATGAGGAGCATCTGGTAAAAATTTTGGACTGAAGTGATAAGGTTTTACGCAACAAGACAACCCACCTTGTCAAAATGTTATGGAGGAATCATAAGTTTGAGGAAGCAACTTGGGAACCAGAAGAGGCAATGAAGGAGAAGTACCCTCACTTGTTTGTGTAAAGTGAAATTTCAGGGGTGAAATTTCTTAAGGGGGGAAGAATGTAACGACCGAAATTATTTCAATAGAAAATTCCCTTCTTATATTTATGTCATAAAAACACAAAATAATGAACTACAAAGTGATAAGTGACCTTTAAACAGAATTTTGTCACCCCTATGTTTGGAATTTTAAAATCCTACATACACAGTTGCGTTCAATATCGTTTTTGGAGTCTAATGAAACAAAAATATTTTTTTTGTTGAATAGTAACCTACCCTTATGGATAGTAACCTATCCTTATGAATAGTAATATGACCATTATGATTTGTAAATAAGAGTAACATTTTCTATGAATGATAAAATAAAATTTAGACATCATAGAAAGTGATAATTTGACCTTAGTAAACATTTTTGGTATTTTATATGTCATAAATAATTAATTATAATTAATCAATTAATTTAAAAGAATATTTATTTCCCTGAAATGTATTCATAAATTATTGAATAAATTCCTAATAATTTTTAGATAATTTTATAAGACCCTACATAATTTTTGAAAGAACTGCAAAGTGAGTTTTAATTTTAAAAACTATTTTTTAAATTAAAATATTATTTTAATTAAATATTAAATTAATAATTTTTAGAAAATTATTTTTTAATAATTGACTTCATTTTTGGATTCTACACGTTAAAAAATGGTTGTGGTAAATTATTGGGATTTTTCTGAGATACTTGATTTTTTTATGAATAGTTGAATCCGATAATTCACAATAAAAGATAAATAATGTATTAATTGATTCATCGATGATGTTATGCTGATGTAAGCCCACTTGGTTCGGGATTACATTATAAAATTACTATTCTTAGTCGTTCAAGACTCACAATTCCTTGTATTTGGTGAAATTAATAAACTAATCAATTTTATATTAAGGAAACCTCTCTCCCCTCTACTATAAAATCCACCCTTCACTCCCTCTTTTCCTCACATCCCTCAAGCTCCAAGACTTCTCTAAACTCTTCCCAAACAACTTCCCTAGCCCCTTCCCCACGTACAAGAGCTTCTGGTCTCATCAAAAGACCAAGCATAGGCCCTTAAGGAGTTTCTCAAGAGGAGGATTCTAAAGGTAATTTCTCTCCCTCTTCTCCTTTAATTTCCTTTCAAGTTCAAGTTCCTTTCATGATCTCTCCCTACCTATCTTCATAAAAATTGTTTTTTAACTCCATTATTATATATATAATTTAATTTTATGATTCTAATGGTATATTATATCACCACACACCCTTTCCCTCTTCCTTTTATTTTACAAAAGAGAACGTTGTTCATGAGGTGTTAAATTTATCACCTTCAAAAACGACATGTTATCTTCTTCCTTTTCTACCTTCATATATGGTCATGAAACCATTTTTATGGTTGAAACAGAATATTTTATATGTATTTTGTTCTATTTTATGTTCTGGAATTAACTTATGGCCATATTACTAAGTTAAATGTTAAAACAAGTTCGTTGTGATCCAAAAACTTCCCAAATTAACCCAAATAACCATCATTAAAATCTTATCTAATGATTCATCCACATGGATCTAATATAACTCATTATAAAATCATTAAATATTTTGTAATATTATTAATAACATGTAATATCAGTTCTGGAGGTTTACCCATGATCTACCTAAACGTCAATTTAAGAATACAAGTGGACCGCTCAATAAAAACATGAAAACGAACATCCTCGATCAATGTTTTTAATCTCTATAAGTCATCCAAAGGAACATAATATGAAATAATGAAACCATAATGAACCCTATTAATGTATAAAAGGCTCTGGAATTTCTAATTAATGAATATAATGTCATTATACAGGGAATTAAAGAGAATGAGGCATTCGAGTACATGGTAAGGGGAAACCTCGAACCCAATTTTCTTCCTTCAGGTTCCCCCTCTTTCACTCCATTTTTATATGGTTAGTCCTCAAAGATCATTTTTCACCATTTCCTTTACTTTTCTGGGATATACATGTTTTTCAATGGATTTTATTTCCATCAAAATGTTTTCCAAAAGAACTCTTCTTTCAAGATCTCACCCTTTACCTCTCATTCATGGTTGATGGTTCTTGTATCAAGTATGTTGTTCCATCTTTCTTTTGGGAACCCAAATCTTATGAATGTTTTATTATGAGAAGAACCCCATTCCATTCCATGGTTTATTTATGTAAATGTTTGATATGTGTTCTATGTGGCAAGCATGATAATGATAATGTTATGATGTGACGGGTGCGCCCAGAATTATATAGCGCAATATGAATGTTTAAATGCGACAGGTGCGCCTTGAATTATATAGAGCTCCAATGCATTGGGTAATGTGATTAATCTCATGAGTAAATGTGAAATGATGTGTGAAAAAGATGCTAGATTTTTTCACAATTATGTGTGGTAGTTAACCACTATGACATGATGTTTCATTTATTATGCATTGCCACATTTCAAGATTATTGTTTATACTCCTCTCATGTTCATGATCTTTTGCCTATGATATGATTATGCTCACCCCATGATTTAATGTTCTTATCTATCCTCTTACTGGGCTTTTTTCTCACCTCTTTTTATGTATATCCTCAGGTGGCTAAATGTACTAAGAAGAGGACAAGTGCTACTAAGAATCTATAGAAGAAGAAATTAAAAGAATGTTTATGCTTGATGTTGTACTGGTTATGTGTAGTCCTAGTTTGCCCAAGACACTAAACCTATGGATCCCCCATGTGTAATACTATTATGTTGTTTATCTTTGAAATTATGTAATAGTAATGTAAGAAAACGCTGGGTCGTTATAATTATTTTGTAGATGTCATATAAGTACCCCTTTAAAAATAGTTGACCTACCAATGTTGTTTTTGACACATAATCCGAATTTGGTGTAAACAGACGATGTAAACAGAATTGTTTAAGTACTTGTATAAAACATAGTATAAAGTGAAATAAATGTAATGTTAAACATGAAAAAAGTTCTCAAGAAATTAGAAAATTACCATAAGTTTATTATACAGGAAGTCAACGGACGTTCACCCAAAATGAAACTCATGGTAAGGTATTTGCATCACACTTTTCACATCTATGAGATAAATTCCATGTTCAACATTTAATTATTTTTTTTGGTGTATCTAATAATCATTTTGATATTTTATATTATTAATTATTTTAGATTTATGTTATTTAAAATATTCATTCAATATTATTCTTTCATCAGTCTTATGATCTAAATTGTTTTAGAGTGGTATGGGACACTTTGGGATGTTTAATGATTATTATCCTTATGACTAGTGTTAATGATATTTAAATGGAATTTCCATTCTAGGATATTATATATCCACTTTTAAATAAAACCTATCATTATTATTTGGTTATTCTTGACCATTTTCAAGTATTAGTACTATTTTTTCCACTCTTTGGTACTCAAAATGTTTTTACGAAAACTGAACTTTATTTCTCTCTTTAGTCAGAGAACCTGTTTTCTTCTAAAACCCATGTTTTAATATAAAAAAATTAAAAAATTTCATTAAAATGATTTGGTAAAGAATGTTTTACCGTATTTTCATTTACCATTGTTTTCAAAGGAATCTTTTTTTTCACTTTATGAACAAATCATTTTTTAACCTTTAATAATGAAAGAAGAATATTATTTTACCTCATATAAAAAGTACAGATTTACCCACCATTATTTATTTGAAGCTTTATTTTCATGTATAAAAGGTTAATTTTTAATGAAAATGTTTTTAAAAATGATTTTCAAAGAAAAATATTTCCAAAAAGTTTTTCATAACAAAAAGATATTTTCCTCAAGGATTTTTTTTAAATATAATTTTATAGTATTTCTATTCATCATCAACAATAACCATTTATTTTTACACCACTTGAAATTTCCTTATAGATACCATCCTTATTATTCCTTTTGGGTGGCTTATTATTGATTTATCCAAGGATTGTATTCACATTCACTTATTTGTATCATTTGTTATTCACCTTGAAATATTCAATATTTTATGATCATTGAACATTTAATTTCCCCCTAATTATCCATTTCATTCATCATTTATGTTACTATTACCTAATCCCTATACCATTTTATATACTGTGTCTACATTGATAGTTATTTTATTATTTGGGAAAATATTGATAATTTCATATCCTTTATTCAATACAGATATTTTATAAGGCATATTATTTATTTTGATTATTCAATATGAGGAATGATTTGGACAGACAATGACGGGAGGAGCTCGAAATTTATATAGGTCCTCAATGAATCAATAGGTTCTCATGAGAAAAATTAGTTTCAAAAATTATAATTGTTTAAACCATCTTGTGAAATGTATTGATAGTATAGGTTTTCATGTGACTCAAACCTGATGTCTATTAAGAAATCATTTCCCTTGTTTAGTTTTAGTTATTATTCATCCATGATATTTTACATTGATATATCTATTGATACATTTCATTTTTAGTTATTTAGATAGAATTTGTTTTAGTTTCTTACCTTGCCATTTTTTTCCTTATCTAGTTATTTCAATGGAATGTGTTTTCAGTTATTACCTTTCCATAATATTTATGAACTTCCTTCTCAATTTATTGATTATATAGTGAAATTACTTCTCATTTTATTGATTATATGGAATGTAAGTTCAGTTATTCACCATGTCATGATTATTATTCTCATTAATTCTGTATTACTTCTGCTATATTTTTCCATTACTGATAATTTTATCTCACCCTTTTTATGTTTATTTCCCTAGGAATCCAAGAATCGCACTTTGAAAGATATATAGGGATTTACTAGATGGATTATATTTATCTTTGAAGCTATTTATTTAGAAAGAATAAAAAATTATGTTTTAATTAGTGTATTCTTTTCTCATATATGTATCTCTTTTACCAATAATACTAAACTCTCGATCCTTCGGGATTTAATTCCCTGTAATATTTTCAATGTAATAGTTTTAGACACCGACTCTGGGCTTTCTGGGGTCAGTTTACTACTGTTGGTATCAGAGTAAGTTTAGTATAATCCTTGGGAACTAGATTTAGGAAAACATAGGTTAGACAACATAGACATAAGGTACAATTTGACGGTAAGTATAGAATAAAATCCTAGAATTTTTGTAAGGTAGATATTATGTGGTTCTTTATAGAAATACATCCATGTGTGGATACTAAAAGTTTATGTGGTTTTGATACATATGTAGCTAGGATTAATAACTATGACAATGTATTTTGAGCCTAACTTTGGGTAACCTGGTATACAACAACGAGCCTTACTGCACAAAGTGAATGTCTTTTGTTTCGAAAGGACATAATTTCAAGTGAAAAACATCAACTGGCATACGGAAAACTGACCAAATGTATTTGGATTGTGTAAATACATTAGTACAACGATCCACGGGTCATATGTGACATGTACGAATCAACCCCACATTAATCTGAGGCACGGTGTGGCCGTAATCACTCTAAGTGTCTCCCTTTTGCTTAAAAAGGACAACAATTAAGTACATACGGAAAACCGACCAAACGCATTCGGTTTCCATTGAAACATTAGGAGAAAAATACATGGGTCATATGTAACGGGTACGAGTCAACACCGCCTCAATCAGAGGTGCGGTGTGGTCGGAACCACTAAAAGTGTCTGCCTTTTGTTTCAAAAGTATGTCATTTTAATTGAAAAACATCAACTGGCATACAGAAAACCGACCTAACACATTCATATTGTGTTGATACATTAGCTCAACGATCCATGGGTCATATGTGACGTGTACGAGTCATCCCCGACCCAATACGAGGCGCAGTGAGGCCTCCACCACTCAAAGTGTCTGTCTTTTCTTTCAAAAGGACTTCTTTTAAAGTGAAAAACATCAACTGGCATACGGAAAACCGACCAAACACATTCATATTGTGTCGATACATTATCACAACGATCCATGGGTCATATGTGACATGTACGAGTTAGACCAGCCTTAATCTGAGGCACGGTGTGGCCGGAATCACTCTATGTGGCTCTCTTTTGCTTAAAATGGACAACAATGTAAGTATATACGGAAAACTGACCAAACACATTCGGTCTCCATTGAAACATTAGGAGAACGATCCATGGGTCATATGTGACGTGTACGAGTAAACCCAGCCTCAATCTGAACTGTGGTGTGGCCTCCACCACTCAAAGTGTCTGCCTGTTGTTTCAAAAGTAAGTCATTTTAATTGAAAAACATCAACTGGCATACAGAAACCATTCAAACGCAATCATATTGTGTCGATACATTAGAAAAAAAATCCATGGGTCATATGTGACATGTACGAGTCAACCCCGCCTCGATCCAAGGTGAGGTGTGGCCACCACCACTCAAAGTGTCTGTCTTTTGCTTCAAAAGGACATAATTTGAAGTGAAAAAATTAAACTGGCATACGAAAAACTGACCAAACACATTCGGATTGTGTCGATACATTAGCGCAATGATCCATGGGTCATATGTGATGTGTACGAGTCAACCTCGCCTCAATCCGAGGCATGGTGTGGCCACTAACACTCAAAGTGTCTGTCTTTTGTTTCAAAAGGACATAATTTGATGTGAAAAACATCAACTAGAATACGGAAAACTGACCAAACACATTCGGATTGTGTCAATACTTTATCACAATGATATGGGTCATATGTGAGGTGTACGATTCAACCCCGCCTCAATCTGAGGTGCGGTGTGGTCGTCACAACTCAAAGTGTCTGCCTTTTGTTTCAAAAGAACGTCATTTGAAGTGAAAAACATCAACTGGAAAACGGAGAACCGACCAAACACATTCGGATTGTGTCGATACTTTTGCACAATGATCCATGGGTCATATATGATGTGTACGAGTCAACTCCTCCTTAATCTGAGGCACGGTGTTGACGGAATCACTCTTTGTGGCTCTCTTTTGCTTAAAATGGACAAAAAATTAAGTACATACGGAAAACTGACCAAACGCATTCAGTTTCCATTGAAACATTAGGAGAACAATCCATGGGTCTTATGTGACGTGTAAGAGTCAACCCCACCTCAATTTGAGGAGCGGTGTGGCCTCCACCACTCAAAGTGTCTGCCTTTGGTTTCAAAAGGACATAATTTGAAGTGAAAAACATCAACTGGCATACGGAAAACTGAACAAACACATTCGTATTGTGTCGATACATTAGAACAATGATCCATTGGTCATATGTGACGTGTACGAGTCAACCCCACCTTAATCTGAGGCATGGTGTGGCTGTAATCACTCGAAGTGGCTCCCTTTTTCTTCAAAAGGACAACAATTAAGTACATACAGAAAACCGACCAAACACATTCAGTTTCCATTGAAACTTTAGAAGAAAAATCCATGGGTCATATGTGACGTGTACGAGTCAACACTGCCTCAATCCGAGGCACAGTGTGGTCGGCACCACTCAATGTGTCTGCCTTTTGTTTCAAAAGTACGTCATTTTAATTGAAAAACATCAACTGGCATACGGAAAACCGACCAAACGCATTCAGATTGTGTCGATACATTATCACACCAATCCATTGGTCATATGTGACGTGTAAGAGTCAGCCCCGCCTCAATCCGAGGCGTGGTGTGGCCGCCACAACTCAAAGTGTCTGTCTATTGTTTCAAAAGGACATAATTTGAAGTGAAAAACATCAACTAGCATACATAAAACTTACCAAACGCATTCCGATTGTGTCGATAATTTAGAACGACGATCCATGGGTCATATGTGATGTGTACGAGTCAACCCCACTTTAATTTGTGGCACTGTGTGCCCGGAATCACTCTAAGTGGCTCTCTTTTTCTTAAAATGGACAACAATTTAAGTACATATGGAAAACCGAACAAATGCATTCGGTTCCCATTGAGACTTTAGGATAATGATCCATGGGTCATATGTGACGTGTACGAGTCAATGCCACCTCAATCCGAGGCGCGGTGTGGCTGGAACCACTCAAATTGTCTGCCTTTTGTTTCAAAAGTACATAATTTTAATTGAAAAACATCAACCGGCTTATGGAAAACCGACCCAATGCATTCTGATTGTGTCGATACATTATCACAAAGATCCATGGGTCATATTTGATGTGTACGAGTCAACCCCGCCTCATTCCTAGGCACGGTGTGGCCGAAACCACTCAAAGATTATGCCTTTTGTTTCAAAAGGACGTCATTTTAATTGAAAAACATCAACTGGCATACGGAAAACCGACCAAACTCATTCGGATTATGTCGATACATTAGAACAACAATCCATGGGTCATATGTGACGTGTACGAGTCATCCCCGCCTCAATCTGAGGTGCAGTGTGGCTGGAACCACCCAAAGTGTCTTCCTTTTGTTTCAAAAGGACGTCATTTCAATTGAAAAATAAAAACTACCATAAGGAAAACTAACCAAACGCATTCGGATTGTGTTGATACATTAGCACAATGATCCATGGGTCATATGTGATGTGTACGTGTCATCCCCGCCTCAATCCGAGGGGCAGTGTGGCCGACACCACTCAAAGTGTATTCCTTTTGTTTCAAAAGGAAGTCATTTTAATTTAAGAACATCAATTAGAATACGGAAAACCGACCAAATGCATCAGTATTGTGTCGATACATTAGCACACTGATTCGTGGGTCATATGTGACATGTACGAGTCAACCCCACCTCAATCCGAGGCATAGTGTGGCCGTCACCACTCTAAGTGTCTGCCTTTTGCTTCAAAAGAACGTCATTTTAATTGATAAACTTCAACTGGCATACGGAATACCAACCAAACACATTTGGATTGTGTCGATACATTAGCACAACGATCCATGGGTCATATGTGACGTGTATGAGTCAACCCTGCCTCAATCTGAGGCGCGGTGTGGCCGCCACCACTCAAAGTGTCTGTCTTTTGTTTCAAAAGGACGTCATTTGAAGTGAAAAAAAAACTGGCATACAGAAAACTGACCAAATGCATTCGGATTGTGTCGATACATTAGTACAATGATCCATGGGTCATATGTGATGGTCACGAGTCAATCCCACCTTAATCTGAGTCACGGTGTGGCCAGAATCACTCTAAGTGGCTCTCTTTTGCTTAAAATGGACAACAATTAAGTACATACGGAAAACTGACCAAAAGCATTAGGATTCCATTCAACATTAGGAAAATGATCCATGGGTCATATGTGACATGTACGAGTCAACCCCGCCTCAATCCGAGATGCGGTGTGGCCGCCACCACTCAAAGTGTCTACCTTTTGTTTCAAAAGAATGTCATTTTAATTGAAAAACATCAACTGACATACGAAAAACTAACCAAACACATTCGGATTGTGTCGATACATTTGCACAACGATCCATGGGTCATATGTGACGTGTACGAGTCAACTCTGCCTCAATCCGAAGTGCAGTGTGGCCGCCACCACTCAAAGTGTCTGTCTTTTGTTTCAAAAGGACATCATTTGAAGTGAAATACATCAACTAGCATAAGGAAAACCGACCAAACGCATTCGGATTGTGTCGATACTTTAGCAACACGATCCACGGGACATATGTGATGTGTATGAGTCAACCCCTCCTTAATTTGAGGCACAGTGTGGCCAGAATCACCCTAAGTGGCTCTCTTTTGCTTAAATTGGACTACAATTTAAGTACATATAGAAAACCGAACAAACACATTCGGTTTCCATTGAAACATTAGGAGAACAATCCATGGGTCATATGTGACGGGTACAAGTGAACGCCGCCACAATCTGAGGTGCAGTGTGGCCGGCACCACTCAAAGAGTCTGTCTTTTTTTTCAAAAGGACATCATTTTAATTGAAAAACATCAACTAGCATACGAAAAACCAACCAAACGCTTTCGGATTGTGTTCATACATTAGAACAACAATACATGGGTCATATGTGATGTGTAAGAGTGAATCCCAACTCAATCCGAGGCATGGTGTGGCCGCCACCACTCAATGTGTCTGTCTTTTGTTTCAAAAGGACATAATTTGAAGTGAAAAACATCAACTGGCATACGGAAAGCTGACCATACACATTCAGACTGTGTCGATACTTTATAAAAACGATACACAGGTCATATGTGATGTGTATGAGTCAACCCCGCCTTAATCGGAAGCACGGTGTGGCCGAAATCACTCCAAGTGGCTCTCTTTTTCTTAAAATGGACAACAATTTAAGTACATATGGAAAACCGACCAAATGCATTCGGTTTCCATTGAAACATTAGGAGAATGATCCATGGGTCATATGTGACGTGTACAAGTCAAAGACGCCTCAATCCGAGGCACGGTGTGGCCAGCACCACTCAAAGTGTCTTCCTTTTATTTCAAAAGTACGTCGTTTTAATTGAAAAACATCAACCGACATATGGAAAACCGACCAAACGCATTCAGATTGTGTCGGTACATTAGCACAACGATCCATGGGTCATATGTGATGTGTACGAGTCAACCCCGCCTCAATCTGAGGCGCGGTGTGGCCGGCACCACTCGAATTTTCTGCCCTTTTGTTTTTAAAAGGACGTCATTTTAATTGAAAAACATCAACTATCATACGGAAAAGAGACCAAATGCATTCTGATTGTGTCGATACATTAGCACAAAAATCCATGGTTCATATGTGATGTGTATGAGTCAACCCCACCTCAATCTGAGGCGCGGTGTGGCCGGTACCACCCAATGTGTCTTCCTTTTGTTTCAAAAGGACGTCATTTCCATTGAAAAACATCAACTAGCATACGGAAAACTGACCAAATGCATTCGGATTGTGTCGATACATTAGCACAACGATCCATGGGTCATATGTGACGTGTACGAGTCATCCCCGCCTAAATCTGAGGCATGGTGTGACCGACACCACTCAAAGTGTCTGCCTTTTGTTTCAAAAGGACGTCATTTTAATTGAAAAACATCAACTGGCATACAGAAAACCGACCAAACACATTCGGATTGTGTTGATACATTATCACAACGATAAGTGGGTCATATGTGACATGTACGAGTCAACCCCGCCTCAATCCGAGGTGCGGTGCGTCCGCCACCACTCAAAGTGTCTGCCTTTTGTTTCAAAAGAACGTCATTTTAATTGAAAAACTTCAACTGGCATACGGAAAACCAACCAAACGGATTCGGATTGTGTCGATACATTAGAACAATTATCCATGGGTCATATGTGACATGTATGAGTCAACCCCGTGTCAATTAGTGGCGCGATGTGGCCGTCACCACTCAAAGTGTCTGCCTTTTGTTTCAAAAGGACGTCATTTGAAGTGAAAAACATAAACTGGCATACAGAAAACTGACCAAAAAAATTCGGATTGTATCTATACTTTAGCACAATGATCCATGGGTCATATGTGATGGGCACGAGTCAACCCCGCCTTAATCTGAGGCACGATGTGGCCGGAATCACTCTAAGTTTCTCTCTTTTGCTTAAAATGGACAACAATTTCTGTACATACAGAAAACTGACCAAAAGCATTCAGTTTCCATTGAAACATTAGAAGAATGATCCATGGGTCATATGTGAAATGTATGAGTCAACCCTGCCTCAATCCGAGGAGTGGTGTGGCCGCCACCACTCAAAGTGTCTGCCTTTTGTTTCAAAAGAACGCCATTTTAATTGAAAAACATCAACTGACATATGGAAAACTGACAAAACACATTCGGATTGTGTCGATACATTAGCACAACGATCCATGGGTCATATTTGACGTGTACGAGTCAACCCTGCCTCAATACGAGGCGTGGTGTGGCTGCCACCGCTCAAAGTGTCTATCTTTTGTTTCAAAAGGACGTCATTTGAAGTGAAAAGCATCAACTGGCATACGGAAAACCGACCAAACGCATTTGGATTGTGTCGATACTTTAACACAACGATCTATGGGTCATATGTGATGTGTACAAGTAAACCCCTCCATAATCTGAGGCACAATGTGGCCGGAATCACTCTAAGTGGATCTCTTTTGCTTAAAATGGACTACAATTTAAGTACATACGGAAAACCGAACAAACGCATTCGGTTTCCATTGAAACTATTGGAGAACGATCCATGGGTCAAATGTGATGCGTACGATTAAACGCCACCACAATCCGAGGTGCGGTGTGGCCGACACAACTCAAAGTGTCTGTCTTTTATTTTAAAAGGACGTCATTTTAATTGAAAAACATCAACTGTCATAGAAAAAACCGACCAAACGCTTTCGGATTGTGTTGATACATTAGCACAATGATCCATGGGTGATATGTGAAGTGTACGAGTCAACCTCGCATTAATCCAAGGCGCGGTACGGCTACCACCACTCAAAGATTCTATCTTTTGTTTCAAAAGGACCTAATTTGAAGTGAAAAACATCAACGGGCATATGGAAATCCGACCAAACACATTCTTATTATGTCGATAATTTAGCACAACGATCCATGGGTCATATGTGTCATGTACGAGTCAACCCCGCCTTAATCTGAGGAACGGTGTTGCCGAAATCACTCTAAGTGGCTCCCTTTTTCTTAAAATGGACAACAATTAAGTACATTCAGAAAACCGACAAAACACATTCAGTTTCCGTTGAAATATTAGGAGAATGATCCATGGTACATATGTGACGTGTACGAGTCAATTCTGCTTCAATCCAAGGCGCGGTGTGGTCGGCACCACTCAATGTGTCTGCCTTTTGTTTCAAAAGTACGTCATTTTAATTGAAAAACATGAACTGGCATACGGAAAACCGACCAAACGCATTCAGATTCTGTCGATACATTAGCACAACCGTCCTTGGGTCATATGTGACGTGTACGAGTCAACACCGCCTCAATCCGAGGCGCGGTGTGGCCGCCACCACTCAAAGTGTCTTTCTTTTGTTTCAAAAGGACATAATTTGAAGTGAAAAACATCAACTGGCATACAGAAAACTGAACAAACGCATTCAGATTGTGTCGATACTTTAGAAAAATGGTCCATGGGTCCTATGTGACGTGTACAAGTCAACCCCACCTTAATATGATGCACGGTGTGGCTGGAATCACTCTAAGTGGCTCTCTTTTTCTTAAAATGGACAACAATTTAAGTACATACGGAAAACCGACCATACGCATTCGGTTTCCATTGAAACTTTAGGAGAATGATCCACGAGTAATATGTGACGTGTACGAGTCA
The DNA here is from genome assembly GCA_963277665.1 of Viscum album. Lineage (NCBI taxonomy): Eukaryota > Viridiplantae > Streptophyta > Magnoliopsida > Santalales > Viscaceae > Viscum > Viscum album. The sequence goes on along the minus strand of OY728148.1, from coordinate 989,888,498 downwards.
AGGCCGCGTCAATCCGAGGCGCGTTGTGGCCGGCACCACTCAACGTGTCTACCTTTTGTTTCAAAAGTACGTCATTTTAATTGAAAAACATCAACTAGCATTCGGAAAACCGACCAAACGCCTTTGGATTGTGTCGATACATTAGCACAACTATCCATGGGTCATATGTGACGTGTTCGAGTCAAACCCACCTCAATCCGAGGTGCGGTGTGGCCGGTAGAACTACAGGTGTATGTATTATGTTTAAAATGGACATTATTTCAGGTAAAAATATATGGTATACAAAAAACCGATCAAATTATGAATTGACTTCTGGATTCCACATATAATTTTCATCTAAATTTTAAATTGAATTATTAATGAATTATGTATGTTTATAATTATGTTATGAATTCTAATTTAATTATGGATGTGTATTGTTCCACCATTATATGTTAAATGTGCAATTTTCCCAGTAGAGGCTATGCCAATGGTTCAAAACCGTTGGCATAGAATGTCTATGTCTTGTTTTACCAACGGTTCATAAAATCGTTGGTAAAACACTTTTCCCAACGGTTCTAAACCATTGGGAAAGATGAGATTTTTTTTCCCAACGGTTTCGAAAACAGTTGGGAAAAACAATGTAATTTTCAGCCTTGTTCCCAACGGTTTTCCAGAACCATTGGGATAGGGTAGTTTTTCTCCACCCTATCCCAACGGTTCACTGTAAACCGTTGGGAAAAGTTTTTCCCAACGACTTACTTCCCTACGTTTGGCAGAACCGTTGGTATAACATATACCAAAGGTTCTCTAGCCTTTCCCAAAGGTTCTAAACGGTATGAAAATCCTATATTTCCAGTATTTTTTAAAAAGTGTTCTTAAGAAAACTAAACTTTATTTGTCTCATTAGTCAGAGAACCTGTTTTCTTCTAAAACCCATGTTTTAATGAAAAAATTCAAAAATGTTTTTAAAATGATTTGGTAAATAAATTATTACCCTTTTTCTCTTTTACCATTGTTTTCAAAGGAATATTCTTATCACATTATAAACAATTCAATTTTTTAACCATTTACAATGAAAAAAAATGTTCTTTTACCTCATATGACAAGTACAGATTTACCCACCATCATTTATTTGATGCTTCCTTTTCATGTATAAATGGTTAATTTTTAAAGAAAATGTTTTTTAAAGTGATTTTCAAAGAAAAACATTTCCAAATGGTATTTCATAATAAAAGGACATTTTCCTCAAGGATTTTTAAAAAAATCATTTTATAGTATTTATATTCATCATAAACAGTAACCATTTGTTTTTACTCCACTTGAGATTTCATTATTGATACCATACTTATTCTTCCTCTGGGTGGCTTATTATTGATTTGTCCAAGGATAGTATTCACATTCACTTCTTTGAATCATTTGTTATTCCCCTTGAAATATTCAATCCTCTATGATCATTGAACATTCAATTTCCCCCTAATTACCTGTTTCATTGATCATGTAAATTACTATAACCTAAACCCTATACCATTTTATATACAGTGTCTACATTGATATTTATTTTATTATTTGGGAAAATATTGATTATTTCATATCCTTTATTCAATACATATATATGATAAGGAATATTATTGATTTTGATTATTCGATATGAGAAATGATTTGGACAAGGAGTGATGGGAGGAGACCGAAATTTATATAGTTCCTCAATGAATCAATAGGGTATCTTGAGAAAAATTAGTTTCAAAAATTACAATTGTTTAAACCATCTTGTGAAATGTATTGATGGTATAGGTTTTCAAGTTCCTAAAACATGATGTCTATTAAGAAATCATTTCCCTCGTTTAGTTTTAGTAATTATTCATCCATTATATTTTACATCGACATATCTATGGATTAATTTAATTTTCAGTTATTTAGATAGAATGTGTTTCGGTTTCATACCTTTCCATATTTATTTTTCATTATCTAGTTATTTAAATGGAATGTGTTTTCAGTTATTACCTTTCCATAATATTTATGAACTTCCTTCTTAGTTTATTGATTATATAGTGAACTTCCTTCTTAGTTTATTGATTATATGGAATGTGAGTTCAGTTATTCACCACGTCAAAATTATTATTCTCATTGATTCATTATTACTTCTGCTATATTTTTCCATTACTGAGAATTTGAGCTCACCCTTTTTATGTTTATTTCCCTATGAATACAAGAAGTGTACATTGAATGATATATATGGACTTACTAGATGGAATATATTTATCCTTGAAGCTATTTATTTAGAAATAATAACAAATTGTGTTTTAATTAGTGTATTATTTTCTCATGTATATATCCCGTTTACCAAGAATACTAAACTCTTGTTCCTTCAGGATATAATTCCTTGTAATATTTCCAATGTAATAATACTAGACACTGACTCTGGGCCTTCTGGGGTAAGGTTACTTCTGTTTGTATCAGAGGAAGTTTAGTATCATCCTTGGAAACTAGATTTAGGAAGACATAGGTTAGAGAACATAAACCTAAGGTAGAATTTGGGGATAATTAAGGAATAAAATCATAGAATTTTGGTAAGGTAGATATTATGTGGTTATTTCTATCAATACATCCATGCCTGAATACTACAAGTGTATGTGGTTTTGATACATATGTATCTAGTATTAATAACTATAACAAGGTATTTTGATCCTAACTTGGGGTAACCTAGTATACAACAATGAGCCTTACTACACAACTGCTTTGACACTCCTGGGGGATATGTTTAGGATAATTTACACATTCTTTAAAACACCCCATGAAGGATTTTGATAATTAATAACCTAGGTTAAAACTACGTTGTTTAGATTTAAAATAGGGTATCATGATTTAAAAATCCTATAAATGGTATTATGGATAAACTCTAGACTAAGGAAATATCTATGTGGAAATAATTGGATGAAGTATTAATGTATTAGGGTTGCATTGAAAAATTTATTTAAAATTAAATATGTGATTAACCTATTTTAAAGGATTTCCATCATATTTATTTTCTGAATTATATTAATTTTTTTTAGAATAGGATGACCTATAAGCTGGGTGATAACCAATCATATCCGGCAAGGCTGTGGGTCTTAAACCCATGACCAAAGGATGATAACTGTTTCTTAACAACCACTAACCTATGAAATTTCTTGGTTAATTTTTCATTATTTTTAGTTAAACGATTTGATGAATAAATGTTAATGATAAACCAATAGTTTCACATTTGAGGATTAAATATTAATCTATTAACCATATTGGTTTTTGGAAGATAGTTAAAGAAAATAGTTAGAATTTTCACTCTTTTATATGCCTCACGATCCTTTAAATGTTTCTTTTAGTACTTTGGGCATAAAAAAATCATTATTGGTAATTAATTTCTAGGAGTAAAGGAATGCATTAGAATTTGATCAAAGCACAACCAAAATTTAGGATTTTTCCAATGAAATTGAAACCTATCGTGTAATAATATTTCATTATATTCTTAAGTAGTAAAATAAATACCCAACATTTGGAAAATGTCTTAAAAATAAAATGTTTTCTTAATATCTTAATTTTTATTGAATCTGTGGTCTTCTAAATCATCACAGATTTATTGCTTTGAGGTCATCAACTTTCCATTGATCATTCAATTGTTTGTGATTGATGACCCCATTCACTCCTTATAAATATTTACATTTTTCCTACAAGTACATATCTCTACTTTAAACTAATGTTCTCCTACTTAGAGACATAGTTAAATGGTAGTACATGTGACCGATGTACTTTCTATTCTCTCTTTTATAGAGGATGACTTATAAACCCTTATCATGATGTGGGATTTCAAACATATGAAGTATCAAACAATCTATCATCATGATCGAGTTTAAATTTTGAGGATGTAATTTACATAAGGTGGGGAGAATGTGATGAACTGAAAATCTAAAGTAAGAACCTTTTATTCGATAGCGTGTATGAAACGCGACACTGAACATGTAAGTTAATATAATATCTAGATAGTTTATAAAATATTTACTATTTAAAATAGATTCAATGTATTTCAATACATGCAACACCGATTTTGCTTGTGTTGCATGCAAGAGAGGCCTTCCTTGATAGATTATGTTACATGAAAGAGTTGCCTTCCTCGATAGCTTGTGTTACATGAAAAAATGACCTTCTTTTACAGCTTCCAATACACACAAGACCGATTTTCACCAAATAATAAAGTTTTATTAAAATATTATTATTTAATATAATATGATATAACCTAGATGTTATGTTAGAAGTTATAAATAGTATTAACTAACTTATTAAAATTTAGGGTTTATATAAATATAAAATTAATCCATTGGTAACCAACTAATGATAAATGAAAATCAGAACCAATTGTATATAAAAAATAAATATTATTATTTATATACATCCAAAGGAGTTTTGTCTTAATAAACATATTTAATTAAAATTATGGAATGATTTTAATGAAATATATATGTTATATATTTAATAAAATATTTTTTATATTAATCCATTATGTTTGATATGCATAAGATAAGAATAAACCCTATTTTACATATAAAACCTATATTTTTATAAAGGAAATTTTTCCACCTTTTAATATAGAACCTGTTTTAAATTATAATTTTGACACTTTAATTGATTTAATATGTCAAAATAAACTTTATCTTGGAAATATAAATATAATAATTATTTTAGGGTGAATTTGTGATATTTTTTTGAATCATTTCTTATTTAATGAATAGTTAAAAATACTGAATTTTAGTTCAAAACTTCTTTTGTATCTAATTTAGTTATAAGGTTAAATTATATTTTTAATTGGTTTTAAAGTTTAATTAGATAATATTTTTATAAATTAATACAATTTATGTCGTTGGAATAAATTTTAATCATAAATTGATTATAAAAAATAGCAAACTTTCATACCTTTTTACCTTAAAAACATGCATTGTCGTCCCATCTTCGAGATTAAATTTAAATTAATTTCTACCACTTCTATGACTTGAATTTGGAAAAATGGATTAAATATTTGGAATAAAAATAATTTATAATTTCTAAAAAGACCAAATTTGTTTTTTATAAATATATTTGTGAAAGTAATTAAAATTAATTACAATTATTAATGTAAAATTATGCTTAATAAAGGACTAAACCTTTAACTTAAGGGGCCAAATGACCTAGAAAATTCTCCAAAACCCCTTTTATGGACATAATTAGGACATTATCCTTCCAGTATTGAGTTTGTTTGGTTTTTTTCTGAAATTTCTTTTGGTTAAAACATGGGTACACGTATCTTGATTTCAAAAGACCAAGTGAGTCATTTTCCTCCCTTATAAAAGGCCGCCACCTCTCCCCATTCATGACACATCTCAAACCACTTATATTTGAAAAATATCTTCCCATATAGCTTCCCATCATCCCTCCACTAGAACTTTAAGCCTCCATTTTATTATAAATCCTTCCAAGGAATCCTTTTGGTAGAAACCAAATGCAGTTACCCGATTTAGATGTAATGTCTTCTCTCAAGCTTTCTAGTTTTATTATCATTTTCCAAACCCTCATATATTCTTATTATATTATTATATAACAAAAAAATTATCCATAATATACTATTATTATTATTATCCAAATGGTAATACCTACAGTTACACACACATTCATCTAATGGGTAACGAACATATTGTTTCTATGTATGAAAAACTACTGCCTCACGAAATGATGATTGTTCATTTTCCTTTACCAGCTTTCATGGTTGGAAATTATGATTGAGACTCGGTTTATATATGATATATATGATATTTATTATTACTTTATACTTCTTTAATTTTTTTACAACACATACCTTTAATACTTTCCATTTTTTTAATACGATAACTTTGTTTGAGGAAGTGTGGATTACTACCCCCTCAAAGCGATGTGATTTGTTCACACGATCCATGAAATGTATAAATGATGATTATAATTAAAAATATGTGACATAAAAAACATTATATGATATTAATGAAATAATTACCTTTCAGTATATATACTATATACATATATATATCATTTTCTTTATTACCCTTTCACACACTTAAAAAGTGATAACGTCGTTTGTGGACACGTGGACTACCGTCTCCTCAACATGATGTGATTCATTTTACATCACAATAATTCTATATAAAAGTATATATGATTTAATAATATGTTATTTATGATATAATGATCATTTTGGAAAGATATGGTGTTACTTACCTTCTCTCTATAACAATCATTGAAAAATAAGAGCATTACTCATGCGTATGTGAAACCTACCATCTCTATGATTGTAATGTTGGTTCATTTTTCATAACCATATTTAATGATTTATTTTAAATTCATAATTAATGAAAAAATATGATAATTATTTCAGGATTATTTTACCACATTTTAATAGAGAACCCATTTTAAATTATAATTTTGACACTTTAATTTATTTAATATGTAAAAATAAACATAATCATGGAAATATAAATATAATAATTAGTTTAGGGTGATTTTTGATATTTTTCTGAATCATTTCATATTTAATGAATAGTTAAAAATACTAAATTTTAGTTCAAAACTTCTATTTTATATAATTTATTTATTATGATAAATTATATTTTTAATTGTTTTTAAAGTTTAATTAGATAATATTTTTATAAATTAATACAATTTTTGTCATTTGAATAAATTTTAATTTTAAATTTATTATAAAAAATACAAACTTTCAAACCCTTTTACCTTAAAAACATGCATTGTTGTCCCATATTCGGGATTAAATTTAAATTAATCACTACCAGTTCTATGATTTGAATTTGTAAAAATGGATTCCATTTTTGGAATAAATATAATTTATAATAATAAAACAAAAATTATTAAAAAATTAGTGAAAATAATTAAAATTAATTACAATTATTAATGTAAAATTAAGCTTAATAAAGGACTAAAACTTTACATTAAGGGGAAAAATGACCTAGAAACTTCTACAAAACAAATTTTATGGAAATAATTACAACATTAAACTACCAATATTGAATTTGGTTTTTTTGACATTTGTTTGGATAAAACATGGGTACACCTAACACGACTTCAAAAGACCAAGTGAGTTCTTTTCCTCCCTTATAAAAGGCTGCAACCTCTCCCCATTCTTGATACATCTCAAAACACTTAGATTTGAAAAATATCTTCCAATTTTGCTTCCCAAAATCCCTCCAATAAAAATTTAATCCTCCATTTTAGTATAAATCCTTCCAAGGAATCCTTTTGGTAGAAAACAAAAGTAGTTTCCCAATTAAGAGGTAATGTCTTCTATCAAGATTTCTAGTTTTATTTTCATTCTCCAACCCATAATATATTCTAATTATATTATTATATAAAAACACACTTATCCTTAATATACTATTATTTTATTATGCTAATGGTTATACCTACAATTACACACACTTCCATCTACTGGATAACGAACATATTGTTTCTGTGTATGACAAACTACTGCCTCACGAAATGATGATTGTTCATTTTCCTTTACCAACTTTCATGGTTGGAAATTATGATATACACTCTATTTATATATGATATTTAAGATATTTATTATTTATTTATACTTATTTAATTTTTTATAACACATACCTTTAATAATTTCAATTTTTTAATATGATAACTTTGTTTGAGGAAGTTTGGATTACTGCCCCCTCAAAGCGATGTGATTTGTTCACACGATCAATGGAATGTATAAATGATGATTATAATTAAAAATATGTGACATAAAAAAACTTTATACTATATTAATGAAATAATTACCTTTCTGTATATATACTATATATATATCATTTTCTTTATTCCCCTTTCACACACTTAAAAAGTGATAATGTCATTCATGGACATGTGGACTACCGTCTCCTCAACATGATTTGATTCATTTTACATCACAATAATTACATATAAAAGTATATATGATTTAATAATATGTTATTTATGATATAATGATCAATTTGGAAAGATATGGTGATACTTACATTCTCTCTATAACAATCGTTGAAAAATAAGACCATTACTCATGTGTACGTACAACTTACCATCTCCATGACTGTAACATTGGTTCATTTTTCATAACCATAATAAATAATTTATTTTAAATGCATAATTAATGAAAAAATATGATAATTATTTCATGATTATTATTTTTGAGATGTTATATAATGACCCCTTTAACCATAGTTGACCTAGCAATGTTGTTGTTGACACATAATCCGAATTTGTTCTAAACACCCAATGTAAACAGAATTTTTCAAGTTGTTGTATAAAACATAGTATAAAGTGAAATAAAATTAATTATAAAATTGAAAAAGTTTCTCATTAAATTAGAAAATTAAAATAAGTTTATTATACAAGAAGTGGAAGGATGTACACCCAAAAGGAAACTCAAAGTAATGGATTCTCATCTCACATTTTACATCTGTGAGATAAATTTCATATTCAAAATTTGATTATTTTGTGTGGTGTATATACTACAAATTTTGTTATATAATATCATGAATTATTTTATCATCATTTTATTTGAAAATTCCATTCAATATTATTTATTCATGAGGCTTATGATTTAAAAAATTTCAAAGTTTTATGGGACACCTTGGGATGTTTAAAGATTATTTTCCTCAAGAATAGTACTAATGATCTTGCAATGGAACTTCCATTAGAGGAAATTGTATAAAAAATTTTCAACAACCCCTTTCATTATTATATAGTTATTCAGGACTATTTTCAAGTATCAGTACAATTTTTACACTCTTTGGTACTGAAAATGTTTTAGAATTTTTTTTAATAAATCCCTACTTCATTTATCTATTTAGTTAGAGAACATGTTTTCTTTTAAAAATCATGTTTTAATAAAATGTTTTCAAAAATATTTTTAAAATGATTTGGTAAAAAAAAATTATCCTTTTTTATTTTACCATTATTTTAAATGGAATATTCTTTTCCCTTTTCAAACAATGTAATTTTTAAACCTTTAACCATGTAAATAGAATGTTCTTTTACCTCGCACGACAATTACGGATTTACCTATCGTCATTTCTTTGAAGCTTCCCTTTAATGCCTAAAAGGATACTTTATAAAGAATTATTTTTCAAAAGTGATTTTCAAACAAATAATTCCTAAAAGGTTTTCATAATAATAGGACATTTTCTCCATTTTTTTTAAAATATAATTTTATAGTATTTCTATTCATCAACATCAACATAAACTACTACAAAACTTGGTTTATCCAATACTAGGGCTTTAACAACACTAGTAAAAAATGATGTTAAAGACACCATTTGTCAGTGTTAAAAAACATTATTAAAGGAGGTCTTTAATAATAATTAAAAATATTGTTAAAGGAGTACATTTATCAGAACTTTTAAAAAAGCACTGATAAATGGGATCTTTTAACAGCACTTGTAAAAAACACTATTAAAGGGGGGTCCTTATCAGCACTTTTTTAGAAGCGCTGATAAAGACCCCTCATTATCGATGTTTTTTAGTAGCACTGATAAATGTATACTTAAAAATATTCAATAAGAATATTATATTAATATATAAAGATATTTATATTGATATAAATGTAATATTTATTTTTTAAAATATGTTTTAGATAAGGTAAAAAGAATTTTACACTCAATATATAAGATATTTTGTGAAAATGGATTACAAAATAAATTAAAAAATATTTTTAATTAATAATTCTCTTATTATTTCTGATTAATAGTCATTTAATATCAATTTGATGATAGAAAATCCAAAAAAATAATAAAATATCTCAAATAAGTTGAAAACGTAACTCAAACTTCAAACACTGATAACTTTTGATCTGGGTGTCCATTTATGCTATACTAAATATCAAATCAATTTTTTTATGAGATCTACAACCTTAGTGACAATGGTAAACCTCTATCACATGTTTAAAGGCCAAAAAATCTCATAAGATCTCAAAAATAGTGTTTTTAGTCCGGGTTCCCTGATTTTTTGACATTTGATGGATTTTCCAACTATTTTAAGGGGGTCTTATTTTCTTTTTGGTGGTGAATAATTTTATTCATAGGTATTACATTTATATTGATATTATGGTTTTAAAACCTTATCATTTTTCATAATTTAATGTTATTTATATTAAATATATGCACGTTTCTTATGTTTACTTATAATAAATCACTCATATAAATAGATATATAAACATATTAATGTAAAAATGTATATTCTAATATATGTAAATAAATATATCTTCTATAGATGTATTTAAAATAATATCTAGCCATTTTTACATTATATATACATATACATATGTGTGTATTAATAAAGAGATATATATTTATATTCTATTCTATTATATAGAAATGAATATAATATATAATATATTTAAATAAATATAAGTATATATATATCACACACACACATATATATTGTATAAATGTATTTTTAAATAATTATATAAATATTTTGAAATATATGTTTATATATAAACAGAAATATCATTAAATAGACATCAAAACAACATAGTGTAGTGGTAAAGGTGTTCCATCTTTGAAGGAGAGGTGCAGGGTTTGAATCCATGAAGATGCGTATAAGGATAGAAATTCACAAAGTGATGATAAAAGGTGGTGGGGTGAAAAGTACTAATAAAGGGGGGTGGAGCGCTATTAAAGGGTTCATGGAAGTACTGATAAAGGGGTTCAAGCTCATAAGTGTCCAAAAAAATATAATTTTACCCCCTTTAACAGTGCTTCCTTTATCATCACTAAAAAATTGTTATTAAAGGCCCCCATTAACATCACTAAAAAAGTGTTGTTAAAGGACCCTTTTAATAATGTTTTTTTACTATTGTTAAAGGGGGACTTTAACAGTTCTTTTTTTCACTGATAATGTTTTGAACTTTTAACCACGCTCATATTGTTAGTGTTTTATTAGAATTGATAAAAGACTATTCTAGCACATTTAAATGCCTATTTTGTAGTAGTGAACCATTTATTTTTACTCCACTTAAGATTTTTTTGTATTGATGTCATCTGTATTCTTCCATTGAATGGTTTATTATTGATTTTTCTATGGATAGTATTCACATTCACTTCCTTGAATTATTTGTTATTCCCCTTGATATATTCAATCTCCTTTGATCATTGAACATTGAATTTACCCCTAATTATCCATTTCATTCATCATGGATGTTAATATTTCCTAAACAAGATGTGATTTTACATATGATGTCTACTCTGATAGTTATTTAATTATTTCAGAAAATATTGATAATTTCTTCTTCTATAATCAATACATATATTTGATAAGGCATATTATTTATTTTTATTATTCAATTTGAGGAATAATTTGGAAAATAAATCATGGGAGGAGACGAAACATTATATATATCCTAAATGCACTGATAGGTTCTTATGAGACAAATTATTTTTGCAAATCAGAATATTTTAAACCGTTATGTGAATGGTCTTGACGGTATAGGTTTTCAAGTTCCGTAGACATGACGTCCATTAAGAAAACATTTACCTAATTTAGTTTCATTTATTATTCATCAACGAGATTTTGTGACAACATATCTATGGATACATTTCAGTTTTAATTATTTAGATAGTATGTGTTTTATTTTCTAACCTTACTATATTTATTTTTTCTTATCTAGTAATTTTAATGTCATGTGTTTTCATTTATTACCTTGTCATGTTGTTTATGCACCTCTTTCTCAGTTGTTGATTATATGGAATGTGAATTTAGTTATTCACCATTTCATAATTATTATTCTCATTGATTCGTTTTTTCTTCCACTATATTTTGACCTTACTAATCATTTTATCTCACCCTTATTATATTTATTTACCTAGGAATCCAAGAAACATACTATGAAAGATATATAGGGATTTACAAACTAGATTAGAGTTATCCTCAAAGGTATTTATTTATAAAGAAGAAGAAAAATATATAGTAATTTGTTTATTAATTTATCATGTATATATTTATTTTATCGAGACTACTAAACTCTCAGTCATTTGGGATTAAATTCCCTATAATCATGTCAATGAAATAGTAATAGACACCAGCTTTGGGCCTTCTAGGGTGGGGTCTCTACGGATCTCCTCTTAGAGATGCCCGGGTTAGTCTTTTGAGAATCCTAGACCCTCTAATATGTAACGCCCCGACCCCTGCTACCCAGAGTCGGTGCATTACTTCGTAACATTGGCATGATCACAAGAAAGATCAAATCTCGAAAGACCGATTGGTTTAGTAGCCTTGGAAACACTATATATATTCATAAGTTTTACATTACAACATAAAATGAAAAACTACTACAACAACATAATGTTTCCACAATCCACACTATTAACCCCTCATAAAATCCTTGCAGGTCATTCATAACTTACTTCTTCATATCCTGGGAAAAATAAAACATAGAAAAGGGGTGAGCTCAAATGCCCAGTAAGGATAACAATATAGCGGAAACGTTCATAAATAAGAATAAACATTTAAGGCAATGTATAACTAAAACAAAAGCCTTTCAAACATGAACTTTCAACATGGTATGGCATAAATAAAATGAAATAATTCCATTTACTTATTCACATGGATATTCTACTAATCGAATAATCACATGCAAAAATCAATAACCACTTTCATAATGTTGGAATGCATAATGCCAGACTATCATAACCACATAGTCAAGGCCTCGTGCCAAGACTACAAATAAGATTTTGTCAAGGCCTTGTGCCAAGACACTAGTTTGTCTCATGAGACCTACCGATGCATCGAGGAGCTATAGCGGGCTCCACCCATCACTTATTAAGTCCAATGCATTCCCATATGAAAAGGTTTAAACATAACATAAACATTCGTATTAAAACTAGCATACGAAATGTCAATAATTTCACCATAAACTATGAATGGTATAAAAATAGCACATCCATAGTCAAACATATCACAAAACCTTCAATACAATATAGAAGTTTTGTATCATAATAAATCAACTTCAAATAATCTTAAAATCCATCAAAGGATGTTGACATAGATGAAATCAAAATTATTTTTAAAGAAATATCTCCTTTTATTTTGAAATCATTTAAGATCCATATAAAATAAAACATTTTCTTTGAAAATATTCTTATAAGCTTGTAAGGAAATCTTTGAAGATTTTATAACGGCGTAAAATAACCGCACCCGCCGTATAAGTTAAAAAAAACATTCTTACCTCAATTCTGTCGAAAAGGTTAAAAAGGACCTTGTTTTGAAAATGACGGAAAGATTCCTTTATAAACCACTTATAAAAGTCAAAAAGGGTATAAATGACTTTAACTCATATTTTAGTAAATAGTAAAAATGTTTTGAAATACATTTTTAAGAAACATGGATGTGGATGATAAAGAGATCCCAGTAGATTATTACGTATAAACAACCTCGGATAATGAAGAGATTGTGAAATAACCCTTACCTTGTACTTTTCCTTGGTTGGGGTAGGTTAACCTCCTGTATAATGGTGAAATAATTGTTATTAAATTATCCAAGAATCATATATATTAATATGATATCATATATGATCTTTTATCATTGATTTGTTAATAATATCTTAGAATTATCATCGTTTCGGGTGTTAACATACTCATTTTCTTTTATATGTTTTGTTACATAAGCCATGTTTGTTGTATCTTATTCATATCCAGAATGATATCAAGTCCTTAAACATCATTTTTAAATCATAAAATGATAATTATACTTGAATGGATACGATGGAGAATGAATCTCGTCGCGTTCGTGGAGACGGTAGTCCGTACGTACGCACGAGCGACAATATCATTCTTTTGATATTAAAATAATATATAAATGAATGGTATATCATATATACAGAATCATTAACATGTTATATTTATTATTTACATGAGTTACACATCATTATTATACCCATCCAAATAATATTATATTGAATAACAATTACACCACGACGTGGAGACGGTAAGCCGTACGTACGCACGTATGGTGACATGTTATTCAAAGGGTGGATAGAATACTGAATATGGTTGTACCATACTTATAATAACATCACAGTATATGTGAGATACTGGAGTTATTATTTTAGAATGATAAGAACAAAGGAAGAAGAAGTGGAAGAAGAAAGGAACTTAGAAAAGGGTGGTGAAATCATTACCTCTTCTTCGGGTTCTTCCTTTTGATTTGATCAAAAGGGATCCTTAGGTTGGATTTCTGATCAAACTAAGGCCTCTAGGTTGTAGTGAGGGATGTTGGGAGATTATTTGGGCAGAGTTTGGCCGAACCAAAAGGCTTTGACGGTGTGAAGAAATGAGAAGGAGGAGTGCCCTTTTATAAGAGGGGTGAGGGGCACGTTTGGAAAAGCTGGAAATATTAATTTATAATAAATACATATTCGGTTTCCAAAGGCTCCAAAGTTGACTATTCAAAGGATGAGGTGGGGATAGGTCGAAAAAAACTCATCCAATAGAATTTAGACAGGTTTGGGTACTTATATTAACCTTATCTTTAAGTATTAACTCTAAGTTAATTAGTTTCACTTTTACAATGTCTCTTTGTATTTTTATATAATATGGTTAATAAACTTACTATATACATCCAAGCGACCCCCAAGTGGTCCATTAATGATTAACCTATCATAATATAAGTCTCTTGGCCGATCCTTAGATTTTTAGGAATTTAATATCAATTAATAATATAATATTTGTTTTAAGAACTCTTTTATGTCAATTTTGACACTATTCAATAGTTGATTTTTGTGAAACTCAAAACAGATTGATTACTTCTAACAAAGTCAATTAAATAAATCCTAATATATCATATTATCCTAGAAAATTAGTTTAATTCATTAAAAGTTTCATATTATATTTATTTGGGTATTTATAATATCAATTATTTTATTTTTTCACTATTATAGTAATTACTGCATCATCGTTGTGTCATAAATAAAATAAACTATTTAATGTCTAAAAATTATAAATAAAATATCATTATGTAGGAAATATTTTTATCTTTATAATGAATATTTATAATCGAAAATACAACATGTATAACCCTATGTAAAAATTGTTCTTCTAAAACATGTAAGCTTATGCCATTTTTATTTTTATTTAAGCTTTATTAATATAATGTGTCATTATCACTTACAAGTGGATCCATGGGGTCCCAAAATTGACACAAAGATGCCCATGGTAGACCATGTATCAACAAATAGGGTTAATACACGTTTTAGGGTAATTTATTATTATTATAATATTATTTTTTAACCCTTATTTACCGGATTTACCCTTAACCATGGTAAATAAAATATTTACCGCAGTAATTATTCAAAATGTCTAAAAATAAAAGTTACCTATTTACACAATTTGAACATCCTGATTCCAAATATGGAATCTATTTTCCTAAATTCAAAACACAGAAGTGGCAGAAATTAATTTAAAATTAATTCCCGCTGTCAAAACAAAAAGCGTGTTTTTAAGAGATAATAACTATCAAAAGATTGACACTTGTTTATGTTCGGTTTAATTGTAAAATTATGTCCAATGAACAAAATTATATTAAATGGTAAAAATATATTCTAAATATACTTTAAAACCACTCAAATTCATAATTTATCACTATTAATTATTTTGATTAAAAAAGTTGTTTTTAATTAAAATTTAGTAATTTTCACTATTCATCAAAATATGAAAGTTATCCGAAATGTACCAAAATTTCACCTTAGGCTAAATTCGATATTCCGAATCCAAAAATGAAGTCCATTTTTAAATATAAAATATATATAATTTCGAAAAGTAGGTATTACTATTCATAACGGTTAGTTTGATTGGTTACGGTGTGTTAGAACTCGAAGTTGCGTACAACACATGCTACTGTTTTATTCAAAGGAAAGCGTACCGCGGAAGCTTGGGATGTTTCATTTTAAATTTTTGATGTCCCCATTTAGTCAAAAAGTTTAAAATATTGTATTTAAAAAGGGTTCACTATTAAAATTTGATAAAAGTGCAATACTGAAAATGAATCTGTTCTTGCATTATGACTAAGAAACTCATAATAGGGATTCTAAAATTATAAGGATTATATAAAGTTCAAAATGTAGTTAATACTATTCATGACCTCTTTTAATGGTGTGATTGAACTTTGTGTTGCGTGTAGTGCAAGTTATTGAATTATTTTTAAGAAATAACACACTCTGAAATCCTGGGGTGTTACATTCTCCCCTCCTTCAATAAATTGCGTCCTCGCAATTTGAAATTGTTCTTCGGAAATAAAAGGTTGAAAGTAGAAAATATATTTGTGGGAAAACCCAAATCGGAAATTGGGTTACTAAAATTTAGTCTTAATATGAGGAAAAGATAAATGAAAGGGTCACCACCAAATTATGATCTCGATTAGGAGAATATTGGTGGCAATTAGAGACATATAATTGGAGGAAAAACGTAAATATTTATAGGTGGTGATTGAGGTCATCAATCACAAACAAGTGTAAAATTGAGGTCCTTAAATTCATCAATCTATGATGATTTGAAATACCATCGGTTCAACAAATCATAGGGTATTAGGATAACACATTTTTGACGTTTCAAAATATCTTAGTTGAAATCCCACATCGAAAAATTGAATTAATGAGGCCTTTATTTAAAACAAAGAGTCAAAAGTATGAAGATTACCGAAAATAACACATACTAGGGTTCCATGTAGGAAAATATGGATATGGAAGAAAAATCTAACCATCAATTCTCTGATGGAGAGTGGTAGAGAACATGGCTATGAAAAGGCCAACAATCCCAAAGCCATAAATTAGTGATGATTTAAGGTACCATCTAGGAAAACATTTTTGTTCTAAGTTGCTTTTCTTAATGTTGAGGAATTTATTTATGAGATTGGATAAGATCATAAGGAGATATACTTACATTATAATTAGAGTTTTATCCATTAATAAATTTCTACCACAAACTCATCTTTCACTCTAAAAGATAATAGAATGTAAAAAAAAATTCTATTTACACTATTCGTATAGGGTTCCAAAATAAACGAATTTATAATTCATCTACATGATCTTTTAACAAAAACTACATTATTTATTCCAGGAAATCTCATGGGCCAGTGGTAGGTGATACACCCTTGTCGCCCTTCAGTTGCGGGTTCAAGTCTTGCGGCCTTGCCGGACGCGACGGGTTGCCGCCCGACCTCCGGGTTGTCCTTTTATGGAAATCCAAAATAATCCAAACTATAACTATCCAAAATACTTCTGTCCAAACTCACAGTCCTACATTCATAAGGGAGGAAAACATTATATAGATCCTTTTTACCCTGTAATAGCATATGAATACCTTCATCATGTATTACCATATTCCTTATTGATTACATTCATGCTCCCTTATTCCATATAGAATGTTGGATATACTTCATCAATCCAAAAATGTTTTAAACCCAAAAAAAATGATGGAATATACAAATCATTAATCAGTTTCAAGGTAGTCAAGAATATCCAATATAATTTATCCAAAACAATCATGTATTATTCCAAAATCACTACTTCGGTATCAGAACTATATTATGGTTTATCATTCTCTCAACCATATATTTTCCAAAAATTTATCCTGCTATTCAGTCACTTTTCATTGTTCCACACAATCTCAAGTCCTTAATGAAATAGTACTGCAGTACAATCCTTACATACTCCATAATTATTATAACAAGTAAATTGTTGATACACACTCAATTGACATAATCAACATAAGAACTCTAATCGTTCCTCTTCATCTGTGGTAGTATCATAACTTGATTATTATCCAATAACATCATTTGCGGCATAGTTTGATGACTGGGACATAGGTTCGCGTAGTGTCCAAAATCCTTGCAAATGAAGCATTGTACATTTGAAACCATTTTCTTACCCTTTCAGTCACGTACTTTGTGCCCTTTTTCTCCACACTTATAACAAACTCCCATTCCTTTCAGGCAAGTTCCAGGGTGTTTCTTTCCACAGTTACCACATATGGGAAAATTCTTCTTTTCCCGCTTCCTTTTATCCATCTTTCTCTCTTCCATCCTTTTCTTCTCTTGCTTCCCTTCAAATCCATAGGACTCAGTAAAATCTTTACTTATCTTATCAACACATGATATTATTTCTTCATATAATGATAATACATGGGAGACTATTTCTCTTATAAATTCTGGCATAAGACCATGAAAGATATGATCCTTCTTTCTCTTTGGATCATGTGCATTGCTGGAGTTCTCATTCCTTCTACTGGGCGCTATTTCTAAACAATGGCATACACTAGATCAGTTTATGAATCAAAATACATAATCCCATACTTATAAAACACTTAACATAAATTGAACTATCTATGGATATAATCCATAATCATAAATAATTTTTTTTTGAGGAATTATATACTCATAAACCCTTCATAATGATTTGTAAAGAAAGTGAGAGTTATCCTAAGCATATCCCCCGGGAGTGTCGTAACCAAGAGTGCAGCAAGGCCCGTTGTCGTGCACCAGTTCCCGTTCGAGTCTAGCTCAAAGCGGTGTTTTCGGGTTTTACCCCTAGGTACATCTGTGCCAGAGCCGCCTCTACCTGCTCGTATCCAGACATGGATGTATTGCTTGGAAAACTCACAAAATCTCTACAATACCAAAATTCTAGGAAGTTCTTCTACACTAATCCTCAAAGTTCATCTTAGGTCTACGTGCTCTAATCAGAGTTTATCTAAATCTAGCTTCCAAGGTTTGTACTAAACTTCCTCTAATACCAACTGTAACGCCCCGACCCCTGCTACCCAGAGTCGGTGCATTACTTCGTAACATTGGCATGATCACAAGAAAGATCAAATCTCGAAAGACCGATTGGTTTAGTAGCCTTGGAAACACTAGATATATTCATAAGTTTTACATTACAACATAAAATGAAAAACTACTACAACAACATAATGTTTCCACAATCCACACTATTAACCCCTCATAAAATCCCTGCAGGTCATTCATAACTAACTTCTTCACATCCTGGGAAAAATAAAACATAGAAAAGGGGTGAGCTCAAATGCCCAGTAAGGATAACAATATAGCGGAAACATTCATAAATAAGAATAAACATTTAAGGCAATGTATAACTAAAACAAAAGCCTTTCAAACATGAACTTTCAACATGGTATGGCATAAATAAAATGAAATAATTCCATTTACTTATTCACATGGATATTCTACTAATCGAATAATCACATGCAAAAATCAATAACCACTTTCATAATGTTGGAATGCATAATGCCAGACTATCATAACCACATAGTCAAGGCCTCGTGCCAAGACTACAAATAAGATTTTTTCAAGGCCTTGTGCCAAGACACTAGTTTGTCTCATGAGACCTACCGATGCATCGAGGAGCTATAGCGGGCTCCACCCGTCACTTATTATGTCCAATGCATTCCCATATGAAAAGGTTTAAACATAACATAAACATTCGTATTAAAACTAGCATACGAAATGTCAATAATTTCACCATAAACTATGAATGGTATAAAAATAGCACATCCATAGTCAAACATATCACAAAACCTTCAATACAATATAGAAGTTTTGTATCATAATAAATCAACTTCAAATAATCTTAAAATCCATCAAAGGATGTTGACATAGATGAAATCAAAATTATTTTTAAAGAAATATCTCCTTTTATTTTGAAATCATTTAAGATCCATATAAAATAAAACATTTTCTTTGAAAATATTCTTATAAGCTTGTAAGGAAAGCTTTGAAGATTTTATAACGGCGTAAAATAACCGCACCCGCCGTATAAGTTAAAAAAACATTTTTACCTCAATTCTGTCGAAAAGGTTAAAAAGGACCTTGTTTTGAAAATGACGGAAAGATTCCTTTATAAACCACTTATAAAAGTCAAAAAGGGTATAAATGACTTTAACTCATATTTTAGTAAATAGTAAAAATGTTTTGAAATACATTTTTAAGAAACATGGATGTGGATGATAAAGAGATCCCAGTAGGTTATTACGTATAAACAACCTCGGATAATGAAGAGATTGTGAAATAACCCTTACCTTGTACTTTTCCTTGGTTGGGGTAGGTTAACCTCTTGTATAATGGTGAAATAATTGTTATTAAATTATACAAGAATCATATATATTAATATGATATCATATATGATCTTTTATCATTGATTTGTTAATAATATCTTAGAATTATCATCGTTTCGGGTGTTAACTTACTCATTTTCTTTTATATGTTTTGTTACATAAGCCATGTTTGTTGTATCTTATTCATATCCAGAATGTTATAAAGTCCTTAAACATCATTTTTAAATCATAAAATGATAATTATACTTGAATGGATACGATGGAGAATGAATCTCATCGCGTTCGTGGAGACGGTAGTCCGTATGTACGCACGAGCGACAATATCATTCTTTTGATATTAAAATAATATATAAATGAATGGTATATCATATATACAGAATCATTAACATGTTATATTTATTATTTACATGAGTTACACATCATTATTATACCCATCCAAATAATATTATATTGAATAACAATTACACCACGACGTGGAGACGGTAAGCCGTACGTACGCATGTATGGTGACATGTTATTCAAAGGGTGGATAGAATACTGAATATGGTTGTACCATACTTATAATAACATCACAGTATATGTGAGATACTGGAGTTATTATTTTAGAATGGTAAGAACAAAGGAAGAAGAAGTGGAAGAAGAAATGAACTTAGAAAAAGGTGGTGAAATCATTACCTCTTCTTCGGGTTCTTCCTTTTGATTTGATCAAAAGGGCTCCTTAGGTTGGATTTCTGATCAAACTAAGGCCTCTAGGTTGTAGTGAGGGATGTTGGGAGATTATTTGGGCAGAGTTTGGCCGAACCAAAAGGCTTTGAAGGTGTGAAGAAATGAGAAGGAGGAGTTCCCTTTTATAAGAGGGGTGAGGGGCACTTTTGGAAAAGCTAGAAATATTAATTTATAATAAATTTATATTCGGTTTCCAAAGGCTCCAAAGTTGACTATTCAAAGGATGAGGTGGGGATAGGTCGAAAACAACTCATCCAATAGAATTTAGACAGGTTTGGGTACTTATATTAACCTTATCTTTAAGTATTAACTCTAAGTTAATTAGTTTCACTTTTACAATGTCTCTTTGTATTTTTATATAATATGGTTAATAAACTTATTATATCAATCCAAGCGACCCCCAAGTGGTCCATTAATGATTAACCTATCATAATATAAGTCTCTTGGCCGAACCTTAGATTTTTAGGAATTTAATATCAATTAATAATATAATATTGGTTTTAAGAACTCTTTTATGTCAATTTTGACACTATTCAATAGTTGATTTTTGTGAAACTCATAACAGATTGATTACTTATAACAAAGTCAATTAAATAAATCCTAATATATCATATTATCCTAGAAAATTAGTTTAATTCATTAAAAGATTCATATTATATTTATTTGGGTATTTATAATATCAATTATTTTCTTTTTTCACTATTATAGTAATTACTGCATCATCGTTGTGTCATAAATAAAATAAACTATTTAATATCTAAAAATTATAAATAAAATATCATTATGTAGGAAATATTTTTATCTTTCTAATGAATATTTATAATCGAAAATCCAACATGTATAACCCTATGTAAAAAGTGTTCTTCTAAAAGATGTAAGCTTATGCCATTTTTATTTTTATTTAAGCTTTATTAATATAATGTGTCATTATCACTTACAAGTGGATCCATGGGGTCCCAAAATTGACACAAAGATGCCCATGGTCGACCATGTATCAACAAATAGGGTTAATACACGTTTTAGGGTAATTTATTATTATTATAATATTATTTTTTAACCCTTATTTACCGGATTTACCCTTAACCATGGTAAATAAAATATTTACCGCAGTAATTATTCAAAATGTCTAAAAATAAAAGTTACATATTTACACAATTTGAACATCCTGATTCCAAATATGGAATCTATTTTCCTAAATTCAAAACACAGAAGTGGCAGAAATTAATTTAAAATTAATTCCCGCTGTCAAAACAAAAAGCGTGTTTTTAAGAGATAATAACTATCAAAAGATTGACACTTGTTTATGTTCGGTTTAATTGTAAAATTATGTCCAATGAACAAAATTATATTAAATGGTAAAAATATATTCTAAATATACTTTAAAACCACTCAAATTCATAATTTATCACTATTAATTATTTTGATTAAAAAAGTTGTTTTTAATTAAAATTTAGTAATTTTCACTATTCATCAAAATATGAAAGTTATCAGAAATGTACCAAAATTTCACCTTAGGCTAAATTCGATATTACGAATCCAAAAATGAAGTCCATTTTCAAATATAAAATATATATAATTTCTAAAAGTAGGTATTACTATTCATAACGGCTAGTTTGATTGGTTACGGTGTGTTAGAACTCGAAGTTGCGTACAACACACGCTACTGTTTTATTCAAAGGAAAGCATACCGCGGAAGCTTGGGATGTTTCATTTTAAATTTTTGATGTCCCCATTTAGTCAAAAAGTTTAAAATATTGTATTTAAAAAGGGTTCACTATTAAAAGTTGATAAAAGTGCAATACTGAAAATGAATCTGTTCTTGCATTATGACTAAGAAACTCATAATAGGGATTCTAAAATTATAAGGATTATATAAAGTTCAAAATGTAGTTAATACTATTCATGACCTCTTTTAATGGTGTGATTGAACTTTGTGTTGCGTGTAGTGCAAGTTATTGAATTATTTTTAAGAAATAACACACTCTGAAATCCTGGGGTGTTACATTCTCCCCTCCTTCAATAAATTGCGTCCTCGCAATTTGAAATTGTTCTTCGAAAATAAAAGGCTGAAAGTAGAAAATATATTTGTGGGAAAACCCAAATCAGAAATTGGGTTACTAAAATTTAGTCTTAATATGAGGAAAAGATAAATGAAAGGGTCACCACCAAATTATGATCTCGATTAGGAGAATATTGGTGGCAATTAGAGACATATAATTGGAGGAAAAACGTAAATATTTATAGGTGGTGATTGAGGTCATCAATCACAAACAAGTGTAAAATTGAGGTCCTTAAATTCATCAATCTATGATGATTTGAAATACCATCGGTTCAACAAAACATAGGGTATTAGGATAACACATTTTTGACGTTTCAAAATATCTTAGTTGAAATCCCACATCGAAAAATTGAATTAATGAGGCCTTTATTTAAAACAAAGAGTCAAAAGTATGAAGATTACCGAAAATAACACATACTAGGGTTCCATGTAGGAAAATATGGATATGGAAGAAAAATCTAACCATCAATTCTCTGATGGAGAGTGGTAGAGAACATGGCTATGAAAAGGCCAACAATCCCAAAGCCATAAATTAGTGATGATTTAAGGTACCATCTAGGAAAACATTTTTGTTCTAAGTTGCTTTTCTTAATGTTGAGGAATTTATTTATGAGATTGGATAAGATCATAAGGAGATATACTTACATTATAATTAGAGTTTTATCCATTAATAAATTTCTAACACAAACTCATCTTTCACTCTAAAAGATAATAGAATGTAAAAAAAAATTCTATTTACACTATTCGTATAGGGTTCCAAAATAAACGAATTTATAATTCATCTACATGATCTTTTAACAAAAACTACATTATTTATTCCAGGAAATCTCATGGGCCAGTGGTAGGTGATACACCCTTGGCGCCCTTCGGTTGCGGGTTCAAGTCTTGCGGCCTTGCTGGACGCGACGGGTTGCCGCCCGACCTCCGGGTTGTCCTTTTATGGAAATCCAAAATAATCCAAACTAGAACTATCCAAAATACTTCTGTCCAAACTCACAGTCCTACATTCATAAGGGAGGAAAACATTATATAGATCCTTTTTACCCTGTAATAGCATATGAATACCTTCATCATGTATTACCATATTCCTTATTGATTACATTCATGCTCCCTTATTCCATATAGAATGTTGGATATACTTCATCAATCCAAAAATGTTTTAAACCCCAAAAAAATGATGGAATATACAAATCATTAATCAGTTTCAAGGTAGTCAAGAATATCCAATATAATTTATCCAAAACAATCATGTATTATTCCAAAATCACTACTTCGGTATCAGAACTATATTATGGTTTATCATTCTCTCAACCATATATTTTCCAAAAATTTATCCTGCTATTCAGTCACTTTTCATTGTTCCACACAATCTCATGTCCTTAATGAAATAGTACTGCAGTACAATCCTTACATACTCCATAATTATTATAACAAGTAAATTGTTGATACACACTCAATTGACATAATCAACATAAGAACTCTAATCATTCCTCTTCATCTGTGGTAGTATCATAACTTGATTATTATCCAATAACATCATTTGCGGCATAGTTTGATGACTGGGACATAGGTTCGCGTAGTGTCCAAACTCCTTGCAAATGAAGCATTGTACATTTGAAACCATTTTCTTACCCTTGCAGTCACGTACTTTGTGCCCTTTTTCTCCACACTTATAACAAACTCCCATTCCTTTCAGGCAAGTTCCAGGGTGTTTCTTTCCACAGTTACCACATATGGGAAAATTCTTCTTTTCCCGCTTCCTTTTATCCATCTTTCTCTCTTCCATCCTTTTCTTCTCTTGCTTCCCTTCAAATCCATAGGACTCAGTAAAATCTTTACTTATCTTATCAACACATGATATTATTTCTTCATATAATGATAATACATGGGAGACTATTTCTCTTATAAATTCTGGCTTATGACCATGAAAGATATGATCCTTCTTTCTCTTTGGATCATGTGCATTGCTGGAGTTCTCATTCCTTCTACTGGGCTCCATTTCTAAACAATGGCATACACTAGATCAGTTTATGAATCAAAATACATAATCCCATACTTATAAAACACTTAACATAAATTGAACTATCTATGGATATAATCCATAATCATAAATAATTTTTTTTTGAGGAAGTATATACTCATAAACCCTTCATAATGATTTGTAAAGAAAGTGAGAGTTATCCTAAGCATATCCCCCGGGAGTGTCGTAACCAAGAGTGCAGCAAGGCCCGTTGTCGTGCACCAGTTCCCGTTCGAGTCTAGCTCAAAGCGGTGTTTTCGGGTTTTACCCCTAGGTACATCTGTGCCAGAGCCGCCTCTACCTGCTTGTATCCAGACAGGGATGTATTGCTTGGAAAACTCACAAAATCTCTACAATACCAAAATTCTAGGAAGTTCTTCTACACTAATCCTCAAAGTTCATCTTAGGTCTACGTGCTCTAATCAGAGTTTATCTAAATCTAGATTCCAAGGTTTGTACTAAACTTCCTCTGATACCAACTGTAACGCCCCGACCCCTGCTACCCAGAGTCGGTGCATTACTTCGTAACATTGGCATGATCACAAGAAAGATCAAATCTCGAAAGACCGATTGGTTTAGTAGCCTTGGAAACACTAGATATATTCATAAGTTTTACATTACAACATAAAATGAAAAACTACTACAACAACATAATGTTTCCACAATCCACACTATTAACCCCTCATAAAATCCCTGCAGGTCATTCATAACTTACTTCTTCACATCCTGGGAAAAATAAAACATAGAAAAGGGGTGAGCTCAAATGCCCAGTAAGGATAACAATATAGCGGAAACTTTCATAAATAAGAATAAACATTTAAGGCAATGTATAACTAAAACAAAAGCCTTTCAAACATGAACTTTCAACATGGTATGGCATAAATAAAATGAAATAATTCCATTTACTTATTCACATGGATATTCTACTAATCGAATAATCACATGCAAAAATCAATAACCACTTTCATAATGTTGGAATGCATAATGCCAGACTATCATAACCACATAGTCAAGGCCTCGTGCCAAGACTACAAATAAGATTTTGTCAAGGCCTTGTGCCAAGACACTAGTTTGTCTCATGAGACCTACCGATGCATCGAGGAGCTATAGCGGGCTCCACCCGTCACTTATTAAGTCCAATTCATTCCCATATGAAAAGGTTTAAACATAACATAAACATTCGTATTAAAACTAGCATACGAAATGTCAATAATTTCACCATAAACTATGAATGGTATAAAAATAGCACATCCATAGTCAAACATATCACAAAACCTTCAATACAATATAGAAGTTTTGTATCATAATAAATCAACTTCAAATAATCTTAAAATCCATCAAAGGATGTTGACATAGATGAAATCAAAATTATTTTTAAAGAAATATCTCCTTTTATTTTGAAATCATTTAAGATCCATATAAAATAAAACATTTTCTTTGAAAATATTCTTATAAGCTTGTAAGGAAAGCTTTGAAGATTTTATAACGGCGTAAAATAACCGCACCCGCCGTATAAGTTAAAAAAAAACATTCTTACCTCAATTCTGTCGAAAAGGTTAAAAAGGACCTTGTTTTGAAAATGACGGAAAGATTCCTTTATAAACCACTTATAAAAGTCAAAAAGGGTATAAATGACTTTAACTCATATTTTAGTAAATAGTAAAAATGTTTTGAAATACATTTTTAAGAAACATGGATGTGGATGATAAAGAGATCCCAGTAGATTATTACGTATAAACAACCTCGGATAATGAAGAGATTGTGAAATAACCCTTACCTTGTACTTTTCCTTGGTTGGGGTAGGTTAACCTCCTGTATAATGGTGAAATAATTGTTATTAAATTATACAAGAATCATATATATTAATATGATATCATATATGATCTTTTATCATTGATTTGTTAATAATATCTTAGAATTATCATCGTTTCGGGTGTTAACTTACTCATTTTCTTTTATATGTTTTGTTACATAAGCCATGTTTGTTGTATCTTATTCATATCCAGAATGTTATCAAGTCCTTAAACATCATTTTTAAATCATAAAATGATAATTATACTTGAATGGATACGATGGAGAATGAATCTCATCGCGTTCGTGGAGACGGTAGTCCGTACGTACGCACGAGCGACAATATCATTCTTTTGATATTAAAATAATATATAAATGAATGGTATATCATATATACAGAATCATTAACATGTTATATTTATTATTTACATGAGTTACACATCATTATTATACCCATCCAAATAATATTATATTGAATAACAATTACACCACGACGTGGAGACGGTAAGCCGTACGTACGCATGTATGGTGACATGTTATTCAAAGGGTGGATAGAATACTGAATATGGTTGTACCATACTTATAATAACATCACAGTATATGTGAGATACTGGAGTTATTATTTTAGAATGGTAATAACAAAGGAAGAAGAAGTGGAAGAAGAAATGAACTTAGAAAAGGGTGGTGAAATCATTACCTCTTCTTCGGGTTCTTCCTTTTGATTTGATCAAAAGGGCTCCTTAGGTTGGCTTTCTGATCAAACTAAGGCCTCTAGGTTGTAGTGAGGGATGTTGGGAGATTATGTGGGCAGAGTTTGGCCGAACCAAAAGGCTTTGAAGGTGTGAAGAAATGAGAAGGAGGAGTGCCCTTTTATAAGAGGGGTGAGGGGCACTTTTGGAAAAGCTAGAAATATTAATTTATAATAAATTCATATTCGGTTTCCAAAGGCTCCAAAGTTGACTATTCAAAGGATGAGGTGGGTATAGGTCGAAAACAACTCATCCCATAGAATTTAGACAGGTTTGGGTACTTATATTAACCTTATCTTTAAGTATTAACTCTAAGTTAATTAGTTTCACTTTTACAATGTCTCTTTGTATTTTTATATAATATGGTTAATAAACTTACTATATACATCCAAGCGACCCCCAAGTGGTCCATTAATGATTAAACTATCATAATATAAGTCTCTTGGCCGAACCTTAGATTTTTAGGAATTTAATATCAATTAATAATATAATATTTGTTTTAAGAACTCTTTTATGTCAATTTTGACACTATTCAATAGTTGATTTTTGTGAAACTCATAACAGATTGATTACTTCTAACAAAGTCAATTAAATAAATCCTAATATATCATAGTATCATAGAAAAGTAGTTTAATTCATTAAAAGTTTCATATTATATTTATTTGGGTATTTATAATATCAATTATTTTATTTTTTCACTATTATAGTAATTACTGCATCATCGTTGTGTCATAAATAAAATAAACTATTTAATGTCTAAAAATTATAAATAAAATATCATTATGTAGGAAATATTTTTATCTTTCTAATTAATATTTATAATCGAAAATCCAACATGTATAACCCTATGTAAAAATTGTTCTTCTAAAAGATGTAAGCTTATGCCATTTTTATTTTTATTTAAGCTTTATTAATATAATGTGTCATTATCACTTACAAGTGGATCCATGGGGTCCCAAAATTGACACAAAGATGCCCATGGTCGACCATGTATCAACAAATAGGGTTAATACACGTTTTAAGGGAATTTATTATTATTATAATATTATTTTTTAACCCTTATTTACCGGATTTACCCTTAACCATGGTAAATAAAATATTTACCGCAGTAATTATTCAAAATGTCTAAAAATAAAAGTTACCTATTTACACAATTTGAACATCCTGATTCCAAATATGGAATCTATTTTCCTAAATTCAAAACACAGAAGTGGCAGAAATTAATTTAAAATTAATTCCCGCTGTCAAAACAAAAAGCGTGTTTTTAAGAGATAATAACTATCAAAAGATTGACACTTGTTTATGTTCGGTTTAATTGTAAAATTATGTCCAATGAAAAAAATTATATTAAATGGTAAAAATATATTCTAAATATACTTTAAAACCACTCAAATTCATAATTTATCACTATTAATTATTTTGATTAAAAAAGTTGTTTTTAACTAAAATTTAGTAATTTTCACTATTCATCAAAATATGAAAGTTATCCGAAATGTACCAAAATTTCACCTTAGGCTAAATTCGATATTCCGAATCCAAAAATGAAGTCCATTTTCAAATATAAAATATATATAATTTCGAAAAGTAGGTATTACTATTCATAACGGCTAGTTTGATTGGTTACGGTGTGTTAGAACTCGAAGTTGCGTACAACACACGCTACTGTTTTATTCAAAGGAAAGCGTACCGCGGAAGCTTGGGATGTTTCATTTTAAATTTTTGATGTCCCCATTTAGTCAAAAAGTTTAAAATATTGTATTTAAAAAGGGTTCACTATTAAAAGTTGATAAAAGTGCAATACTGAAAATGAATCTGTTCTTGCATTATGACTAAGAAACTCATAATAGGGATTCTAAAATTATAAGGATTATATAAAGTTCAAAATGTAGTTAATACTATTCATGACCTCTTTTAATGGTGTGATTGAACTTTGTGTTGCGTGTAGTGCAAGTTATTGAATTATTTTTAAGAAATAACACACTCTGAAATCCTGGGGTGTTACATTCTCCCCTCCTTCAATAAATTGCGTCCTCGCAATTTGAAATTGTTCTTCGAAAATAAAAGGTTGAAAGTAGAAAATATATTTGTGGGAAAACCCAAATCGGAAATTGGGTTACTAAAATTTAGTCTTAATATGAGGAAAAGATAAATGAAAGGGTCACCACCAAATTATGATCTCGATTAGGAGAATATTGGTGGCAATTAGAGACATATAATTGGAGGAAAAACGTAAATATTTATAGGTGGTGATTGAGGTCATCAATCACAAACAAGTGTAAAATTGAGGTCCTTAAATTCATCAATCTATGATGATTTGAAATACCATCGGTTCAACAAAACATTGGGTATTAGGATAACACATTTTTGACGTTTCAAAATATCTTAGTTGAAATCCCACATCGAAAAATTGAATTAATGAGGCCTTTATTTAAAACAAAGAGTCAAAAGTATGAAGATTACCGAAAATAACACATACTAGGGTTCCATGTAGGAAAATATGGATATGGAAGAAAAATCTAACCATCAATTCTCTGATGGAGAGTGGTAGAGAACATGGCTATGAAAAGGCCAACAATCCCAAAGCCATAAATTAGTGATGATTTAAGGTACCATCTAGGAAAACATTTTTGTTCTAAGTTGCTTTTCTTAATGTTGAGGAATTTATTTATGAGATTGGATAAGATCATAAGGAGATATACTTACATTATAATTAGAGTTTTATCCATTAATAAATTTCTACCACAAACTCATCTTTCACTCTAAAAGATAATAGAATGTAAAAAAAAAATTCTATTTACACTATTCGTATAGGGTTCCAAAATAAACGAATTTATAATTCATCTACATGATCTTTTAACAAAAACTACATTATTTATTCCAGGAAATCTCATGGGCCAGTGGTAGGTGATACACCCTTGTCGCCCTTCGGTTTCATGTTCATGTCTTGCGGCCTTGCCGGACGCGACGGGTTGCCGCCCGACCTCCGGGTTGTCCTTTTATAAAAATCCAAAATAATCCAAACTAGAACTATCCAAAATACTTCTGTCCAAACTCACAGTCCTACATTCATAAGGGAGGAAAACATTATATAGATCCTTTTTACCCTGTAATAGCATATGAATACCTTCATCATGTATTACCATATTCCTTATTGATTACATTCATGCTCCCTTATTCCATATAGAATGTTGGATATACTTCATCAATCCAAAAATGTTTTAAACCCCAAAAAAATGATGGAATATACAAATCATTAATCAGTTTCAAGGTAGTCAAGAATATCCAATATAATTTATCCAAAACAATCATGTATTATTCCAAAATCACTACTTCGGTATCAGAACTATATTATGGTTTATCATTCTCTCAACCATATATTTTCCAAAAATTTATCCTGCTATTCAGTCACTTTTCATTGTTCCACACAATCTCAAGTCCTTAATGAAATAGTACTGCAGTACAATCCTTACATACTCCATAATTATTATAACAAGTAAATTGTTGATACACACTCAATTGACATAATCAACATAAGAACTCTAATCATTCCTCTTCATCTGTGGTAGTATCATAACTTGATTATTATCCAATAACATCATTTGCGGCATAGTTTGATGACTGAGACATAGGTTCGCGTAGTGTCCAAACTCCTTGCAAATGAAGCATTGTACATTTGAAACCATTTTCTTACCCTTGCAGTCACGTACTTTGTGCCCTTTTTCTCCACACTTATAACAAACTCCCATTCCTTTCAGGAAAGTCCAGGGTGTTTCTTTCCACAGTTACCACATATGGGAAAATTCTTCTTTTCCCGCTTCCTTTTATCCATCTTTCTCTCTTCCATCCTTTTCTTCTCTTGCTTCCCTTTAAATCCATAGGACTCAGTAAAATCTTTACTTATCTTATCAACACATGATATTATTTCTTCATATAATGATAATACATGGGAGACTATTTCTCTTATAAATTCTGGCTTAAGACCATGAAAGATATGATCCTTCTTTCTCTTTGGATCATGTGCATTGCTGGAGTTCTCATTCCTTCTACTGGGCGCCATTTCTAAACAATGGCATACACTAGATCAGTTTATGAATCAAAATACATAATCCCATACTTATAAAACACTTAACATAAATTGAACTATCTATGGATATAATCCATAATCATAAATAATTTTTTTTTGAGGAAGTATATACTCATAAACCCTTCATAATGATTTGTAAAGAAAGTGAGAGTTATCCTAAGCATATCCCCCGGGAGTGTCGTAACCAAGAGTGCAGCAAGGCCCGTTGTCGTGCACCAGTTCCCGTTCGAGTCTAGCTCAAAGCGGTGTTTTCGGGTTTTACCCCTAGGTACATCTGTGCCAGAGCCGCCTCTACCTGCTCGTATCCAGACAGGGATGTATTGCTTGGAAAACTCACAAAATCTCTACAATACCAAAATTCTAGGAAGTTCTTCTACACTAATCCTCAAAGTTCATCTTAGGTCTACGTGCTCTAATCAGAGTTTATCTAAATCTAGCTTCCAAGGTTTGTACTAAACTTCCTCTGATACCAACTGTAACGCCCCGACCCCTGCTACCCAGAGTCGGTGCATTACTTCGTAACATTGGCATGATCACAAGAAAGATCAAATCTCGAAAGACCGATTGGTTTAGTAGCCTTGGAAACACTAGATATATTCATAAGTTTTACATTACAACATAAAATGAAAAACTACTACAACAACATAATGTTTCCACAATCCACACTATTAACCCCTCATAAAATCCCTGCAGGTCATTCATAACTTACTTCTTCACATCCTGGGAAAAATAAAACATAGAAAAGGGGTGAGCTCAAATGCCCAGTAAGGATAACAATATAGCGGAAACTTTCATAAATAAGAATAAACATTTAAGGCAATGTATAACTAAAACAAAAGCCTTTCAAACATGAACTTTCAACATGGTATGGCATAAATAAAATGAAATAATTCCATTTACTTATTCACATGGATATTCTACAAATCGAATAATCACATGCAAAAATCAATAACCACTTTCATAATGTTGGAATGCATAATGCCAGACTATCATAACCACATAGTCAAGGCCTCGTGCCAAGACTACAAATAAGATTTTGTCAAGGCCTTGTGCCAAGACACTAGTTTGTCTCATGAGACCTACCGATGCATCGAGGAGCTATAGCGGGCTCCACCCTTCACTTATTAAGTCCAATGCATTCCCATATGAAAAGGTTTAAACATAACATAAACATTCGTATTAAAACTAGCATACGAAATGTCAATAATTTCACCATAAACTATGAATGGTATAAAAATAGCACATCCATAGTCAAACATATCACAAAACCTTCAATACAATATAGAAGTTTTGTATCATAATAAATCAACTTCAAATAATCTTAAAATCCATCAAAGGATGTTGACATAGATGAAATCAAAATTATTTTTAAAGAAATATCTCCTTTTATTTTGAAATCATTTAAGATCCATATAAAATAAAACATTTTCTTTGAAAATATTCTTATAATCTTGTATGGAAAGCTTTGAAGATTTTATAACGGCGTAAAATAACCGCACCCGCCGTATAAGTTAAAAAAAACATTCTTACCTCAATTCTGTCGAAAAGGTTAAAAAGGACCTTGTTCTGAAAATGACGGAAAGATTCCTTTATAAACCACTTATAAAAGTCAAAAAGGGTATAAATGACTTTAACTCATATTTTAGTAAATAGTAAAAATGTTTTGAAATACATTTTTAAGAAACATGGATGTGGATGATAAAGAGATCCCAGTAGATTATTACGTATAAACAACCTCGGATAATGAAGAGATTGTGAAATAACCCTTACCTTGTACTTTTCCTTGGTTGGGGTAGTTTAACCTCCTGTATAATGGTGAAATAATTGTTATTAAATTATACAAGAATCATATATATTAATATGATATCATATATGATCTTTTATCATTGATTTGTTAATAATATCTTAGAATTATCATCGTTTCGGGTGTTAACTTACTCATTTCCTTTTATATGTTTTGTTACATAAGCCATGTTTGTTGAATCTTATTCATATCCAGAATGTTATCAAGTCCTTAAACATCATTTTTAAATCATAAAATGATAATTATACTTGAATGGATACGATGGAGAATGAATCTCATCGCGTTCGTGGAGACGGTAGTCCGTACGTACGCACGAGCGACAATATCATTCTTTTGATATTAAAATAATATATAAATGAATGGTATATCATATATACAGAATCATTAACATGTTATATTTATTATTTACATGAGTTACACATCATTATTATACCCATCCAAATAATATTATATTGAATAACAATTACACCACGACGTGGAGACGGTAAGCCGTACGTACGCACGTATGGTGACATGTTATTCAAAGGGTGGATAGAATACTGAATATGGTTGTACCATACTTATAATAACATCACAGTATATGTGAGATACTGGAGTTATTATTTTAGAATGGTAAGAACAAAGGAAGAAGAAGTGGAAGAAGAAATGAACTTAGAAAAGGGTGGTGAAATCATTACCTCTTTTTCGGGTTCTTCCTTTTGATTTGATCAAAAGGGCTCCTTAGGTTGGCTTTCTGATCAAACTAAGGCCTCTAGGTTGTAGTGAGGGATGTTGGGAGATTATTTGGGCAGAGTTTGGCCGAACCAAAAGGCTTTGAAGGTGTGAAGAAATGAGAAGGAGGAGTGCCCTTTTATAAGAGGGGTGAGGGGCACTTTTGGAAAAGCTAGAAATATTAATTTATAATAAATTCATATTCGGTTTCCAAAGGCTCCAAAGTTGACTATTCAAAGGATGAGGTGGGGATAGGTCGAAAACAACTCATCCAATAGAATTTAGACAGGTTTGGGTACTTATATTAACCTTATCTTTAAGTATTAACTCTAAGTTAATTAGTTTCACTTTTACAATGTCTCTTTGTATTTTTATATAATATGATTAATAAACTTACTATATACATCCAAGCGACCCCCAAGTGGTCCATTAATGATGAACCTATCATAATATAAGTCTCTTGGCCGAACCTTAGATTTTTAGGAATTTAATATCAATTAATAATATAATATTTGTTTTAAGAACTCTTTTATGTCAATTTTGACACTATTCAATAGTTGATTTTTGTGAAACTCATAACAGATTGATTACTTCTAACAAAGTCAATTAAATAAATCCTAATATATCATATTATCCTAGAAAATTAGTTTAATTCATTAAAAGTTTCATATTATATTTATTTGGGTATTTATAATATCAATTATTTTATTTGTTTCACTATTATAGTAATTACTGCATCATCGTTGTGTCATAAATAAAATAAACTATTTAATGTCTAAAAATTATAAATAAAATATCATTATGTAGGAAATATTTTTATCTTTCTAATGAATATTTATAATCGAAAATCCAACATGTATAATCCTATGTAAAAATTGTTCTTCTAAAAGATGTAAGCTTGTGCCATTTTTATTTTTATTTAAGCTTTATTAATATAATGTGTCATTATCACTTACAAGTGGATCCATGGGGTCCCAAAATTGACACAAAGATGACCATGGTCGACCATGTATCAACAAATAGGGTTAAGACACGTTTTAGGGTAATTTAGTATTATTATAATATTATTTTTTAACCCTTATTTACCGGATTTACCCTTAACCATGGTAAATAAAATATTTACCGCAGTAATTATTCAAAATGTCTAAAAATAAAAGTTACCTATTTACACAATTTGAACATCCTGATTCCAAATATGGAATCTATTTTCCTAAATTCAAAACACAGAAGTGGCAGAAATTAATTTAAAATTAATTCCCGCTGTCAAAACAAAAAGCGTGTTTTTAAGAGATAATAACTATCAAAAGATTGACACTTGTTTATGTTCGGTTTAATTGTAAAATTATTTCCAATGACCAAAATTATATTAAATGGTAAAAATATATTCTAAATATACTTTAAAACCACTCAAATTCATAATTTATCACTATTAATTATTTTGATTAAAAAAGTTGTTTTTAATTAAAATTTAGTAATTTTCACTATTCATCAAAATATGAAAGTTATCCGAAATGTACCAAAATTTCATCTTAGGCTAAATTCGATATTCCGAATCCAAAAATGAAGTCCATTTTCAAATATAAAATATATATAATTTCGAAAAGTAGGTATTACTATTCATAACGGCTAGTTTGATTGGTTACGGTGTGTTAGAACTCGAAGTTGCGTACAACACACGCTACTGTTTTATTCAAAGGAAAGCGTACCGCAGAAGCTTGGGATGTTTCATTTTAAATTTTTGATGTCCCCATTTAGTCAAAAAGTTTAAAATATTGTATTTAAAAAGGGTCCACTATTAAAAGTTGATAAAAGTGCAATACTGAAAATGAATCTGTTCTTGCATTATGACTAAGAAACTCATAATAGGGATTCTAAAATTATAAGGATTATATAAAGTTCAAAATGTAGTTAATACTATTCATGACCTCTTTTAATGGTGTCATTGAACTTTGTGTTGCGTGTAGTGCAAGTTATTGAATTATTTTTAAGAAATAACACACTCTGAAATCCTGGGGTGTTACAAATATGTGTATGTGAAAGTTAAAAAGTTAAATTTGTAGCATTTGGTCGATCTATAAAGTTAAAATTGGTGTAAGTTAGTGAGGGAGAAAGTTCTGTTTTATAATTTAGGTGGGGAATTTTAAGAAACTCCCAAAATATTAAATTAGTATATATTATTTTTAAATTAAAAATGTCTTAAAACTGAGTTATTTATAACCTAAGTTGACTACGGGTCTAAATCCCCTCAAAAAATAATTTTTACATATGTTTAGGTCACAATGATAACCTTACCATTTGTCTTTAACCCTCAGTTAAACCCTTTAACTCTTACAATGGAAACTTTTTTTACTCTAGGGATAATATATTTACTATAAATTGATAAACGAACCCCAAATGGTTCATTGATGACACATTTAACCTTATTGTAGTTATTTGGACGAATTTATAATTCTAAGATTTTTATATCATTTAGTAAATTATTATTTATTTTAAAGCATCATTTTTTTTATTTTTGTACTATTCAATATTTGTCATTTTAAAAAATTTCCTAACATCATGATAACTTCAAACAAAAACTTATAATATATCACTAACGTTTCTAAATTATCTATAAAATTCATAGATGTAATTAATTATGTAATTTTTTTTATTTTAATGTTTTTAATATCGTTTATATTTTTATTTCAATTAATTAAACAATTACTATGGCATTATTATGAAAGCATTTAATTAAATTATTTCTTCTCTATATTTTTTAAATAAATTATCATGATTAATATAAATTTATTATATTTCAAATGAGTATGTATAGTCTATTTTATCGTTTCAATAACCGTGTATTAAAAATGTAATACTTAATAAAAACATAAGTATGACATTTTTAACTTATCTTTAAATAAAATAATATAGATGTCTTATTGTCATCCAAGTGGCTTAAAAAGAGTATAATTTCGTCCTAATGAATATTTTGGTATAAAAACACTCATTAAATTAAATTAGGACAAGATTTGGGGTAATTTTATAATATCATTTGTATCTATAATTACATAATTTACCCTTAAGTGTGGTAATTAAAATATTACTAAATTTTGATATTCATATGACCAAAAATAAAATAAACCAATTTACATAATTTTGTCCCACTAATTCTAAATATAGAATCCCTTTTTTATAATTCAAAACATATAATTTGTAGTAATTAATTTAAAATTAATCGTGTTGACAGCGTGAGAAAATGAGTTATTAACGTTTAAACCTGCAAAGAATGAAACATTTTTTTATCTAAATTCATTGTAAAATTTATTACAATAACCTAAATTGTATTAAATGATAAAAATAAGAAATTTATACTTTTAAAAACATTCAATAATATAATTAACACTATAAATTATTTTGATGAAAAAAAGTTGTTTTCAATTTAAATTTAGTATTTTTCACTATTCATCAAAACATGAAACTTATCATAAAAATACAAAAAAATTAACTAAAGTAAAATGTTATATTTATCATCAAAATATGAAGTTTATTTTTTCAATTAGTATTCATAAAATTTTCAAAAAATTGAATTTAAAATAGGTTCTCAATTAAAAGACGAAAATATAATTTTTCTAAAAAATAGGTTTTATGTTTAATATTCGGTTTGTAATTATATTATACCTATCAAATATATTATATGAATATAAAAAATATTTAATTTAATATATAAAATATATATTTTATTAATATCATTCTATAATAGTAATTAATTTAATTTATTAGAATAAAATGACATTGTGAGCATAAAAATAGTTCTTTAAAAAACGTCTCATATATATTCAGTTGGTTACTATATTCATTTTTAATTAATTTAGAACCAATGAATTCAGCCATAAATTTTCCTAAGTTAGTTAATACTATTCAAACCCACTAACTTAATGGCTAGGTTATATCTAATTATATTAACTAATAATATTTTTATAATATATTGTTGTTTTGTAAAACCCGGTATTGCATGTATCGCAAGCCAACTCATTGTTGTGTGTAGCATAAACATATTTTTGGTATTTAATACAACATAATCTATCAATGAAAATAAAATTATTTAAGAAGTAACATAATGTAAAATCGTGGGGTGTTATAGGTGATGTAGGGACATCTGGTGTTTATGTTAATTCATTTCATTTACAAGGTGGAGATTTTTTAACTTTATTCACTCAATATTGTAAATAAAATGATTTTAATTCCATGCATTATGTGAAGACCCAACCCCATAAAAACTAGGAGTCGGTGCCTTTTGAACATGATGTGTCGTTTTAAAAAAAAACATGAACTGATAAACACACAACACGTCCCATACAGAGGATCGAATTCGGTTCGGGCTCTAGGATAACGGTAACTTCAGAAATATTTCATCTGATAAAAGTTGTTACCTGAAAATTTAATTTTCAAAATGTAAGGTGAGAATACGAATGCCCATTAAGGGGTTTAAAATAAATCAATGACACTTTTGAAAGCATTTTTTAAAAATGTATCCAAAGAACATTCTCTTATAGTAAACTATAACACATGTAACATAACATAAAATTGCTCAACTAAGATTTTCAAGGAATACATGAATCAATTTGGACATTTTCAAAAAGGGGTAGTAAAAGATATCCTGAACAAGTTTGACGTATGAATTATTCAGCACAAATTAAACTGTTAAGATTAATAACTAATCAGAGTTGCGCGTGAAGGAAATAAACTTCAATTTCATATGTTGGTTACTATTTTACACGAATCATGCCCCAAACATTTACTTGTGATATCAATAAGAATATGATAAAAACGTAAGGGAAAGAGTAGTGAAAGAATATGCATATCATCTTGAAAAGAACTTGTAACATGACTTGAATATGTGGATTCAACATTTCATTTAGACATTCATGAACATATCACTGAGGTTCATCCCCAAGTTGTCAATAAAGAAATAATAGTGAGGTTATTCACCAAGGTGTCGTGAAGCATGTCATCTCTAGAGATTAATTATTTATCCCATGCATTGGAGAGCTATCAGGGCACACCCTTAATATTTCTTTACTTTCATGTGAGACACACAAATCAATACTTTGCTTAAACGGGGAATTATATTCAAGATGTCCCATACCAACTTGAATAGTTCATGCATACTTGGTCATAGTAGTTGAATTTACATATCTTATAAGTGAGAAAGGCATCTAGATGATTAAAAACCAAGCTAACAATCATATGACCGTTATT
Source organism: Viscum album (assembly GCA_963277665.1). Lineage (NCBI taxonomy): Eukaryota > Viridiplantae > Streptophyta > Magnoliopsida > Santalales > Viscaceae > Viscum > Viscum album. Next base: position 989,849,205 of record OY728148.1, on the reverse strand, counting down.
AAAAGGAAAGAAGAAATGAAGATTATGGAACATTCATTGACATCTAAGGTACTGAAAGAATAGAAAACTAGAATTTATCACATGAAAGTTTGTTCTTGAAATTATAAAGTTTTATCATCCAATTGATTACAAGGTGAACCAAAAATATCAATTAGGGTTTTGAACTTGCACATGATAAAACATTCAATATTGTTAAGCCTTTTCATAAAACTTAATAATGTCCATGATAGAAATCATGAATCTTCACCATAAGAAACATCATTTAAAACATACAAAAAACAAATAAGTTACTCTTAAATGTGGATAAAAGTTTTGTTTAACACCCTATTTCTTATGTTTTTAAATCTCCACCTAATCTTGATACTTAATGTGTATGGACCTTAGTGACTGAAATAAAGGTTCACGCAACATATAAAATATATTTATGTACCCAAACTCAAACTAAAATATTGGCACACCTACGTGTGTTAATCCCCTATGAATATTAGTTCAACAACATTTTTAATAGGGCAGGTCATGCCCTTAGACATAAACATTTGTTTATGAAAACCTACAAAAAAAATTATTTTATAAAAACCCAATCATATATATAAAATTTTGAAAATTTATTTATTATTTAAATATGAAAGTAAGTGTATGTGAATATGTGCAGTGCATGAACAATTATACAAAAACTTCATACATATAACCGAAGTATAAAGGTCATGCCCATTCATGTATATAACCGACGTATATACATATAACCAAAAGTATATATGTATTTTCAAAACAACAAAACAAGGCCTAGTATAATCCTTAAATTCATTAATATATTTTAATGCAAGAGAACCAGAAGGCCTTGGTTAAACATTTATGAACTTTTGGACTGAACCATTTGGTTAAAAAATATATATAATTTTCCAATATATAAGTGCATGTATTCTCAAAAAAATAAAACAAGGCAAAACAAAAAACCCTTACTTTAAAAACCAGGGAAAGGAGGACATTAGGGAGGATTGGTCGGGCTCGCTAGAGACGTGAACGGGAGAGAAGAACCGAGAGGTGTCAATTATTTATATACAAAAGCTCACACACCACCTTCCACGCAAAAACGTACCCACTTTCATTGCATTCAATGGGAGGTGTCGTGATTGAAGAAAATGAGGAGACATGGGGGTCCCTGATGATCATAGGTGAAGAAAATGTGGGGTGTTCCATAGGGTAGAGTTACTAGTGTAACCCATGCATGGAGGAAGAAGAAGACGTGGATAGGGGAAATGTCGAGGGAAATGGATGGTCCAGATCGATCCCAACGTCAATCCAAGGGATGAGATGTTTCTGTTGTTTTAAAATAATTGAGATTCTTAGATTAGATCTAAGTTTCATCGAAAAATCTATGTTTGACGCAACTATTTAAAAACCTCGAACGGCCACGATTAGATCATTCTGGATTAAACAATTTAAAAAAACTGTAGAGAAAGACGTGGTCGCTGAGGGTCGAGCATGGGATCGGAAAAAATGGCCCAGATCGCACGCGATGCGATCCAATGGTCCAGATTGTGTTTCACCCAAAAAACGGCTTCCCACATCGAAACAGAGAGTGTTTTTCGCCTCCCTTATAACCCCAGGCCTCCCAAAGATTGCTAAAAAATCACACAACATCCACAAAGGGGGCTCTATACACAGGCTCCCGCCCACAAGCCTTGGCCTACCCAGACCCCGACGTGACCTCACGCCTGCACTGGTGCGCCTATGCGCTCTTGCTCGCTCCCGAGTTCCCTTTAAGGAACCTCTATCTAAGCTCGGGCCGGCCTTGGCTTGGAGATGAGGGTCAAGCTCTGCCAATTCTTGTGAGTTACATCCCCCGCCCCTAGCCAAAAAGGGTTGGCCCTAGTGGGCCAATTTTTTTTTGAAAAAACTACTGTAAAAAAAGTTTTAAGAAGTGGCAACAATCCTTTTATTAAAACTATATATAATTTTATATTATTATACATTAATGAATAAAAATTAAACATGTTTTAGTTAGAAGTATTTCTAAAATTAAAAATACTAAACCCATTTTTTTAACACAAAAAGTTACGATTTTTTTAATAAACCGGCATTATAATTTATATACTAGTATTCACAAAAACATAGTTCAATCAAAACATAATTTAATTTGAAATACTTAAACATTGTTTATAAAATTATTTAAGAAATGAAAATTGTTACATTTTATTTGAAAAATTCGCAATGTGTTTTGAATTCCTTAATTCTTTCCAAAATCATTAAGGGTGAAATGATGTTTTACACCATATCCTTTTAGAGTTCATAAATGATTGTTTAATTATAACCTTAATCATAAATAAATTATTTGGAAACTAATTATTATTTAAATAAGTTCACTTTTCCTAACAAGGTTCAACGACTATTTTTTATAACGGTCAGCTTCAAACGGTCACTTGAGCAATGGTCAAAAAAAGTGTCCTATAAAACCAAACCATACAGTGTCCTAAAACTCAAAAGGAAGAAGATGGTGCTTCCCATTCGGCTTATGCTCAGCATGGTTTTTATGATCACAGTGGTGATGTTTTTTTCTTTAGATGACTCAAAAGATATTTTTTACTTACTGGGCCTCTTTTTAGTGATTGGGGGTCTTCCAGTAGTTCTGATAGAGTTCTTAATAGGTATATTTGGTTAGCATGATTACTCTTTTGATCTCGGTGCGTTTTAGACACTACATTGTTCTAATTTAAATAAAGAGTCTTATGTTTATCCTTTAATTTTTTTCTGTTAAAAGGGATTTAACAAAAGTAAATTCATAATATCATCATTATATGATACCCAAAATTCGGGATGTTACATTACTCCCCCCATCAAAGAATTGTGTCCCTGCAATTCATTTCGGACAAACTTGCTAAGAGGAACCTCTCAGTTGTTCCTACTATATCCCCCATCTTAGAGGATCCTCAGGTGCATTCAGTGAAACACCCAAATTGATTATCAACTTCTCTAGTTCTCTGATCCAGATACACTTCGGGTAGAAGGTGTTGAACTCATGCACTAAACACGCGGGCTTCCAGAGGGAGGCTTTAATGGAACAAAGTTTGGAAGTGTCCATATGGACAAACTTACAAAGAACTTCCTGAATTATGTCTCGATCAAGAGCATCTAATTTATAGATGTTGTTTTATAGGCTAACTCTGAGGATTTGGTACATCTAGGTCACATAAATGTTTCCCTCTAAAGAACCCTCTTGAATATTTACTCTGTCCGTGTAGATTCGGCCTAGGGTGAAACACAAGAAGAGACCTTAGTGGTATTTTCCTCTCCGCTTATACTCAACCAATTGTACTGAGCCTATGAGGTAGTAGATGGGAGAATTCCCTTGACAGGTGTAGAGAATCCTTAGACCGTTTGTCCCCTCAAACAATTCCTTGCATGTTCCTCACAGGTTTTCAAAGGGACGATACTCATCTTTAAAGGTTTGGATTGAAATAATATCTAGTATCTCAGTAGGAAGAGATAACATGTGGGTTTTCCTTCCATATGAAAGTTTAAGATGAGTGTTCCATCTCTTTAAATCCATCAAAAAGTATAAACAAAGTAAAGACATAAGAAAAAAGAGATAACAAAATATGTTCTTTATATAAATACTGGTGCACAACATAAAACGAGTCTAATGGTTTCCCCAATTCCAAGACACACGAATTCCCAATACAAACTCGAAACTCTCCATCTCCCTAAACTATATGCAACCCGAGCAATCAGGATCTATACCATGGGAGCACTTATGGAATCTCCATAGTCTGACATGTGGGGTGTACAACTGTGATACATCCCTATCTACTTGTTGTCTGTACAGAGAATGAGAGGCTTTGTATTCAAGGATGAAAAAGTCCATCATTTGACCAAAATGGTCATAGGACAAGACTTGACACATGTATGCTGCATAGAGATCTCCCTCTACAGTAACCTCTTGGAAAGCTGTGGGGGACATGATGCCTTCTACAATGGTGAAGAATCTAAAAAGTACTTCATAGTACTTCCCTCATCGTGTGTAAGATGGAATCTGGGCCTGCATCATAAAGATGTAATCCAGACCTACTCTTCGTTGGAGTTGAAGTACTATGGGAGAGTTGGACACATCATTGAGATGTTTTCATGACATATGTATATGGGCATAGTTTATAAAAGCTTCATGGATGGATGTGGAAATTATGGTTTCTAAGGCCTCATTGGGAAGAGGAAAAATATTAGTACCTTCGTTTTCCATCTAAAAATTAAGAAAACTCAATTTTAGTAGTTCTGATGTATATTTTACTTTGTTTCAGTTCTGGCTTTCCAGAGTTATCAAACTGAATCCTCTGATACCAACTGTGAAGAACCGACCCCAGAAAGACCACGAGTTGGTGCCTTCTGAACATGATGTGTCATTTTAAAAATGAATTATGCACTGATAAACACACATCACATCCCATATAGAGGATCGAGTTCTTTTCGGGATCTCGAAAACCGGAAACTTCAGAAATGTTTCATCTGATAAAAGTTGTTACTTGAAAATTTAAAATTGAAAACATAGGATGAGCATAAGAATCCCCAGTAACGGGTATAAAATAAACCAATGAAACTTTTAAAAGAATTTTTTAAAAACTAATCCAAAGAACATTATCTTATTGAAAACTGTAACACATGTAACATAACATAAAAGTTCTCAAATAATATTTTTAAGGAATACATGAATAAATTAGGACATTTTCAAAAAGGGGTAGTAAAAGATATCCTGAACAAGTATGATGTATGAATGATTAAGCCCAAATTAAACTATTAAGAGTAATACTTAATAATAGTTGCGTGTGAAGGAAAAAACATCAATTTCTTATTTTTGTTACTATTGTACACGAATCATGCCCCAAAATTTTACTTGTGACACTAATATGAACTTGATAATAACTGAAGGGAAAGAGTAGTGAAACAATAGGCATATCATCTTGAAAAGAACATGTAACATGACTTTAATATGCGGCTTCAACATTTCATTTATACATTCATGAACATATCACCGAGGTCCATCCCCAAGGTGTCAAAAAAGAAAAAATTTCGAGGTTATTCACTAGGGTATCGTAAAGCTTGTAATCTCTAGAGATTAATTCTTGACCCAATACATTGGAGAACTATTAGGGTGCACCCTTAATACGTCTATACTTTCATTTGAGCCACATAAATTAATACTTTACTAAAAGAGGGTTTTATATTCAAGATGTGCCATACCACCTTGAATAGTTCATTCATAGTTGGTCATAGTAGTTGAATTTAATATCTTATAAGTGAGACATGCATCTTGATTATTAAATACCAAGATAACAATCATATGACCATTATTAAAAGGAAATAAGAAAAGGAGGTTATGGCACATAAATTGACATCGAAGGTACTGAAAGAACAATTAACTCAAATTTATCACATGTATGTTTTTTCTTGAAATTCTAAAATTTTAACATCCAATTAATAACAAGGTGAATCAAAAATCTCAAGTACAGTTTTGAGCTTGCACATGATAAAACATTCAATATTGTTAAGCCTTTGAATAATACTGAATAATGATCATGATATAAAGCATGAATCTTCACCATAAACGACATAATTTAAAAAGATAGGAAAACAAATAAGTTACTATTAAATGTGGATATAAGTTTTGTTTAACAACCTATTTCTTCTGTTTTTAAAACTCCACCTAAACTCAAGGGTTAATTTCTATGGTTCTAAACAACTGAAATCAAGTTTCACGCAACATATAAAATATATGTATGTACCCGAACACAAACTGAAAAATTGGCACAACCATTTGTGTTAATCCCCAATGAATATTAGTTTAAAAACATTTTGAATAGGGCAAGTCATGCCCTTAGTCATAAAAATTTGTTTATAAAAACCTAAAAATAATAATTTTATAAAAACCTGATCATATATATAACATTTTCAAAATTTATTTATTATTTAAATATGAAATTAAGTGTATGATAATGTGTGTAGTTCATGAACAATTATACACAAACTTCAAACATATAATCAAAATAGAAAGGTCATTCCCATTCCTGCCTATAACCGACGTATATATATATAACCAAAAGTATATATGTATTTTCAAAACAAAAAAATTAGGCCTGGAATAATCCTAACATTCATCAAGATATTTTAATGCAGGAGAACCCGAAGGCCTTGGTTCGATATATAAGAACATTTGGACAGAATCGTAAGGTAAAATATATATATATATATTTCGAATATATAAGTGTATATAGTCTCAAAGAAGCAAAACAAGGAAAATAAAAAACCCTAACATTAAAATCCAGGGAAATGAGGACTTCAAGGAGGGTTGGTCGGGCTTCCTAGAGACTTGAACAGGAGATAAGAACCGAGATGTCTCAATTATTTATATACAAAATCTCACACACCATCTTTCATGCAAAAACGTACCCACTTGCATTGCATTCAATGGGGGTGTCGTGCTTGAAGAAAATGGGGAGACATGGGGGTCCCCGGCAGTCAGAGGTGAATAAAATGAGGGGTGTGCTACAGGGTAGGGTTACTAGTGTAACCCATGCACAGAGGAAGAAGAAGACACGGCTAGGGGAAATGCTGGGAAAAAATGGACGGTCCAGATCGATCCCAACATCGATCCAAGGGATGAGATGCGTCTGTTGTTTTAAAAGAATTGAGTGGCTTATATTAGATCTAAGTTTCATCAGATGGTCTCAGTTCGACGTGGAAATATAAAAACTTCAAACTACCATGAGTAGATCACACCGGATCGAACGGTTGACATAAACAGTGGAGAGAGACGCGATCACTGAGGGTCGAGCATGGGATCAGAAACAATAGCCCAGATCACGCGCGACGTGATCCAGTGGTCCAGATAATATTTCTCCCAAAAAAAAAACATCCCATATAAAAATGGAGAGTGGTTTTCACCTCCCTTATAACCCTAGGCCTCCCAAATAGTGCTCAGAAATAACACAACACCAACGAAGGGGGACCTATACCTGGGCTCCCGCCCGCAGTCCTTGGCCTACCCAGACCCTGTCACAGCCTCACGCCCACACTGGTGCACCTATGTGCTCATGCTCGCTTCCGAGCGACCATCGAGAAACCTCTGCCCATGCTCGGGCTGGACTTGGCTTGGGGCTGAGGGTCAGGCTCATCCAATTCATGTGAGCTGCCTCCCTCGACCCTAGAGAAAAAGGGCTAGCCATAGTGGGGCAATTTTTTTTAAAAAAAAAATTTACACTAAAAAAACGTTTTAAGAAGAGGAAACAATCCATTTATTAAAACTATAAAGAATTTTATATTCTCAAATCTTAAGGAATACATATTAAACATGTTTTAGTTAGAAGTATTTCTAAAATTAAAAATTCTAAACGCCCTTTTTTTAACTCAAAATGATACGAAAAGGAAATTTTAATAAACCTATATTATAATTTATATACTAGTATCCTTGAAAACATATTTCAATCAAAAAATAATTTAATTTGAAAAACATAAACATATTTTATAACATTATTTAAGAAATGAAAATGGTTACATTGTATTTGAAAAATTCACAAAGTGTTTTGAATTCCTTAATTCTTTTCAAAATAACTTAAGGGTGAAACGAAGTTTTACACCATATCCTTTTAGAGTTCATAAATTATGGTTTAATTATAACCTTAATCATAACTCAAATATTTGTAAACTAATTAATATTTAAATAAATTCACTTATCCTAATAAGGTCCAACAAATATTTTTTTTATAACTATTAGCTTCCAATGGTCACAAGAGCAATGGTTGAAAAAGTTTCCTATAAAACTAGACCTTATAGTGTTCTAAAACTCAAAAGGAAGAATATGGTGCTTCCCATTCTGATGATGCTCAGCATGGCATTTATGATCGCAGTGGTGATGTTTTTTTATTTAGTTGACTCGAAGGATCTACTTTACTTAGTGGGCATCATTATGGTGATTGGGGGTCTTCCAATTGTTCTGATAGGGTTTTTAATAGGTATATTTGGTTAGCGTGATTACTCTTTTGATCTACGTGTATTGTAGGCACTATGGTATTCTTATTTAAATAATGAGCCTTATGTTTAGCCTTTAAATTTTTGTTTTGTTAAATGGGATTTAACAAAAGTAAATGCATAATATCATCATTATATGTACTGAAAATTCGGGGTTTTACACGTTGTTTTTTTACTTGTCGTAATATTCATTTTCATTAAATTTTTGGTATTTTTATATGTTTTATTTATGTATTATCGAGCTTGAGCTTATTTTATTAGTTCATGTATGACTTTTTTCAGTTTATACATTGGGCATGTGCCATTTTCCTTGGTCCTCTTTCCCATTTGATCTATGTCATCCTCATACCTGATGTTGATCCATTGATCCTTATGATCCTTTCGTTTTCTATTCCTCCATTTTTTCATTCTTCGTGAAATGTATTGGATTGATCTATGGGTGACCCTTGATAGCTTATCCTCTGAAGTCATATGTTCTTATTTTGTTGTTTAAGTCGTTATCTTGGGACACTTATCGATATTTTTCATATCCTTGGTTATATGATCTAGTATTCCTCTACCCCTACTAGAATGACTCCTCGATTAGGAATCTACTTCTCCACTTGGGGGAGATTTAGTTGGGCAAAAAATCTCCATGGTTTTTGGAGCTCTAGTTTTCCTCGAGGGAGAAGAGTATATGAAGTACCACCGGTGGGATTCCTTGAATTACCAAAGAAGAAATAGTGATCTAGATATGTTTTGATCATCTTCATCTATGGTTGGTGAGGAGCACTGATGAGTTCCTAGTGTTCCTTGGTGTTCCTTTTACCTAGATAGAAATGATGATTATATTGGAGTACAATCTTGATGACCCTAACAACAAGACCTAATTACATAGAGGCTCTATGGAAACACATAGGATAGATTTATCCCTAGTATGGGGCCTTATTATGGTAATTTTCTTCTTTTCTATCAGTTATTTATGCCTCGTATTGTATTATCCTTAGGTTCAATTTTGTTTGTGTTGTTTGAGTTTTTCCATAGTGCACTGTATATGAAGAATCCCCAACTTGGTTCTACTGTGAGTCCTGGAATTTCAAGAAACTGAACTTTGGATATTTTCCTCATGTGCCTTTTTCTTATATGGTTATGATTCACTATTGGTCACATATCTTTTATAATCCAATTTTTTCATAGTGTAATATTGGTACCCATACACCATTTATATAGGGCAAATAGTTAAATAATGCCGAAAACCTATGGTCTTCCTTATGATTTGATTACTACATTATATCAATCGTTTCTATTGATCATCTCACTTATGTTTGAGTCTGTTATCTCTAATAGGTCATGGTAATTATCAACATTAATATCAAACCAGTTATATATATTCTCATTAGCATATTATCTATTGTAAATGTTTACATGTATCAGTACTTTTTATTCTCTCGTTCTTTGTTTATGGTTTGTTAGAATCAACATGTTACAATTCTAATTATGATAAATCATTACCAGATTTGTATTATTCATGTTTTATTGATTCTTCATATTATTTATATAATTATAAACATGTTAAATTTTTGTTCTGTAGTTTTGATAAACAAAATTATACCCATACAACTCAATTACTCTATTGAAAGTGGGCTGCATCATTGCACAACCCACAAAATTTTTATAGAATCTGATAAAAAAATATTTTTTAGGGCTACTATTGGGATAAAATATTATTGTCCCTTTTATGATGTGATAATTGTGAGATAAAAGTAAATTAAAAATGAATAAAAAAAGAACAGTAGATGTAACATAGAAAACCCCCCAAATAAAGAGGGGTAGAAAACCAAAGAAAAATAGAATTATATCACAATGGTAAGAGTGGTTAAACACACTCTCTTTCTATTATATGGAATATATCCATGTAATTAACTCTCTTGAGTAATGTATAATGCACCTCACAAAATACAACAATCAAAATATTGAAATAGGAATCTCAATACTTGAGGTGATGATGCTAAAACTGTCAAAGCATTCTGCCTTTTATAGGTAAGGCCCTTACATGATCTTCCTCGACTATTTAACTCCATGTGTTTGTTTGTTCACCCATCCCACTAACTACACTAGCCCCCATTGAAATATCAAGGGGGTGAAACTGTTTGTGAGAAAAAAATGCCAATATATATCACACTTGGATATCTGATTGGGAACCAATAATATTTCCACAAATATTTTCTAACTTCTAACCATGTTTCTATTATATCTATGATTACGATTGAGGATTTTTACTATATAAACATTACAAAGTTAATAAACTTCAGCATAAAATCAACCTAATTTTCTTCAATATAAATTTTCTTCATATCCACTCTTCCTTCCTACACCACATCTTAAACAAAGTGATATTTTACCATAATGTTCTTTTTATTGGAATGAAAAGATAGATTCCTTTTAATTTTCAAGGTTCTATGATTGTCACAAAACAATTGGATATAATTCTGTCATTGTTTGGGATCCTATGGAAACCTTCACATCTGAATCACCTCTTTGAAAGCCTATGTAGTTTTCATGTAATCTACCTTAGTCGTCGATAAATATATAACAGTTACAACATTAAATTCTAGATCACAACTCATCCTATATAATTAAACACATAACCAAAGTGTATTTTTGTTGGTTGTAATCACCTATAAAATCTGAATCTGTATAGGCTCTAATAGTGAAATTTGATCCTCAATAACATAACACAACATATAATATTTCCTTGATGTATATATGGGTATTCTTTAATATGTTCCAATACTCCCCGTATTTAATTATCCACATACCAACAAACATTTCCCACTACAGGTGAAATTTTTTGTCTCATATAAACCATAGATATTATCATACTACCCACTGCTAGTGCATAAGGTAATTGAGACATCTCCATCCTCTATACTTCACTGTTATCACTCTTAGGATTCATCAAAGAGGATAACATAAAATTAATAGTATGTGGGGTTAATATAGGCTTATAATATCACATGTGGAATTATTTCAAGATATTCCTCTAGAAATTATTTTTTCATAGCTAAAGCATACCCTTATTTCTATTCCATAAAATCTATATCCCAAAATATTATTTTTTGGTCCTAATTCTTTCATATCATACTACCATGAAAACTATCAACATGTTGTCCACATACAACAGAAGAACGATAAAATCATTACCATATGAACCCATTAAATATGAACAAGTATTTGAATGATGTATTTTGTTCCCAATACTCAGGATAATGGAATAAAATCTCTTGTACCAACACCTTGGTGCCTTCTTAATACCATAAAAAGTTTTTCCCAACCTAAAAACCAAGTTCACGTTTTCTTATTTTGAAAAACATTCTGATTAGAGAATATATATTTATTTATCAAGATCACCATGTAGAAAAGTTCTCTTCACATCTAGCTACTCTAGTGTTAAACTATATATTTCACACATCCCCATAACTATCTGAAATGTCATTATTCAAACAATGGGAGAAAATATTTACTTGAAATGAATAAATTCTCTCTATGCATATCCTTTGACCACCGGTCTTGCATGATATCATTACAATTATTCCTTTTCATCCCAATTGATCTTAAAGAATCTGTTTTTACAGATAGTCTTCATTCTATGAGGTAATGGATCAATATCTCAAGTCTTATTCTTGTGAAGTGCATCATGTTTCTCCCGAATTGCTTCCATCCATGTGGATATTTCTGAGCTCCACATCACCTCCAAAAAAATAATATAGATTATCATCATCAATCAATAATTAGTGCACAATATTTCTCTCAGTGATAAATTATGTGTGCCATATTGGTTCTCTTTTATCTTGAGTTGATTGTCATAGTCCAAAATCAATAATAACTTGATCATCGTGCCCCTCAAAGGAAATTGGTTCTTCTATGGATTCTTCCTCCACCACAACTATTATAGTATATGTGTTCTATTTTTTTTAAGTCCCCATTAACCATCACTTGCACCTTATCTTCTAGACATATAAAATCCATGATGATATGTCTATGGGTAGTGGGGTCCCACATACGATACCCCTTCACACCATCAATGTATCCTTAGAATATACATTCATTTTATCTCAAATCAAACTTCAATATTTCATGCTCATTAAACAATACAGATGCATGACCTCTATATGTATGTAACCAAGGATAGTAAGTAGGTTTAAAATTAAACATATTCATTAGGGTTTTCATATCAATGATCACAAAAGTAAATCAATTGACCACATAACATGTTATATTCACTACATTATCCCATAACTTCTTGAAAATTCCTATAGTCATCAATATCTCCCTTGTTCTATCCAACAAGGTTATGTTCTCCCACATTTCCACTCCATTTTGTTGAGGAGTGTATGACCCCATGAATTTTCTCTTGATTCTTTTAAGCTTTAATTAGTGAAAGTAAGATGTTTTCCTAAAAAAGTGGAATAATTATTAAACGGTTACTCGAATAAAATATCTGAGGGCATTGTTGCACTCAGAATGGTGGCTTTACACTAGTCACAAATTAAGTTTAGTTGGTGTGGGTCTCCTATGAGAAAACCTGAAAATGGAATAACCGAATATAAAATAATTAAATAAAATTATTGTATTTTTCAAATTCATATAACACACGAATGGTAACTCAGATTAAAAATTAGAGACGACCACTGAGCTCGGGAGGTTGTGCTCTCTTTAGAAAGATACTAACTTTGGTCAGCGCGGGCCACCGGTAAAAGTTAGTTTTCGTCTGTAAATATAATAATTAAGTGACAATTTTTTTATTGTAAAATCCACAACTTTTAAACAGTAACTCAGATTGGAAATACAAGAGTACCATTGGGTTTGTTGGGGCGGGTGTCAATTAGGCAGATCCAAACCTCAACCAGAACGGGTTGAGGGTGACTGTTAATAATTTTCCGAACAGTTTTTGGGTATGTTCAGTAAATGAGTGAGCGGCGTTTTCTAACTTTTTAACTATGGTTCGACTTAAAACTTTGACGGCATCATTGAACATGCAGCGCCGATATTCGCTTAAAAGAGGTATATCATCGACCACAGTAGGTTGGGTTTAAAAGTTATTTTTGTGGATGTTTGAAAGATTAATAAAATAACATGTTTTGTGATTTTATTTTCCTTCTTTCCTCTAACTGATGAATGACGATGGCGGGACCGACGATGTGTCAAGCCAAAAAATGGCTTAACTCTTCTTTTCTTGTAACCACACCATTGGAAATTACGGAGGTTCAATAATTAAATGAACCTCATTAATTCCCCGAGCGTTATACACTCCTTCTCCTGTCCTATTTATATGGTGCTCGGGGAGGGGTGTTGGCACGAATTCACAAAACGTCGAAGCTTTGGAAAAGTACTGTGTCGCCAACCACTAGGAGGATGAGATTTGTTCCAGGTAGGGGGTTATTTTTGTTTGTACATTTTTGATTCCCTCTTCCACATTCTTGAAATTATACGAAGAACGTGATTCAACCGACTAATGGGTTGACTCGTGATTCATCAGTCTTTGTGGGAGGTTATTGCGGGGAATCATGAAGGGTTAATCTTGTGTTCAATACAACTCTTTATTAAACTCCCTTAATATCCTTCAAATTATGAGCTAACATGGACGGTTCGAGACTAACAAACCCGGCCCGAACCCTCTGATATCATGCTTTCCATGCACCACCTCGGAAGACCACGAAAACGTCGACCCACGCCGCAAGAGGAGGGTCATGGCTCGTCAGCCACGGCAAATGGAGGAGGCGGCCAACATGACGGTCGACCGCGGGAATGAAGGTGACACGACCTCCACACTACCGATGAATGGAAGTTGGGCGGAGGCCGTACCCACCTCCGGGGGGTTCTGCGACATCGACACTGTGTCGCCGCCTCACCAACCAAACAACCTCCAGGCCTTTTTGGAATTCGGGTGTCGAGGGGGTTACACCCCCTATATCAGACTGAACTAGGCTGCATCCCTTGTAGTGGGCCGCTGCCCTCGAGTCGGGGCGCCGCCCTCGCTCTGGGCTGCTGCCCTTAGACCGGGCCACTGCCCTCGAACTAGGCCGCCGCCCTCATGTCGGGCCGCCGCCCTCGGACTAGACTGCCTCCCTCAGAGTGGGATACTTCCCTCACACCGGGCCCCTGCCCTCACACCGGGCCCCCCGCCCTCGGAGCGGGACGGGGCCCTCACACCGGGCCACCGCCCTCAGACCGGGTTTCCACCCTCGAAGCGGGCCTACTCCCCAGAACGGGTCTCCGCCCCATGCAGGTCGGGCTTCCCCTTTGCGGACCACCCTATTTTGGATGGGCCGCCTTTGCAGGCAACCCGCCTTGTGGGCTGCCCCCCTCTGGGCCGCGGTGGGCTCCCCTTGAGGGCCGCCCCTCTTGCGGGTCATACCAAACACCATCCCATCAGCCCGAGTCCACCCCATCCCATCAGGCCGAGTCCAACCCGGCCTAGTCCAGAGCGAGTCGGGCCGGGTCGGTCCGACCGGGTGAGACCGGACCCAGGCCAAACCGGACCCTAGAACACTTAAAGGCGCATATCATGAGAACCAGATGTCTGTTTGATGAACTATCTACGGCGTTGGGATCCTTGGATCGAGAAGGTCCGTTTGGTATTCTCCAATTGAGTTTTTTAGGCTGTTAGAGTATAGCCGGGTTGGATCGAACCCAAATCCAACCAGGACCCCGAAGCTAAAACGCATATAACTCACATATTGGGCGTCCGATTGACACGCCGTCTATCGTATGGGAACCCTTAAGACATGACGGTCATTTGATTTATTCTCTTGTAGAGCTTGGTGGTAGCCGAGGTATGACCGATATCTCGAGGGGAATATTCTACAAAACTTGAGCGTACTGGGTGCAAGGAAACCTATGGCAGGCTGCAACGTGAAGAAAGAACATCGATCCTATGTGGGTCAACATCAATCGATCTTGTGTCAGTCAGATTCTATGTGGGTCAGTGCTTAGTGATCCTGTGTGGGTCAGTGCATTTTGATCATGTGTGGGATAGATCCTATGTGGGTCATTGGAGGTTAGTTACCTTTTGATCCTGTGTAGGTCGGCAGTAGTGCTTCTTAATAGAATAAGATAATATAGTTTATGACTAATCATCTGTACTTATGTACTTAAGTTATACCAGATTGAGAGCTGAGTCTTTTTCCCGTGTGGTACTTCTTACATTGTGGTGTGACCTGTGTGGTACTTCTACCTTTGTGGTATTGTCTTTGTGGTGTTACATGTGTGGTATTTCTATCTTTTTTGTCTTACTTGTGTGGAACTTCTACCTTCGTGGTTTTATCTTCATGGTGTTACCTGTGTGGTATATAAACCTTCGTGATGTATTCTGTTTTCTTTCAGTTGTATTGTACAACCATTTGTACTTTTACTTTTATAGTTGGGCTTGTATTCTTGCCTGTTTTTTACTTTCAGCACTCTTTTACTACAATAGTTTACTTTTTGGTTGCATCTTATTGTGTTTTAGTCTGTGTGGTTTCATCTTGTTTTGTTCTTGGACTGTGTGTCTGTATAGGTTAAAAAAGAAATGTGTCCCCGTTTAAGGAACACACCATTCTGGTGCTAGTTGTCAGCCTCTCACCTATGGAAGATGGGTTTGGGTAGTCACGACATGGGCCCCAAGGGACGGGTCGTGTCAACTATCTACACCTCCTTGCATGCTTCTCCATAAATAACATATATATTCTTTGAGATCTTCTCTGTCTTCATCACCACAAGCACACCCTTCACAATCATCCCCTCTCCATTGTTAGTGTGAGTCTTACACCTGATGTCATCAAATCCACCCAAAGAAAATATGTTAATCTTCATGATCATCGCATGGTGTACTCCTAGGTGGTTTGAATTATACCATCATTCAACTTCAGTTTGCTGGTATTGACTCCAAAGATCTTCAAGGTGTGATTGTTACCCATGTAAACAAGTACTTTCGAGATATATTCATACTAATCAAATCATTCCCTTTGAGCAATGTTTCTATTCAATAAATTACCCATGCTTTGTTGAGATTATGTCTACCTCCATCCATCATTGATGTTTTGCTGACTAGTATGTATCCATTTTTTGTAAGTGCTCTTCATATTTCATTGAGAGTTGTTTCAACCACTCTTATTGTTCCAACTATTCTTTTTGGTGTGACCTTACGTTCTACAACCGTAACATGTGATGTTGTTATTCTTCTTTATTTGGAACTTCCATGAATTTTTCTCCCACTTAGAATCATGCCCCATTGTTCTTCCTCTCTCTATGGACAAAGTCTTCGATTGATGCAATGTTTGTTGTCTATGACTTTTCTCTTGCATTGACTTTTTTCTTCAGGAACCGTAGCTGCAACGTTGTTGAGCATAAAAATTTCCATCATGATATTGTTGGTAAGGTTGATGATCAACTAATCATATGGATTTTTAAATATTTAGAGCAGAATAACAGCACATTCAGTATCCCTTATTTTGTAGCCCAGTGTCATGAGTTGAGCGAATAGGGTATTGACAGTGTTGATGTGATCCGTCACTGATGATGAGTCTTCATTCGAAAAGTGTAAAATTTTCTCTTTAAGAAAAATTCGGTGTGCAGTGACATGGTCTTATAATGTTTCTTAGAACATCATAATTTTCTTTCATTGTATTTTTCTCTACAATTCTTGATAGGACCTTGGCCACCAAAGAAAAAGGGATATTGGCAATAACAATCATATCCATGTTGTCCCATTTCTCCTCTACTAGACCCACCTGGATTTTGTGGATCATTAGTAGGAAATTGTTCTTCCACATCATCGCTTGCATCATCATTTTTTAGAATTATTAATACCTAAAAAATGAACTTCACTAGGCTGGGTATACCAGACTACCACAATTGAAGTGTGTTTTAAAAAAAAAATAGTACTCCATTGCATTTAGAGAAGTCAAATTTGTACCATAACATAGTACTCCATAACATACATGATTGACCATCACTTTATTTTACATATAGAATCACCAACAAAGATTCATTTTGATGTCACAAACCAATCGGAGAAAGCCTGGAGGGTTCGGGTGTCCACGTGGTAGTGTTTTCAGATGAAGACATGGAAGGTGGTCCATTCGATGTCCGGGTACGCCCTTTGGGGGTTCCCGCCGGCCAGAAACTCCGGCGGGGGACTCACCACCCTGTACCTCGTTGGACATAGATAAAATCTTAATGACTTCCTCGCCCTCCGATCTTTCACCACCGCCCTGTGTACGTAGCTCTTGTATATCCCATTCATCAAAGCCTGCTATTTTCCATTTCATTATGACTATGAAAATCAGATGTGTTAAATTGATCAATGGTGAATGCAGACGCATATACCATAAAGTTGTCACCGACAAGAACAACGAACATCGTTGGAGCGGGGGGACAGAATGCCACCTCCCATTATACGAAACTTGGTGGCCACCCACGTCGTCCTGGTAGAGGATGGTAATAGAGGTGGGATCATAGTGGGGTCCCATCCCCAGGGTCATCTATGATCGCCGGCAAGGAGGGTAGTAATTTAGACCCACATTCGATTCATTTCCAATGATGAAATCCAGAAGGTAGCTATGTCCAACCCCAAGGCTGACGCCCATCACCTCTATGATCGCCACCGATAGACCACTCTTGGCCTCACTATACTACTCCCACTCATTCCTGCCCCCAACACAAAATGATCATAGAATATATGGACCTTTTCTGACTTCTAATCACCACCAAGTTGAAACTTCAGGCATTTTTTGTCATTTAATTCTCAAAAAATTACCCGAAATCTCGAAAATCCATGCCCAAGTTCTGCACGAAGTACTTCTCCAAGCTCCCAATGGCCGCTTCAGTGAAGTTGAAGGACAACATCTCTTTCCACATAAACTGTGTCGTGAACCTGTCGGTGAGGTCGTCGGCGTATCCTTGGTGATCCCTGAAGCTCATCTTTACCCTATGCATCCCCTGTGGTGGAATACTGAAGAACCAATCAATTCTGGCACGTGCCCTGATGGGATCCCTCCTTAGCTGTGGGGGTCGAGCTGATGATTTGGGAAGGAGTCGAGGGCCTCCTTTTATAAGGAGAATTCATTCCACTATACTATTGGGTGTTGTTGGACCATTAAATGGTCTATTTACGCATCGACCAATTTATAAAAGTTTTCTTAAATGTGTTTCCATTAATCCTCTAAAGTTCAACTCATTTGGCCACACTGTTAAAGAGTTATGTAATTTTCATTAAATACGGGGTTTTTATGGCCGAAATTTCCATGAAGCTTCCTTCAGATGTGTAACAAGGAAACCTTAATGACATAAAAACTCCCCCAAATTTGCTGTAGATTCTATCCTATGTTTCTTAGTGGTACCCAAAGTAAAATTACCTAAATTGGAGTCGAGGGAACTGATTTGTGAATCCGTTATGGTGGTGGGGTCTACGCTGTCCGCCCAAAAAAGCTTCCAAATTCAATGAATTTTTTGAACTAATAGATCTCTGAATCAGCTCCAGGTCCAAAAAAGAGAGTTAGAAGAAATACAATCAGGATTCTAAAAAAACTAATTACAAATTTTGTAATTATATGTTTTATGAAATGATAAAAATATATTTGTAGTAAAAATTAGTCAAAATTCCATAATTATGCACTTTTATGAATTTTTCTCATAATCATTCTAAAATTCAAACTACATATCATTTTAATAAAAAATTGAAATAAATGAGTTTTATCATTGAAAAAATTTAAAAAATCCTCACTATTTTATAAAAAATATTCATAAAACGTTTCTCTGTCAAATACCCCCACACTTAAACCATGCTTGTCCTCAAGCATAAAACCTCCATAGTGAAATCTGAGAACACCAATGTTACCAAAATTCAAATTCCAATGAAATAAAATCAAACAAATTTCCCTGTGATATCAAACCTTTAAAATCTGCATAAAATATAAATTTATGTTTTCATTTTCAATAAAAAAATATAATTCAAATATTTTAATTTTACCCTTTGAAAATTGATGGAACTTCTCATTTCATTCATCAATCTCTTTCATTTTTTATTATTAAACATGACATGTCATGATTTAGATCACTTTTGATTCTTTTATCTCATCACTCATGATAAAATACAATTAGAGATATGTTTATATCATGCAAACCATGCTCTTTATCCATAGTCTTGTAAATGAACTACTTTCTCCACTTTGTAAAGAAAAACACACATAAAATCATGAGGACTTGAAATTAAGGTTCTGTTGAATTTGAGGTTTAAGGTTGGTAGGATTTTATGTATAAAAATTTAAGGCCTTAGGAGGATTATAATCTCTTAAGTACTATGAATGATATTAAAAGTAAAAATATAATGAAATTATCCACCTCAAAGTAGCAACACCCACTTCCCAAAACTCAATGAAAAGTTTATAATCAAGTAAGAATAATGAATGATTTGTGCACCCTCTTAAATATTTTTTTTACATTTTTCAAAATTTATGATTATATCAAACCTCACATCCATCACATAACCACATAGGATTATATGATCATGAGTCTGAAAAATGGTAATTTTTTGTTTTCCCAAATCACAACCCATTTTTTTCTCTTTTTGTTGGTTCTTTTTGTCATTTTTTTCAATTTTTTATTTCAAGTGGGGAAAACAATAGAATATAATGAATGATTCCACCACCTTTTACAATTACCACAATAATACCCCCACACTTCTTCCTTATAATGTATAACATCCCATCCACCATTATTCCCTTTACCCCCACACATCAAATTTAAAATATTATGCAAATACTCAGAGGAGGGTAGCAATGGATAAAAATGGATTGAAATATGGCGCATTCATATAATGGTCATTCATGGTCTCTATGGGTTAAATGATGGACTGATTTAAAGGTGGTCTTTTAAGGAAAATTATCTTTTTAAAGGATACCTCAATCATTTTAAATGTATTTTTTCCAAGTCACAGACTTGATGAGTTTCAATAAAAGTTCCGGTCTGTTACATGTCCCACGATCACTCAAAAAATATGCTCAATAATGAATAGGAAGTACTTGGTCTAGAGATCCTCTTAGGAATGGGAAATATAACATTGGTCCATCACTCATGGCACGAATAATAAATCAATTCACATGAACTTTAGAAATTCAAATCATGAAGGATGGTAGGGAAATTTCATTTACATGAATCAATTAATTCCTTCAAATCACGAGTCATTACTTAAATATCTATGCTTCATTTTAAAAATTCAATTATTAATTTCAATAATTTATTCATTTTATCATTGAAATATAATACATGGAATCTCAGGATTCCTAAGAAACTCATGTCTCCTAGATAAGTCGTGTAAAACATGAATTTAATTGTGGGCATGGAATTTTATCTTTAAAGCTCAAAACATGTTGTGGGAAAAATGTAGAAAGTTTAAAAGATAAAACAATAAAATTGAACACCCTTTTCCCATGAAAGTTGGTCCTTCCCCTTCTCTGTCAGGGGCTTCCTTCTACCATTATGATCCTACAATAGAAAATTATTCAATTAATCACACTGATCATTTCATTTGTGCTTAAAATGGAAAGAGGGAGGGGGTCTCATGCTAAATTATTTCAAAGAAAAGATATTTACATCTAAATTTGTATAAAGAAAGTAAAGATAAATCTTGGTATTATCCCCCATGTGGTCCCTAAATTTTGAATGCCTCCAATGGGTAGTAACAACTTTTATCCAATGTCTGATGTAGGATGAATCTTCATTGATTGGAACCACCACATTTGGATTTTCTCAACTTGTTCTCCATTCTTCTGGGTAAGTAATGATCCATGGATATTGTACACCATATCCACCCCTTCACAATGAGGTATAGCTTGAATGGTGGGGAAGGATGAAGTATGAATCATCCTCCTTCTAGGTTGCTACTTTTGCAACCTCTTCTTCTCTGTCCTTTGGTTCCTCAAGGTACTCTTTATCAAAAGAATAGTCAATATGAAAGTCAGAGTGTAATTATATTTGAATAATATTAAAACATGATTTATCAAGATCAAATTATTCCCATCAAAGTAAGAATCATTTATCATTATTTCCTTAGGAATATCCACTAGAATCTGTTCATGAACTTCCTTCAATAAATATTTAACGTGTCCAAGGAGATCCATATGTTCCTCAACATGTGCACATCCTGGTTCTTCTTCATCCTCTGAGGCATAGCTTAGATTGTCAGATTATAAATAATCAAAACCACAAGGAGTGATGTAGAATTCATATTCAATAAAATTAGAATTGATAGAGTCAATTAATGGTTCAATTCCCTAAGTTGGTTCAGCTTCAATCTCTTCCTCAGTGGTAAGTGCCTCTTGGAGTAGACTCTCTGAGGATGGAGGCAGATATTCGGGATCCTCCATCTTGGCTTCAAATTCCACCACTTGGGTGGTTTCTTCCATCAGTGGTGATGAATATTCTTCTTTTCATTATATGGGGAGGTCATGAAGTTCCTCACATTTAATCAATAATTCATCCAATATTTTTTGATCTCCCACTTTTAGCTCACCAGGTAAGTCTTCCTCCCTTGACTCCTTAGGTTCTTCAATTTCTAATATATGTGGTGAAATTTATTCCACTACATTATCAGGTTATTCCTTTGGCTTAGGTTTGGGTTACTCCATTAATGCATGAACATAATAAAAATCTCTATCAGCCTTTTTGGTTAATTATTCAATGCTTTCTCTGAGTTCATGCACCTAAGCTCTTCTAAAATATTTATCTTATTCTTGTTGTTGTTGCTAAACCTGTGAGTAATTTTTCCATGCATAATATTATGAATTTGAATACATCTTGGAAGTCTTTTGTTTAGTTTTTTTAAATGAAATGAAATCTAACTAAGATATGAAAATATAAAAAGTAAATAAACTAATTATTGTCTCCTTGGAAACAACATTAGTTTTGATGCACACTTGTCGCGGGGCATGGACAAAAATAATTATATTTTTCATAGTGCAACATAGTTGCTGACCAGAGTCATCACTCTTGAAGAGCCTTCTCAATGTAGTTCACTTTATCTAATTCAACTATTTTATCTATTTATCTGTTTTTTTATTAAATGAAAGTGATGAAAATATTTTTTGTGTTTTTAATTATTTAAAATAATGACATGTGAATCAATAATTCTAAATTTATACTAATATGCAAGTATAAACAGAATGTATTAATAAGAAAGAACTTGGTTTTGGGGGTTGGTTAAATGTTCAATCATTATGATCCTTTATATGTTTTATTTTAGATTGATAATCCAAACATGAAATCTCTTGTTTGAACTACTATTATTTGATTATAAATTGTGTAATATCATTGAATGTTTGAGAACTCTCAATTCCACCTCCTCCTTTAATCCAAGTTGGTGACACACCTTTGTCTAGAATGTGTCATCTTCCAGGACTCAGTTCAATTGAAGCCATTTCATATATTTATTAGCTAAAATCCAATGTGTGAAGAAATAACCAATGGAGGGAGGGAAAATGATTAAATAATTGAATAGGGATAAGTTTAGTTTCATGTCATTGGAGTCAGTCACAACATCAGAGACATTCGCCTTACCTGTGCATGCTACTCAAATCTATCTACAAACATAAAATTAAACATTAAAGAAAATTCATGATCACCTTCACCTCCCCCCGGGCCATGTCTCGAGGTCAACCTCTCATTTCTGAGAGTAAGATATTACTCAGTGGAGTGGGTGGAAGATAAGAGAGAGAAAGATGGAAATAAATGAAGAAAAGTCGATGGAGAAACATAAAGGCATGGATTAATAAAACTTAAATTTGAATTACAATTTAAAAATAATACCAAAATAAAATTAAAATAAAATATAAAGAATAAATTAGGGGGAAATAGGAGAAGATGTTGACCCTTCCTTCGTGGGATCCCTCCTTATCTATGGGTGTTGAGATGATGATTTGGGAAGAAGGCGAGGGACTCCTTTTATAAGAAGAATTCATTCCTCTGAAGGATTGCACATTTTTTGCCTATTAAATGTTATATTAATGTGTGTAAACCTTCATAAAAGTCATTCAAACATGTAGTTTCCATTCAACCTCCAAATTTCAGCTCATTTAGCCACATGATTAAAGAGTTATGGAATTTTCATTGAATAAGAGTTTTTATGGCCGAAATTTCCAGGAAGTCATCTTCAAATTTATAACGATCAATATAAACCTTAATGACTTCAAAATCACCTCAAATTTGTTTTAAAGTCAGTAATATATATCTTAGTTCTATCCTAGGTGGAATAACCTAAATATGAGGCGAGGAGATGGATTTTTTCATCCGCTATAGTGGTGGAGTCCATTCTATTTTCCTAGAAAAATTTCCAACTTCAATGAATTTTTTGGACTAATAGAACATTGAATCAACTCTATGTCCTTAAGATAAAGTTTAATGAAGTAAAATCATGATTCTAAGAAAAATAATCATGAATTTTGGAATTATATTTTTTTAAAAATGACAAAAATACCTTTTTAGTAAAATTCTGGCAAAAATCCAAAATTATGCACTTTTATCAATTTTGCTCATAATCATTATATAATTCAAATTAACCATTATTTTAATAAACCATTGAAATACATGGGTTTTATCATTGAATAAAATTAAAAAATACTCATTATTTGATAAAAATATACACATAAATTTGCTCTCTCAAATACCCCCACACATAAACCATGCTTCTCCTCAAGCATAAAATCTCAACATAGAAATTCGAGGACACTAATGTTACCAGTATTCAAATTCCAATTACATAAAATCAAACAATTTTCAATGTGAAATAGAACTTTCAAAATTTTTCAAAAATATCAATTTAATTTCCCATTTTTTTGATGAAACAAATAGTTCACATATTTTACTTTTCCCATTTGAAAATAGATGGAACTTCTCCTTTCATTCATTAATGCTCCTTGATTCATTATTATTGAACATACCAAGTCATGATTTACCTCACTTTTGAATATTTTCTCTCATTAATCATTATATAATTCAAGTATAGTTATGCTCATATCATGAGAACATGCTCCTTATCCATAGGATTGTAAATAAACAAAATTCTCCACTTTGTAAAGACAAAGTGCACATAAAATCACGAGGACTTGAAATTAAGTTTCTATTTACTCTGAGGTTTAAGGTTGGTAGGATTTGATGCTTTAAAAATTAAGGCTCAAGGAGGAGGCTAATATATTAATTACTATGCATGATATCAAACGTAAAAATATAATGAAATTATCCCCTTCATAGTAGAAACACCCACTTCCCAAATCTCAATGAAAATGTTATGATCAAGTAAGAATAATGAATGATTTATGCACCCTCTTGAATATTTTTTTATTTTTTACTATTTTTTAAAGTTATTATTATATCATACCTCTCATCAATCACCTAACCATATATGCTCATAATATAGTTAGTCTAGAAAATGGTGATTTTGGGTTTTCCCCAATCATACCCCATTTTTTTTTAACTTTTTGTTGGTTTTTTTGTCATTTATTCATTTTTTTTAATTCAAGAAGGGAAAAAATATAGTATAATGAGTGATTCCACAACATTTTACAATTACCACAATAAAAGCTCTACACTTATGACTTACAATGTATATCATCCCGTCCACCATGATTCTCTTTACCCACACACTTCAACTTTAAAATATCATAAAAATACTCAGAGGAGGGTAGGAATGGATAAAAATGGATTGAAACATGTCTCATTACTAAAAAAGTCATTCATGGTCTCTTTGTGCTAAAAAAAGGATTGATGTAAAGGTAGTCTTTTAAGGAAAAATATCTTTTCAAAGAATGTCTCAATCATTTTAAATGTGATTTTGCACAGTCATAGATTTGACAAGTTTCAATACAAGTTATGGTTGGTTACATGTCCCAAGATTACTCAAAAAATATTCTCAAGAATAAATAGGTAGTACTTGGTCTAGAAATCTTCTCGGGAATGGGAAATATAACATTAGACAATCACTCATCGCATGACTAATAAATCAATTCACATGAACTTCATAAATTCAAATCATGAAGGATGGTAGGGAAATTTCATTTAAATTAATCAATTAATTCCTTCAAATCATGAGTCATTACTTCAATATCCATGCTTCATTTTAAAAATTCAATTATTAATTTCAATCACGTAATCATATCAACATTGAAATCTAAAACCTGGCATCACAAGATTCCTAAGAAACTCATGTCTCTTAGATAAGTCGAGTAAAACATGAATTCAAGTTTGGGCATGCAATTTTATCTTTAAAGCTCAAAACATGTTGTGGAAAAAAATGTGGAGAGATTAAATTATAAAAAAATAAAATTGAACACCCTTTTTCCATGAAACTTGGTCCTTCTCATTCACTTTCTGGGGCTTCCTTCTACTATTATGATCCTACAAATGAAAATTTCTCAATTAATCACAATGATCATTTCATTTAATCTCAAAATGAAAAGAGGGATGAGGCCACATGCTAAATTATTTCAATGAAAATCAATTGACATCTGAATTCCTAGAAATAAAGTAAAGATAAATCTTGGTATTATCCCCTAAGTCAGCACTGAATTTTGACTACCTCTAGAGGGTAGTACCGATTGTTATCCAAAGTCTGATGGAGGATGAAACTTCATTGATTTGAACCACTACATGTGTCTTTTCCAAGCTTGTGCTTCATCCTTTTGCGGGAGTAATGATCCAGGGATAGAGTACACCATATTCCCACCCCCTTAACAATGAGGTATATCTTGCATGGTGGGGGTAGGATGAAGTATGAATCATCATCCTTTTTGGTTGCTACTTGTGAAACCTATTACTCTCTGTCCATTGGTTTCTCAAGGAATGCTTCATCAAATGAATAGTTAATGGGAAAGTCATAGTGTAATTTTATTTGAATAATATTAAAACATGAAGTATCAAGATCAAATTCTTCCCCTTCAAAGTAAGCAGATTTTTTCATGGTTTCCTTTGGGAAAATCCACTAGCATCTCTTCATGGACTTCCTTTAATAAATATTCGACATATCCAGGGAGATCCATATGTTCCTCAGCATGTGCACATCTAGGTTCTTCTTCATCAACCAAGTCATAGATGAGATTGTCTTATTCTGTATAATCAAAACCACAAAGTGTGATGTAGAATTCAGATTCAATAAAATTAGAAGGGATAGAGTCAATGAATGGTTCAACTCCCTGAGTTGGTTCAGCTTTAATCTCTGCCTCAGTGGTAAGTGCCTCTTGGTGTAGAATCTTTGAGGATGGAGGCATTTAGTTAGGCTCCACCATCTTGACATCAAATTCCACCACTTGGGTGGTTTCTTCCTTTTGTGGTGTTGAATATTCTTCTTTGTATTGTATGGTGAGGTTTGGTAGTTCCTCACATTTAATCAATAAGAAATCCAAAAAAATTTTGATCTCACACTTGTATCTCTGAAGGTACATCTTCCTCCCTTGCCTCCTTAGGTTCTTCAATTTCAAATATAAGTGGTGAAATTTCTTACACCACTGTCTCAGGTTCCTTCTCCAGCTTAGGGATGGGTTGCTCCATTAATGTACGAACCTAATAAAAATATCGATCAGCCTTTCTGGTTAGTTGTTCAATGCTTTTTCTAAGTTCATGCACCTGAGCTATTATAAAATATTCTTCTTCTTGTTTTTGTTGTTGCAGCACCTGTGAGTAATTTTTCCATGCATAATATTATGATTTTGAATACATCTTGGATGTAATTTTTAGTTTTTTAAATAAAATTAAATATAAATAAGATGTGAAAATAGAAAAAGAAAATGAACTAATGATAGCCTCCCCGAAAACAACTTCAGTTTTGACGCACGCCTGTCGTGGGGTGTGGACAAGAATAATGGAATTTTTCCTAGTGCCGCACAGTGGCAGACCATGATCATCTCTCTTTAGGATCCTTCTCAATGTAGTTCACTTTTGTTATCTAATTCACCTATTATATCTCTTTTTTTGGTTTTTTTTATTAAATTATAGTGATAAAATCTTTTTAGATTTTTTATTATTAAAAATAATGACATGTGAAGCAAGAATTCTAAATTTATACTAAGATGCAAGTCTAGATAGAATGAATCAATACTAGAATTTTATACATTACCAATGGTTGTAAACCATTGGTAAAGGCTTGGAAGCCATTGGTATATAGTATATCAACGGTTCCCTCAACCATGGCCATGTAAGGTGTGAAAAAAGGCCTATACCAACGGCTCTGTGAAAATCGTTGGTATAGGTGTCAAAATAGAAGGTACACCAATGGATATCTACAAACTGTTTGGTATATGTGTGTTATAGTATAACAAATACCATTGTTTTATAAATCGTTGGTATATGTGTGTTACACTTATACCAATGGTTATAAACTGTTGTTATAGAGGGGATATGGAAATCCATAAGGCTATACCAACGGTTATAACAAACTGTTGGTATAGTAATATTATACTATATATACCAATGGTTTTGAAACTGTTGGTATACAATTGCTCAGCTCCACAGAAGTAGGCCCCTCTCCCCTCTCCAGACCTACAACAACACAGCAACCCCTCTCCAGACCTGCAACAACACCAATAAAATAAATCCCCATCCAAATTATTCAAAATTTAGAATTCATTCCAGTATTTAGAAATTTGGAAATTTAGAAATTAAAATGCAATAACACCCATAAGAGAAAACGCTTACATGTTATAGGAAATTCAATAACACCCATAAGAGTATTCCAAATTTAGAATTCATTCCTCACTCAAAACACAACACCAACACACATAAGATTATTCAAAATTTAGAATTCATTCCTCACTCAAACCACAACACCAATACACAAAAGAGAAAAAAACTACATGTTATAGGAAGAACATTGGATGTTTAGTCATGGTCTTTGGTTGAGTATCTTAAAACCAAAAGAAAAACATGGGTAGAGTGTTAAGGATCATGACACATGTAAGACAGGCAGTGGTAGTGGTCATGTTATTAGACCTAGGATGAGTTATAAGAAGCACATGGGAGGTTTATATTCCTCAAATGATTTTGTATCCATGTACAAATGGTTCCTGATGTTTTAGTGGGAAACATTGGCCAACCTTGACATATGAGATGGGTTAACGGTATAGCCTACATGTTTTTCATAGACTTTTCAATTAGAATAAGGGGGTATGTGGATAATTTTAATTTTCTATCCGGTGTTTGATATGATTTGAATACCCTTCTTGGGTAGTGGGTATGAATATTCAATTAATTCTATCGTATTGGGTTCCCAAAGGGACGTTGGTTTTGTCCTAGAACCCACTGATTGAGGATGGGATTGAGTTGATAAATGGGACTATGGTGTCACCATATGTATTCCTCACCATTGGGGTATTTTTATGATACTTGGAAACTAATTTTTCAAGAATCTATGTGTAGCCTTGTTGACCAATTTGTTATATGAAATGCTGGAGTGTTCATAGGTTTCATATGAAATTACTGTATGATATTTTTTGTTGTATGTTATTGTATAGAATGAATAACCCGTTATTGTGAATTAGAACATGAGTGTTGGTGCATGTTCATGATGGGATGTTGAGACCCATTCCTAATATAATTCATGTATTTTTATATATACTATGACCCATTGGGTTTAAATCTATGCCTTGTGAATATTTTCTTCTAATAACATATGACCAATAGATCATATTTTATTTTTTATCCCTTAATTTCAAGAATATATATTTAGCCTTGTGAAGATTTTCCGTATGTAAGTTGTTGTTTTCACTTAAAATGTTGTCCATTTCAAACAAAAGTGACACACTTTGAGTGATACCAGCCACACTGTTCCTCAGATTGAGGTGGGGTTGACTCGTACCTATCACAAATGATCCATGGATCATTGGGTGGGGGGTGTCCGGGGTGGGGGGGCTGTCCAGTGGGTGTGGGCTGTCCGGGGTGGGAGGGGGGCTGTCCGAGGGGTGCAGGGGGCTATCTAGTGGGGGGGTGGGGCTGTCTGGGGGGGGGGGGGTGGATGTCGGGAGTGCGTTTTTGGCCACCGTGGTCACACAAAACCTCCGATGGACATGCCGTCTAGTTGAACACTTCACAATTAACCCAATCTTTATTGTCATCCAATTTCATGGTATTCTGAGGTGGTTCGGCCGGTTTCGACCACCCCACAAACGTTTTTGAAGCGCGCCAAACACCTAAAAAACACATATTCTACTGTGCCATGTAAACCACCCTTCCAAATGATGTTTCATCTTTTTTACACATCATGAATAATAATTAGGGTGTTTTCGTGTGATTTCGAGTCATTCCGATGTCGTTCGGTATGTGTTTGACCGTAAAACATATGTTTTGGCCATTTACGACACGTAGAGTGTGTTTTCGGCCACTGTGGTCACACGAAACCTCAGATTGGCATTCTGTCTCACCTACCATTTCACAATTCACCCACCCTTTGTTTTCGTCTGATTTCATGGAATTCCGAGGTCATTCAACAGATTTTGACTACCCCACGTATGCTTTTCAACCACCCCAAACACCTAAACAACACATATTCAGCTATGTTACACAAACCGCACATCCAAATGACATTTTTTCTCCACATACACCTCACGAATAATAATTAGGGTGTTTTTGTTTGACTAATAGTCATTCTGATGTCGTTCAGTATGCATTTTATCGTTAAACGCATGTTATGGCCATTTACGACATGCAGAGTATGCTTTCAGCCAACACAGTCACACGACACCTGGGATTGATGTGCCATCTGGCCCACCATTTCACAATTCATCCATCCTTTGTTTTCATCTGATTTCATGGCATTACGAAGTCGTTCGGCTGATTTTTCCCACCCTACGCACGCTTTCCAAGCTCACCAACACCTAAAAAACACATATTCTGTCGTGCCACGCAAATCGTGGGGCCGAATGATGTACCGTCTTTTTGTACACTTCTAGGATAAGAATTAGGGTGTTTTCGTGTGATTTCAGGTCATTCTGATATCATTCGATATTTATTTGTAAAACTCATGTTTTGGCCATTTACGACACGCAAAGTGTGTTTTCGGCCAATACGATCACACAACACCTCTGATTGACATGTTGTCTGGACAAACATTTTACAATTCACCCACCCTTTATTGTCATCCGATTTCCCGACATTATGAGGTCATTCAGCCGGTTTTGACCACCCCACGCATGCTTTTCAAGCGCGCCAAACACCTAAAAAACACATATTCAGTCGTGTTGCACAAAACTCAAGTCCGAATAACAATCCATCTCCTCATACACCTTAGGAATAATAATTAGGCTATTTTCATGTGATTTCAAGTCATTTCGATGTCATTTGGCATCCATTTGACTGTTAAATGCGTGTTTGGGCCATTTACGATACGTGGAGTGCGTTTTCGGCCACCGCAGTCACATGACACCTTTGATTAACGTGCCATCTGACCGAATATTTCAAAATTCACCCACCCTTTGTTGTCGTCTGATTTCATGGCATTCTGAGGTCATTCAGCCTATTTTGACCACCCCACACACCCTTTTCAAGCGCGCCAAACACCTAAGAAACACATATTCAGATGTTCCGCAAAAACTGCGCATATGAATGACGTTATTTCTCCTCATAGTCCTTAGGAATAATAATTAAGTTTTTTTTTCTTATTTCAAGTCATTC
Source organism: Viscum album (assembly GCA_963277665.1). Lineage (NCBI taxonomy): Eukaryota > Viridiplantae > Streptophyta > Magnoliopsida > Santalales > Viscaceae > Viscum > Viscum album. Next base: position 989,818,524 of record OY728148.1, on the reverse strand, counting down.
TGATGTCATTTGGCATGCATTTTACAATTAAACACATGTGTTGGGCATTTACGACACATGGAGTACATTTTTGGCTGGCACAGTCCCACGACATCTCTGATCAATGTTCCGTTTGGCTGACCATTTCAAAATTCACCCACCCTTTGTTGTCGTCCAATTTCATGGCATTCTGAAGTCGTTCGTCCAATTTGGAGCATCCCACGCATGCTTTTCAAGCTCGACAAACACCTAAAAAACAAATATTCAGCCGTGCCACACAAACTGCACATCTGAATGATGTGTCGTCTACTCATACACCTCACGAATAATAATAATGGTGTTTTCATGTGATTTTAAGTCATTCAGATGTTTTTCGGCATGCATTTGACAGTTAAACACATGTTTTGGCCATTTACGACATGCAGAGTGTGTTTTCAGCCATCTTTGTCACACGACACCTCCGATTGACATTCTGTCTGGCCAATAATTTCGCAATTCACCCTCCCTTTTTTTGTCTGATTTCATGACATTTTGAGGTCATTCAGTAAGTTTTGACCACCCCATGCACGCTTTTCAAGAGCGCCAAACACCTAAAAAACACATATTCAACTGTATCGCGCAAACCACATGTCCAAATGACATGTCGTCTTCTCTTACACCTCAAGAATAATAATAAGGGTGTTTTCGTTTGATTTCAAGTCATTCCGATGGTGTTCAACATGAATTTGACCATTAAACACATGTTTTGGCCATTTACGACACGCATAGTGTGTTTTCGGCCACCACGGTCAAACGACATCTCTGATTGATGCGCCATCTAGATGACCACTTCAAAATTCACCCACCCTTTGTTGTAGTTTGATTTCTAGGCATTCTGATGTCGTTCGGACGGTTTTGACCACCCCACGAACGCTTTTCAAGCACACCAAATACCTAAAAAACACATATTCAGCCGTTCTGTGCAAACTGCTCATCTGAATGGCTTGTCTTCTCTTCTTACACCTCAAGAATAAAAATTAGGGTGTTTTCATGTGATTTCTAGTAATTCTGATGTTGTTAGGCATGCATTTGACTGTTAAACGCATGTTGTGGTCATTTACGACACGGAGAGTGCGTTTTCGACTAGCGCGGTCACACGACACCTACGATTGACATGTCGTCTAGCCGACCATTTCACAATTCACCCACCTTTTTTTCGTCCAATTTCAAGGAATTAGAGGGTCGTTCAGCTTTTTTTGACCACCCCACGCACGTTTTTGAAGCATGCCAAACACCTAAAAAACACATATTCCATCGTGCCATGCAAACCACACATCCGAATGACGTTCTGCCTCCTCGTAAACCTCAATAATAATAATTTGGGTGTTTTCGTGGGAGTTCAAGTCATTTCGATGACTTTTGGAATGCTTTTGTCCGTTAAATGCTTGTTTTGGCCATTTACGACATGAAGAGTGCATTTTCAGCCATCGCAGTCACACAAAACCTCTGGTTGAAGTGAAGTTGACTTGAACTCATAAAAAATGACCAATGTATCATTGTCCTAAAGTATCAACACAATCCGAATGTGTTTGATCATTTTTCCGTATGTTAGTTGATGTTTTCACTTAAAATTCGGTCTATTACAAATAAAAGTGAGACACTTTGAGTGGTATCAGCCACACCATGCAACATATTGTTGTAGGGTTGACTCCCACACATCAAAAATGTCCCATGGATCATTTTTCTAATGTATCAAAAGAATCCGAGTATGTTTGGTCCATTTTCTGTATGTTAGTTTTTGTTTTTACTTAAAATGTTGTCCATTTCAAATAAAAGTGAAACACTTTGAGTGGTACTAGAAACACCATGCCTCAGATTGTGGTGGTATTGAATTGTACAAGTCACATATGACCCATGGGTCATTTTCCCAAAGTATCCACCCAATCCAAATACGTTTGGTCAGTTTTCCGTATGCCAGTTGTTTTTACTTAAACGAGAGTCCATTTTAAACAAAAGAGAGACATTATGACCGATACCAGCCACACTATGGCTCAGATTGAGTTTGGGTTGACTCTTACATGTCACATATGGCTCATGGATCGTTTTCCTAAAGTTTCAACAAAATCCAAATGCGTTTGGTCAGTTTTCTCTATGCCAGTTTGGCAAATCGTGCAACAATAGTGATAATATCTTATACTAAAACTATAGACATTGTGCATGATGTGTATCCCCTAGTGAAGGGTTTGGGAAAATCATGTACATTTCTTCTAATATATATCCCTATATGGTTGGTAGATACCCTGTGGGATGGACTTAAATTTTTTACTAATCGCGAGGCATAGTTTTTTTTACGCCGACCGGGGTTCCAAGCTCCGAACAAGCCCCAGAAGTCCCATAAACTATTATAACATCATTAGGCTTCCATATATAGTAAAAAATAAAGAGTTATACTGAATTAAAAAATTTCAATACCAGAGTGTAAAACTAGGTTAAAAAATAAAGATTTATACAGAATTCAAAAATGTAATGGATCAATCTGCCCCTGATCACCATCACCATCAACACTATCATCATCACACTCATCCGTGCTGCCATCTTTGTCCTCGCCGTCATCCTCTTCGTCATCCCCGTGCTCATCCGTGGCCCCATCCTCTCCCTCGGCCCTATTCTCACCATCGTCCTCATCCTCATCCTCGCCGTCGTCCTCTTCAGCATCCTCATCATCACCAGGAACATCATCATCTCGACTGCCACTAGAACTGCTGCCGGTGAATAGGATAATGCACCCATTGGCGACATATATGTCTTACAAGCTGCACTAGCCTCTGGTGGAAGTGATTTAGATAAAGTTTTGATAAGTTTCATAAATTCGTTCTCCCTCATTTGAACATGTTCTTTCAACTATATGAACCTTTTATCAGACTGTCTTTCATTCTCCTTGACATGTTCCAACTCGGTGGTACTAGAATGGATACCTGGAGAGGACCAATGCCTCATCTAGACTATATTCTTACCAGGATGGCAGTGTAATCGACCAGAGTGCTCATCTCCCAAAACATGATATAAATGATCGTGTGGCACTGAATTATCATGCACCAAGCCATCAATGGACTCTAAATCAGCCTGTTAAAAATATTAATATATTATTAAATTTCAAAATATGTATTAAAATTTTAAATAAACAAATTAAAACTTACAATCTATTCTTGTGTCGGTTCATTAACCGCAGTTCCATCTTTTTTCCTTCCACTCGAGCAAAACAATTTTGCTCGAAGGAGACGTCCTTCAATATTCAATTTTTTGCTTCTATAATGACATTGAAACTATATAAAGAGCATGTATAATAATATATTCAATATTCAATAAATAAAATAATTTAACTAGGAAACAATGAAAATGGAAAGTCCTAATGAAAAATTATACACAACAATATCGTACCAGCTGCCTCTCATGATCTGACATAGTAGTGCACCGCAAAGCATGGAGGTATTTCTTTGAATCAGTGTTTTTTTTCAGAAGATTCCTAAATAATGATTATTAATAAATAAGATAATATTATAGAAAAATATGAAAACTGTCATTTAAATACCTCAAATGAGATTAATACCTTAAATTTGGCGGTCACCCAATGGGTAATCATTTGTAGATATTGCTCTATTGGGAAGTCATCCATGATAGGTACTATCTCTAAATCTCTACCCACTCTATCACACCATCCAACATACAGCTCATGTTTATAATCTCTCAAATGCTCTACTAGCTTCTTTAATGGTGTTGGTTGTGCACCTTCACCATAAGTGAAGTTAAACAGAAGCTGACACCCAATAGATTAATTCATATAAACTCAAAAAAATACTACATTAAATCCAATATATTTTTTTACCCATATTTGTGCCCATACATTATCCTTGACTTCGTGTGGGAGATGTCTACAAGAGAGAGGGCTACCGGAATGATGTCAGAGTTTTGGCTAGTGTCACAAAAAAACCCTGACATTCCTATCCGAATTTATCAATCATTTGTCATTCATCATTGTATTCAAACATCAACTGTGTCTGGTGGTTCCATACAGCATGCAAGTGAGTACGCCCCCTCCCCCACCTCCAATCAGTAGATGAATCTGTTTTTCAAGAAAAAAAATATTTTTACATGTTATAATAAAAATAAATTTTGTTATAAAAATTTGTTAGAGTTATATAAATATACCTATCGTAGTCAGATCAATGGGTGTCACTTGATGTGCAGAAGCTGAAAGAATATCCTATACAGGTGGAGTGTCCCTTAGTGTACGCTCCTCAGCCACATACTGTGTGAGAGTAGGAGTTGAAGAAGGTGAAATATAATAGCTTGAAGATAATGAACCAGAAGCAAAAGATGATGGAACAGACGTCAGGCCAACTGGTAGTGTAACCATCGAAGAACTAAATATCCCATGTGTCCCTAAAGACACACCAGGATCAAAATGGGGCGTAAAAGCTACGTTTGTGGTAGGGGCATAGTCCAATCGGTTATGACCAGGGGATCATCTAACTCTCGCACCACAAGCCCTCGTACCACTGGCCTCAGTACAAGGATCATCGGATGATCATCTATCTCTGACACCCCCTTACCACCAGCCTCTGTACTAGGAGCAATATCAGGCTCCTTGTCAGATATCTCTCATTTAGGGGGTCGATCCTGAAAAAAATTTAACAAAAAAGTAAACTCATGATATTATAAGTTATTGAAATATATATATTTGAAAGGAAATACTCAAAACATGGATGAGTAGAGGAACGCCCATCTGTGTCATTAGACGATTATTTTCTATCATCTTTTTCCACCACATCTCTTCAATTAGTGTCATTTCCTGCAAGAAAAAAATATGGAAGTAATTAGAAACAAATAACTAATGTGTAACCCAAAATACATAATATATAAAATCCATTCAAATAAAAAAAACATATTGAAACAGAAGATTTATGGTGGTTTTAAGGTAAGTACTAGGATACACACTCTGAATTATGTAGGTGTATTCATTGTATCATGTCCCAATTGATTTTGGAGAGGGGCCTTAAATAGTTATAGGTATGAATTCAATTAGAAACACCTATAAAAAGGATATCCAGGAATTTTGACATCCCAAAACAGGATGCCACTCGTTAGTGACCCAAACCTAGATGGCCACATGGTCTCAAGCACATCTACCAAAATTCAAAATGTTATTGACTAATAGTGAGAGCCTTTGCTGTGTCTGGGGGAGACTATTCCCTCATTACCTAAGTTGCACAATTTTAATATTATCAGTTAAAAAGTGGAAGAAAGATATCAATGGGAAAATATTGGAAATGGATGAAAATAACTAAATCAATAATACCAACTAATAACAGAATCATAAACAGAATGATAGTTATGTACGTCATGTATCAAGAAGAAAAAAATAGTTAACACTATTAGGAAGTAGTATTATAAAAGAGGATCAATAAATTCTAAAATTCGATATATCATCTTCAGCTACAACCCAATCCTCTGGTTCATCGGTGGAAAGAGTGCATATCATGTCAATAACTCGAAATCCACAATCATCAATAATGGTGCATTGCCTCGTCATTGAATCAAACCATTGGTAAAGGGAAGAGTTTTACAAACAGTTACACACAACCATTGGTAAAAGAGGACGTCAAGGCCTTTTATTGGCATCCCAAATAGAGGCACAATCCTTAGGCTCTATTATATGTTACGTGCATTCCAAATCATTCACTCATGTTTAATAAATCATTCTTGGAACCTCTGTGGTCATACCTTTCATTACCCATTTAGTTCTTCAAGTCAAGTGCACCCCATGGGTGGATAAATTTTAGGCTTCTACACTAATAGGTTGTTCATGGATTGTAAAAGTTTTAATTTCATAAAGTATAGACATAAACATTTATTTTTAAATTTGAGATTAATAATAAAGTATGTCAATGATAACAAGATTACTGAATTAAACTTGTGACTTATATAATATTGTTATGGATGTATACACATGCCAACATGGCTAGTGAAAAGCACCACACCATCATAAAAGTGCGTATTGACCAATAAAGAGACATAATATACAACGTACATTGACAACCATATATAATTGACCCTAATGTTATATTAGTACATTCATCTTAGGAAGCCAATTGTCACTCATGACTAACCACGCCTCTATAAACAACATGGAGTGTAAGAGTTTTCTCTCTGATCTTAACAACATCATCACACATTTTAACCATGATGTGAATCATGTGGAATATGGATGATATTAACACAAAATTCCCAGCAATACCAAGCCTTCTAAAGACTGAAAATTTATGGATGATAATAACACATAATTCATTTTGAATCAAATTTGATTCACTGTCAAAGCCCAACACACACACCCAAATCAAACAAAAAACAAAATTCATACACACCCAAATAAAAATAGAAAACCAAAACAGTATATGTAGAACATTAAAATGAATGTATCACTTAAAAATTAGATGTGTATTACTAAGAAATTTTGAAAATGGATCAGAACGAAGAATTTCTGCACTAGGTTAAACAGAATCCCCCTTCTCCACTTCACCCAAAAGAAAACTTAAAACCAAAATAGTAGATGCACTATCGATTACATAATACAAGTGAAGAACTGATAAATATGAAAGATGGAAGGATTTTGTTCACAGGGAAGGAAAATACAAATTCTCCCTTCTGTTTAGGGCTGTAGTCACGCGGAATGGGGGAGTTCACGCTTCTGTGAATTTGGGGAAAAACCTTCCAACCGGTTTTTAAAAACCATTGTTAAATGATGATTTAAATCTCTCTATACCAAGTATCTAATAAAAACATTGTTATAGATTATACTTTTCCCAATGGTTTTGAAAAACTGTTGGGAAAAGATGATTTAACCAGCTTTTACCAACTCTTTCCTTAAACTGTTGGTAAAAGTACTATACGGGCGCTAGGAAAACCTCCCTTTACATAAGTGAATTAATATGAAAGAATTTGGTTTTGGGGGTTGGTTAAATGTTCAATCATTATTATCGTTTATATGTTTAATTTCAGTTTGATAATACAAACATTAAATCTCATGTTTTAACTTCTATTCTTTATTTATAAATTGTGGAATATCATTAAATGATTTAGAACTCTCAATACCACCTCCTCCTTTAATCCAACATGTGAAGAACTAAAAAATAGAGACAAGGAAAAATGAATAAAAAAAATAATTGGGATATGTTGAGTTGCATGTTATAGGAGGTAGTTACAACATTGAGGACAATCTCTATACCCATGCATGCTACTCAAATATATCTACAAACATAAAATTAAACATTAAATAAAATTCCTGATCACCTTCACCTCCCCCCAGGCCAAGTCTCAGGGTCAACCTCTCTTTTCTGAGAGTAATATATTACTTGGTGGATTGGGTGGAAGTGAAGAGAGAGGGGTAAATAAATGAAGAAAAGTGGATAGAGAAACATAAAGACATGGATTAATAAAACTAAAATTTGAATTACAATTGAAAACTAATAAAAATATAAAATTAAAATAAAATTAAAATAATAAATAAGGAGGGAAATGAAAAGAAGCATCGACCATTACCCTAATGGGATCCCTCCTAATTTGTGGGTGTCGATCTGATGATTTGGAAAGGAGTCGAGGGCCTCCTTTTATAGGCAGAATTTTGTCCTCTGAAATTTTGCGTGTTTTTGGCCCATTAAATGATCGATTAACACATGGACCCCTTCATAATTGTTTTTCATAAATATGTTTTCCATTCACCATCTAACATTCATCTCATTTATCCATAGTATTATGGAGTTTTGGAATTTTCATTGAATACGGAATTTTATGGCCCAAATTTTCAAGAAGAGTCCTTCAAATGTATAACGATCGATGGAAACCTTAATGACTTAAAAACTCCGCCAAATTTGTTTTACAGTTTTTACGAGGTGTACTAGTAATATCCCTAGTTTAATAACCTAAATGGGAGGTGAGAAGACTGATTTTTCATCTGTTACGGTGGTGGGGTCCACGCTCTCTGCCCAGAAAAGTTTCCAACTCCAATATTTTTTTTTGTACTAACAGATATTTGAATCATCTCTAGGACCTGAAGAGAAATTTGAATGAAATAAAATCAAGATTCTAAAAAATCACAAATTTTGGAATTATATTTTTTATGAAATGAAAAAAATACACTTGTGGTAAAAATCATTCAAAAATTCAAAATTATGCACTTTTATCAATTATTCTCATAATCATTCTAAAATTCAAATTACCCATTAATTTAAAAAAACATTTAAATACATGGGTTTTATCATTGAAAAACAATAAAAATCATCATTATTTGATAAAAAATAAGCACATAAATTTGCTCTGTCAAAACCCCCACACATAAACCTTTCTTGTTCTAAAGTATAAAATATCAAAATTGAAATCAGAGGACACCAATATTACCAATATTTAAATTCCAAGGTACTAAAATAAAAAAAAAATCAATGTGAAATTAAACTTTCAAAAATCTGCATAAAATATCGGTTTAATTTCCAATCTTTCAAAGAAACAAAAAATTCACATATATTACTTTTACCCTTTGAAAATTGACGGAACTTATCCTTTCATTCATTCATGATCCTTGATTAATTATTATTAAACATGACAAGTAATTATTTACCTCACTTTTGATTCTTTTCTCTCATCACTCATGATATAATTCAAGTAGATTTATTCTCATATCACGAGAACATGCTCCTTAGCCATATGCTTGTAAATGAACTAATTTCTCTACTTTGTAAATAAAATACACACATAAAATCATGAGCACATTCAATTAAGGTTATATTAACTCTATGGTTTAAGGTTGGTAGGATTTGATTCTTTAAAAATTAATTCTCAAGAAGGAGGCTAATCTCTTAAGTACTATGCTTGATATCAAAAGTAAAAATTCAATGAAATTATCCCTTTCAACGTAGCAACAACTAATTCCAAATCTCAAAGAAAAGGTTATGATAAAGTAATTATAATTAATGATTTGTTCACCCTCTTGATTTTTTTTATTTTTTACTTTTTATTCTTTTTTTGAATGTTATGATTATATCAAATCTCACAGCCATCATCTAACCACATACGATCATAAGATCATCGGTCTAGAAAATTGAGATTTTTGGTTTTCCCAAATCACAACCCATTTTTTTCTCTTTTGGTTTGTCGTTTTTGTCATTTTTATTATTTTTTTAATTCATGGGGCGAAAAAATAGAGTATATTGAATGATTCCACAACCTCTTAAAATTACCACAATAATAACCCCACACTTCTTCCTTACAATTTATATTATCCCATCCACCATGATTCCCTTTAACCCCACACTTCAACTTTGAAATGTCATGCAAATACTCCAAGGAGGGTAGGAATGAATAAAAATGGCTTGAAACTTGGATCATTCCTATAAAGGTCATTAATGGTCTCTATGGGATAAAAGAATGATTGATTTAAAGGAGGTATTTTAAGGAAAATTGTCTTTCCAGAAGATGCCTTAATCATTTTAAATGTGTTTTTTCATAGTCATAGCTTTGATATGTTTCAATACAAGTTGTTGTCGGTTACATGTCCCTAGATCATCCAAAAAATATGCTCAAGAATAAATAAGAGGTATATGGTCTATAAATCCTCTTGGTAATTGAAAATATAACATTGGACAATCACTCATGGAATGACTAATAAATAAATTCACATGAACATCATAAATTCTATGCATCAAGGATGGTAGATAAATTTCATTTACATGAATCAATTAATTCTTTCAAATCATGAGTCATTACTTTAATATCCATGTTTCATTTTAAAAATTCAATTATTAATATCAATCATTTAATCATATCAACATTGAAATATAAAACATGGAATCATAGGATTCCTAGGAAACTCATGTCTCTTTGATAAGTGGAGTAAAACATGAATTCAAGTGTGGGCATGCAATTTTATCTTTAAAGATAAAAACATGTTGTGGAAAAAAATGTGAGAGTTTAAAAGATAAAACACTAAAATTGAACAACCTTTTCCATGAAACTTGGTCCTTCCCCTTTACTGTTTGGGGCTTCCTTCTACCGTCATGATCCTACAAAATAAAATTTCTCAATTAACCACAATGATAATTTCGTTTAATATCAAAATAAAAGGGGGAGGGGACCACATGCTAAATTATTTCAATTTAAATAAATTAAAATACAAATTCCTACAAACCAAGTAAAGATAAATCTTTGTATTATCCCCCAAGTAGGCCTTGGATTTTGACTACCTCTAGAGGGTAGTACCTGCTGTTATCCAAATTCTGATGGAGGATAATGCTTCTTTGATTTGAACGACCACATGTTGCTTTTCCCCGATTTTTCTTCATATTTCTAGGACAGATTACACCGTATCCCCCCTTTACAATGATTTATAGCTTGCATGGTATGGGTATGATGAATTATGATTCATCCTCCATCTTTACTGATACTTGTGCAACCTATTCTTTACTATCTATTAGTTACTTGAGGTATGCTTCATCAAAAAAATAGTCAATGGGAATGTCAGAGTGTAATTCAATTTGAATAATATTAAAACATCATGTATCAAGATCAAATTATTCACCAGCAAATAATCTTTTGTCATGGTTTCCTTAGGTAAATACACCAGCATCTCTTCATGAACTTCCTTCAATAAATATTAAATGTGTCTAGGGAGCCCCATATGTTCATCAGCATGTTCACATAGAGGTTCTTCTTCTTCCTCCAAAGTATAGTTGAGGTTGTCTAATTATATATAATCAAAACCACATGGAATGATATAGAATTCATATTCAATAAAATTGGAAGGGATAGAGTCAAAGAATGGTTTAAATCCCTGAGTCAGTTCAGCTTCAATCTCTACATTATTGTTAAGTGCCTCTTGGAATATACTCTCTGAGGATGGAGGTAGGTAGTCAGGCTCCTCCATCTTGACTTCAAATTCAACCACTTGGGTGGTTTATTACATCAGTGGTGCTGAATCTTATTCATTGTATTGTATAGGTATGTTAGTTAGTTCTTCATATTTAATCAAGAATTCATCCAATCTTTGTTGATCTCCAACTTTTAGCTCAGCAGATACGTCTTCCTCCCTTGCTTCCTCAGGTTATTCAATTTCAAATTTAAGTGGTGAAATTTATTCCACCACTTTCTCATGATATTCGTATGAATTAGGGTTGGGTTTCTTTATTAATTCATGAACATAATCAAAAGATCTATTAGAATTTTTGGTTAGTTGTTCAATTCTTTCTCTAAGTTCATACATCTGATCTCTTCTAAAATATTCATCTTCTTCTTGTTTTTGTTGCTGCACCTGTGAGTAATTTTTTGATGCATAATATTCTAAATTTGAATACATCATTGAAGTCATTTTTAAGTTTTTTAAACAAAATGATATATAAATAATATGTGAACATAGAAAAAATTAGATGAACTAATGATTGGATCCCCAGAAACAGCGTCAGTTTTGACGCACGTCTGTTGTGGGGTGTGGAGAAAAATAATTATATTTTTACTAGTGCAGAATAGTGGCTGACCAGGGTCATCTCCCCTGAAGATCCTTCTCAATATAGTAGACTTAATTTATTTAATTCACCTATTCTATATCTTTTTGTGGTTTTTTATTAGATGAATGTGATTAAAATCATTTTAGATTTTTTATTATTTAGAATAATGACATGTGAAGAAACAATTACAAATTTATACTAAGATTCAAGTCTAAATAGAATGAATTAATAAGAATGAACATGGTTTTTGGGTTTGTTAAATAATCCATCATTATTCTCCTTTATATGTTTTATTTCAGTTTGATAATCCAAACACGAAATCTCATGTTTGAACTACTATTCATTATTTATAAATTTTGAAATATCATTGAATGTTTGATCACTCTCAATTCCACCTCCTCCTTTAATCCAAGTTGGTGACACTCCTTTGTCTAGAATGTGTCATCTTCCAGGACCCGGTTCAATTGAGGTCGTTTCATACATTGATTATGACAACTCCAATGTGTGAATAACTAACCATTTGAGAGAGGGAAAAATTATTAAATAAAATAATATGGATAGGTTCAGTTGCATGTTATCGGTGGTAGTCACAACATTCGGGACATTCGACTTACCTATGAATGCTACTCAAATATATGTACAAACATAAAATTAAACATTAAAGAAAATTTATGATCACATTCACATCCTCTTTGGCCATGTCTTTGGGTTATCCACTCATTTCCAAGAGTAATAGATTACTTGGTGGAGTGGGTTGAAGAGAAGAGAGATATAGGGAAAGAAATGAAGAAAAGTGGAAGGAGAAACACAAAGGCATGGATTGATAAAAATAAAAATTGAATTACAATTGAAAAATAATACCAAACTAAAATTAAAATAAAATAAAATGAAGAAATGGGGTGGAAATTGAGGTGTATCATCGTCCCATACCCCATTGGGAACCCTCCTTGGCGTTTGATGTCGAGTTGATGATTGGGGAAAGAGGCGAGAGCCTCCTTTTATAGGAAGAATTCAATCCCCTAAAATTTTATTCATTTTCGGCACAATAAATGGTAGATTAACACATGGAATCCTTCATAAAATTTGTCCCTAAATGTCTTTTCCGTTCAACCTCGACATTTCAGCTCATTTAGACATCGTATTAAGGAGTTATGGAATTTTCATTGAATAACACTTTTTATGGATGAAATTTCCAGGAAGCCTCCTTCAAATGTATAACGATCAATGAAAACCTTAATGTCTTCAAAACTCCCCCAAAATTGTTTTAGAGTAATTCCTATGTGTCCTGGTGATATCCTAGTTAGAATAGAAAATATTATAGATGAGGAGGCCGATTTTTGCATCCGTTTCTGTGGTGAGGTCCATGCTGTCCTCCCAGAAAAGTTTCCAAATTCAATGATTTTTTTGGAATAATAGATCATCGAATGAGCCTTAGGCCATAAAGATAAAGTTGAATAAAATAAAATCAGTATTATAAAAAAAATAATCAGTAATTTTTTACTTATATTTTTAATAAATGACAAAAATACCCTTGTGGTAAAAATCTGTCAGAAATCCAAAATTATGCACTTTTCTCATTTTTGATCATAATCATTCTAAAATTAAAATTACCCAGTATTTTAATAAAACATTGAAATACATGGGGTTTATCATTATAAAAAATAAAAACTTCCTCATTACTTGACAAAAAATATGCACATAATGTTTCTTTGTCAGAGATGTCATGCCTCCTTGTCTTATGTTATCATAATATGTCATACCTAAATTGATTAAATGCTTAAATGGAAATTTTTAAATGAGTGCATATACATGTTAGTTTTTTTAGTTTCTGAAATGTTATTTTGGTAACTATGATTAATGGGTGGTTATATCCATGTGATGTGTTAAATGTCATTTGGTGATAAGTGGGTGGTTATAACCATGTGACGTGATTAAATGGAAGTGGAGTACAAGAGTGGATATACTCATGAGATGTAATGGTTTAAATGAGTAGGTATACTAGTTGAATGGGTTTGAATGTAATTGTTTATATGAGTGGTTAGAATCATATGGTTAGAAATAGTTAAATTTATTGAGTGGTTGATGACTTACATAGATACCAAGGACGTATCTCCATGGATTTGGAACATAGCAGTGGACACCTTGGTTGAGTATTCACTTAGTGTCTTGATTCTATGGGATGTCTTGGGCTTTGTTTTCCATTAGATCTGGCATGATTGGACTCACGTAGTACATGCTGGAATACATGATCCTAGGACTCCAACTAGTGCATAAACTGAGTTTCTATCGAGATGATACTAATACTTGATGATGATTCCTTGGTCTTCAATACATTGGATTCAGACCATAATGGTCTACACTTCATTATATGGCACGATCGTGGGATATATGATTGTGGTTGTAGGATAAGGTTGTGGGTTTTTTATATGGTTTTCTTTATAGATCAAGGCTATGTTGACAAGATATGGATTGTTTTAGGATATGTCATTGTTGTTTGTTTATATTGCCTATTGGTTCCTTATTAGGAGCTACCACTTGTTGCAGGGAGCCACAAAAGGCTGTTCGGTATAACTTGTTTATGTTGGTTATATGCCTTGGTCTTTCACACATACATTACTACTTACTTATACTTGTTTCACATATTTCATAGTGCATCTTAGAATTTTATAGATATTTGGGTGGAAACCTACTGGTATGTTTATCTCACACCATGTTTGGGCCTCCTTGGGGACCCTAACCAATTATATGGTTACAGGGGATAGTAGGGGAAAGTGCCCTCACACTAGTTGTTAATCATTTCTTTAGAGAATGGGAGCATGAGTCCCAGTCGAGGCTTGCGATGATACTGTGACACTTTTTAATAATTTTGGATTTTGGATATTTGTATTATACTTTATTTCCATGTATATTTTTTGGTTGTTTTCTAGACACATTTATCATCTACATCATGGTATATGAGACACTTATGGATTGTTATATATTCCTCTCTTACTTATCTATTTTACCTATTGTCTGCTTATTTTATTTACTTTTTTTATTGAATTGGATTGAATTACACTATGATATACTCTGGTTATGAGGGAATAGTCTCCCCAATAACTCAACTAGGCCCTCACCACTAGTCGGAAGCATCTGGCATTTGAGGAGTGTGCTTGAGGCCACGTAGCCAACTGGGCTTGGGGCACTATTGAGTTGCATCCGAGTTCAGGGCATTACAAAGTGGTATCAGAGACAATTTCATTTCTCGTTTGATTTACTGTTTAGAGACAATAGACAGGGATATGAAGGAAAATGGATTTTTTAATGATCTATGCTTGAGCATAACTAACCCGTGTACAAGAAAAATCCAAATTACCATCAATGAAATTGCTATTTTCTGGTTTTGACAATTACAATTGATTTGATTTCACCATTAGGTGACACACATGATTTATGCTGATACTATTGATGCAATTGTGGGTTCTATTTTTTTGTAACCCGATGAGATGAGGGTATTCCATTTCATGCATCATATAGACACATGTTAGAAATCACATATCATGTAATATGTCATTCCATTTAAGATGAATTATTTGACGCATGCAATTGTGATAGGTTCTCTAATAGTTGTTCCTGATTTTGTGATAGACTTTGTGCAGAGGATAGAGATGTGGCAACATCTTTTAATTCAGAAGGTGTATGTGCCCTTATGAAATAGAAAATGACATACCTTTTAAATGAAAATTTTAATGTGTATTTGATGTGTATGGATTATATGGGCATCAAATATTGGTTCATGAGGTGTTATGGTTCCTCAAGGATCAGAACATGGTGGACCATTGGTTAAATCATGTCAAATAATGGTAGTTAAATGAAAATAAATGGAAAATAGAGACTTGACCTACACCCAGATTTTGAGTGGGTGAGATGTAGTGTTTCTAGTTTTGTTGTGGTTTTTCTTTATACAGTCATCGATTTAGGATTAGTCTGTGTGTTATGACTTGCTTTTAGGAGGGTTTTGACATGTCCTATTCTTTTGAGATGTGACTTTGATATCAATCATTTCTGAGGCGAGTGTTTGGCATTGTAGAGGCATGTCACCATGAAGAACTCCAATGGTATTCCAAGAGGGTGGTGTTGACCATTTTTTGAAGGTGGTGGGCCTTGAGATACTAGTGGATCCTCTTTTAGTGATTTTTGTGGTACAATCGACTATTTCAAACATAGGTGTTGAGGTATAGTTCCACAAGGGGTTATTTTGCTATATATGCAAACTTTTCAAGGAGAATTGTAGCCTACCGTGACTATGGATGAGATGAAATGGGTGTTCTAGCAGCAACATCCTTTCACGTTTTTGAGGGATGATGGTCCATAGGCTTCTGAGTTGTGGCTTGAGAACACACTATCTATCTTCAAGAATCTAGAGACACCTCTTGTGAGGAGGGTCAATCTAACCCCTTATATGATACATGGAGTAGTAAAGTATAGGTGGGAGGATCTGAACAAGGCTGAAAGGCTACGAGGTATGGGTTGGACTGATTTCCAGACCTACTTCCTTGACTACTTTTACCCCAAGACACTATGGGCATAGTGAGCTAGCATGTTCTTACATCTAGAGAACGGCACCATGATAGTTATAAAGTACGCAACATACTGTACAAAGTTTCATAGTTTTTCACTGATGTACCTTACTGATGAGCTGTCAAGAGCAAGATTCTTTGAAGAAGTCCTCTCACATACTATCAAATCCTAGGTCAACGTGTTTAGGTTGACCTCTATCACTGAGATTGTGAATCAGGCACTGATTATAGAGTGGAACCTGAGGGAATTTGAGGATATAGTGTAGGGAAATGTTTCATCTCAACCTAGTGGTTCTACATCTTCAGGAAGGAAGCACCATTTTGATGCTTCCCATGAGATGAGCATCAGTTAGGTTATGAGTTCTAGTAGCTCGATGTTTTGTCACTAGTGTGGCAGGAGAGGACACATGAAGAATCAGCGTGAATGCAACCCAGTCGAGTGCCGAGCGTATGGAGGGATGGGCCACATGAAATGTTTTTGTAGGACCTTCCCTCTAGTTGTGAGTGGTAGGGGGTCATCTATGATGTTAGGTTCAGGATTATGTTTCTAAGATCTGTGTCGAGCAGGGTCCTAGAGCAATGCAGGACGATCAGACTATAGAAATAGTGGTCTTTGCTGAGGTATCCACACACCAATTAGTCATATACATCGAAGGGTACCTACTCTGAGCAGTAAGGTTGTTTCACAGGGTCATGGTATAGGTCAATTATATTATATACAACCTACCCCCGAGGATCAAGGTTTCATACTGTCTATAGTGAAAGGAATGATCTTAGTAGAATCTACTATTACATCTACACTTTTTGATACAGGTGTATCTCATAGTTTGATATCCACACCTTTGGTGAAAATCCTTGAGCTTGTTGTGTGGTATTTAGAAAGCATTTTAATGCTAGAAATTGTATTGGGAATCAGAATGGATGATGTGCTCAAGTGCAGGGAGTACCCCCTTATGGTTGGTGGGTGTCACTTAGTTTGAGATATTTATGTCTTTGAGATGATAGGGTTTGAAGTCATTCTTGGGATGGACTGTTTAGTATATTATCGATCTTACATTTTCTACTATCTCCTAAGAATAATTATCACATCACCATAGGATGCAGTGTTTACTCACAAGGGTGAATGGGGTGTACAGGCGAGTTGAGATGGACTAGATCATCATGAGTTGGGCATAATGACAGCCTATATTGCTATTTTGTATTTTGGATGATCAGGGAGTGAGTCAGGTATACTTTCTTCTAATGGTGTATTTTTTGAGGGACATCTTCCCAGATGAATTTTCTAGTTTACTTCTCAAGAGATAGGTTGAGTTTTCCATTGAACTAGTTTTATGAGTTGCACCAGCATCCATTTCTACATATTGGGTGGCTATGATGGAGTTGTAAGAAATTAATTAGAAGCTACAGTATTTGGAGGAAAAGGTGTTTATCCGACCTAATACTTCTCTGTGGGGTTTTCCAGTTATTTTTTCAAAAAATGTGGATATAACTCTTAGTCTATTTGGGGATTATTGTAAGTTGAATTAGCTAATGGTTAAAAAATGATATCCCTTTTCACAAATAGATGAAATGTTTGATAAGATTCTAGGATCCCGAGTATTCCCGAAAATTGATCTAAGGTTAGGATGTAACCAGGTACATATTTGACCCACAGATATACCTCGTAAAACCTTTCATAGTAGGTATTGTCTATATGATTATCTGGTTATGACATTCTGTCTCGCAAACACAATAGTAGTTTTCATGGTGCTGATGAACCGAGTGTTCCATCCTTAATTATGACACATCAAGTATTGGGATAAGAGTAGTGCTAGTGTAGGGGGGGGTATAGTTTCAACATATGAGTCTCAATTATTATGGCCACGTGAGAGGTATTACCCTATGCATGATCTTGAGCTAGATGCAGTTGTTCATTCTTTTCATTATTGGAGTCATTATTTATTGGGAGTTCATTTTTGGGTGTATATAGACTACAAAATCCTCATGTATATATTTACTCAGTAATATTTTAATATGAGGCAAAAAGGTGTGTAGAGTACCAACAGTCTTTTGACTTCAAGATTGAATACATGACTGGTAAATGTAATGTAATGTTCGATGCACTAAGCACATGGAATCAGATACAGACAGTGCATCAGGCAAGTAGCGAGTGACAACTTATTTCATTATTCTCTAAGATCTATATGGAGGTTCACAATAGTCAGGGATAGACATATCTAAAATCCATATTTTTGACCTATACCCTATTGGATAATGTAAGGATGAGGCAGTTATAGAATTTAGTGGGTCTAGTCCTATGGGAGAGTGTGGAAGGTGAGGACCCTCATCCTAGTTGGACCATAGGTGTTGATGATATCTTACATATCCATGGATGTGTTTGGGTTCTAGTGGATATACATGGGGATATGATGTGAGAGTTTCATGCTTCATCTTGGGTGCTACATCCTGGAGCCATCACAATGTACTGTGACTTGCATCATCAATACTAATGGCCAAGTATGAAAAGTGAGGTAGCTAGTTTTGTTATGAGGTGTTACACCTTTCAACATGTGAAGGAGGAACATCAATGACCATCCATGATTTTATAGAAGTTACTTATTCCAAAGTGGAAATGAGATGATGTCATAATGGATTTCATGACTATTTTACTAAGGTTTCCATGAGGTAACAATGCTGCGTGGGTTGTTGTTGACTGGATAAAAAAGGTTGATCATTTATTTCCGATCAAGGATACCTTCAATGTTAATGTTCTTGGAAGGTTGTATATCCATGAGATAATACAACATCACATGTTCTCATGCACTATCATTTCAAATAGGGATTCCCACTTTACAAATAGTTTCTTATAGAGTTTTCAGAGGGCACTGGGTACATAGGTGCTTCTGAGAACAGTCCACCACCTTTAGACCGAGGGCTAATCAGAGTGTATGATACAAGTTCTAGAGAACATGATGAGAGAATGTGTCTTAGATTTTGGGGGATCTTGGGAGAGACACATTCATCTATTTGAGTTCTCCTATAATAAGAATTATCAGGAAACGATATAGATGTCTCTTTACGAGGCTTTGCACGGTAGGATATTCCAATCACCCTTGTGATGGATAGAGGCAGGTGAGGTAGATTTACTGGGACCATGTCTCATGCAAGAGAATTTTGAGAAGATCCGGTTGATTCAGATACAGATGGCTACTTCACAATCTTGATATAAATCTTATGTCGATCACCGTATATGACCTCTAGAGTTTGAGGTCAGGGGTGAGGTCTTTTTATGTGTTTTACTAAGGTTGGGACATAGAAGGATCATGATACAGGGTAAGCTTTCACCACTATATTTTGGCCCATTCGAGATTCTTGAGAGAGTCATATCAGTAGACTATTAGTTATAGTTACCTCAGAGGCACTGAGCCGTGCATGACGTCTTCCACGTATCACAACTATGCCATTATAATTCAGACCCATCTCACGCTTTTCCACCCAAGGCGGTTGATCTACAATTTGATGCATCCTTTAAGGAGCATCTAATTCGTATTGTTGATAGGAGAATGAAGGTTATATAAGGCTAGTTAGTTCCTCTAGTATAGGTTCTGTGGAAGCAAGACCATTCAAGGGTTTTACCCCATTATAGGAAAACTTAGCATTACACACCATGTAAAGAAATTACTTGTCATGTAATTTCTCGACTTTGTTTTTAAAAAATTGAGGTAGGGACCTCTATTTTTTGGAATGAAGCATTTTTTCTCCTTTTTGAATACATAAAATTTTCTTATCTAGATTTTCAGATCTATGGCCCATTTGGATTCCATTTCATTCCCTATCAATTTGGTTGGAACCACAATGGTATGATATTGATTACTTTTTAGCCATTCTTCATTCTTCTGAACAACAGTTTTATTGTTTGGATTTAGGCTTTTATGCCCTAATTACTTGATCATCACAAGTTCTTTATATTTATTCCCAACCAAGATGAATTAGGACTTGATACTATATAAGAACTCTACTAATGAGATAAGGTAGGTGTTCTATACTTTTCTTTCGTCTTTTGATGCTTTATAGAGCTATTGACATTTTTTCTGCCCGATGGACTTTTTAGCGTGTGGCCGATTCTAAAGTGTTATTCTAAAATAGAAGTTGTAGGACATGTTTGGGACTCCCTTAGGTACTTTGAGATATTTTTTTGGTTTCTAACCTAACCCATGGACACCCATGGGGTACACCATGCCTTTACTTTGGTTTTTACCATTGATGAACTACCCATGGGATGTGACCTCGAGTTTTCCTAGTTTAAGGAAGCTCAGTTGTACTTAAATGAGGAAGAATTACATACATAGGAGATATCTAGCCTCATTACCTTGTGTTATTATAATATTCCATTCCTAAATTGATTAAATACTTAAATGGAACTTTTCAAATGAGTGGTTATACTCGTTGGCTGTTTTTAGATTGCTTAAATAGTTTTGTTGGTAATTGTGATTAATGGGTGGGTATAACCATGTGATGTGTTAAATGGAAATTGGTGATAAGTGGGTGGTTATATCTATGTTGCATGATTAAATGAAAGTGGAGTACATGAGTGGGTATAATAATGATATGTAATGGTTTAAATGAGTTGGTATACTCATTAAATTGTTTTGAATGCAATTGTTTATATGAGTGGGTAGACTCATATGGTTTGAAATTGTTAATGGCATGGAATGATTAATGATTTACATAGATTCCATGAATGGATCTCCATGGATCTGGAATGCGGTAGTGGACACCTTGACTGATTATGCACCTTTGGTATTTATTCCATGAGATACCTTAGGCTTTGCTACCCCTTGGATCCAGCTATCTTGGACTCACGTAGGACATGTTAGTACACATGCTCCTAGGATTCCAACCAGTGCCTATGGAAAGTTTCCATAGAGATTCTCCAGAGACATGAAGAGGATTCCTTGGTCTTCAGCACCATAAATCCGGCCCTTCATGAGATACACTTCATTATACGACATGAGTGTGGGATATATGATTATGGCTATATGACAAGGTCATGGGTTTTTTATATAGTTTTCTTTATACGGTAAAGACGTGTGGACATGATATTGATGGTTATGTGGAAAGGTTGTGTTGTTTGTATATATACCTTTTAGATGCCTTGTTAGGAGCCAAAACATGTTACAAGGAGCCACAAGAGGCTATTTAGTATAAATTGATTGCAATAGTTATATGCCTTGCGCTTTCACACTTACATTACTACTTACTTTCACATGTATAGTATATTTTATAGAACATCTTAGAACTGTATAGATATTTTGTTGGAAACCAACTAGGATGTTTATCTCACATCCTATTTGGTCCTCCTTAGGGACCCAAATAGATTATATAGTTACATGTGATAGTAGGGGAAAGCTCCCTAAAACTATTTCTTGATCATTCTTTTAGAGCATGGGATCATAGGACTAAGATGAGGCTTGTGATGATATGGGGGTACTTTACTGTCGTTTTGGATTTTAGATACTTGTATTTTATTATATTTATATTTACCTATTTTGGATATTTTCTAGATACATGTATCATCTGCATCATGGTATATGAGACACTTCTGGATTGTTGCATATTCTTTTCTTACTTTTCTATTTTATCTATTGTTTTCTTATTGTATCTTCTTCCACTATTTAATGTGACTGACTTCTATTGTGATAAATTATGGTAATGGGGGTATAGTCTCCCAAATGACTCACCTAGTACCTAACTGCTAGTCATAATCCTCTGGCATTTGGGATGATGTTCTTGAGGCTATGTAGCCAACTGGGCTTGGGGCATAGTTGAGTGACATCCGGGTTCGGGATGTTACATTTGCACAATGATTCAATGATTTCATTTCAAAATTCATTGATTTCATATGAAGATATAATATGATTTTGTGCATGTACATACTATATCACATCTAAGTGTGAATAAAATTCCTTAATGTAAAAAATAAACTCCTTTGCATGATAATTCTTGTAGTGAGATAAATTCCTTAAACTAATAAAAAATTATATGGGGGAGAAAATTCATAAAGTTGGAAAAAAAATTTAGTGAAATAAATCCAATTGTATGAGAGGTTACAGAGATGGTATTTCTTGGTGACATATTTAGATTTAGAATCGATAATAAAATTATATATGTCACTTTTAGGGTATGATTTAGTCGAACTATGTTATGTAGCACTACAAAAAAGAGTGGTCTTAGTAAAAGATTATTAATGGCAGTTCTGATAATCACTACTAAAAAAAAATATTAAATATATTATAAATATAGTGGCAGTTTCAATGAAACCGCTGATAATATTTTTAAAAAATAACTGACCCCACCCCCTCGCCCCATGCCCTAACCTGCTCGCTCCCTTGGTTTTGCCTATCCTTGATGATGGAGACTTCCCCTCACCCTTTGTTGATCCTCTCCTTGATGTTGGAAATCACCCCTCCATCTCGACCTCATCTCTCCCCAACAATGGTGACCACCCCCACCTCGATCATGACTCTCCCCATGTTAGTGACTCCCTCCCTCCAACTACCCCCACCAATCCCTCAACCCCACCTCTCCATGCCATTGATGACCACCCATCCCCCTCGACCCTGCCCCTCCCCCAACATCGGTGACCGCCCCCTTTCTCTCGATCGCACCTCCCCCCAATTTCAGAAACTGCCCCTCACTCTCGATCAGGCCTCTCCCTGGTGCAAGTGATTACCCCCCATCTACCCAACCTATCCCCAACACGGTGACTGCCCCCCCCCCCCTTGGTCGCACCTCTCCCCAATGTAGGTGACTGCCCCTCACCCTCGACCCCACATCTCCCCGACACTCACCCCCCTTCTCTCCAACAACATACCTCTCCCCCCTTCCCCTACTTACCCCCGACGGCTCACCCCTCATCCTCCATGTTGACCACCCCTTTTCCCACTCTCACATATGATCCTCGTGACCATAACCCCACTTGATACCTGATGATGACCCCATAATGACCCCCTTGCTCCTTGATGGCGATCCCCAATGGTGACCCCTCTCCCCCATTTCTCGGATAGTGAAATCCCCAATCGTAAGGTGTAATTTTTTAATATTGAATGATTGGTCTGCTATATCATTATTTCGTATATCATATTGTATAATAAAATGATAAATTTTATCACTTAAGAATCATATACACATAACTATCATTAATGACTATTATAAATAGGGACCATGAATCATTTATATGATGAATGGTTGGTTGTCTGTGAGGTTATAAATAGTCGGTAACTGCATGATTCATTTATCCCTCATGAATTCTTGGTGAGTAATCCTTAGTGAGTTTTGGATAATGGTTGATTATATGATAAGAAACCATTTGGTTTTATTTATTTTCCTCTAAAGTTTTAGAATGCTTCTTCCACAATGGCATGAGACTTAAGTAACAACATACTGAGTGTACATTTATGTTCACCATGATTTTATATACAATATTTATAGAATTATAAGATAAAATAGGTGACCAAGATTAATGATGTTAATTGATGTTTACTTTTAATTGTACTTATTTGATTAACCATTTATATATTTATATCTGAATAAACAAGGAAAACAATGAAAATCAAATACCTATGGATAAAAGTTGTATCACTTTACCTCGAAACACAACTGTTTATGACAAGAGTTTGAAAAAATATATATTATGTAATTAAAAACTGATCAGTGGATTGTAGAATTAAATGTGTATGTCCTGATTGAAAATTCAAGTGATGGTTAAATAGAAACGAAGTATATGATCATTTTATATAGAAACAATTTTCTACTCAATATGTATGTAGGATTTGGCATGGTGAATATATTGTTATGGAAATTCAAATCAAAGATAATCCTATCAATGAAAAACAAAGTGACCCTCCAGAGGGGAATTCAGTTTGAAATTTGAAAAATGAAACATTTTCCTTTGCAGGATATAATTTCCAAGATTTCAATAGATCAAAAAAACTTTCAGTTGACCCTGAGAATTTTAATCCTTCTAATAATTTCAGTGAACAAAAAATGAGCTTTATGAATTAGTTGAAGATGTGCAACAAGGACTCTATGAAGGGTGTGATAATTATTCAATGTTTTGTTTTCAACTTAAGTTGTATAATATAAACTGTCACTGTGAAATTATTGAAAAAGAAATGTAAATGATTTTAGAGTTTCTTCATGATTCATTTAGTGAAGCTATTATCCATGAATCATTCTATGAGATTAATAAAGTCATAAATAATCTTGGACTGTATTATACAAAGATACATGAATTCCATAATGATTGCATGCTTTGCTTGGGAGAAGATTCTGAAAAAGGAGAAGTCATAAGATTTCATAAAAGTAGACGAAAGTCAATGAACAACAATTAGAGTATCAATCAATGCAACCCCAAGAAGGAAAAAAATAAGAAAACTCCTTCAACATTATTTCATTACTTTCCTCTGAAATGATGCTTGAAAAGATTATTCATTGAATCTAAGATGACATACGAAATGAAGTGACATGATCAATATAGTAATGATGGCTTGAGGAGACATACAAAATATTCAACATCATAGAAAATATTTGATTCATTATATCTATATTTTTATTCAAATCATAAGAATTCACGTTTGGGATTGGATTATGACGGTTTTAACCCATTTAGGACTTTAGGTACTAATTATAGTATTTGGCTAGTTGTTTTGATCCCTTATAATCTACCTCCATAGATGTGTACGAATAAATATTATTTTTTTATTTCGATGATTATTTCTAGAAATAAAATGCCTATAAATGGAATTGATGTATACCTTCAACCTCTAATCAAATAATTGAGAGAATTATGAGATGACAGAATGGAAACATATGACGCTTCAATGAAAAAACTATTAAAAAGACTTACTAATTTAATATAGAAAATTAAAAAAATTCCAGGATTAGGAAATTTATCTGATTGGAACACTCATACTAGTTTTTCTTTTTTAGTTTGTAATTTAGTTCATCAACGATAACCTCATAGAAGAAAATGATGTTGTATGCATCATCATTGATTTATTTATTTCTTCTCATAAATATAGGTTTAAAAAGACACAATTCAATGAATATATTAAACTGAGAAATCCACTAATAGTGTTATTAGGTTCAGAAATCATGGGACAATTATTGAGTTCATTGAAGAATTTGAAAAATATAATCATTTTAAAGAAGTGGAAAAGGGTAAAATGTACAATATTTGAAGCATCGGGAACAAAAAAATAAAGGGTATATTTTTCAAAATTCCTTATTAGGAGTTTAATTTGATATGTTATAATCTTTACATAATGAATATTTAGAAAAAATTATGTGGCAATGTAATTTTCACATTGCTTAATGAGAATGGTAAATCAAAGGATCGCCTTAATGCTCTTAAGAATTTGGATTTAATGAATATAAATCTTTATTTTTTGGAAAATTAGAATTTAAAGTACCCTTTGACTATTTTTAAACTGAATAATCAAGAGAAATATGAATTCCTTCAAACATTAAAAAATTTACAAGTGGAATATGGATATTCAAGTAATATATCAAGGTGCATTGAATAAAATAATTGAATGTTACATGGATTTAAATGTCACAACTCTTGTAATTTGATGGAATAGTTGTTTTCATTGGCCTTTTGTAATATGTTAACTGAAAAATATACTATTGTACATTTTTTGAAGAGTTTTGTAGTAAAAATCTAAATCCAATTGAGCTTGATAAACTTCATAAAAGAATTGTTTTGACACTTTTTTATTTGTAGATGTTATTTCCCTCTTCGTTATTCATTGTGATGATACATTTGATTGTTCATTTAGTTGAATAAGCTAAACTTGGATGACCAGAACATTATGAATTGATGTATCCAATTGAGAGGTACAATGATATTATTTTAATTTTCATTAGTGAATTTAATTTTATTAAATTATTTCATTATTTTTTATATACTTTTTATTTTTTTCATTAGGTACATAGGTCATTTGAAATCATATATGATGAATAAATATCAACCAAAAGGCTCTATTGCTAAAGGTTACATATGCAAAGAGTGATTGACCTTGTATTAAAGGTATTTGGATGGGATTGAAACTAGATTCAATCATGTTTAATGTTTTGATGATATCTCCACTAATTATCATTTTGAAAACTAGTTATCAATATTTCCAATTACTGGATAACCAATTGGAAAGGGATCAAATTTTACACTGAATGAGTTTGAGTTTCTATAAGAACATAGATATATACTACTTAGTAGTCTTATTAAAGATCCATTTATTGAAGAATTGTGATGTCAAACAAATAAGTGAAGGGGTAGATCCTGAAATGAGATGGAATTAACAAAAGATGTTAATAAGGAGATTGTGAGTACTCTTATTACTGATCCATTTGTTTGGCTCATGGTCCTCTAAGAAAGTCTAATATATTCGATGCCTACAATATTCATGGATTTATGTTTCATAAAATTTATCAGGAAGAAGACATAAAAACTCAAAATAGTGTTGTATTTACACATAAAGAGGTGGGATGTTATGGAAATTTGGAAGATATAATTGAATTATACTATCATGGTTTGTTTTTGGTTGTTTTATTCTAATGAATGTGGGTTAATATTGATAAGGGTATAATGAATAATTCATTACGTTTTAATAATATCAACTTCTCTCGATTTATCCATAACAATGAGCATGTGGAGAATGATCCATTTGTCTTGGCTTCCTAAGTGAAGATAGCTTATTATGTAGATGATGAAATACATGAAGGTTAGAGTTTTAATACACTTAATGTAGAGAGACTTATATGATATGAGTGATGAAGATCAATTGTACTTTGTGACAGTGAACCGAATCAACCACAAAACATTGAAAAAAATTTACTGACAATTTGGAAATAATAGAACTATGAATAGAGGGTGAAAATTAAGAACTCTTCACAATTGTGGTTCATAATAAGGAAGATAATGAAGATGAAGATAATTTAATGTATAAAATGGTAATGAATATATATTACAATTTCTCATTGATAAGTGGTTCATATATATATACAATGTTCTAGTTTTTCTTTTTTCATTTTGTAAAAATTTATTAGTTTTTAATTTTCTATACATTTAATATATTTGAACCAATTGAATTTCAATAATGCTGAAAAGAAGTAAATTTCAAAATCTTAGTTAGTTATCATCTCGGAGCACACCACAACTACCGTCAGCTTCAGTTGATCAGAGTGATTCGGTTGTACTTTAGACTACCTGCGAGCCAACCATTTCCCAGATGTTTTTAGTATCCCACCATCCAATTCACCTCCAGCTATGGATCATTTGGTCATCCCTTCATCTAGTGGATATCGGTTAGTTACTATTACTGTTATGTATGTCATTGTAAAAAATATATATTTTATTAGTTGTTTAATTCATTTTTCAAATGGATAAAAATAACAATAGAAGATATATAAATATGAACATGAAATATGTATGAGACCTTAAGGAATTCAATTTTATCATTCCATTTGATGAGTTTGGGGTGCCTACTTATGATGTTTCCAGAATCTATGGGCAGATTATTAGGCAGCTTATTTGTGATACAATGAGCCTTCCCATTAATTATAAATATTGGAGGCATAAACCTACAACATGGAAAAATGAGGTCTTTGATACCTAATTAAAGGTACTTTAATTTTATATTCCATGATAACTAATTTACATGACATGAATAAATTTTTTTAATATACTTATACAGTGTTATGTTTTTTATTTCTAGATGTTTTTTCATTTGGATGTCCCAGGCTCTATTTCATGCCCATGAACTATGAAAAAATTACGAAATAAATGGTGAGATTTTAAATGGATATTATGACATGATTTTAATGAAATATCATTGAGCTCATGATAGATGTATGAGAAAGTGTGTGAATGAATTTCTCAGGTGAAATGGAATTCTATTTTCGATAATAATAGAGATGTATCTCATAAGGTAATTGTATAATTTAGAGTATCATAATAACATACACAAAATAAAATTATAATTTTTATTAATGTTGTTATTTTTTGTAGGAATTATTGAAAAAAAATACTATGAATCATAAGAAATAATTCATTCTTCATATCAGCTTGTCTTAGAGTTTTTTTAGAAAAAGAATAAATTTGCTTTGTATGTTATTCATTATAATTTATATAATTTATTATATGTAAAAAAATTTCAAAATTTTTTATATTTTTTATAAAGGATAATGAATTAGGTTACTCTGTTGGCCATACATATACGTGGTTTAAATGGCATAGGGAATCTAATGTCAGTTTTGTAAATGGCCCAACCAAATATGTTAGAGTAAGTATTTTTCATTATCATTTCATGTTATTTCATTACTATAAAAAATAATAATGAAAAATATATTATAACAAAAAAAATCCATAAACCCAATTAAATGGGGCTGGATACATGGATAAAATGATGCAAATTTAGCACAGTTTGATACATATAGAAAATCCTAATTAATTGGGTTTAAGGCTTATTTGTTGTTATAATTTATTTTTCAATATTATGTTTTTATAGTAATGAAATAACAATACAATGTAATAAGAAATTTATTAATTAGATAATATTATGAAGTTCAAATAATTTAAAAAATAATTGTTAATATTTTTGTATTAATTGGTTCAAATTCAAGAAATATTAGATGTGAACCCTTCAAAATAATCATCAGTTTAACAGAATGATGAAGTTCCAATTGTTATAGGGATGGAAAATCTCATACTTGCATAGGTGTTGGGTTCTGGGCCAACTCCATCTGTTGTCTTTGGTAGGGAATTATCATCAGTTACTACTACACCTAGTGGGGGTCCGAGTAACGCTATTGATAGGGAATCACAAAGATAAATTGCATGGTTGAAAGGAATAGTGTGAGAACTGGACTCTTATAGGAAAACATAGGATCAATGGTGAGAGAAAATGGAAAATGATTTCGTTTTTATATTTCAATGGATTACTAGAACGATGCCCAAGGAAATTTCTATATTTATTGCTTATCCTATCAAGGTAAATTCTAAATTTCATAGATCATTCACACATTTTTAAAGAACACATACAACTTCTTAAATAAAACTAAAAGGACACTTTTATATTGAAAACATGATCTTCGAGTCATACTGATAACATCTTGCGCTGGATTGACGTGTGTTTGATTCCTACACATAAAAAATAAATTATATATTTTTATCCTTAAGTTTGAAAATAATTCAACATCATTTTCTCAGTTTTGACATAGTAAATAGTTTGTAACGGTACCAAAGCCTTTAAAAACATGTGTGTGTGTGTGGGGGGGGGAGGGGGGGGGGTCAAAATAGGAATAATATTCCATATCAACATAAAATTAGAAGAAAATCACTGTGGATTTATTTTTGAATTGTAGGAATAAATAACACATCATTTCGAGTTATAGTTTTCCTGAGATGCTTGTAAATGTATTGTTAGTGTCTTAAAACACCAAAACATGTGTGTAATGGTTCAAACCATATAAAACGATATCATATTGACATTAAATCATGAGAAAAACACCATTGAATTATTTCTGACATGTACTCATATAAAAAATAACAATTAGGCTTGCGGTGTAGTCAAAATGTCTTTGTAAATTGTTTTTAAAGGTATTAAATCCTTTAAAAATGCATGATATGGGGTCAAAATTAGAAAAATGATGTTGGATTTCCATGAATTTAGAGGAAAATAACCATGGATATTTTTTGAAATGTAGGAACCAAAAACATGTTATTCCAAGCTACAGTTTTCCAGGGATTCCTCTAAATGCATTTTTAGTGTTTTAAATTACTTAAACATGTGTATAATATTCCAAACCAAAGAAATAAAACCTTATATTGACTTGAAATCATAAAAAAAACCACCATTTAATTATTTTTTACACATAATCATAGACAAAATATCATTCCAGCATGCAGTGTGGTTGTAATGACTTAGTAAATAAATTTTATAGGCATCATAGCCTCTAAAAATGTGTTTCGGGGTGTCACAACTAGGAAAATTTCATCATATTTACATAAAACAAGATAGGAAAAAAATTGTTTATTGATTTTTGAAATGTAGGACCTGACGATATGTCATTATGTGTTACAAATTTTTTTCAATGTTCATAACTGGGTTTTTAGTGTTTTAAACCACATAAAAATGCATGTAATAAACAAAACAATAGGAAAAGACCTAAGATTGACATTAAGACATGAAAAAACCAATTTTTTGTTATTTATGATGTGTATTCATAGATAACACATCAATCTGATATGCAGTGTGTTCAAAATGGATGGTAAAATGTTTCTAAAGGTCCCAAATCCATTAAAAATGTGTGTCAGTGGGTCAAAACTAAGAAAACATTGTCATATTCTCATGAAATTATATAAAAATAATATATATTAATTTTTGAAAGGTAGGAACTGATAACATGTCATTATGAATTATGGTTTTCATGGTATTCATGTAAACACATTTTTAGTGTTTTAAAAGAGTAAACCAAGAATATAATGGTGAAATCCATATAAAAATAACTTATATTGAGGTCAAATCATGCTAAGTTAACCACTGAGGTATTTTTGACGTTTTTCATAGACAACACATCTATCTAACATGTGGTGTTGTCGGAATGACTCAGTAAACGATTTTTAATGATATTGAATAATTAAAAAACATGTATGTGGGGGTCAAAACTAGTAAAACATCAGTATATTTCTATTAAATAAATGTAAAACAATCATAGAATTATTTTTGAGATGTTGGAACCAACAGAACATCATTCTGAGTTATTATTTTCCAGGGATGGCCGTAAATGTGTTTTTTGTGTTTTAAAACACTAAAATGTGTGTGTAACATTCAAACAAAGAGATAATAACCTAATATTAATGTGAAATTACGGTAAATAAACCATTTAGTTATTTTTGACATGTACTCACTAACAACACATCAATATGATGTGCGATGTAGTTGGAATGGCTCGGTAAACTATTTTTAAAGGCAACAAAGCCTTTAAAAACATGTGGTGGGGGTTCAAAACTAGGAAAAATTCATTCTCTTTCCATGAAATCATAATTCAATAATAAAAGGTGGATTTTTTAAATCTATTAATAGATGAGATTTCATTTTGAGATACGGTTTTATTAGGATTCCCATAAATTCATTTTTAGAATTTTAAAACACTAAAACATGAAATAGTCAAATCCATAGAAAAAACATCAGATTTATATCAAATCCTAGGACAACAACAATTGTTTTATTTTTGAAGTGTATGTGTACTGTCAATCTGATGTGAAGTGTGGTATGAATGGCTTGGTAAATAGTTTATAAAGGTACTGAAGCCTTTAAAAACACATTTCGGGGGGTCCAAACCATGAAAAATGTAGTCATATTTCCATTAAATCATAGAAAAATTACCATAGATTTATTTTTGAAATGTACAAACCGACATAACATCATTTTATGTTCCGGTTTTCTAGGGATGTCTTTAAATGGATTTTTAGTATTTTATAACACATAAATGTGTGTGTAATGGTAAAAACCATAGAAAATTAATCCATATTGACATGAAATCATGGGAATACTAATATTGAGTTATTTTTGTTGTATACACATTGACAAAATGTCAATCCGATAAGGAGTGTGGTCAGAATGGCTTAATAAATAGTTTTTTAAAGGTATCGAAGCCTTTAAAAACATTTGATGGAGTGTCAAAACTAGGGAAACAATCATCGAATTACCATGAAATCAATGTAAAACAACTATATATTGATTTTTGAAATGTAAGAACTAACGCCACATCATTTCAAGTAACAGTTTTCCAAGGATACTTGTAAACACGTTTTGTGTGTGTTTTAAAACACTAAAACATGCATGTAATGGTCAAAAACATAGAAAAAGATATCAAATTGACATGAAATCATGGTACATCTATATTTTAGTTTTTTTTTATGTTTACACATCTAAAAAACATCAATATAACATGTAGTGAAATCAGAATGGATTGGTAAATAGTTTTTAAAGGTACTAAAGCCTTTAAAAACATGCATCAGGGGGTTAAAACCATGAAAACATCATCTAATTTCTATGAAATCATTGTAAAATGACCAAATATTTATGTTTTAAATTTAATAATTGATGACACATCATTTTTACATACGGTTTTCCTATGATTCCTATAACATGTTTTTAGTGTTTTAAAAAACTAAAATACGTGTGTAATAGTCTAAACCATAGAAGAATACTAGAGATTGATGTGAAATCATGGTAAAACCACTGTTAAGTTATTTTGGACATGTAATTGTAGAAAACAAGTCAATCTGGTGTGTTTTGTGGTCAAAATGGATTGATAAATTGTTTTTAAATGTATCGAAGCCTTTAAAAACTTGTATTGGGGGTTCAAAACTAAGTAAACATCATCATATTACAATAAAATCAGTGGAAAATGACCATATATTTATTTTTGAAATTTAGGAACCGATGTAATGTCATTTCAAGTTTGGTTTTTTCTAGGATGGCCGCAAATAGGTTTTTAGTGTTTTAAAACACATAAACGTGTAGATAACAATAAAACCCATAGAAAACAACCTCAAATTGATGTGAAATCAAGGGAAAACACCATTGTGTTACTTTTGATTTTTAAGTGTAGAAAACACATCAATTTGACATGTAGTGTGGTCACAATGGCTCAGAAAATAGTTTTTAAAGGTATTGAAGCCTTTAAAAGCATGCATCGAGGGTTAAGACTTGGAAAACACCATCAAATTGCAATTAAATTAGAGGATAATGACTATAGATTGATTTTTAAAATGTATGAATTAACAACACATCATTCAGAATTATGGTTTTCCACAGATTCCCACAAACACGTTTTTAGTGTTTTAAAACACTAAAACATGGTGTAAGGGTAAAAAACATAGAAAAAACCCTCATATTGACATGAAATCATGGAACGAACACCATTGATTTAGTTTTTAAATATATTATATGCTTTTATATCAAACTCTTTAAAAAAATATTAAGTAGAATTTAAGCATATTGCACTTCGATTTAAAAATCAATTAGAATTTTATATACTTATCCCATTTTAGTTTCAATTATTGAATCATTTTTTATATAGGAAAATTTATGTTTTAAAAGTGTTTTTCATGTTATATTATTTGTTTTATGTTAAAATGTCTTCTATTTGATTAACAAAATAACAAAATTTAGGTCCAACATTATAAATATATTCCATTTCTTTTCACTTTCTCATTTCTTTTCTTAAGTGTTATGGTTTTTATTGTAGGTGATAGATGTTAACCGAAGGAAATAGGTTGACCATTCGATTCAAGACATTATTTATAAGGCAGCGGTGCTAGTTCTTAGTTTCTTTGGTATGTTTAAATTTAATCAAAGATTATATTGTAATTCTGATTTATTATGTTTAGTTTTTATTATTATTGATGAGATTATGTGGTATTTTTCAATTAATAAGATGATGTGGAGGTAGAAGGATGCAATGTTGGTCATGGGGTTGGAATATATTGGGCATGGGTTGTTGCTGGACATATTTTGTATGTATATATTGATAATTGAGGTATGGGTTGACTGACATAATCGGTTGACTGAGGTTATGATGATTATGAATGTATATGTATATAACTATGGATGTATCTTGTATGATGTATGTATGATGGTTTTATTGTGCATTTATGTTTTAGTTTTTTACATGTGAATGTTTTTATATTTATATTTTTTTATTAAATACATTTAAAAAGTAAATTTTTTTAAAAATACTGAGAGGTGATTTTTATGAACCCCTGTTAAAAAAATAATTTGAATCATAATTAACAATGGTTAATGTTATCTACAAATAAACCTAACATCCACTGACATATTTATCGGTTTTTAGGTTCATCTTATCTATTTTATTTTCAACTTTTTTTAAAAAAATCATTGTTAAATAAAATGAAAATAATTGCTAAATTCTAAAAAAAATCACATAAAAAACCAGCACTAAATGAATCAAACTACTATGAAATGACTAGCGAACATGCAATACATGGAGATTTTAGTAACCACCGCTAAATAATTAGGCAAAGGATTAAACTACTTCCACTAGAAGAAAAACCAACTACTAAGAACAATATTTTTTGTAGTATGAAGTCTTTTTTTAATGGTTTTTGTAATTCCTTCACCTGAAATGTCAGGTTCGAACCGGAGTGCTACAAGACCTCTTGTATGCCTCCCCGCACACAAGAGGTTTCGTGACTAGCAGTGAGGGTCTATGCCCATCAGTGGGGAGACTATACCCATAGTATCATGTTATAATACAAATAATACATAATAAACAATAAAAAAGAAACTAGAGTAATTATGAGGAAACATAATGATGAGACCCATTTCATATAATAATAAATTGGATTCTAAAGTGGAAATCCAAACTAGAGTATTAATAGGAAGACAAATAAATAAATAAAACATCAAGGTCCTCCGGAGTCCATCTCGACATACTACCATCTCCATTCTCATTTGCTCAGCCATCATCCACAGGTCCCTTTTCCTTATCCAAATCCCTAAACATAATGTATAAATGTGTATCAATATCTTTATGAAATGTGTGAGTAATAAAATTCAGTAGGACAGTACTAATTCATCCTTAACAAGTGTGAGCATGTTTAACAAGTGTATTCAGTGATAATAATAAATGAAAAATAAATCATAAAAACTAAAATAACATAATGAGTGGTTATTCATTAACCAAGCTTCTACAACCCCCTACTGTACTTACTTCAACTCCATGTTAAACAGAAAGTCAATATATCGAAAGTTATCAAGATATGGCCATGAGACTAGCGATAATACTTCATGGAATTGTGTGTACGTACTACTCGACATCCTCTAAGCTCGAACATTTGACTTCTGCTCCCACATCTCCTCTTGGATCTATCCATACTACCAAAGGATCAAGAAAAGTGGCACCTTATCATGGTTCCGGGAGTAGTGGTGGCATGTGGTGGTGGGAAATATATTAAAACTTCTATTAATGTTTATATGCTCAAAACCAAGAGTGAGGAGCTTGAACATCAAATTTTTAATTAATTTATTTAATGTTATAAAAAATGATTACCTTATCATATGAATATTTCTTCATTAATGATGTTAATCATATGAAAAGACCCTTTCAAATTGCCTTTATAGCGCTATGAGGACCCGAGAATAGAATACCTCTATCGAAAATCCACACAAGCTCTGTTGATATCTGATAAATGTTAAACGATCTCTATGTGCTAGTGTGGGAATAAAATGTCTTGTGTTGTTCATTCTTGATCACCCATTCTTTAATCTTGAATAAATCTCTCAAACATCTATTTTTCCTGAGAGGGAGAGAGATAGAGAAGTTAAAAGAAAATTCATTATTTGAAACAATAATCGATTTTCAATTACCTTAACAATAACCATAATAGTATATTTATTGGGGTAGATTTTTGGGTATGATATTTTTTATAGCATTCTAGCCCTTAAAAAATACTAAATTCTTTAATAAACATCATTCCATATAATAATAATATTCTTATTATTATTCTATGGTGTGCTCCAACTTGGGCATCGAAAAATATTATCTAACCATATTTTTAATTAATATTATTTATTAGACATGGTCTTGGTCTATTCAAACTCTTCTTTTATTTATTAAACAGCTAAACAAATATTTAATTTAAATATTTCATTAATTAATATATATTTTTGACCAATAAAACATGAATAAAATTATACCTCCGTCTTGAGAATAATATTTATTAAATTAATTAAATTCAAATTTTATTTAATCAAGATCATCAGAAACACATAGTGTTTGACCTTCTAGAATCCTTTCTAATTGGCATCAAGAGAGCTTTCCTAAAGTCCAAAATTAATATCTAGAAATGAGTCAAGGAACCCAAGAGAAATAACTTAATTTTGAAATGATGAAAACCAAAAATTAACACTCACTATATAATTCAATCCCTTTATCATAATATCTTATCAAGCAGGTTGCACATCTATGTCACCAAAAATCCACATATTCTCCATTAATATCCAATAAATGTTAAACAATCTCTAAGTACTAGTGTGGGGTAAAAAATGTCTTGCATTGTTCATTCTTGATCACTCATTATTTAATCTTGAATAAATCTCTCAAACATTTATTTTTCTTGAGATGGAGAGAGATATAGGAGTTAAAAGAAATTTCATTATTTAAAACATTTTTCTACTTTCAATTACCTTCAAAATATCCATAACAGGCTATTTATTCTGGTAGATTTTAGGTTAGGATTTTTTTATTGCATTATAGCTCTTGAAAAATACTAAAACATTTAATAAACCTCATTCCATATAATAATAATATTCTTATTATTATTCTATGGTGCGCTCCAACTTGAGCATCAAAAAATATTATCTTACCATCTTTTAAATTAATATTATTTATTAGACATGGTCTTGGTCTATTCAAACTCTTATTTTATTTAATAAACACCTAAATAAATATTTAATTTAAATATTTCATTAATTAATATATTTTTTTGATCAATAAAACATGAATAAAATTATACCTCTGTCTTCAGAATAATATTAAATAAATTAATTAAATTCAAGTTGTATTTAATCAATATCATCTGAAACACTTAGTGTTTGACCCTCCTGGATTCTTTTTAATTGGCATCAAGACATCTTTCCTAATGTCCAAAATTACTATCTAGAAATGATTCATGAAACCCAAGAGAAATAACTTAATTTTGAAATGATGAATACCAAAAAATGAACACTCACTATATAATGTAATCCCTTTATCATAGTATATCATCAAGCAGGTTGCACATCTATGTCACCAACATATTTTCTTGGTTCATCTTTTTTTAAATATCTAAAATAAACACATCGTTACACCATGTACATGAAATTTAATGTAATGGTTCTATTTCAATCAAATGGATTAGATATTAGCTTCCATAAATATAAAAGGGATAAATCTTTCTTTAACTTATTCATTAATGACATGCGAGTCATTACAAGAACAATGTAACCTAACTTAAAATGAATATATTTCATCATGGTTTTCATCATAAAATATAAGTTCATGAGTTATAAAATTCATTAATGATAATTTTAAAGTCCAAGTACCATTATACATGCTCGCATATTGGAATATCTGATGACACCAAAATATGTGGAATTCCTACCAGTGATTCTTTCTCATAATCTCCCATATTTGGGATTACCAAGTGAGAACTTCATGATAATAAGACTCATACTCTTATGAGTTCTCTCACTTAACAGTCTTTGAACTATGTGTCCCATCATAGTACGTTATCCAAGAGAAGAACATTCTTTAAGAATATCATCATAACACTTCATGGATCTCAATATAACAGAGAAATTCTATGACCTTATCAATGTGACATATACTATAGGACATTGTAACATTAGAGTCTTACAAAAAATGGACAATAACTAATAATATGTTTAATTAATATTAAATATATCTAACATACTTGTAATTAATTAATAAGTAGCTAATCCAAGGACACCAACTCCAAGAAACTCTCAGGAATACTAGATCCAACTACCTACAACTTTCAGTCCAATTAAACTCACTTAATAATTATATTTATAGTGATTCAAGATTTTAGTCAAGGGGTATTATATATTTTCTTCTTTGGAAATACTCCTCACTAAAACCACACATCTTTTAAATAAATCCCTCAAGATATGATACTTCAAAAGTACATGCTTCTTCCGTTGATGTGTACTTGGCTCTTTTACGAGACACACCTCTACAATATTATCACAATAGAGTGTAATAGGATATTTACTATTATATACCAATTTAAGATCTTGGATGATTTTTTGCATCCATAATGCTTATTTAGCTACCTCAGAAGTCACAATATAATGGACACTGCTGTAAAATATATGACCATAGCCTTTTTTGAGCTCTTCCAGCTCACAATACCTCCATTAAGAGTGAATATATATCTCATTTGTGACTTCATGTCATCTTGAAAAGTTTGAAAACTATAATCTTCATATATTTTGATGATTGGTTCCCCATATCCTCCATAAAATAGATACATATCCTCAGTACACCACAAATAATTAAAGATACTCTTGACTACCATCTAATATAGGTCAATTAGATCATCTTGATATCTTCTTACTACACTTTATGCATAGGAAACATCTATCCTTGTACATATCATAATATACATGAATGACCCAATCACGGATGCATATGAAATCCTTTCCATTCTATTTATTTCCCAATGTATCTGAGGAAATATTTTCCTAGATAGATGAATGCCATGTGACATTGGAAACAATCCCCTCATCGATTTTTCCATACGAAATATCTTAAGTATCTTATCAATGTATGTACTTTGACTTAGGCTGAGAAACTTCTTGGATCTATCATAATAGATCTTGATTCGAAATATATATTATGTCTCACCCAAGTCCTTCACAAAGAAGCATTTATTCAACCAAATCATAAAAAAAAGTAAGTGTGGTTTTTGATTTACTATAAGTAATATGTCATCAACATATACTATTAAGAAAATGAATGCAATACCACTAAATTGTTTTTTAGACACAAGGATCACACTCATTCTTTATAAAACCACATTCTATTATAGATTCATCAAAACTGATTGTTCCATATCCTATATACTTAATTTAATCCATAAATGGATAATGTTTCTATTTGTATATATTTTCATCCTTTGGAGTCACAACCCCTTCAGGTTGTTTTATACCAACATCTTCCTGATGGTTCCTATTAAGTAAGGTAGTTTTGACATCCATTTCTCAAATCTCCTAGTCACAGTAAGCCTAATTGTCAAGTATAATTCTGATCAATCTCCACATTACAACTAGTGAAATGGTTTTATCTAAGTTAATTTCATGATGCTATTTCAATCCATTTACAAATATTCATAACTTATAGGTACTGAATTTACCTTTAATGTATTGTTTCTTATTGAATAAACACTTGAAACCAATGGGTTTTACATCCATTGTAGGATCTACCAAAATGCAGACTTGATTTTGGTAGATGGAATCCGTTTTAATATTGATGAATTATTTTCATTTGGAAACATATGTGCCACTTACTACTTCATTTTAGGTTAAAGGATCATTACTATAAACTAATAATTAGTCACCATCCTTGGTGAAAAGAAAACCAAACCATTCTTGTTCTCTAACCTCTCTTGTACTCCCACACATTACTTGTGTCTCCAAAATAGTTTCTTCTTACATATGGATTTATAGAACCTGTTCCAATGAAAAGTCTTATGTACCTTGAGTCTCAACTTCATCTAATTCTATCTCCATCCCACCATCACTTTTAGAGATGTTTTCCCTCTCAAGGAATATGGAATGTCTTTCCACTATTACCTTTTTCCTAAGGGTTCATATTGGTAATATCCCATTTTTTCTTTGAGTTATCATATAAAGTCACATTCTACACCTCAAGGTTAAAGTTTATTCCTAAAATAGGCCTTAAAAACGATTTCCAAACCAAAAAATCCATGTATGAAAACATTGGTTTCTTTACAATTCATAAATGGTATGGTATACTGAATAACCTTAGTGATGTTTTTTTAAAAATGTTTTGTATTTGTAGAAAACTAATCTATTGAAAAATAATGGTTTTTGAAAAACTGGTGAAAGTTTCTAAATACTCAAACCTAAACATAAATAGGGGGAAAAGTATTATTTTTAGAGAAAGTTGTTTTATAGATATAGATGATCGGACTGAGCAGCACCAAACACAAAGTATCAAACCGTGTAGCATCGATTGGATATGTTGTTTGAATAACAATGTTGTTTATCAGACACGTCATTGGTATTAAATCCATTAGCACGAAGATCAAGTTTCATTCGACTCAGTTTTGTTTATAAAGTCATAATGTTGTTAAAGAGATTGAATAAAGAAAATGATTTTAGGAGTTAGAAAGTTTTAAACTATCTAACCTTCAGTCATACGATGATTTTCTAGTTTTTAATTTTAAAATATCCTAAATTGTCTATAACAATTATGATATAATACTTATTATGAAAAGGTGGAGAATAGGTGAAACCATTCATATTGTGTTTTGGTTGAAATGAAATAATGTTTTGAAAGTAATAGTAGTCATAATAATTTCATGTGTAAGTCAGAAGGTGCTTTTCCAATCTTGATGTTATCATAAATCATGAAAATTATCATGATAAAATGTTTTGAAGAAATGGAGGAATCATAATGATTTTATTAGTTATAGTAATCATGAAAATGTTTTCATCAGATTCAGAAGTACCAAGCATAGAAGTTTTTAGAAGTATGAATGAGTTATAGCTAGTGAGGTTTGAAGAATTTCAAGGTTGTAGAATGCAGTTTCCATCATAAGGAGAATTCCGTCGTTATGAGGATTCTATCAGACTAAAGCTAAGGATGTTCCATCCGAATAACTAAGAGGAGGAAATTCAATCAGAATAACTCCAAGGAGGAAAGTCAATCACAATGACTTTGAGAAGGAAATTAAATCAAGATTGACTGTGAGAATAAATGTCAATTAGACTAACTCTAAGAGAAAATTCAACCAGACTAAATCTGATGAGGAAAGGCAATTCAAAATGAGATGAGGATGTTCCATCATAATGAGTTAAGGAAGATCCATTTTAATGAGCTAAGTAAGTTACGTCATAATTATCTAATTAAGTTCCATCATACCAAAGAAAATTTAGGATGTTTGATAATAAT
The DNA here is from genome assembly GCA_963277665.1 of Viscum album. Classification (NCBI taxonomy): domain Eukaryota; kingdom Viridiplantae; phylum Streptophyta; class Magnoliopsida; order Santalales; family Viscaceae; genus Viscum; species Viscum album. Next base: position 989,777,687 of record OY728148.1, on the reverse strand, counting down.
AATTACATATAAGACTCAATAAGATTTCAACAAATTTGTGAAGAGTTTAAGTGGTTAAAATTCAAATTCAAATATGCATAGATCATGAAGTTTTTGAATTTAATTAATTTGGAAAAGTTTTCTAGTTTCATGCCTCTGTCTTTCTGGGATTACTATTAAAAGAAGAACAATACATTCTTACTTTACATCTTTTTTATGTGACTAGAAACGGTGGAGCACTATAGAATTCATTTCAAAGATTTCTTTTTGGACTGGGACCTCATTATAAGGTTGTACATATTAATGTTTTGTTTACTGGACTAAGGAATATCTGACTGAGAATTTGAGAAGAGTTTGAGTAGTATATATGGAGAATGAGTTAATCTTAATGTTTCCATTAAACTAAATTCATTGGACTATGTACATTGAACCCATCCCCATCGAAATGAGAGAATCAGGCCTTGCCACATCAGAGTGAGGATTCCGGATAGAGAATTTGTGGATAAGATTCAAGAAAGTATTTATTATTTTATTTTGGCTCAGTTATTTGTAATAAAATTTGTAAGGTGATGGGAGTTAGTATAATAATTTCTACTGAGACATAGAAGCTATCTAGTGGGAGTTGGAACGAGTTGTATTCACTTATTCATTATAGAGAATTCATATAGACCCACATGAGTTTATATGTAAATGATGTGGGTTCTCACACCGAGGAAAAACATTTTAAATCTTAATTGATTTACTTGGTTTCCTACATTTTCAAAAATGGGTATTTACTAAAAGAAAATAATGATATAAACGTTAACAGGTTTCAAGGGTTATGTTTTTTAATAGTATTGAAACTTATAAAAGTGACCAACTAATTAAACCCGTTTCTAGGTTGTTATTTAATCCTTTGATACTTTAATTGGTATCATAGGGAAGTTTACCTTATTTAATCCTTATCATGGATAATATTAATTCTATCAATAGTAGAGGAATTCTTATATTTGATGGAAAAATTATTGTGGATGGAAAAATTAGATGATTCTATATCTCCTATATTTTGGCATATAAGTTGTTTATGCTACTAAAATTGGTTTTAAACCTATTAATAAAGATTCTCATATATTTTTTACTAATAAAATCAATATAGAAGTTGATGGAAAGGCTATAAATTCAATTCTTATGTCCTTAATAGAAAAGTTTTATATGAAGGTGATGGGTTTCAAAACTTCAAAGATTATGTGGGATAAGATGGAAAGTATATTCTATGGGAATAATAAAGTGAAGGAAGAAAAGATAGAAATTTGGAAAAGTAAGTATGAAGACATAAGAATAAGAGATGAAGAATCCATTGATGAATACTTCAAGAGAGTAATTGAAACGTTTTGTGTAGCATCCCAAACTTTCCTGAAGATGACTCGCGATTAATTTCATGTATTTATTTTTTTCTTGTTTGAGAATACTTGGGTTGGGTTTTACATTGGGGAGTGTTTGGGATAAAATTTGAGAAAATTGGAAGGGAGAAGAGATATTACTAGTTGGTGCATTGTTTTACCTAACCATGTGCCCCAACCCATCAAACTGTGCAACACTGGACATAGGAATTTCAAGGATAGCACACAGTTTTTCAGACCATGCACCCTTTTAGGAGAAATTGTGCACCCCCATAACAGAGGAACATGGTTAGGCTCACATTTTGGGTAAACCATGCACCCCTTCCCAACTAACCATGCACGACCTTTTAAATAACCCAAAAATTATATTTTAATCACTCAAACCCCCACATTAACTTTTATTCGACCCCTATTCGACCCTAGACGATATTTCATGATTTTGGAGCTTCCTACATGGATTAAAAGTCTTCATGACCTCTATTATTTGTTATTCAAAGACAATATCAAATATATTTACCCTTTTTAGTAAGAGGATCTCATCTCCCATTGTTTCTCATTCCTTCTCCTTTCTTCTCTTATTTTGGATAGGGGTTGTTATTCTTATTTTGATTAGATATATAGCATGTTTTTTTATCTAGATATATTATTGTAGATATATATATAGATTTGAGAGATCTTTATTTGTTCAATCTTGATTTAGGGTTTTAGATTGAGATCTTGTTATATGTCGTTGTGCTGCTCAAATTTTGGGGATTTTTGTTGGACGAACACTTGTCCATGAATCGAGTCAGTTGTTCTATAATACAAATCCCAAAGTCTTTATTTAAATTATGTATATGTATTTTATAATTTCTATTAGATTTTTTGAAATTGTGTTCTTCACTAAAATATTTTATTTGGTGAATTAATTAATTAAGGAAATGTGAAATTGGGGATTTTGGAAATTATAGATTGAGATAATTAATTGTAGAATAAATTGTGAGATATTGTGATTTGAGGATTGAAGTATTTAATTTTGTGATTAATTATAATATATTGAACTTGTGATTGAGATACATAATTGTGGGATTAATTATGGAATTTTGAGTTTGTGTATATTGATTAATTAATTGAAGAATTAATTAATGTGATTTATGTTCTTAATTAATTGGTGAACTAATTAAGGGTATTTATGTGTTAAATAATAGTTTAATTGGTAATGAAATTTGTGGTGTTAGTTAACTGTTTAATTGACAAATATAATTTAAGTTATTAATTAATTGTAGAATTAATTAATTTACATTATGTGGTTAATTAATTTTCAAATTAATTAATGTTATTTATGCTATTAGTTATTTATTGAATTAAATAATTGAATATTTTTGTTTAAATAATTGACGAATTGGTAATGGAATTTATTTAGATGTTTAACTGTTGAATTAATTATGTGTTATGAATATTAACATGGCAAATTAGTTTAGAATTAAATAATGGGAACATGTTCATTATAATGTGTAAGTTATGAATGGTAACATTGTTATTTAGTTGTGAAATAAAGAATGTGAACATGATCATTATAATGTGTAAGGTATGAATGGTAACAAGGTAATTTAGCTGTGAATTAAATATTGGGAACATGGTCATCTGTTGTGTGATGTATGAATGGTAACATGAGAATTCATGTATGAATTAAATAATGGTATCAATGAGATTATGAGATAAGATATTCACCAGACATGCTTCTAGACCCAGTATGAGACAAAGTAGGTATTGAATGATAAAAATGGAATTATGAGATATGAAATCCATTAGACATACTTTAGGCTTAAGAATGAGCCAAAGCAATCATTAAGGTACGAGTGTCTATGAGAGTTCGATGGTTTATGTTGTTAAATAAAGATTAATTGATAATGTGATAAGAATTTACTTATGAATTGCAATTATGTATTTATATATCTCTATACACTTTCTATTAATTATATATTGTTTTATACACCATTGGTGGTGGCCTACAGAGCTGTACTCACACCCTACTCATGCTGCCTTATTGGTACCCAAATAGACATTGTGTTGTCTGGTTACCTTAAGGGAAAAGGCCCATTGTTATATGGATGATATGGGATAGAGCATGGATGAGGGAACTAGAAATGATTCAGGACCTAATTAGGGGTGTCATTAGTGTATTTATTTTTTGGTTAATTTTAGACACTTTACATGTACATTGGCATGTCATATTTTCTTCTTTAGTTTTGATATTGTATTTAAACTTTTTGCCATCTCATGATACCAGTTATTTCAGGTTATGATTACATGTTATTTTGTTATTGTCTCTTATTTTCTTCTAGTGTATTTAATCTGATAGATGGGGGTATTGTCTCCCCATTATCGATATTTTATACCCTCACTGTTATTCGGAATCCTCTAGCATACGTGGAGGCACACCTGGGGTCATGTGACTGACCGACTCGAGGCACCGATGTGTGGCACCTAGGTCATGACATTACAAAGTGGTATCAGAGTCCATTTTTATTTTCTTTGTTATTTTGTATTACTATTTGGTAAAGGTAGACATGAAACTAGAAAGAGTCGGGCCTTGGTTATAATCTCATCCATGGGAGTAGCTAACCCATGTATGGAGGGGAACCCAAGTACCTAGGGTGGGATTTCTGTTATTCCTATTTGCTGTTACAGTTGAGTATTATTTAAACATGGGTGACACACTGGTTTTTTGTTGTGATTATTTATGTTAATTTTTTTTGAGTTTTGACTTGTGGACCAGTATGGCACAAGATTAGAGTTACATGAATCATTCTAGAAACTTAGGGTTATTGTGACATGCATCATTTTAGTAACACATAGACAACTGGTTTATTGGTAAGTTATTGATCATGAACTGTTTTTCCTTTCTTGTGAAATTGAAATGAAAATGGAACCTAACATGAAATTGAGAAAGATTGTAGAATGATGTAATATGGGAATAAATGGGTGTCTAAATGAGAAACTTGAATAATTAGAATGTGTTTACCCAGTTTATCTAGGACCAAGGAGTAAGATTTTTAAGGGTAGTGATAATACCTCAGTTTTGACTATGTGGTAGGGTTTGGGGAAATGACTAGTTGTTGAATATTGTATTTTACCATAAATGTGTTAATAATGTAAAGGTGTCATAAGGTACCTATTTGTAATTGTATAGATATTTCTCTTTGAATGCGCTTATTAAGAGGATAACATGAGGATATGGCTAGAGATGATCGACTAGTAGTAGGAACTAAGTCACCAATTGTGTCAGGTGAGGAATTTAGGGAGAAATTCCAAAAGAACATTTCCCACTTCATGAAATTCATGGGAAGAGATAGAGGGTGGGTTGTGAAGAGTATGTTTGATCTAAAAATGGAGTTACAAATTTAACACCCTCCTACTTTTATTGGAGAGGGTGGACCTGAGAGAGATGATTTCTGTGTTGAGTCCCTCGAGACGATAATTGACCACATTGAGACTATTGTAGAGAGGATGGTCATGTTAGATGATTACAATATACAAGGATCAGTGAATCACTGGTGGTATGTTTAGGTGTGGACTGTATAGTCTAATTGTATGTTATGGAAGGAACTGTGGGATAAGATTCTAGAGAACTTATATCCAGAGATACTGAGGTAGGAGAGAGTAGTGGAGTTCATGATGTTGACTTGGGTGAGTATTTATGTGATAGACTATGTTGGAAACTTTACAAATTTTCAACACTTTTCTCTAGCATTGGTAGTGGATGTGATAACTACAGCGAGAAATTATTAGGATGGGATTTAATGTGAGATTAAGTCCCAAGTTAACCATTTTCCATTAAAGGAGTATGGTGAGGTGGTGGATAATAATCTCAAAGATATGGGTAACCTAAAGAGGCTTCTAGTGTAGGAAAGTTGGTCACATTTTGATGATTAGAAGGTACGACTTCTTAGAGTAGGAAGCATTTCCATGAAAACATCAACCAAGGCAGTGGGAAATAGAGTACCTAAAAAGAGGGATCATTTGCATAGGACCTTAATCGAGTGATCTATCACTAGTGTAGTAGATTAAGAAACTTTTGAATATAGTTACCTTAACCACCAATATAGTTACAGTCTTGAAGAAATATGGGAAATCTACCAAGGTTCTATAGGACCCAACGATAAATGAGTAGTATGGGTATAGCTAGTCAGAATCATAGTGTAGGAAGAGGTTATTATGCACAATATCAGTCTTGCATCTGGAGTTCTACTAGGATAGGTGGTAAAGGTATTGTATGTGGAGCTTCATCGTATGAGCCCTCATATTATTAGAGTAGTGCATCACAGGAGACTTATACTTCATAACGGGGAAGTGGGGTAAGACTGTTGCATTCTATTCACCCTATGCTTGTGGATATCAATGTTGGACCACTGACAGTGAGAGGTTCTATTTTTATACCTTATATGATATCTATTCCCTTATTTGATATCGGCGCCAATCATTTCTTTATTTCTATAAAACTTGTTAATGGTTTGAGCCTGGTGATGGAGTTCGTGAGTGGGTTGTTGATGAAAAACACACCTCATGGTGTTCGGTCAAGAGACATTTTTTTGTGCAAGGGGTGTTCTCTTGAGGTCGAGTAGTATCGATTTCTATGGGATCCTTATATCATAGACATGTCAGGCTTTGGACTAATTATGGGTTTGGACTGGTTAGTATCATATTGTCCCCACATTGATTTTTACCATAAGAGAGTGACTGTTACATCTCCTAAGGGTTAAAAATATATTCACTGTGGAGAGTGGGATTTCGAGGCGTTCCGAGTAGGGATAATTACTCATCAAATAGGAGAGATCACAACCCAGGTTTCTAGTATATTTCTAGATAATGGCGGTCTAAAATGAGATGTCATTCCACACTTAGTGGATAGGTTTTAGGATGTGTTTACTTAATATTTCGCAGGGATTCCACCTGAGAGAGATGTTGAATTTAGCATTGAGCTCATACTGGGGGAAGAGATGATTTTTATCCCACCATATGGAATGACATCTAAAGATATTTAAGAGCTCAAGAATCAGTAGGACGAGTTAGAGGATAAGGTATTTATTTATCTGAGTTTGTCTCCTTGGGGTTCACTAGTGCTGTTTGAAAATAAGGCTAATATGATTTTCAGATTCTGTGTTGATTACCGCAAGTTGAACCAGATGATTGTGAAGAACTAGTATCCTCTCCCATGTATCGATGACCTATTTGACCAGTTGAGAGGATCTTGTGTGTTCTCAAAGATTGACTTGAGATTACAGTATCATAAACTGAGAATTCAGACTTCTGATATACCAAGGGATGAATTTAGAAGCAGGTTTGGACTATATGATTTCATCATAATATTTCTTTAGTTGACGAACAGACCAGTAATGATTATGGACTTAATGAACAAAATATTTAATCTGTACCTAGATCAGTTTGTGGTAGTGTTTGTGGAAGACATCATGGTGCACTTCAAGACACATGATTATTATGACCAACATCTTGATATCATCCTAAGTACACTAAGAGAGCATTGGTATACATCAATATATCTAAGTACAATTTTTTGGATCGATCCGGTACACTTCTTGGGTAGCATCATCTCGGAGGAATGTGTGTTGGTAAATATAGAGAAGGTTTAGATAGTGGTTTATTGAGAAAATCCCATGGGCATGTTCGATATCCATATATTTCTAGAGTTTTTTTATTATTATTATAGGTTCATTGAGGAAATTCATCGATTGGAAACATTTCTGACAGGCTTGACCAAAAAAGGGATAATTATTTTTTGGTTATAAGATTGTGATAATAATTTCTAAAAGTCGAAGAAGATTTTGGCATCAATAAAAATATTGATCCTACCTAAGAAAGGTGATAATTATATAGTGCATTTTGACACTTATAGGATTGTAATTGGAGTTGTGTTGATGTAAGGAGATCAATTTTTGGTTTATGGGTATTTGAAGTTGAGGACCCATGAACTGAACTACCCTACATATGACCTCAAGTTGGATATAATGGTTTATGTTTTAAAGGGTTGGGGACATTATCTATTGGGAATTCCTTTTATTGTATATATTGATCACAAGAGATTAAAGTACATATTTTCACAGTGAGACTTGAATCTTCGATAACAGAGATGGGTTGAGTATACGCAACAATTCAATTTTGAGCCTGCATATACGCCTGGAAAGGGGAACATTGATGATGATGCTTTGAGCAGGAAGAATCAAACTCTGGTGGTTCAGGAGTCTAGTTCTGAGTGGATAATGATGGATTTACTGGATGATATACACATTGTGGTTTAGGAGAGTTAGGAATAGATGAATCTCGTAATAGTTTCATTGGAGTATACATTATTGAGATAGATATAAGATATAAAGTATGTGGATTTTTAATTTTTTACCTTGAGGGAAAACCTTGATGGTGGGGAGTCACCTTATGATTGGATCATAGATGAGGATGAGGTCATCTATGTTAGTAATCGGGTTGTCGTACCTAAAAGAATGTGAGACATGCTGATGTGTGAGTTTCTTGCCTCGAAGTGGGTGGTAAATCCAGGTGTGACCAAAATGCACCCTGAACTACAAAGATAGTTTTGATGGTTGGAAATGAAAAATAAAATTGTAAGGTTTGTGACACGATGCTACACCTATCAGTAAATGAAGGCCGAGCATTAATGACCTATAGGTTTACTACCTTCATTGGCCACAATAGAATGGATATGGAACAAAGTGACCATGGACTTTGTGGTGGTTCTCCCGAGGATGCCTTAGAAGAATAATTCTATTTTTGTTATTGTGGATAGAATGAAAAAGGTAGTGAATTTCCGGAATATATGGGAGACTTTATCAGTGGAGAAGTTGGGATATTTGTATGGTTCAGTGATAGTCTATTGGCACGAGGTTCCACAGAATATTTTTTCAGACTGAAACTTGTGTTTAACTTCACAATTATTATAGGTATTGCGGATGGTTCTTGGTATGTAGGTTTTATTGAGTATGAATTTCAACCCACTGACAGATGGGTGGTCCGAGCATACTATACTAGTGCTTGAGGATATGTTGTGAGCTTGTGTTCTAAAATTCGGTGGGTCTTGGGAGAATCACCTAGCACTAGTGGAGTTCACACATACCAATATTTATTGGGAAAATATATATATGGAACCATATGAAGATCTTTATAGTAGGCCATGAAGACCACCTCTACTTTGTATTGAGGTAAGTGAGTCTATGTTGTTGGGACTGAGTCTCGTGTATGACACATTAGAGAATGTACAGTTGACTCAGAAATATATGGATATGACCCAAAGTATATAGAATTCTATGCTGATAGAAATAAATGACACCTAGATTTTATAAAGGCTTATCATGTACTCATTTGGGTGTTTCCTAGATTCAATCACTATAGAAAACAGAGACAGGGAAAGTGGTCACCCAAGTTTGTTGGACAATTTGTGGTGGTGTAGAGAATTAGGCTAGTGGAATACCGATTGGCTCTTCCAAAAAGATACAGTGCTACGTATGATGTTTTATAAGTGTCAAAACTTGGTTGGTATCACCCCAACCCTTGTAATGTGATTGATATGGATGATGATGATATTGAGATAAATTTTTCCTTTTAAGAGCATCTTATACGTGTGTTGAATCACAGTGAGAATGTGTTGCGGGGAAAGACCATGTCTATAGTTTGTGTATTGTGGAAACAAGGGAATGTGTGGGAGGAGACATGGGAAAGGAACGAAGATATGTGGGATAATTGTCCTAATCTTTTTGACTCAGAATCATAGATATTCTTGGGAGTGCAGTTCAAGGATAAGATGTTATAAGGTGGTGAGATTGTAAGATCCCGACATCTCCTGAAGATGACTTGGTCTTAATTTCAGGTATTTATTTTTTCCTTGTTTAATTGTACATGGGTTGGATTTTACCTTGGGGTGTTCTTGGGTGAAGGATTGAGAAAATTTGAAGGGAGAATGGTAGTGCATAGTTGGCTCATGGTTTTCCCTAATCGTGTGCCCCTGCCCAGCAAACCATGCAAACTTCGATAGAGAGGAATTACACTGTGGACACAAGGTTTTTCAATTTGTACACCCTATTATGATAAACTATGAACCCCCATAATATAGGTTCACATTTAGGTACACATTTAGGAGAAACCATGCTCCCCTGCCCAGCTAACCATGCATGAATTTTTGAACACCAAAAAATTAGATTTTTAATCACCAAAACCCCCATTTAACTTCTATTTGATCCCCATTTAACCTTAGATAATATTTCATGATTTTGGAGAATCCTATATGGATTAAAATACTTAACAATGTTTTTAATTTGTTATTTTAATCCTGGATTGAAGATCTCCACCCCTCCCTTTCAGAGGACCTTACCTCGCTTGGTTTCCTTTTCCTTGTCATTTATTATCCTATTCTAGAAAGGGGGTTTTATTCCTATTTTGATTGGATATAGACATTTTTTTGTGGATCTGGATCTATTATTGTAGATCTATATCTATATTTAAACGATCGTGAATGATTTGATCATGATTTAGGGTTTTAAATTTGAATCTCATTCTATATAATTGTGCTACTCAAATTATGAGGATTTTCATTGGGTGATCGCTCATCAAAGAATTGATGTAGGTTGTCTATAATTCAAATATCAAAGTATTTATTTAAATTACATGTATTTAACTATATAATTTTTATTAGATGTTTATAAATTATGTTCTTAATTGGATAAATTAATTTTTTGAATTAATTAATTAAGGAGATCAAAAATTACGGATTTTGGGAATTATAGATTGAGATAATTAATAGTAGAATTAATTATGAGATATTAATATTTTAGGACTAAGATATTTAACTGTGGAAATAATTATGATCTTTTGTGATTGTGATTGAGATAATTAATTATGGAATTAATTATGTGATTTTTAGTTTGTGGATATTGATTAATTAATTTAATAATTAATTAATCGTATTTATGTACTCAATTAAATAGAAAATTAATTAATAGGTTTTATGTGATAAAATAATTATTGAAATAGTAATAAAATTGGTGTGGTAGATTAATTGTTGAATTTAAAAATAGAAATTTAGATATTAATTAATTATAGAATTAATTAATGTATTTTATGTGATTAATTTTTTTAAATTAAATAATGTTATTTATGTGATTAGTTAAATTTTTAATTAACTAATGGAATTTTTATGTTTAACTGATTGTGGAATTAGAAATGGAATTGATGTGGACAATTAATTGAAAAATTAATTCTGTTTTAAGAATGGTAACATGGTCATTTAGTTGTGAATTAAATAACGGGAACATGGTCATTATAATGTGTAAGGTATGAATGGTAACCTGGAAATTTAGTTGTGAAATAGAGAATGTGAACAAGATTATTCTAATGTGTAAGGTATGAATGGTAACATGGTTATTTTTTTGGGAATTAATGAATAGAATCATGGACATTCTATTATGTGATGTATGAATTGTAACATGTGCATTAAAATATGAATTAAATAATGATATCAATGGAATTATGAGATATGATATTCCTCAGACATACTTTAGGCTCCAAATTATTTCATAGTAGGTATTGAATGATAAAAATGGAATTATAAGATATGATATCCCTCAGACATACTTCAGCCTCTGACATGAGTTGAAGCGGGGATTGAGGTATGAGTGTATATGGGAACCCAAAGGTTTATATAGTTAAATAAAGATTAATTCATAATGTGATAACTGTTTACTTTTACATTGTAATTACTTCTATATAAAACTAAATACACTTTCTATTGATTTTATATTGTTTTAGTTGTCATTAGTGGTGGCATACTATAATTCCTTAGATTTTCCATCCACTATTTTTTTTGGATACTATATATATTATTTGTAAGACCAGGCACTGAGACACTGTGCGATTCTGAGGAAGTTGTTCCTAAAATAAATGTTTGTAATATATTAAATAGCATGCACGAATAGTTTTCCTAAAATGGTGTTAAAACTTATAAACGTGTACCTGATCAGAAATATGATGGTACCATAGAGTTTAGAATGTGTGGTTTACACTAGGAATGAATTAACATTAGTCGTTGTGGGTCATTTGGTGAAAAGTCATCACAGGCGTGGAAATGAAAAAAAATAATTTAATAAATAATTTTATTTCATTTTTGTTGATGCAGTGATTGATGGACTTTAAATAGACTATTATGGAGAAATTCTAGCGTTAGATGTACAACCCTGGAACCATTAGAGAGCCATTGGAGATAGCTTTAGTGAATCCTCTCAGACGAATGACGACAGGATATTTGATCAATGATCGATGCAAAAAAGATTCAAAGGATCTCACCAAAAAGCACGACATGACCCCATTCTTCATTAGTGATCGATTTGAATCAAGGAAGGGCATGAATTTTTATTTTATTCATTCTTGTTCCTGATTTATACAATGAACATGAATCAATCAATGAAAATATTGATATGTGGTTTGATCATTATGTGGGATTAGTTTATTTAATGAGGTTTTGATGGGAGAATATATTTTTATCTTTATTATTCAGATTTTCATTCTAATAATGATGGATCAGGATAAACATGAACATCCATCAAGGATTGTTACTCCATTATGTTCTTGTTCTTTTCTCCCCCCATTCATCATTCGTCATGAGCATTCTCGATCAATCGATCATTGTGGACCTATTTCTTGGTGCAGCGATCCGATATCATAGATCTATGATTGGAATAGCCTGATAGAGGTGTTGTAATGGAGATAATGTAATTTAGATGGAAGAGGATACCCAATTTACCATTCATCAACACACAACAAAGAATGAAAATTTGAATCATTTTTTGAGTAGATTTGATGGCGTAATGCATTTTTCATAAACAAAAAGTATTGGAGGAGTTGGGATCTTCAATCTCATGGTGAAACGATAAGCAGATCAAAATCTGGAGGCATTGGATCATATGAGGGAGTAGATATGGGATTTTGAAAAATCTTGAACAACACAATGTTTAATCTGGATCTATACGTTGGGTGGGTCCACATGAGCTGCGATTAGGATTTCCATAGTAAGCTAAATATCACATGGAATGTGACCCCTTTCACATAGCATGTGGTATCACCTGGGTCACTCGACATGTACTCACGAATTACACGGGCTTTTTATATGGGAAGATTTTCACAGGCTAAGTTGTGTACCGGTACTTGAGAAGACATGCATAGGATGGTGACGTGTACTAGAACATGGTTAGAGTAAATGGGATACGTACACTTTGTGTACTACTACATAGACACAGTTTTATGATATGATCCATTTATATGGGAAAGACCCAGGTTCAAGGGACATTGAGTGTGACCCCTATTGCACACTATGTCCTCTTATATACATATCTTGGAGCCCTTGTACTCTATATCTTGGAAATTTTTTGTTAGGGTTTGTTACCTTTATCTTTTCATGAGGGTTAGTATGCACTGATTTTTTACTCCCGAGACAATGATCCCTTCTATAGTAATTCCTCGATAGAGTTGTTGAAATCCCTATAAGAGGCCCAGAGTGAGATCCACTATTCGTATTCATGTCCTAGGTGGAGTTCTTGGTAAAGACGTGACCAACAATGAATGGGATTCAATTCTCTACTTGGTGGGTTAATTCAGATTGATTTTTTGGTTTCACCCCATGGCCTTGACAATGATCCTCATCTATGTATTTTATTATATTCAATCTATTAGCATGCTCTTTCTCATGAAGAGACTCGATAAGAAGTACATATTGGACGGACATCATCAATGCTATCAGATTTAGGAGTTTGTTCTCTTGGGTGAGTGCTTTGTGGAATATTCTATATGGAATCATAGACTAGTATAATATGGTTGTGAATTACCTATAGAATGCGTGTCTTTGTTGAGTATATCTAAATATTCATGTTATATTTGTTGTAAAAATATACCTATGTGCAGATGAATGTATATCCTTTGTTTTATGTGACGCACGCCTATCATAGATCATGTAAAAAGAAATTTAGTTTTCCTAGTGTTGTTTAATGGATGACCAGGTTCGTCTCACTTGAGGAACTTTCTCATATGTTCACTCTCTTAATCTAATTCACCTAAAATAAATCTTTTTAATTCTTTTTTTAATTTAGGAAGGCTATTAAAATTAAATTAAATAAAATATTAAACTAACATGGAATGAAAAAATTTAATTAGTGAATAAAGAACATGGAATTTATGGGTTGGTTTGTGGGTTCCATCATTCTCCTTGTTGTTGTTTAAATAAATTTTGATAATTAAATTTTGTGATCTCATTCTTGAATTACTATAATTTTATTAATTGTTGTGAAATATTGAATGCATTTAGCAAGCTTTACATCCCCTCTTACATTAATCAAGGTTGATTGAATAACTCAATCGTGAGTGTGACGTCTTCTATGACCTGACTCAATCGTATGCCATTTCAACCACTGAATGGCTCAAATCCATCGTATTAAGATCTTGTATTCAATATATGGGACAGAACATATTTTATAAAATAATAGAAATGAGTTTGAGTTTAGTTTCCTGGGGGACTATCTCCACACCCATGCACGTCACTCATTCTCATCAAAAATGTAACGCCCCGACCCCAGCTACCCAGAGTCGGTGCATTAATTACATAACATTGGCATGATCACGAGAAAGATCAAGTCTCGAAAGACCGATTAGTTTAGTAGCCTTGGAATAACTAGATACATCCATAAATTTTTACATTACATCATAAAAAAAACATCTTGTCTTCATATCCCCTCATACTATCCCTGCAGGTCATTCATAAATTACTTCTTCATAATCCTGGGAAAAAAAAATTAAAACATTGAAAGGGGTGAGCTCGGATGCTCAGTAAGGATAACATTATAGCAGAAGCTTTCATAAATAAGCATAAACACTTAAGGCAATTTATAACTAAAACAAAAGACTTTTAAACTTGAACTTCAGCATAAAATGGCAAAGGTAAAATGAAATAATGCCATTTACTTACTCACATGGATATTCTACTAGTCGAATGATCACATGCAATATCAATAACCACTTTCATAATGATGGAATGCATAATGCCAGACTATCATAACCACATAGCCAAGGCCTCGTGCCAAGACTACAAATAAGATTTTGTCAAGGCCTTGTGCCAAGACACTAGTTTGTCCCATGAGACCTACCGATGCATCGAGGAGCTATAGCGGGCTCCACCCGTCACTTATTAAGTCCAATGCATTCCTCATATGAATAGGTTTAAGCATAAAATAAACATTCGTATTAAAACTAGCATACGAAATGTCAATACTTTAACCACAAACCATGAATGGTATAAAAATAGAACATCCACAGTCAAACATAACTCATTTGATACAATATGGAAGATTGTATTGTATCACATTAACCTCAATCATGAATAATGAAGGATGTTGACATAGATTAAAATAATCATCAAAACATTTTGAGGGAAATATCCCCCTTTTCATGAAATCATTTAAAAGTCACACTATTTGTCAAGAAGCCATTTAAAAATTGATTTTTGAATCAAAGTTTCCCATACCACTTTGAAACTTTTAAAAGGAGGTTTAATTTTAAAACTTTAATGTCCATATAAATAAATCCTTAAAACTATTTTTAAAACATGGACATTAATGAGCAAGATATAGAAGAATAAGTCTTTAAAACATTTTAAAATGGTATTTTGGTTAGAGGTTCCAACCAAAAGAGACACTTGAATACAAATAATTGTGGTAATCAAAACTTTGTAATATCATGAGAATAAAGGGATTCATGATATACTATGTCAAAGTACATTATATACACCACATAAAAGTGATTTGGTGTATATCAACAAAGAAGTCTCAATGGAATGTAAATTGAGATGAAATATCTCATAAAGGTTGTATCCTTAGGTTAAGGATAAATCAACGACATAATTATGTGTGACAAATATAAATACACTAAATATGATTGGATATTCAGTGTAAATCAATCAAAGGATATTCACACATATTCTTGTAAAAACAATACCAACGAATTGGATGTTTAACTCAACAAATGGAGAATGAGTTAAAATTAATCTTATAAAATTCATATCAATGACATGAGAATTATCAATGGTGTGATTATGTGTATCAAATATATATCCACAGGAAGGGGAGTGGAAATTATGACATAATCAAATGAATAGTGATTCCACACATAATCTTGGGGTAATATAATCAATGAAATATGCGTAAAGCCAAATGAGTGGAAATTGAAATTCAAATTCCCTTATCGATTATGTAACTTACGAAACATACACCCATGAAAGAAGAATCATACCCTGATGATGTAAATACCCATAAATTAAAGTATAATACACAATGGATGCAATCATGGGCAGTACACATACCCCACATGCAATAATTAAGTGGTGAATAATGGAAATCTCACGAAATTAAAAGTGAGATAAGAAAATCCCTTACCATGTTAATCAACTGAGTTGTATGGCCAAAAGTTAATAACCACCAAATGATTTACAGAATAAAATGAATATAAAGTCAATCATGATAATATATATCAAATGGCAGTACACAATACACCACTTTCAATAATTTAGTGGCGAACAATGGAAATCTCACGGAATTGAAAGTGAGATAAGAGAATCCCTTACATTGTACTTTTTCCTTGGTCGATGGTAGGTTTACCTCCTGTATAATGGTGAAATAATTGTTATTGAATAATAAAAGAATCATTTACTTTAATATGATATCATATATGATCTTTTATCATTGATTTGTTAATAATATTTTAGAATTATCGTCATTTCGGGTGTTAACGGGTTCATTTTACTTTATATTCTTTGTTATGTGAGACATATTTGTTATTAATGGGATGTATATTATTCATATCCATAATGGTATCAAGTTCTTAAACATCATTTTTAAATCATCAAATTACACGATGGAGAATGAATCTCATCGCGTTCGTGGAGACGGTAGTCCGTACGTACGCACGAACGCTACTTCCATTTAATTTTTATTTTAAAAGAATCGAATCCAAATTATACATAGGTATATTACTATTCCAGTATAATATAATATTTTATATATGTTACTTAAGTTCATTTACACCATCCTTTATACGTTCCATGTGTGGTATGAACGAGTCATATCATTTTAAGGGGGCGGTAGTCCGCACTTCCTCAAATGAAATTATCGTATGTATATACAACATGAAACGAATAATGGTATGAAATAAAATGGAATTACAGAAGCTTATATATAAAATATATATCATTAATATCATATTTAATTACAGTGCCATCCTAATGGCCACCATGAGAGGCGGTAAGATGTATTTGAACAATCATCGTTTCGTGAGCCGTTAGTTTGCCATCCACAGAAACATTATGTTCATCATCTATTAGATGGAGTTGTGTGAATGTGTAGTTTGAATCCTTCTTATAACAACATCCTAGTATATTGAGGATACTGGTGTTGTTACAAAAGAAAGGAAATAAAAAGATTTTGGGGGTTGGAGAAGCAAAATAAATGAAAATACTTTAAGAGAAATTGTTACCTTTAATTTAGGTAACTCACTTTGGTTGGAACCAAAGGACTTCTTGAAATGCTTTCTGCCTAAGGGGAAGCTTCAAGGAGGAGTAGAGGGATGTGGGGAGCTTATTTGGGCAGAGTTTGGACGAGCCAAGTGGCTTGAGAGGTGTGAGGAAATGAGAAGGTGGAGTGCCCTTTTATAAGAGAGGTGAGGGGCACCTTTGGAAAAGCTAGAAATATTAATTTATAATAAATTCATATTCGGTTTCCAAAGGCTCCAAAGTTTACTATTCAAAGGATGAGGTGGGGATAGGTCGAAAAAAACTCATCCAATAGAATTTAGACAGGTTTGGGTACTTATATTAACCTTATCTTTAAGTATTAACTCTAAGTTAATTAGTTTCACTTTTACAATGTCTCTTTGTATTTTTATATAATATGGTTAATAAACTTACTATATACATCCAAGCGACCCCCAAGTGGTCCATTAATGATTAACCTATCATAATATAAGTCTCTTGGCCGATCCTTAGATTTTTAGGAATTTAATATCAATTAATAATATAATATTTGTTTTAAGAACTCTTTTATGTCAATTTTGACACTATTCAATAGTTGATTTTTGTGAAACTCATAACAGATTGATTACTTCGAACAAAGTCAATTAAATCAATCCTAATATATCATATTATCCTAGAAAATTAGTTTAATTCATTAAAAGTTTCATATTATATTTATTTGGGTATTTATAATATCAATTATTTTAATTTTTCACTATTATAGTAATTACTGCATCATCATTGTGTCATAAATAAAATAAATTATTTAATGTCTAAAAATTATAAATAAAATATCATTATGTAGAAAACCTTTTTATCTTTCTAATGAATATTTATAATCTAAAATCCAACATATATAACCCTATGTAACAATTGTTGTTCTAAAAGATATATGCTTGTGTCATTTTTGTATTCATTTTAACTAAATTAAAATAAAGTGTCATTATCACTTACAAGTGGATCCATGGGGTCCCAAAATAGACCCAAAGATTCCCATGGTCGACCATGTATCAACCAATAGGGTTAAGACACGTTTTAGGGTAATTTATTATTATTATAATATTATTTTTTTTAACCCTTATTTACCGGATTTACCCTTAACCATGGTAAATAAAATATTTACCGCAGTAATTATTCAAAATGTCTAAAAATAAAAGTTACCTATTTACACAATTTTAACATCCTGATTACAAATATGGAATCCATTTTCCTAAATTCAAAACACAGAAGTGGCAGAAATTAATTTAAAATTAAATCCCGATGTCAAAACAAAAAGCGTGTTTTTAAGAGATAATAACTATCAAAAGATTGACACTCGTTTATGGTCGGTTTAATTGTAAAATTATGTCCAATGACCAACATTATATTAAATGGTAAAAATATATTCTAAATATACTTTAAAACCACTCAAATTCATAATTTATCACTATTAATTATTTTGATTAAAAAAGTTGTTTTTAATTAAAATTTAGTAATTTTCACTATTCATCAAAATATAAAAGTTATCTGAAAAGTACCAAAATTTCACCCTAGGATAATTTCGATATTCCGAATCCAAAAATGAAGGCCATTTTTAAATATAAAATATATATAATTTCAAAAATTAGGTATTACTATTCATAACAGCTAGTTTGATTGGTTGTGGTGTGTGTTAAAACTCAAGGTTGCGTACAACACACGCTACTGTATTATTCAAAGAAAGCGTACCGTGGAAGCTTGGGATGTTTCATTTTAAATTTTTGATGTCCCCATTTAGTCAAAAAGTTTAAAATATAGTATTTAAAAAGGGTTCACTATTAAAGTTGATAAAAGTGCAATACTGAAAATGAATTTGTTCTTGCATTATATCTAAGAAACTCATAATATGGATTCTAAAATTATAAGGATTATATAAACATTAAAATTTATCTAATACTATTCATAACCTCTTTTGAACGGCTTGTTTGGTAAGTCATGGTGTGCTTGAACATGGTGTTGCATGTAGTGAAAGTTATTGAATTATTTTGAAGAAATAACACACTATGAAATCTTGGGGTGTTACATTCTCCCCTCCTTCAATAAATTGCGTCCTCGCAATTTGAAATTGTTCTTCGAAAAAAAAAGGTTGAAAATAGATAATATATTTGTGGGAAAACCCACATCGGAAATTGGGTTACTAAAATTTAGTCTTAATATGAGAAAAAGAGAAATCAAAGGGTCACCACCAAATTATGATCTCGATTAGGAGAACATTGGTGGCAACTAGAGACATATAATTGGAGGAAAAACGTAAATATTTATAGGTGGTGATTGAGGTCATCAATCACAAACAAGTGTAAAATTGAGGTCCTTATAATCATCAATCTATGATGATTTGAAATACCATCGGTTCAACAAAACATAGGGTATTAGGATAACACATTTTTGACGTTTCAAAATATCTTAGTTGAAATCCCACATCGAAAAATGAATTAATGAGGCCTCTATTTAAAATAAAGAGTCGAAAGTATGAAGATTACCGAAAATAACACATAATAGGGTTCCATGAAGGAAAATATGGATATGGAGGAGAAATCTAACCATCAATTATCTGATGGAGAGTGGTAGAGAACATGGCTATGAAAAGGCCAAAAATCCCAAAGCCATAAATTTGTGATGATTTAAGGTACCATCTAGGACAACATTTTTGTTCTATGTTTCTTTTATTAATGTTGGGGAATTTATTTATGAGATTGGCTAAGAACATTATGAGATATACTTAAATTTTAAGTAGATTTTCATTCTTTAAAAAATTTCCACCACTAACTCAATTTTTTTTTAAACGATGAGTATTCAAGAAGACTTGGTCACACTGGAAGAGCTAGAATAAACTTCTATATAATCACATGATCCATGCAGGATAAACCATATATTAATCAAAACCAAAATGGTTAGTGAATGATCTAATGATCCCCCAAAAGGATATTCATTGAGATAAATATGCACTAATCTTAATTTCTAAAATTAAACCAACAATACCCCAAAGTTAAATAGATACCATTCAATAACCAATTGTCCTTAAAATCTTTTAATATAATCCAAACTAATACTGAAACCCAAAACATAGAAGAATTTGATTATGTAGTCTCCCATGATACATTGTATCTCCAAATTACATCAAATACTCTTAAAGTCACATACTTAAAAGTAATCATCACATATTCTCTGTTATAGGTTAATCATTTCCATAAATAACCCAAATCACTATAAATCAACAATAAAAATGTAGATAAAAATCCACCATTACTCTACAAATGAAACCTCATTGTATTCTATTTTCCTTGGGCATATAGTTTTCCTAACAAAACGAACATCTTCCAAAATAACATTTATCACTTAATCACCAAATCATTTTCCTATACCAAGGGTATTCATTTGATAAGACATAAGAACCCAAATCATCTTATTATTGATCAATAAAATCATTTAACAAAAAAAAATAGTCACACTAACCAGGGACTTCACGTAGTCCAGTGGTAGGCGATAAATCCCAATCGCACTTTGGTTGTGGGTTCGATTCCCACGGCTTTGTCCGACGCGATGGGTTGTCACACGGTCTACGTGTTGTCCTTTTTCAAAAACTATATTTTATAATATTACCAAAATGAGATAAATTCCTCAAAATAACATAATTTAACCACAAATTTTATATCATACTTTGCATTTTCATCCCAAATTATAATAACTTATCATTTTCTCAAACCCCAATGATCATATAAAACCAAATGGTTATTTATACCTATATCCACAAGAGAAGAGACAATTCTTCCTCAAATATCATTCTCACATGGCAAACTGCGGGGTTACAAATACAAGAGAAAATTATTCCAAAGCAAACCCATCAACAAGGAGTGATAATACTTTTTAAATTTTTCTCCAGCCATTTATTTCCACATAGCTTCTTCTTTGACCAAGAAAATATCCTATAAAATAGGACATTCACTCGGGTAATGGCCAGGTCCCCTACATTTACGACAAATGACTGTAAATGGACTCTTGGGACCATTTTTATCTTCTTCCATAGTACTCTTCATTTTTCTTCGGCAATTCTTCACTTTATGTCCTTCCTTCCCGCACGTAAAACATTTCATTGTCCCATTGAGACACTTTCCTGGGTGTCTCTTTCCACAATTCCTGCATGATGAAAATTGAGGTTTCTTTTCTCCATGGTCTCCATTGCTGGAGATCTTATCATTTATCACCTTTCTCTTCCTTGTTGAGTCTGGGAGTTGGTTAATATATATGTTGTTGATCATATTTTTGGAAAACTGATTTGGCATAAAGACGATATCTTTTACGCCTATCAACATTCCATTTTGTTGCTCATTGCCACCACTGTTCCCAACTTGTACATCATTCTCAAAGTCACTATGACTTCCTTGGAATCCAGCCATTGACTAAAACCAGAAGGCATTGTGTGAGTAATAGTAGTCGTAAAATCATTTAGAGATTAAAATGTCACCATATTCTCAATTTGAAACATATTAGGATTAACCATGGTCATTTTCTCTCATCTTATGTATATATTACTTAAATCGGTTTGTAAAGAAAATGTAAATTATCCTAAGCATATCCCCCGGGAGTGTCGTAACCAAGAGTGCAGCAAGGCCCGTTGTCGTGCACCAGTTCCCGTTCGAGTCTAGCTCAAAGTGGTGTTTTCGGGTTTTACCCCTAGGTACATCTGTGCCAGAGCCGCCTCTACCTGCTCGTATCCAGACAGGGATGTATTGCTCGGAAAACTCACAAAATATTTACAATACCAAAATTCTAGGAAGTTTTTTTTTATACTAATCCTCAAAGTTCATCTTAGGTCTACGTGCTCTAATCAGAGTTTATCTAAATCTAGCTACCAAGGTTTGTACTAAACTTCCACTGATACCAACTGTAACGCCCCGACCCCAGCTACCCATAGTCGGTGCATTAATTACATAACATTGGCATGATCACGAGAAAGATCAAGTCTCGAAAGACCGATTAGTTTAGTAGCCTTGGAATAACTAGATACATCCATAAATTTTTACATTACATCATAAAAAAAACATCTTGTCTTCATATCCCCTCATACTATCCCTGCAGGTCATTCATAAATTACTTTTTCATAATCCTAGGAAAAAAAAATAAAACATTGAAAGGGGTGAGCTCTGATGCTCAGTAAGGATAACATTATAGCAGAAGCTTTCATAAATAAGCATAAACATTTAAGGCAATTTATAACTAAAACAAAAGCCTTTTAAACTTGAACTTCAGCATAAAATGGAAAAGGTAAAATGAAATAATGCCATTTACATACTCACATGGATATTCTACTAGTCGAATGATCACATGCAATATCAATAACCACTTTCATAATGATGGAATGCATAATGCCAGACTATCATAACCACATAGCCAAGGCCTCGTGCCAAGACTACAAATAAGATTTTGTCAAGGCCTTGTGCCAAGACACTAGTTTGTCCCATGAGACCTACCGATGCATCGAGGAGCTATAGCGGGCTCCACCCGTCACTTATTAAGTCCAATGCATTCCTCATATGAATAGGTTTAAGCATAAAATAAACATTCGTATTAAAACTAGCATACGAAATGTCAATACTTTAACCACAAACCATGAATGGTATAAAAATAGAACATCCACAGTCAAACATAACTCATTTGATACAATATAGAAGATTGTATTGTATCACATTAACCTCAATCATGAATAATGAAGGATGTTGACATAGATGAAAATAATCATCAAAACATTTTGAGGGAAATATCCCCCTTTTCTTGAAATCATTTAAAAGTCACACTATTTGTCAAGAAGCCATTTAAAAATTGATTTTTGAATCAAAGTGTCCCATACCACTTTGAAACTTTTAAAAGGAGTTTTAATTTTAAAACTTTAATGTCCATATAAATAAATCCTTAAAACCATTTTTAAAACATGGACATTAATGAGCAAGATATAGAAGAATAAGTCTTTAAAACATTTTAAAATGGTATTTTGGTTAGAGGTTCCAACCAAAAGAGACACTTGAATACAAATAATTGTGGTAATCAAAACTTTGTAATATCATGAGAATAAAGGGATTCATGATATACTATGTCAAAGTACATTATATACACCACATAAAAGTGATTTGGTGTATATCAACAAAGAAGTCTCAATGGAATGTAAATTGAGATGAAATATCTCATAAAGGTTGTATCCTTAGGTTAAGGATAAATCAACGACATAATTATGTGTGACAAATATAAATACACTAAATATGATTGGATATTCAGTGTAAATCAATCAAAGGATATTCACACATATTCTTGTAAAAACAATACCAACGAATTGGATGTTTAACTCAACAAATGGAGAATGAGTTAAAATTACTCTTATAAAATTCATATCAATGACATGAGAATTATCAAGGGTGTGATTATGTGTATCAAACATATATCCACAGGAAGGGGAGTGGAAATTATGACATAATCAAATGAATAGTGATTCCACACATAATCTTGGGGTAATATAATCAATGAAATATGCGTAAAGCCAAATGAGTGGAAATTGAAATTCAAATTCCCTTATCGATTATGTAACTTACGAAACATACACCCATGAAAGAAGAATCATACCCTGATGATTTAAATACCCATAAATTAAAGTATAAGACACAATGGATGCAATCATGGGCAGTACACATACCCCACATGCAATAATTAAGTGGTGAATAATGGAAATCTCACGAAATTAAAAGTGAGATAAGAAAATCCCTTACCATGTTAATCAACTGAGTTGTATGGCCAAAAGTTAATAACCACCAAATGATTTACAGAATAAAATGAATATAAATTCAATCATGATAATATATATCAAATGGCAGTACACAATACACCACTTTCAATAATTTAGTGGCGAACAATGGAAATCTCACGGAATTGAAAGTGAGATAAGAGAATCCCTTACATTGTACTTTTTCCTTGGTCGATGGTAGGTTTACCTCCTGTATAATGGTGAAATAATTGTTATTGAATAATAAAAGAATCATTTACTTTAATATGATATCATATATGATCTTTCATCATTGATTTGTTAATAATATTTTAGAATTATCGTCATTTCGGGTGTTAACGGGTTCATTTTACTTTATATTCTTTGTTATGTGAGACATATTCGTTATTAATGGGATGTATATTATTCATATCCAGAATGGTATCAAGTTCTTAAACATCATTTTTAAATCATCAAATTACACGATGGAGAATGAATCTCATCGCGTTCGTGGAGACGGTAGTCCGTACGTACGCACGAACGCTACTTCCATTTAATTTTTATTTTAAAAGAATCGAATCCAAATTATACATAGGTATATTACTATTCCAGTATAATATAATATTTTATATATGTTACATAAGTTCATTTACACTATCCTTTATACGTTCCATGTGTGGTATGAACGAGTCATATCATTTTAAGGGGGCGGTAGTCCGCACTTCCTCAAATGAAATTATCGTATGTATATACAACATGAAACGAATAATGGTATGAAATAAAATGGAATTACAGAAGCTTATATATAAAATATATATCATTAATATCATATTTAATTATAGTGTCATCCTAATGGCCACCATGAGAGGCGGTAAGATGTATTTGAACAATCATCGTTTCGTGAGGCGTTAGTTTTCCATCCACAGAAACATTATGTTCATCATCCATTAGATGGAGTTGTGTGAATGTGTAGTTTGAATCCTTCTTATAACAACATCCTAGTATATTGAGGATACTGGTGTTGTTACAAAAGAAAGGAAATAAAAAGATTTTGGGGGTTGGAGAAGCAAAATAAATGAAAATACTTTAAGAGAAATTGTTACCTTTAATTTAGGTAACTCACTTTGGTTGGAACCAAAGGACTTCTTGAAATGCTTTCTGCCTAAGGGGAAGCTTCAAGGAGGAGGAGAGGGATGTGGGGAGCTTAGTTGGACAGAGTTTGGACGAGCAAAGTGGCTTGAGAGGTGTGAGGAAATGAGAAGGAGGAGTGCCCTTTTATAAGAGAGGTGAGGGGCACCTTTGGAAAAGCTAGAAATATTAATTTATAATAAATTCATATTCGGTTTCCAAAGGCTCCAAAGTTGACTATTCAAAGGATGAGGTGGGGATAGGTCGAAAAAAACTCATCCAATAGAATTTAGACAGGTTTGGGTACTTATATTAACCTTATCTTTAAGTATTAACTCTAAGTTAATTAGTTTCACTTTTACAATGTCTCTTTGTATTTTTATATAATATGGTTAATAAACTTACTATATACATCCAAGCGACCCCCAAGTGGTCCATTAATGATTAACCTATCATAATATAAGTCTTTTGGCCGAACCTTAGATTTTTAGGAATTTAATATCAATTAATAATATAATATTTGTTTTAAGAACTCTTTTATGTCAATTTTGACACTATTCAATAGTTGATTTTTGTGAAACTCATAACATATTGATTACTTCGAACAAAGTCCATTAAATCAATCCTAATATATCATATTATCCTAGAAAATTATTTTAATTCATTAAAAGTTTCATATTATATTTATTTGGGTATTTATAATATCAATTATTTTAATTTTTCACTATTATAGTAATTACTGCATCATCATTGTGTCATAAATAAAATAAATTATTTAATGTCTAAAAATTATAAATAAAATATCATTATGTATAAAAGCTTTTTATCTTTCTAATGAATATTTATAATCTAAAATCCAACATATATAACCCTATGTAACAATTGTTGTTCTAAAAGATATATGCTTGTGTCATTTTTGTATTCATTTTAACTAAATTAAAATAAAGTGTCATTATCACTTACAAGTGGATCCATGGGGTCCCAAAATAGACCCAAAGATTCCCATGGTCGACCATGTATCAACCAATAGGGTTAATACACGTTTTAGGGTAATTTAGTATTATTATAATATTATTTTTTTTAACCCTTATTTACCGGATTTACCCTTAACCATGGTAAATAAAATATTTACCGCAGTAATTATTCAAAATGTATAAAAATAAAAGTTACCTATTTACACAATTTTAACATCCTGATTCCAAATATGGAATCCATTTTCCTAAATTCAAAACACAGAAGTGGCAGAAATTAATTTAAAATTAAATCCCGTTGTCAAAACAAAAAGCGTGTTTTTAAGAGATAATAACTATCAAAAGATTGACACTCGTTTATGTTCGGTTTAATTGTAAAATTATGTCCAATGACCAACATTATATTAAATGGTAAAAATATATTCTAAATATACTTTAAAACCACTCAAATTCATAATTTATCACTACTAATTATTTTGATTAAAATAGTTGTTTTTAATTAAAATTTAGTAATTTTCACTATTCATCAAAATATAAAAGTTATCCGAAAAGTACCAAAATTTCACCCTAGGATAATTTCGATATTCCGAATCCAAAAATGAAGTCCATTTTTAAATATAAATTATATATAATTTAAAAAATTAGGTATTACTATTCATAACGGCTAGTTTGATTGGTTGTGGTGTGTGTTAAAACTCAAGGTTGCGTATAACACACGCTACTGTATTATTCAAAGAAAGCGTACCGTGGAAGCTTGGGATGTTTCATTTTAAATTTTTGATGTCCCCATTTAGTCAAAAGGTTTAAAATATAGTATTTAAAAAGGGTTCACTATTAAAGTTGATAAAAGTGCAATACTGAAAATGAATTTGTTCTTGCATTATATCTAAGAAACTCATAATATGGATTCTAAAATTATAAGGATTATATAAACATTAAAATTTATCTAATACTATTCATAACCTCTTTTGAACGGCTTGTTTGGTAAGTCATGGTGTGCTTGAACATGGTGTTGCATGTAGTGAAAGTTATTGAATTATTTTGAAGAAATAACACACTATGAAATCTTGGGGTGTTACAAAAAACCTAATAAAATTTAAGAATTTTACCATAGAATAAATGAAATTGACACATACCTCCCTTGAGGGATTTATGTATTTTTTATTGACAATGTATTTTTTTCTAGATGAATTTTGAAGGAAGCTTCCTTCCATGTATAACATCTCCTTGCCACCATAATGGGAGACAAACTCCATGAAATTTATTTAGGTAGTGCATATATATGTACTACTTCATAAATATTTCTAATAAACTCCTTTGTAGGTGTGTAGCCTGATTTATACATCCGTTATGGAGGTGGGGTCCATGCTATTATCCCAGAAAATTTCCAAACATCAATGATATTTTTGGGCATTTAGATATTCGAATAAGCCTCTTGTCTAGAAGAAAAAGATAAAGGAATTAAAATAAGTATTCTATAAAAATAATCATTCAATTTGGAATTATATTTTTATATATATGACCAAAATACCCTTGACCTAAAAATCTGTTAAAAATCCAGAATTTAAACACATTTCACATTTTACCTCAAAACACACCATAAATCCAAAATTGATCCATATAATCTCAAATCAAAAAAATTGGAGGGTTAAAACAGTTGAAATTAAAATAAAAAATGTGGAAAATATTAGTTTTATTGGTATTATTTTTGGTTTTAGGGTGATCTACTATGTATTGTTATACACACCAATACATGGGGTTTTCCTTCATGTGTCGTGTCTTGTGTAGAAGATTGAAATTTTGATAGATTCTTTGGAGGACCAAGACCAGACGGTGCTTAGTGATACCAGAATAACTGAGGTGTGCTCCAACATCTTTCTGAAAGCAATCCCAATACTTACTTTTAGGTTGTAATTTTTTTTTTCAAACTCTTTGTGGTGGGCTTGTATTTGGCCCTAATTACATTATATTACATCCTTTTAAACTCTGGTTATGCAATTTGGATGTATGAATGCATGGGTTTTCAGTTGTTTTTATATTTCATCATTTTATAGGCTTAGAGATGTGTGTTTCTGTACAGGTACTTATGCTAAGGCCTCTCATGTCAGTGATTCACCTTCTCAGTGCTAGTCACTAGCCCCTAACCTATTTGAGGTGGGATTAGAGAGCCACGACATGGGCCCCTCTAGGAGGGGGCATGACCCACACTGAGTTTTACTCACACCCTACTTGGGCTACCTGATCGGTACTTGAATAAAGATTGTGCTTTATAGAGAAGTTAATAGAAAATAAATTGTGTTAGATCATTGATATGGGATGGAGCATGGATGAGGGAACCAGACACTATTTAGGACTATCTTGGGGGATTCGTCAATGTCTTCATTTTGGGTTTCATTTTAGACACTTTACATGTACATTGGCATGACATATTTTCGTCTTTAGTTTTTGATATTGTATTTTCATTTTTGGTTATCTTGTGATAACAGTTCTTTAAGGTTATGATTACATGTTACTAATATATTGTTTATTATTTTTTGAGGGTGTATTTACTCTGATAAAAGAGGGTAAAGTCTCCCCATGATCAATATATCAGACCCTCACTACTAATCAACGTCCTCTGACATATGGGAAGGAATACCTAAGGTCATGTGACTGACAGATTGGAGGCACTGGTGCGTGGAACCTGGTCTGAGATGTTACAGTTTTCAATATTAGAAGTTTTGGAGATTTCTTGTAATATTTAATAATTGTGAAGAAAACCATGTGAATATTTCCAGATAGGTTTGATTCTAAAATTTTATCTTTATAAGATAAAGCTGATTTATCTCTTGATGAATTGCTTAAATTTATTATTACTTATGAAATGAGAAAATATCCAATGTTAAAAAAATATTAAAGATGAAATAGATTTTTAATCAATTAGAAATATGATAATTCAAGATATTGGACATGAAGATCCTTGCTACTTTTAAGATAAAGATGATGATAAGTTGAATGAAAAAATCATGTCTCTTATATCTATGAACTATAGTAGAGGAAGATGAAATTATGGTGGTAAACATACTCTTAAATGTTTTGATTGTGGTGGAATTAGACACATTACTATGTATTTACCTAATAAGAATGTTGGTGAGTATCGAGAGTATTATGATGAAACACCTTAATGAAATAAGTGAAACAAAAGTTCTAAATAAGAAAATTCATCCAAAAAACACAAGAATATGTTTACTAGAAAAAAAACAAATATGATAATTAATAAAGTTGAATCATACTCAACTAAAAACCATCCTTCAATATATGAATGTTCAAAAAAATTATAACCTTCATTTCAAAATTTTATAAAATAAAATATTCCTTAGATATTGAACAAGGTGGTGAAGAATCATATAGAGAGTATCAACTCAAAACATAACATGTATTATGTATTGGGAAATACAGAAATCTCAAGCAAGAAATTAGTGTAATGAATAAATATTGTGAAGCATTTTATAATGTAAGAAATTATTTCATCATGTCTTAGGAAGAATACATTCAAGAGTTCATAAGTTACAAACTAATAATCACTAAACATGGAAGGATGGTTGAAGATCTCAACAAGAAATTGGAATATAAGGAAAAAAGAAGTCAATAAGATTCAATATACACTTATTTATTCTCTAAATACCTTGAGAAAGATGAATGACAACATTAAAAAAGCTTTAGTAGTAAAATATAAGACTTATAAATTTGTTGAGAATTCTCAAATAAAGAATTAGGTGAATTCCTCACACACAAAAAACAATGTTTCATCTGATTTTTCAAACATTTTAAGTAATAAGAAAATTAATAGGAAAGTTTGGGTAGATAAATAATGAGATAAACTTATCACATATACAAAATTTAAAACTCACTTAGAAGGAAATATGGTATACACCCAGAGTATGTTAGGGTAGGAAGTATTTATCAACCTCAAATTTTTTTTACAGAGAAAGATCATACTTCAATAAAAAATTAAGATTTGATGGATTCTATTCGTGCTATATATTATATGGGCACATGACTTACAATTTTAGGAATAACATATCACTTCCCAAAATAATATTTGAATAGAGTGGAAGAAATAGTGAAATTAAGATGAATAACATTCCAAATACATAGGAAGTTAGAAAAGAAAAATCACAAGAAGGTAGAAACATTCCAAAAAACAATTTAAATGTATGGAATATGTTTATGGAATATGTGATTTGGCTTTTCATCTTGTCAAAAGATGTATGAAACTCCTTCTAGAACATGTTTCTTATGGGAGATAATGAAAAGGAAGCCAGGATGAAGAAAGTTGTGGAAATATTTTTTTGTTGAGACTGCCTTAAAAGAATATAAAAAAGAACAAACCATGGATACATGATAGTGGTTGTTCTTCGTGCATGATAGGTGATTTGAAAATCTTGAAACCTATTGAAAATCTTGAAGGAGGTTCTATTACCTTTGGGAATAATATTTCTTTAAAAATCATAGAAATCAGAATTGCTGAGATTATAGAAGAAAAGTTGAAATCTTAGGAATTTTTATTTATTGATGTGCTAAAACATTATTTACTTATTGTAAGTCAACTTTGTGATTATGGAAAAGAAGTGATTTTAAAAAAATATTCATTTTTTATCAGAAGTGTGAAACATTGATATGTTATCACAAAAGAAAAAGAACTAGTGGAAATATTTTTGAAGTTAGAGAATTTAAAACTTTTTCCCCTATTTCAAGGTTAAAAATTTTTATAATGTTTTGAGTAGTGGCTGATCATCAAAATTACAATGTGTATCAGATAGATATAAATTTGGTGAAATTGAAGAAAAAGTTTACAATGAGAAACCTTGTGTTTTTCTACTTGATAAGGATTAAAACAAAGTTTTTATATTGAAGAAAGCTTTATATGGAAAAAAATATCCACATTCATGGTATTTTAAGATTGAAAATTACTTGAGAATGATGATATTTTCAAAAGTAATATTTTAAAGAAACTTATATATGAAAGATTTTGACTTTGTAACTCTAATTGTAATTATTCATGTCGATAATATAATTTTTTCTGGGGATGAATTAAATGTTTGTAAATAATTTTCTGAGAAAATGGAAATGAATTTTGAAATATCATTGTTGAGAGAATTAACTTTCATCCGAGTCTTACAAGTTCAATATAAGGAAAATAAATTTTCTTCTCTTAAGAAAAGTATGCAAGGGAATTATTACAAAAATTTAGAATTGTAGAATATAAAGAAGTTTTTACTCCTATCTCATTGAGGATGAAGATGAGTAAAGATGAGTCTGGAAAAAGTGTGAATTAGAAAGACTTGTGGAAGATAATAGGAATTATTCTTTACCTTATAACCTCATTCCTGATATAGTTTATGAGATAAATTTGTGTGCTAGGTATCAATGTAATCTGAAGGAGTCAAATATGTTGGCAGAAAGGATAATTCCGAGATATATCAAAGGAAAAAATTCACGAGGATTATTATAAAAAATAAATCATGAGATGAAGTATCATGGTTATACTAATATTATTGGGCTGGAGATTGTAATGATAGTAAATAAACATTAGGAGAAAAAAAATTCTAGGGTGAATAATGTGTAAATTTTCATAGTAAGAAACACAGTTCAGTAACCTTGAGAAAAGTGGAATTAGAATATGTTGTGACTATTCAAGTATGTACTCATATATTGTTGATGAATGTTCGTTTGGATGATTTGAATATAAAGGTTTGTAAACTACTAATGACACTTTATGTCAATCATATTGCAATTGATCTTTCTAAAACTCATGTCCAACATTCATGATCAAAACACATAAATATAATGTTTCACTTTATAAAAGTGAATGTTACTACTAGAGATGTTTTGTTGGAATATATCTCAACGAAGTATCAAATTATTGATATCATCACAATATAAAATCCAAAAAAAAGGTTTGATGAGTTGAGGTTGGAAATTTATGTTCATCCTCCTATAATGACTTTCTAAAACTTATAAGGAAGTCCCCAACCATGCTTTGGATTATATTGACAAAGGGGGAGAAAAAGTAACAACATTTTACTATGTAAGAAGTTTTTAAATATCTTCATTTTATGAATATAAAGATGTGTTTATCAGATAATGGGGGAGAGGAAAATAAAATTTATAGAAATATAAAAGTGAGAAAATATAAAAGTTAGGGGATTTTTTCTTACCATGGCCATACAATTTTTTTGATTACCAAGGGAGGGATTTTTTTGATAAAAAAACCTTATCTATTAGTGTGGTGTCTAAACACTCTTTTAATAAAAGATTTGTTTTGGTAAAACTCAAAAAAACTCGATTTGTTTACAAAAGTTGATTTGTGAAAATTTTCTGAGAGTGAAAAAAGTTATTAATCAGTGTTGTTAAAAAATCCGAATGAGGAGATTGAAGAACCTTTGTGATGTTTTTTAATAAATTTTTGTATTTGTTGATAACAAATCTTTTATAAAAGAATGTTTTTGAAAAACAAGTGAATGTTTCTGAATGTTCTAACCAAAACATAAAGGGGGAGAAAAGTTTTGTTTTTTTGAAAGGGGTTTTATAGACACAGAGGATTGAACTAAGAAACACTAGATGAAAAGTAACGAACTGATCACCACCGATCAAAGAATTCATCAAAAAGATAGAGTTTTTTATCAGACACACCATCAGTCTCATATCCATTGACATGAATTTCAAGTTTCATTGGATTCAATTTTGTTTAGAATGTTAGAATGTTTCTGAAGAGGTTGAATGAAGAAAGTGATGTTAACAGTTAGAAATTTCTGAAACATTCCAACCTTCAGTCAAATATTTCATTTCTAGTTTTTAATTCTCAAATATCATAAGTTTTATGTAACACTTGTAATGTTATCCTTATGATGAAAATGGGGAGAATAGGTCCAAACAATCATATTGAGTTTTGGTTG
Source organism: Viscum album (assembly GCA_963277665.1). NCBI lineage: Eukaryota > Viridiplantae > Streptophyta > Magnoliopsida > Santalales > Viscaceae > Viscum > Viscum album. The sequence goes on along the minus strand of OY728148.1, from coordinate 989,744,928 downwards.
TAAATAAAGAAGGTGTTGAAAGAAAGGGAGGTCGTAATACTTTCCTATATAAGTCCTATAGTACTTTGATAATATTGAAGTTCTCATAAATTAGGATAACTGTAATGATAAAATATTTTTAAGAAATAGAGGAATCATAAAGATTGTATTGATTCTAGGAACCAAGGAAAATGTTTTCATCTGATCCAAAGGTACTGAGCATAGAAGTTTTCAGAAGTCTGAATGAGTTATAATTGATGAGGTTTGAAGTATTTCAAAGTGAGAGATTGGAGTTTCCATCGTAAATAAAATTCCATCATAGTGATAATTCCATCATTATGAGGAATCCATTGGATTGAAGCTGAGGAAGTTCTATGAGGTAGAATTTGAGGAGGAAAGTTAATAAAACTGACTCTGAGGAAGAAATTCAATAAAACAAACTATGAGAATGAAATAAAATCAATACTGACTCTAAGATGGAAATTTAATCACACTGAATCTTAGAACGAAAGTTAATTAGACTAACTCTAATGAGGAAATTCAATTTAGTATAAGATGAATAAGTTTCATCATAATGAGATGAGGAAATTCCATCATAATTAGTTGAGTAATTTCTATTATAATGAATAAAAGTTAGGAAGTCCGAGATGAATTATTATAAAGAAAACATAAGAAGATTTCATAATATTTGTGAAGAGTTTAAGTGGTCAAACATGAAATTAAAATTTGTATAGATATTAATATTTTTTTAATTTTAGTAAGTGGGAAAACTTTTTTAGTTTCTTAAATTTGTCTTTTTTGGGATGCCTATAAATAGAAGAAATGTACGTTCTTAATTTTCAACTTTTTTAAGTGAGTGGAAAAAAGAAGAGAACTATAGAATTAATTTCAAATTTATCTATCCATATTGAAATATCATTAGAAGTTTGGAAATCTGAAATTTTTGTTTATTGTACTAAGTAAGATCAGACTAAGAATTTGAGAGGAGTTTGAGTAATGCATATTGAGAATGGATTCATCAGAATGAGTCTATCAGACTGATTTCATCAGATTGGGTCCATCGGACCCAGCCCAATCAGATGGAGAGAATCAGACCCAACCACATCATAATGAGGATTTTGAGCTGAGAATTTGTGGTGTAGTTTGAACAAAGTATTTTTCTTTTGTTTTATCTCAATATATTTTAAGAAAAATTTATAAACCAATAGGAGTCAGATTAATCATTAAAATTTGGATATGTAATGTGTCTAATGGGATTTGGCACAACTTGTATTCACTTATTCATTTTAGTGAATTTCTATAGACCCATATGAGTGTCTATGAAAATTATATAGGTTCTCACACTGAGGTCGAACCTTGTAAATATGATGTTCATTAATTTTTTTACTAATTATTCATACATTAGTATTTACTAAAAGATTATAAGGATATTAACTTTAACAATTTTCAGGGTTTAATATTTTCAAAATTGTTGAAACCTATAAAAGTGAACATCTAATTCAACCCCACTTCTGAGTTATTATTCAATCATTTAGAACTTCATGTACTGTTTGTCAATTTATTTGAATTTTTTTTAATATTTGTGCTACATTATTTTAATTAAAATCCCTAAAAGAATAATGGAATACTCTCATGAATAATCATTGATATCCCCATGTCCAACAAGACGTGGTTTCTCCTTTCACTTACATCATTCCACTGATGTGTATAAGGTGGAGTGAGTTAATATAGGATCCCAAACTCCGATAATTAATCAATGAATTCTTGATTGAGATATTGACCACCATGTTCTAAGAGGATTTTCATAATCTTATTACCAATTTGGTTCCCGTCTTCATTCTTTTAGTTCTTGAATTTATCAAAATAACCTGACTTATACCTCATTAAGTAGACATATTCATTTCTACTTAAATCATCGGTAAAATTTATGAAGTATGAGATTCCACCCCTGCCTCAATAGGAACGGTCCACACACATATGTATGAACTAATTCAAGAATCGCTTTAGACCTTTCACCTTTTCTACTAAATGGGGCTTTATTCATTTTACCATATAAATAAGTGTGACACATACCAATTGGTTTTAGTTCAAAAGAATCTAAATATCCATTTTGGTATAACTTAGTCTAGTGTTTTTCATGTACATGACCAAGCCAATGATTCCATAATTTGGTGTGGCATGAGTTATGTGAAGTAGTTTCATTATCAATTTCCATTACATGGTTTGTGTAATACAATATATACAATTTTTTATTTAAATTCACCGTACCATAACAAATGTTATTTTTATAAAAGAATCAAAATCCATTTACAAATATTAAAATAAATCCATCTATATCATGGTTATATATATAAATAATGTTTTTTGTAATGGATGAAACATAATAACATCCTTTCAAAACCAAGATCATTATATGATCCCATATTTTTCTAGGTACGTCCCACTCTGAGGTTTTCATTGAACATATTCTGTTAGGTTTTCATTTGTAAATAAGCCTTAGTGACTAAGTCTTATTTGATGAAAGAGAGATTTTTTGGAGAAAATAACATTAATTTTAGGAATTTATATATATTTAAATTAATTAATTCCATATATAAATATGTTAAATGGGATTACTAGGGTTTTCTATGAGTTTAGAAGGATCATATGTGGTTTGGTCACTTTTATAGAAGCTTTTATAAAAGCTATTCAATGAAAAATTATATGTTGTGTAAATGTTACATGACATGTAACTATTTATAGATGAATTACATGAACTAGTTTATGATGTGATGTGGTTACATGTCGTGAACCTGATTCACATTGTGTAAATGTTGTTCAAAATAAATATTAACCCAGGGCAAAAGGTTTTTCCAGCATAACTTAAAAATGAGGAAATACATGACATGAAAGGATTACACATCATGAATTCCTCATACCTAGTTGTTTTAAGTGTTTAGTGTACTTATGACTCTCAATATGCTTTATTATAGCCTCTCCTCTCTCCCTCATAGGGTGAACTCTAGGAAATTTTGAATTATCTTCCCCCATTCTAGATGTCCCATTTTGGCATTCGATCCTTGGCGAGTTTATTCACTTTGGTTTTCTTCTTCTCACCCATCATTGCTTTTCATTGTATTGTACGTATTTTGAATAGGGGTTTTGTTTTGGGAGTTGATCTTGTTTTGGGATAATATAGGTTCTTCTTGTGATCTTTTGTGACTTCTTATTTAATGGATTTTGTAATTAGAAGTGCTGTGTTAATCACATGTTAAAGGTATGGAGACTAAACCTAACCCAATGGTATATTTAATTGGGAATTATATGAAATATTTTGATTATTACCATGTAATGTTCACTATAATTAATAAGTTGATTTATAGTAAATCATGGATTGGATTCCTTTAGATTAAATAGTTGATGCAACCTGGATTATGGATACCTATTTGGTGAGAAAAAATTTGAGTAAAAATAACTTGGATAATTGTTTAAAGCATAGTGAGTATGACATGATACCCTAGGTGATTTCTTGATATAGAATCCCTTGGTATTATATTAATGATTATTGATATGACTGTTGATCATTTGAGAGATAAAAAAATGTTTATTTGAAAGAAAAACTGTAATTTTCCTAATTAACCATTGAGATTTATGATGTGATATTATGATATCCAGACTATTATTACTTGTTGAGTTGGTTATGAAATGATTATATATAGGGATATCCTAGTAGTGTTTAAATTATTATATATAGAATCCCAATCTATATGATATATTATTTCCACTATTTCGTTGTTCCTCTAATTTTAATTACTATGGTTTAGTTCCACTATGATTTACCAGGGGGTATAGTCTCCCCACTATAAATATAAGAGCCTCTCTATTAGTCAATATCCTCTAGCATATGGGGATGCATGCTTTACATCTAATAACCAAATCATTTTGACCATGTGAGAGAATATCAGATCGGGGTACATTACAAAGTGGTATTAGAGGATCAACTTGTTATTTTCTGTTGCTTTATTTTTTGTAAAAAGTGGAAAGGAGACTGGGATCTATTGAGACTTGGTAATTAGCTTTTTCATTGGAGTATCTAACCCATGTAATGGGAAAAATTTGAGTTCCAGGGATGGGATTATTGTTTTTGTTGTTCTCCTGTTACAATTGATGTTATTTCACCTTGGTTGATTTACATGTTGTGTGATTTTATTAGTTTCTGATGTTATTGTTTATTGATATTTACACTCATGGACCAGTATGGTGAGATATGAGTACGCATGCATCATGATAGGCACATACAGATATATATTTATATATTGACATGCATTTTTCATAATAGGGACATGTTTATTGAATGTGTTATATACTTTCCAATATGAATTTTGAAATAATATATCTATTATATTTGATAAATGGAATGAAATAAACAATTATTTCATCATAAAACACTTTTATTCCATTTTTAGAGAGACCCATAGTAATGGTTCTCTACTGTCATTTCCTCTTGAGGTTGAATTTATTTTTAGCCAAAGATTATAGGAGTGTGTTTTTCTTGTAGATAATATGACTCCTCATATTCTTCGAGTTGAGTTCTAAGAGAGTGGAAATCAGTTATATTCTAATGTAGATGAACTGGATCTTCTTGTAGCTCTTGAGGATCAAATGTATGTTCAACATCAAAAAAACTTCTTAAGGGTCATGCAATCTATGGAAAACGAGACTATTTTCATCGTGCCTTTGATGTATGAGTTGATGATAGATATTTAGGTACAAAATCTACCTATGTTCACTGGGGAGTGAAACTCCTAGGTTGATGAGTTCTAGATTGAGTCAATATATAAAATCTTCATGAATCTTGAGACACCCAAAGATTAGAGAAGGAGTCTCTTTGTGTATATGCTCAGTGGACCTACCAAACATTGGTGGGACATTCTAGAGCAGGATGGGAAGGAGGAGGAGTTATCTTGGAAGGAATTAGAGGTTAATTTATTGAGAAATTTCTATCCATAGATTCTTATGGATGAGAAGGATCATTACTTAATTCATATGATATAGGATAGAATATCAGTGATGGACTATGTTGATCATTTCACAAACCTTCAATGCTTTGTGCCATATTTAGCTATTGGTGAGATCTCTAGGGAGAAACAATTTCCGGATGGTATTCACTATGATGTTAGGTAATAGGTGAATGTTTTTACTCTGAGTATCTTTTTAGATTTGATGAATCATGAAATCATCACAGCAAAGAATCTGAGAGAGGACCTAAGAGGTAGCCAGGCTATTTCCACTAGGTAAACAAGGATCACTTATATTCGTGGAAATAAGTGATTTTATGACAGTTTTTTCAATGGAAATGACATGAAGACCAGTTACGATAGTGGGAATCTATCTTAGGATCATATTCCATTGTAGTGCATCAGTGTAGAATGTTAAACTACAAGAAACCTTAGTTTTCATACACCACTTTGGAGTACCATGTTTGTGGCAGGATGGGTCATCTTCATAAGTTTTTGTAGAACTTCACATAGTATATTAGTGGTAGGGGAGAAAGATAGGTACTAGAGTCTAGGAAGGACTCAACTACTCCTCATCAAGTATGTATCTAGAGTTCTATAGTACGTCTAGGTTGAGGCGAGAGATGTGGTATCCCATTGTAATGACATAATGTTTATTAGTAAAATTTGTTTCCAGAATAAATGTGTGTTGTATTATATTATATATTATACACATAAAAAATATAGAGAAACCAATAAAAAACTATATTAATATATTTTGTTAAATTAATCTTCAATGAAACCATTAAACTTCCAAACATTACAACTGGAAAAAAAATTATAAAATAGAAAAGCTAAAATTAGAAATTATGGATCGACCTCATCTACTAGAATTATTTTCCCCACTAACAACACTATATAAAAGAAAAAAAATTATAGTAAACCAATAAAAATTATTTAAAATGGAAATATAGAACCTTGAGAGGAATTGATTTGAATATTGAATGAAATAATTGAGTTCTATATATATAAGGTAATGTGACTATTGGAATAGTAATATGACGGTTGGAATAGTAACCTGATCGTTGGGATTAGTAACCTGACCATGTGAAGAGTGATTTGACCAAAAAATAATAAATTATCATACAAATGAAAGTTATCAAGATTAATTTATGTAAATAAAAATATTATAATTCAATAAAATAAATATAATGATTAAAAACCTCAAAGAAAATAAAGCATATTTTTAATAAACTGTATTTTATACTATTTTGTAAAAATCATTATTTTATTGTTAAAAATTATATTTTACATATATTTGATATTTATTTTTATTAAATTAATAACATTTTTGAAATGATCATGTTAAAATTGTCCTTGAGTGAGTTATTGGTAATTTTCTGAAATACTTCAATTTTTAGGTGAATAGTAAAAATATAGTTTTTCACATAATCGATGTATATTATGTTACATAATTCATGGTGTAATAATGAAATAATACTTTATAGAAATTTATTTTCGGCCATTATATATTTAATTTCGTAAATGATTCATTAAAATAAAATTAAATTAATTTTTAAACCTAAAAATCACTTTCCAAAAACTAAATTAAAAAGTGATTCCTTGAAATATCAATATCTTTTTTTCTTCACTTTTATTTTTAATAAGTTAATTAATTAGATTTATAAAGATGATTTAAATTATTAAACCCATTATATTATATTTATATATAATTTATTTTGTCAAAAATTCACTATTATATGTTTTTCCTTTGATATATTATTTTATTAAATATTTTATTATAAAAATACCCCTCTCTTAAAGTATAATTAATCCCTCTCCCTTCCCTTGGAAACACACTCCTCTAAAACATTCCAAAGTAAAATATCTCCCCAAATACTCCCTCTAAATCCCCTTACATTACTTAGGGACATTTTGGAGCAATCCAACTCTAATCACCAAGGGTTTTATAGCGTCTTACAAGAGAAGCTACATTGAGGAGAGAGTAAGTCTCTATTAACATTTCCCTTTTTTCTTATTCACATTCTTATTTTTAACAATTAATTTAAAAAACATATACTATAAAACTATTTATTCAATAATTTAAAATTATATTATTTATGTTAACATGATGTAATTGTCATATTTATGAAAAAAATAAATGCAATAATTCTCTTTCCCTCTCTTTTAACAACGTCCCGTTAAAGGTTGATTAACCACCTATGGAGACATTTCAAAGACAATTCTTATAACCACCTTCATGGATGGATATTATTAATTATATATAATATATAAATAATTAATTACATTTATTATAATCTACTAGAGTTAATCATACTTTTCTATAAAAGACTAAGAATGAAAATTGAGAAATCAAAGTGAAATAAGAAATTTTTAGGAAAATCATGATATCAAAACACTTCAATTTCATCAATAGAAATTAATAAATATAATAAAATTCTAAAAATTTTATAAATAATTGTATAAATGGATATAATTAGTATACTTATTAGTTTTTTAATAAATATAAGTTTATTAATCAAGAGGCGCAAAAGTGACGAAATAAAGAAGGAATTAAGGTAAGGGGATTCTTCATACCAACTCCTTTTCATTGGGTTATCCATATTTCATGAAATATTTGGAATAAATAGTCCTATAATGTTCATCAAATATAATTTCATCATTCATCCCTCGTTTTTTTGGGATATACATTTTTTTATTTGATTTTAGGGAAATTTTAATGATTTTACAAATTAACTCTTCTTTCCAAAACACCCATTTGACTCCTCTTGAGTGTTTTATTCTTAACTAAAGAATGATGATTCTTATAGAATGTTTTTTTTTTCATTTTTCATTTTGGAAGCCGTTGTTTATTTGTGGAATCATAATTTTTGAAATCCTCGTGAAATCCATTCCTTTCCATGGGTTATTTCATGAAATGATTATCACACATTCTATGTGACATGCATGATTATGTAAATATTATGATGTGATGACTAGACCAAAATTATATATCCCACCAATGCATTGGGTAATGTGTTTTATCTGATGAGAAAATTTTTATTATATGTGAACAAGATGCAAAATTTTTACAGTGATGATGTTAAGATTATTCACATATTTTATGTGTTACCATGATGCTAGCTCTATTCCTAACAATATGTGGCATTTGACCACTATAACATGATGTTTCATTTTTATGCATTTCCACATTCGATGAATTTATCACATTTTTACCTTATGATATTGATAATGATCCTAGACTTATGATATGATGATTATGCTCACCCATGCTATATTGATTCAAGTTATTTATTCATCCTATTAATGGGATTTTTTATTAACTCTTTCATTAATGTAAATACTTAGGTAATTTCATGTACTAAAGATAATGTGAGACTTTAGAAGGATAAAGAAGAAGGATTTAAATAAATTTTTATGTTTTATTATGTACATGTTATTTATGAGCCTAATTTTTCTAAGACATAAACCCTTGGATCCTATATTTGTAACTCTATTATGTTGTTTATCTTTAAAATGATGTAATAGTTATGAATGAAAAATTAGGGTCACTATAGTTGGTATCTAAGAATGTTTTAGTTAATTAGAGAATTATGATTAGAAAATAAGAGAAAAAACCATTAGTATAAGTCTTTGTATACGTAAAACATCCTGGAAAACTATTTTTAGAAAAGTATAGACATAGGGACCCCATAAGATATTCCTTTAGTGTTAATTTAATTAAAGAATAAATTACTCATGATTTATTGACTTATGTTTTGTTCTAACATTTTCTATTATAGAAAATTGTATGAACTAGGAGAAACTAGGCATAAAACCTGTGTGAGTGACAATAAAACAATTATCCAAATGAGATCTCCAATTCCATGGGAGGTTGAGTTCACAACATTGTGGAAATGATTACCTATTTGTCTCAAGATATGAATAATAACATGAACATTGTGGGATGTCCATATTCACCCACGAATGATCAATAGTCCCTTGAGTCCTTAATTCAAAAATTATCATCGATGTTTAGTGGAACTTCATATACACATGATGTGGAATAGTGGGTTAACTCAATAAAGAAGATCTTTTCTATGATCCATTTATCTAATAAAGAGATGGTCACTCTTGAAATTTATCATTTATATAGAGAAGATATTAAATAGCAGGAATTGATAAATAACAAAAATCCAAACGATTAAATGGAAGAGATGGAGTGGGAAGAATTTACGAAAATATTTCTTTAAAATTATTTCCCTTCTACTCTTCAAAAAAAAAGATTGAAAGAGTATTCATATAGCTAAAGAAAAAGGGTGGTGAAGTTGTTACAACCTATGATGACAAATTCTTAAGGTTTTAATTGTATTCCTTGTGTTTTTTATCAATAATTATAGAAAAATAGATATGTTCTTTATTGTTTTAAAAATACATATTTGAAACGATCTTGAAATATAAGAATTTCAGAGTTTTGAAGATGTGGTTAAATGTGATCATAAAGTAGATATGGAGTTCAAAAAATGGTCCCTTGGTTATGGAGATAATAAGAGAAGAATGGGGTTTCAAGATTTTGGGTCAAATGAAAAATGAGGAAACAGAGTCCAACTACCCACATATCAAAAATGTGGGAAGAAGCATCATCCTAATTACCTCAAAGGGATGGGGAAATTCTTCATGTTTGGGAGAGAAGGACACCAAGCTAATGAATATTGATGATACACAAAGAATATTACCAACATGATAGAGGAAAGGAAGGAACATCCTAAGGAACAGCCCATGGTTCAATGCTTCAACTATAGGGACCAAGGGTGTTATGCAAGCAAGTGCACTAAAACACATGTCCTTGAGGGAAACCAGTGTCATCAATCACCATAGTCATAGTAGAAAGGGAACGCTTATATCATCACTACTAATAAAGTGGAGTGTGAAAATGAATTCATACAAAGTATGATTCCTATTAATTAAATAATTGAAAACTTATTATTTTATTCTAGTTCTACTTATTCATTTATATCCTAAAAGTTTTCTAGAACTATTGAATTGAATCCCTGATACCTTTAAGTGGAGAAATCCATTAAAAACATAGTGGTGTAATCATTACAACCAAAGTTTTAGACTCTTCTCCTATAATCATATTTGGGATGATTCTTCTTGTAAATATTATTATATTTCCCTTGTTAAAATTTGATGCTATATTGGACATGTATTGGAATACATTATATGTAGAAGAAATCAACTATTGGAAAAAATATGTTTTTATATTCTGAACCATCCCATGATCCTCTAAAAATGCTTGGAAGATCATGAATCTTCTTTGGAAAATCCATCAATAGTGTGGGTGTTGATACACTGTAGAGAAGCATGCATTGCCTAAATGGTTGAGTTAAAGGAAGGTATTAACTAGGAGGAAATGTCCATTTTTATGAAATACATTGATGTATTTCTAAAAGAGTTACTTGGAATACCCTGATCATGAGGTAGAGTTCTCAATAGATCTCATACACAGAGTCACTACAATCTCAAAATTCCCATATAAGATGGCCTTGATTGAAATGGAGGAGTTAAAGAAGTATCTACAAGAGAATTTGGGAAAATGTTTCATACACCCTAGTACATCACCTAGGGGTGCACCTATGATCTTTGTCAAGAAGAAATATAGATCAAAACATGTGTATATCAATTACCAAGATATCAACAATATCATCATAAATAAAAATTATCCTCAACCAAGGATTGATGACTTGTTCAATCATGTACGAGGAGTGAAGTAATTCTCAAAGGTGTTTCTTTTTTATGGATATCATCAACTAAAGATGAAGAAGAAAGATATTCAAAATACTGCTTTCCTTACAAACTATGGGCACTATGATTTCATAGTAATTCTTTTCAGACATACTAATTTTCCTATAATATTTATGGATTTGATGAATATATTCTTTAGATACCACCTCAGCAAATTTTTTGTAGTGTTTATCTATTATATTATCATTTATTCCAAGATTAAGTTGGAACATGAAGAGAATATAATGATTCTGTTGGTGATATTAAAGAAGGAGAAAATGTATTCTAAGTTTAAAAAGTGTGACTTTTGGATTCAAGAAGTCACATTATTAGGGAACATGATCACAAGTGATGGAATTTAGGTGGACCCTTCAAAGACAAAGGCAATTGAAGAATAACCAAGACCCATTAGTGTCATAGAAATCTAAAGTTGTATGGATTATCTGGTTACTATTCACATTTTGTGTTAAATTTATCATTATTTTTTATCTAATTAACTAATTTAATAGAAAATGGGGTAAATTATTTATGGATGAAATATTTGAGGAAAGAAATAAGGAGATCAAGAAGAGGCTAATCATAGTTCTTGTACTGTAATTTCCCCGTCAAGATAACTGTATCACTGAGTGGGGGAGAGAGTGAATTAGTGATATATATTTCTTTTTTATTTTATAAATTACGTAATAACCTTAGAATCCTATTAAATATTTCGTTCCATATTGAAAACAATTAAAACACACATCTATAAGAACACATTAATTTATAAGTATCACTATTCAACAAGAATATCTACATCCTTTATATGATTTTTAAATGATCTAATAGCACACAATCTATTAGAAAATAATCCTTTGGTGTGGAATACAATTAGTAGGATATTCCATTTCACTCATGTAGCTCTATATAAAGAATTTAGTAGTGAATGGGATCCTTCTATAACAAATGATGAAATACAAAATTTTTAACAACACATGATATAGTGATTCTTTATTAACATTCAAAAATGTATTATTTTTTAAAAAAATCATAAATTTCTTGCCTAGAAGTTGGTAAGATCTTTTCTAAATTTTGTTACCAAAATCAGTCTGATTTCCCAATACAGTTCCCTCAGACCGATTATCCCAGTTTTATTTCTCAATATGAAAAATATATGACTTTTTCAGAATATGGTTGAGTATATTCTGAACAATATCTTCTTCAATCCAAAAATCCCAATATGATTTTCCTATTCCAATGATTCAGCCCAATACGATGACTAGTTGAATACAACAAAAAAATATATGGAAACCTCTTATTCTCTCTAGATCTTTGTCTTCTCTATTATTTTCATTGAATAATAAATCTGTGAAAAGTAAAAAGTAATTTCCCTTTTTCACTCACCCAAAAAATGGTTTGGGTGGGATTCCTAAAAAATTTCCCACTCAATCAAATTTTATAAATCTACATGTTCCTTTGAATTTTTGGTTCATATTGACTTCATAATATCTTCTAAACACTTATTTTACATTCTCAAATCTTCTAACAACATTAACTATACTTTATAATTTCTGTAAACATCATTCTAATTCTGATTTCCCATTTCAATATGTTCTTATGACCAGCTTCATTATGATGAATACAAATTTAAAACAATATATTAATCATTATCACTTCTCTTGACCCACTTGAATTATAAACAAAGTAATTCAAACTAATTTAAAAGGTTAACTAAATTATTGATTTAGCTATTAATTTCTTCTCCATATTGGCCACCACATAATTTTCCTTTTCATTTCATTCATCAGTTCCAAAAAATTATTCCTCTGATGATTATTATGGAATACCGAGTATGGACCGTTATCACCAGCTTCAACATCAACAAATTAGTTCTCTTCTGAATATAATACCAATCTATTTTTATAACAAACAATTCTACCTCTAATTAATATGAAGACATACTGAATTCGATGGATCAACATTAGTAACTTATTTATTATTTAAATATGATTCTCGAAAAAAAAATTCTTCAAGGATTTAAATCTTCTAGATTTTGGTCTAACTGAAAACTAGAACCTTTATTATGACTATCCTACCCTGCCTTTAAACAAATCTGTATCCAGAAATATCATTATGATGATCTTTAGACTAGAACGATTAAAATACATAAAATTTTATCTTTTATAATATTTTAACAAGTATCATGACTTTCATTATGACTTTTATTACTTTGAAGAGAAAATTTAGCATCATCCCACTTACCAAGTAAAGTGTTGCAACTTCTCGATCATTCATAAACATATTTATTTCCTAATCCTCTTGAATATGATTGGCATGATTACAATCGGATTGAATATGATTGGAATAATAATTTTCTCCCATTTCATTCATCATGCTTTCATCACAAGTATTACAACGTACATATGATTTATGAGAACTCCAATATCAGAAAAGGAAAATCACATTTTCATCAAAGTTAGGCATACTCAAATTATTCCCCACTATGATCAAACATTTCATTCCAAACATTTTCTGAGTTCAATGATCCTCTTCATCCAGAAAACATATTCCCAATGTGATGGAATTTCTTAACCATTGTGAGTCTGATTTTATTGAATATGATGGTCAGTCCAATTTTTATGAATTACAATGTGAGGTGATTTATTTTCTTTTTAAAATCCACTGACAACAAATGAAAATATAAGAATATGGTATTCATCTTTATCATCTTGGTCCTAACAATCTCCCACTTTGGATTTTTTGTCAACCAAGGTTCACAAATCACTGAACTTTTTATCCTCAAGCTATGTATTACTTAGCAATAATTATAAGACTGTGTCTGCTAAATCATTATAGGAAACAAGAATTATTGACATACAATTCATGATGTCCAAAAGTAGTGATTATGAAGATTTTCCTCATCCTTTATTCCTAAAATTTTAAACCTCCATTTAATACACAAAAAATTGTATCTAAAAATCACTCCAATAAACATTTAGAATAGTTCACACACTTATAATGATGAATTCACAATTTACCCACAACTCTCTCTATTTACATGCTTCCATAATGATAGATTTATAAAAAAATTCCCCCCCTTAAAAACACTTTCCAAAGATAAGAGGAGAGAGGGAACAAAAACACATACATCAACCTTGATGAGAAAGAGGTTTGATGACCTTGTTCAAGCTCAATTTAGAGAATGCTTCCTTGGGTAATGGTTTTGTGAAATTGTCAGTAGCTTGTTCCGATTTAGGAACATAATCCAACATCAACTCATTATTCTACACATGATATTTGATGAAATAATTAGTGATATAAATATGTTTCGAATGATAATGTTTTACCGGATTCATGGAAATTTTTATTTCACTTTGATTATCACAACCCAAGATAAACGATAACTTCAATTAAATAAGTTAGCATTCTAACTGATTCTTCATCCACATAAGTTGGGTAGCATATTGTGTAGTGAAAAGTATTCATATTCAGTTGTAATGAGAGTTACTGAATTCTATTTCTTTATATACCAAAAAACATATCTTTTACCTAGAAATAAAACTCCACCTGATGTGTATCTTCAATCATCAACATTTACTTACAAATCAACATCTAAATACCCAAAAAAAAGAAATACTTACTAAGCTATCAAACCTGATTTCGAAAATTTTTAGGCCTTTGATGTATTTGAGGATTCTTTTTCTAGAAAGTAAATTTTATTATTTAGGATCACTATAAAATCTTTCACATAAGGTAACATAATAAAAAATATTGGGTCCTAAGGTTATAAAATATAAATAAAAATCCAATCAACTTTGGAAACTCTTTCTGATCAACTTTCTTGTCTTCCCAATCTTTACTCAACTTGGTTCCCACAGATATTGAGGTGTAAACTGGTTTTGAATTTTCTATAACGAATTTTTTAGGAATTTATTTAGCATACTTTTCTTGAGAAAAAAAATTTGTTTCTCCTATTATAAAATTTTTAACCCAATAAATTATTTCATTTCTCCCAACATGGAAATCTCAAACAACTTTTTCATTTATTTAGAAAACATTTCAGAAGATCGTTCATTATTCCTAGTAATGATAATGTCATTAATATAAAAAATTATGATGAAGGAAAACTATTGAATTTCTTTGATATAAACATTATAATCAACTCTTCCTTTCTTAAAACTAATATTCCTTATGAAATTATCCAGTTTAGAATACTATGCCCTCATTGAATTCTTTAGTGCCAACAAGGATTTTTCAAATATGCACATATAACATTCCTATTTCCCAACAACAAATACACAAGGTTGTTCATTGTAAACTTCCTTATTAAGATCAACATTTATAATTGCAGACTTTACATTCATTTGAAAATTTTTGTCAATCCACTGTGTAGAAATAACAAGAAAAATTATGATTATTTCTAACCTTTCCACCAGAGAAAAAGATTCATCAAAATCAACACCTTCAATTTTAGAGTAACCTTTACATATTAATATTTCTTTGTTCATTATCACTTAACCTTATTCATTAATTTTTCTCTGGGAAACCTACTATGAATCAATAACATTTTTTTATCTGAATTAGGTATGAGTTCCTATGAATCATTCTTTTCTATCTGGTCTGACTCTTCATTCATAGACTGAAACCATTCTAGACACTCAAAATCTTATTTCACATCATTCGGCCCAATTTTTGAATACAAAGAAGCATGTCTAATAGTTTCTAGGGGTTGGAAACTATTTTTAATTTTTACACCATCATTATCCGGTTTCTATAGAAATTTTTTTTCATACTTATTATTTTGAGAAGATTGACTCCCCCTAAACCTTTGAATTGCATAACCTATGGAATAGTATTAATGTTTTTGGTTGAACCAATACATATTTGTTTTATTTATGATTCCATCACAATACCAGTAGTAACCATAGAATGAATATTTTCCTCTATTGCTTCCATACTGACTGGAGTTATGAATATGTTTCTTAGAAACCTTCTTATCTGAATTTTGTTGACCACAAACCTTTCTGTTATCATTCAGAATCTTCATTTTAGCTTATATCTCCTTTTATCCTTATCATAAGTTGAAATAATAGAAACATTTACGTATTAATAATTTTTAGAAACATTTTTAGACTCAGGTTTTTAAAAAATTATGAATTCTCAACTTTGTTAATCTTTTCCACATACATAATTTACTAATAATTCTTATTTATAGAAATAATTCTATCTTTCATATCAACTTTTGATGGTTACTTTTTAATCCTTATCAGGTTTTCCCTTATGAAAACTTTCACCAACTTCATACATAGTACTTTTGGAAAATATAATTTTATTTTCATATTTACAATGTTTTTACTAGAAATGTTCTAACTATTATTTTTATGCCTTTAACTTCAATTCTAGATGTTCATTATGATTCTTTTATTCCTTAAGATATTTTTTCAAATCACTAATATCTGGTTATATGATTTTATTCTCATCAAAAAAAATTTCATGACTTTTTATGAGGAACATTCATCTTCCAGGTTCTTGTTTTGTTTATAAAGACTTCTAATATTTTTCAAATGTATTACAAATCTTATTTTAAATGAAATTTATGTTGAGTTTCTTCTTAATCAGAAATGAAGATTCGAAATTCTTCAACATTAATTATTACACTAAACGTATTCTCACCAACATGCTCAGTAGAATTTTTGGATTTAGCTTTACTATCTTATTATTCTTTATCTTTAGATATGAAAATACACCTTTTAGATTTTGAGAATTTTTCACCCTTCCCTATGAAATAAAATTTTTATTTCCACCCTATTCCTTTCATGACCTTCTTGGCATTATTTATTCTTCATCGCAATCTTTTCCTTTCATTAATTATAGAAATTATTTTTTAAAGTGCCCAATGAATCCATATTCAAAACATTTCAACGGAAAATTCCTTTTATATTTACATGTACCTCTTCTCACATTTTTAGAAAAAAGGATAAAATGTCATCAAGATTTTTACATACCTCATTTTCAGAATCAAAATAACCACCTTCTTCTTCAATAATAATCTCATTTGAATTCTCTTTCTTCGTAGTCTTGAAAAAAAATTCTCTATCAAATTTTATTTTTATATTGATATAATTATACCTTATTTTTTTATATGTGATGAGAGTTCTATTAAAATAATCTATAGATAATTTTTTTATTACATCTATATTCTAATTAATAAACTTTAGCATTAAACTTATCGAGAATAATTCTTAATATATTTTCAATAACTAAATGATCCTAAATCATTTATCTAAGACATCTGATAGTGTTGATGATGTTATTTAACCTGGTAAATATGTCCCTAATAGATTCATACCCACCCATTTTCAAGAATTCATACTTCAGCCTCTAGATTTGTAATTTTCTTCTTCACTTTTGTATTGCCTTCATAAATGTTTTTCAGCTTATCCCATATTCCTTTAGTAATGGAAGAACCCTTCCCCCTTAAAAATAAACTTTTAGAAAATGATGATAGTAAATAACTCTTGTCCCTTCCATCACTCTCAAGATTATTCTTATCAATAGAGTAAGATGAACATTATCATTAATAGGAGGAAATTCATCTGTTGCATCTTCACAAAAATTATATCTAATAGACAGAATATGGGGAAACATTATATCTTTACAGATATGATAATTCTTACCATCAAAAACCAGGATTCCTTTATTTTTGACACAATTCAAATTATCCATAAACTTATCTTCAAAACATCAACAAAGAATAAATGAAGGGAACCTGTCTCTGATACTAATTGTAGTTACCTAGTCAAGATAATTGTATCACTGAAAGGGGGAGGGGTGAATTAGTGATATATTTTTCTTTTATATTTCATTACTTATTATAAAACATTTACCTCCTGTTAAATATTTCTTTTCATATTGAAAAAAATTGAAACCCAAATCTATAAGAACACAAGAATTGATAAGTTTTATTATTCAACAAGAATATATTCATCTTGGTATTGATTGAAAATGATCTAATACCACACATTCCACTAGAATACATTCATTTTGTGTGGAATACATTGAGTAGGATATGCCCTTTCACTTGTGTGTCACTATGTAAACAATTCAATACTGCATATTATCCTTTTAGAACAAATTATGTAATAGAAATTTTTGTAACAAAATATGTCATGATGCTTCTTTTTCAACTTTCACAAATATGTTCTTTTTTAAAAAAAAATTATGTTCTTACCTAGAAGTTGGTAAGAACTCTTATGGACTTAATTATAAAACTCAGTCCGATTCTACTAGTCTATTTGATCAATAAGAAAAATATATGACTTGTAGAATATATTTGAGAAAATTCTGAACCATTTATTCTTCAATCTAGAAATACCAATACAATTTTTCTAGTTTGATGATTCATCCCAATACGATAACTTGTTGAATACAATCTTGTCTCTACTCTTATTCCTCTTCTATCCGAAATACTTCTTCTTCAAAATTTAATAAATAAACCTCTTATTCTCTCTAAATCTCTTCCTTGTTTCTTATTCACCATGAATAGTACATCTATCATAAATTACAATGTAATTTCTCTTTTATACTCACCCCAAAAATGGTTTGGGTGGGATTCCTAAAAAATTTTCCTCTCAATTACATTTTACGAATCTATATGTTCCTTTGTATTTCTGGTGCATCTTGCCTTCATAAAATATTCTCAACACTTCTCGAAGCATCATGAAAATTCAAATAGCTTTATCTATACTTTATACTTTCTTTAAAAACATTAGTCTAATTCGAATTTCCCATTATAATTTTTCATTATGATCTACCTCATTACGATGAAGACAAATGTAAAATAATATATACTTCTTTATCTCTTCTCTTGACCCACTTTAATGATAAACAAAGTAATTAAACCTATTCTAAATGGTGGACTACATTATTGATAAATCTATGAATTAATTCATTATATTGGACACCAAAAAATTTTCATTTTATTTATAGTCATCATTTTCAAACAATTCTTCCTCTGATGATTATGATGGTGTATGGAGTCTGATGGACCGGTATTAACAGCTTCAACTTCAATAACTTCTTTCTCTTCTAAATATGATACCGGTCAATTTTTATCACAAAAAATTCAACCTTTGAAGAATATGATGACATAATAAATCCAATGGATCAACATTAAGAGATTATTTCTTTTTTTTAATATGATTCTCGCTAACTTCTTTCTTCGAGGATTTAAATCTTTTTTGCATTTAGTTTAACTAAAAACTAGCACCTTCATTAAGATCATCCTCCTTTCTCATTAAATAATTATTCATCCTGAAATATCATTATGATGATCCTGAGACTGGAATAATTGAAATTTTTCAAATTTATTCCTTCATAAACTTTTATCAAGTACCCTTAATTCCTTCATGGCTTTGATTATGTTGAATATCAGCTTCATCATCATATAACCTACCATGTAAAGTGTTTCTACGTACCTATATTTTATCAATATCTTTCATTCCTTCTCAACCTGAATATGATTGGTATAATTATGATCAAATTGAATATTATTGGTAGAATATTTTTCTTCACTTTATTTCATCAATCATTCATCACTATTTTTATAACTTACTAATGATTTATGAGAACTCCAAGATCATCAAAGCATCCTTTAATTTTCATCAAGTCAAAAAGACTCTGATTTTTCCCGATTACAAATAAACATTTCATTCCAGACTTAGGGTGAGTATAATGATCCTCTTCATCCCGAAATCATATTTTCAATAAAATGGACTTTCTTAACCGTTTTGAGTCTTATTTAATTGAATACGATGGTCAGTTTGATTTTTACCAAATAAAAAGTGAGGTGATTTATTTTATCCTTAAACTTACTTCCCAATAAAAAATAATACCTAAATATGACAGTCATCCTTATCATCTTGGTCTTAACATGTACTCACACTACCTATAATTTGAGGAGGTTTTGTGATATATAGTGATGATTCAAAGAATGTATTGGGTTGTGTAGTCATGAAGAATGATAAAGTGATGTCCTATTCCTCATGATAGTAAATGATCCATGAGAAGAACTACCTGGCACATGATCTAGAGTTAGAAGTTTTGAACTTTGCTCTAAATATATTGTCTCACTATATTTATGGTGAGAATTTTGACAAATATAAAGATCATAGGAGTCTAAATTATATATTCTCATGGAAGTATATCAATAATCATCAATGAAAATGGTTTCATCTAATCAGGGACTATGATTTCTCTATTCACTACATTCTAAGAGAGGAGAATAAGGTAAATGATGCTCTTAATAGAAAAAACATGCTACTATATCCATGATGAAAATTGAGAGAGACCTTATAATCCTATATATGAAAATGATATATATTGAAATAATAACGATATGGAATACATCCTACCTCTCCCAAATGATTTCCCAACCATCTATCTAAGAGAAGATCAAGGAGACATAAATGGATGATCTGGAGCTAAAAAAAGATGAAATCAATAACGGAAGGTGAGGTACATGAGTTAAAAATTTATGATGATGGTGTAATTAAGTTTTTAATGAGGATTTGTGTTCCTTAATCACCTGAGATAAAGACCACGATATTGTATAATGCACATAGCCTATCATTCTACACCACCCCAAAAGTACCAATTTGTACCATGATATATAAGAATACTTTTTATGGGACAACATGAAGAAAGAGATTATGGAGTATGTATAAAGGTGTTTGGTATGAAATTAAGTAAATTTAGAGTGAAAATATTCCAAAGGGATGATGAAACCATTTCTTATAACCATATGGAAATGGGTGAATATCACCATGGACTTTTTCACCAGTTTCCCAAAAACATCCACAGAAAAAATACGATATCATTTGTGGTGGATCGACTCACCATGACTGGAAACGTTATCACTATTTAGGAAGATTTCTCACTTGAAAAAATTTCCAAGATATATGAGAAGGAAATTGTGAGGTTTCATGGGGTTCCACTTTCGATCATATTTGATTGTGATCCAATGGTCACCTCTAAATTCTATAGAATCATTAAATAAGATTTTAGTACTAAATTAAATTTTAGCATGACCTATGACCCCCAAACTGATATAAAATCTAAAAGGACTATTCAAACACTTAAAGACGTGCTATGATCATGCTTGATGGAATTTAAAGGTGGACATGATCAGCATATCACATTGGTTGAGTAATCACATAAAAACAACTTCCACTCGAGTATTTAAATGGATCTATATGAATAATTGAATGTAAATCAATGTATAACTCAAATTATTTTGGGGATGAAGTTGTGGAATGAACGATACATGGACCTAGTCTTGTGAAAGTGATGACAAAGAAGTTTCAATCCATAAAAGAGAATATAAAATCTACATAGAGTCAGCCAAGGAGCTATACTGAATACTAACGAAGGGACTTTAAATTTGATGTTAGAGAAAATGATTCCTTTGAATATAACCGTGGAATAGAGTCATACACTTTTTAAGTAAAGGGATGTTTTATCATGAGGAATATTGACCCTTTTGAGTTCCTCGATCGCATAGGATTAGTGACATATCAACTTTCATTTCTACAAAGTATGGATCAAGTTCAATATTTGTCCCAAACCAATTTTATGGAAATAATTAGGCCATTAACCTTCAATTATTGAGTTTGGTTGGTTTTTTATGACTTTATGTTAGGTAAAAATGTGGGTAAACCTAACTTGATATCAAAATACCAAGTGAGTCCTTTTCCATTCTTATAAAAAGTCACAACCTCTCCTCATTCCTCACACCTCTCAACCTAATTAGATTCAACCAATATAGTCCCATATAGATTCCCAAAATCCCTCCCCTAGACCTTGAATCCTCCAAAAGCAGTTACCCGATTATGAGGAACCATCTTTTCTCAAGAATTTTAGTTTTATTTCCACTATCCAACCACTAATATATTATTATTTGATTATTTTATAAATAAAACATATCCTAAATATAATATTATGTTTTATTCTAAGGTTTAGACCTACAAATACACATACTAACATTTAAAGGGTAATGAACATATTGTGTCTGTGTATAGTGAAATACTGCCTCACAAAACGACAATTGTTCATTTTACATTAACATCATTCATAGTTGGCCATTATGATGTAAAATATATTTTTATATGATATAAATTATATTTATTAATTCTTTATTCTAATTTAATCCTTTTATAATACACACCTTTAATACTTTCTATTTTTCATTAATACGATAACATCGTTTGAGAAAGTGTGTACAACCTCCCCCTCAAAGCGATGTGATTCATTCACATGATCCGTGGAATGTATAAAGAATCATTATAATTAAAAACATGTGAAATAAACAAACTCTATATAATATAAATAAAATAATTACCCATTTGGAAATATAATATATATATATATATCAATTTCTTTATTACCCTTTCACACACTTAAAAAGTGATAGCGTAGTTCATAGATGTGTGGACTGCTAACTACTCGACATGATGTGATTAGTTTTACACCACAATAATTATATATATAAGTATATATGATTAATTAATATAGTATATATGTTATATTGGTCATTCTGGAAATATTTGGTGTTACTGACCTTCTTTCCATAACGATCATTAAAAAATACGAACGTCACTCATGCGTATGTACGACCTACCATCACCATGATTGTAATGTTGTTTCATTTTTCAAAACCATATTTAATAATTTATTTTAAAGGTATAATTAATGAATTAATATGATAATTATTTCATGATTATTATTCTGTAGATGTCATATAATGACCCCTTTGACAATCATTCACCTACCAATGTTGTTTTTTACACATAATCTGAATTTCGTGTAAACAGCCAATGTAAACAGAATTATTTAAGTAGTTGTATACAACATATTATAAAGTGAAATAAAAGTAATGTTAAACATGAAAATTTTTCAAAAGAAATTAGAATATTAACATAAGTTTATTATATAGGAAGTCAAAGGACGTTCACCCAAAATGAAACTCAAGGTAAGGTATTTACATCTCACTTTTACATATGTGGGATAAATTTCATGTTCACCATTTATTTATTTTTTGTGGTGTATATACTACCAATTTTTATATATTATATAATTAATTATTTTATCTTTATGGTATTTGAAATATTCATTCAATATTATTCCTTCACCAGGATTATGATTTAAATTGTTTTAGAGTGGTATGGGACACTTTTGGGTGTTTAATGATTATTTTCCTTATGACTAGTACTAATTATCTTCCAATGCAATTTCCATTCTAGGATATTATATATCCATTTTTTCAATATAACCTTTCATTATTATCTGGTTATTCATGACCATTTTCAGGTATGAGTACTATTATTTCCACTCTTTGGTACTCAAAATGTTTTCACTACTGGAAATCTGGTTTTTACCAACGGGTGTTTACCAACAGTTTGCTTAAACCGTTGGGGTTGAAGGATTAGGGAACTCTTTACCAACGGTTTCATAAAACATTTGGTAACAAAATGTCCAAGGAAGCATTTCCCAACGGTTCACTGAAACCGTTGGGAAAATTCACCCCTTTGCCAACGGTTTCATCAAACCGTTGGTAAAGGGGTGTTTGAGGTTCCCTTTTGCCAACGGTTCAACAGAACCATTGGGAAAGGGTACCCTGAACACCTCTTTACCAATGGTTTTTAAAAACCTTTGGGAAATATTTCCCCCAAATACAGCTGCGGTGCTGCTCTCCCCCATTCGCGACAGAACCCTAAATTCATTCCTGCTCTAGCGCTCTGCTCCTCTCGCGAACTCCCCCATCCAAAGAGGTGAAAACCCATATGAAATCACGTATTTTTTCCTTTATACACATATAATACCTTATTTTTATTGTTATTGATGTAATATTTTATTTTTATGTTATCAATCCAGCTCCAGCTCTCTGCTACATTCGAACTCCCCCATCCGAATAGTTGAAAACCAATCTGAATCATCTCAAAATAGGTATTTTATTCTTTATACACATATGGTACATTGTTTTTTTTGTTATTGATCTAATATTTTAGTTTGAAGTTCGTATTTTGATGTGATTTCACCGTGAAAAATAGGGAAATGAATGAATATTTTTTTAATTAATTAGTTTCCCCAGGAATATCAGTTGTGTTACAGTGTCCATGATAAATAAAGGGGTAATGTAATAAATGACCTTGAGTAAATAAATAGTGTAAGTTGCGGTATATTGCCTCTATGAGAGGTTTTTTGTTGTGTTTCATTGTATATTGTAGGCAGTTTTATGGGGATTGAGGTGACCAGTTGGGCTTTGTGATATGTGGGGTTGTAATGTGATGGTTAGTGGGCATGGATATGACATGTGAAGTTTTATGATAGTGATGATGTGTGGTGGTGTTGTGTCGGGTAGAGGTGTTGTGTGATGAAGTTGTGGTGTATGATGTGGTGAGGTGGTTTTGGCTGTGCTGTGTTTTGTGATGTGAAATATTTTTGTTATGATATGTTGTTGTTTTGGTGAGGTGGTTGGTCGATGTAACATGGTGTCGATGGTTATTGTGAGATGGTGAGTTATTGTGTGGTGGTTTTATTAGTTTCTTGGTTATCTATGGAATACATTATGCTATTAAAACAAAAAAACAAGATATTAAATAAATGAGATGGAATAGAAATGGATGTGTGGTAAATGTATTTAATTAATTTAACATTAAATGATTGGACAATGTAAGTGTGAATGAAGTGGCTTATAAATGAAAGTGAGAAATGCTATGCGTCTTGTGTGGTGGTAGGGTGTTTTATGGTAGTAGTGAAGTGCATTATTATGTAGTTAATTTGAACCCATAAGTTGAGTATTTTGTGCTATATATATATCATGTATTTTTATGTTATTTCTACACATTCCCAACTAGAGTTGGATAAACATACCAATGATCATAGGTTTTGAGTTATGGGTATTTTTTCTAATATCTAGGATGGTGGATATATAGTTGGATAACTACCATGTCTTCCCAACTCATCCTTCAAAAGTGATTGACCATGTTTTTTTAGGCAATATGCGATGTGATTGTCCATGTGTCTTCAGGTGAGATGTACTATGATTTCCCAAGTGTTTTCCAGTGAGGAGTGATGTGATAAGGCTATAATAAGATGTGGCATGTGGTTGGGGTCATGTAGGTTTGGAGGATGGCACACGGATGATGTTATACATGTTCATGATAACCTACTAATATGGTTATGGGATGAGGCATGCTGTGATGTGATATAACACATTAAGTTCTTGTTGGTTTTACATTCTTTCAATAACACATTTGTATGTTTTTTTAACATGTGTAGTTGATACCTTGATTATTTTCTTCCATTATCATTTACATAAATGTATTTTCTATTACAGTTCAATCCTATTGAATTTTTTATGAAAAAATTACTTTTATAAATTCTTTTTACATAATGGATAGAAGGTGGATGTATGAAACCGATCGGATCTCAAGTAATTTTCAAAACAATTTGGAGAGATTTATAGATTATGCATTCCACAATGCTTCAGATAGTGGTCTCATACACTGCCCATGTTCCAATTTTGTTGGTAGACCTTGGTTGAGCCTTGAAAAGTCAGCTACCACATAACCAAAAATGGGATTCAAGCGAACTTCTTTGTGTGGTATCACAATGGGGAGAAAATGAAATCTCCAATTGGTGATGATAGAAATGAAAGGACTGGAATGGAGAATTTGTTAGAGGATCGGTTTCCGATAATTCGTCATCATGAAAAAGAAAGGATTTCAACTCAAGAAGACTTCGATATGAGGACAGCTGATGCATCTAGTGAAAATGATGTTATTAATAGGGTGAAAAAATTGAATGATACTTCCACGACTCCAGTATATCGACAATGCGATAAAATGAAAAAGATGGAATTTTTAATCTGATTGTTTCATGGGAATACTCTGTATGTAATTTCTAATACATCATTCGATTACATTCTCACCCTCTTGAAGGATTTACTTCTAGATGAGGCAGATATTCCCTCAATCCACTATATCTCATAGAAGTTAGTTGAGGAACTTGGATTTTCAAGAAACAAAATTCATTCTTTCCCGAAAGATTTCATTTTATTGTGGGAGGAAACCGCTGAATGAAATGATTGTATAAAATGTGGCACATCCCGTTGGAAGTCAAAATCTGATGGAACACCATCCCACATTCCACAAAAAGTAATGTGGCACTTTCCATTGATCCCCAGACTTTAGAATCATTTTATGTCTGATGAAATATCAATAAAAATGAGATGCCATGATACCGAGAGAAAGAAGGATAGCGATGAGTTGGTTCATCCTGCAGATGGATTTTCATGGAAGAGATTTGATACTCGACATCCTGATTTTGTAGCTGACGTGCATAATGTGAGGCTGGGTCTTTCATGAGACGGTTTTAATCCATTTTGGAAGATGCTTACTTCGCACAGCACATGGCCAGTTTTTATACACATTTATAATCTTCCTCCATGGTTGTGTATGAAAAAACCTTTCACCTTCATGAGTATACTCATATCTGGTCCTTCTGATCCCGGCATTGATATTGATGTATACATGCAACCTTTAATAAAAGAGTGGAAAGTTCATTGGGACGTGGTTGTGCGCACATACAATGCTTGTTCGAAAGAAATATTTCAGATGCGTGATGCGCTTATGTAGACGATCAATGATTTTCTGGCTTATGCAATGAGGTTTGGATGGATCCCAAAGGGAAAACTGTCATGTCCAGTTTGTATAAAGAATACACAATCTAGAAGACTGAAACATCACTGTAGTTTCAGTTTTATGGGACATTGACGATTCTTTCCAAATGATCATCCATATAGAATGAATCGTCGAAGATTTGATAATCCCATAGAGACTGATGATCCACCTCAGCGTATGTCTGGAACTGACATGCTTAATGAATTGAAATATTTCAGTTTTTTGTTCGGGAAGGGTCAAATGAACTCTGGAAAGAGAAAGAATGTTTTCACTGAAACCTGTTACAATTGGAGGAAGAAGAGTATAATTTTTGATTTTCCTTATTGGGCAACCAATTTTTTACGTCATTTCTTAGACATAATGCATATTGAAAAGAATATATGTGAAATGTTGCTTTCGATTCTTCTAAATGTCAAGTGGAAGACAAAAGATGATTTACGATCTCGGCGTGACTTGGTGGTTTGGTGCATCAGACCAGAATTGCATCCTGTTCATATCAGTGAAAATAAATGGAAAGTTCCATGCGCTTCATATGTGATGACACCTGCGGAAAAAAACAATTTATGGAAGTATTATAGACTATTTGAGTTCCTGATGGCTATTCAAGAAAAATATCTAAACAATTCAATAGAAGAGATTTGAAGCTATAATCTTTGAAGAATCATGATTATCACGTTCTACTGCCTGAGTTGCTTCTAATAGCAATCTGTCATCTTTTGTCCAATAATGTAAGGGTGGTTGTTATTCGGTTGTGCCATTTTTTTAGAGATCATTTTTCTATGAAGTTATCCAAGTCTTTCTGGCAAAAAATGTTGACAGATGCCCCATTAATTTTGTGGAGTTGGAGACAATATTTCCTCCATCATTTTTCACATGCATGTTGCATCTGACTATCGATATTCCCAAAGAAATACTTCTCCGAGGACATGTTTTTTTTCATTGGATGTATCCAGCTTGAAGAAATATGTTCACATTAAAGTCTTATGTCTGAAACAGAAATCATCCTGAAGGTTCTATTGTGAATGGTTACTTTGTTCAAGAATGTATGTATTTATGCTCGACGTATTTGTCTGATCTTACTACAAGATTGAACAGACAAATGAGAAACGAATAAGAACAGTATGAGCAAATTAAACCCAGTTTTCCATCACATCCTCAAACAAGAAGAATTCATGGATCATATACTTTGAAGAGATTAAGCCATGAAGAGCGGGAGGTGGCCCATCACACTGTTTTGTTCAAATGTGATTTGTTCGATGACTGTATCAGGTAACTAAATTGATTATGTATATCTGACATATATATCTGTTAATCTATTAATATTTTTTATCTACAGGGAACATAAAACAATGATAAATAGGAAGCATCGTTCTATATCTTTGAGAAGGAGAGAGACTCTGCATAGCAAATAGTTGTCTTCTTCGTTAAAATTGAAGGTATAAAATAATTAATGTTTAAAATAATTATATTAGTATTCAATTAACTATAATAGTCATTTATATTGTAGGTATTGAGTTTGTCTGCTGACTCTGTCTCTGAGGAAATAAGATCTTTGGATTTTGGTCCTAATACCGTGGTTCGTGACTGTAAATCAATTGTTATCAATGGGTACAAATTTATTATCACTGAACGAGCAAAGAACATGAGAATACAACATGATGGTGTTATGGTTACTACCACAAAATATTGTTATTCTAGTGAATCAGATAGTAGACCGCAATTTGAAAATGTGGGTTATTATGGAGTTGTTGAGAAAATAATAATGTTGGATTATTACTCTCATGGACGAGTCACAATGATGAAATTCAATTGGTTTGATTCGATGAAACGACATGGCACATTTATTGATGATTGTGGATTTATAGAAATTAATATGAATTTATCTCTTGCTACCGAAGAACCATATGGGTTGGCATCAATGGCTAAACAAGTTTTTTATGTCAAAGACCAACTTCGACCTGAATTTGGTGTCATAGTTGAAGTAATTCCAAGACATATTTTTGATGATGGTGATGATGGAATTGAGACTGTCCCTAGTGCCATTGGAACCAATCCATTTATTTCTTTTGATGACTCAAATAGCTCAATTGTCATAGTTGATTGTGAACCTGAAGTTGTGGTTGAAAATATATAGAATCATTCAACCATGTTCTCAATTCATTTTGTTTACCTCGAGTTGGTTTGTTAAGGTTGGTAATATTCAAATTGAATTAGTATCGATCACAAATATGTTTTAGCTGACTTGATCATTATGTTAATTTTCAAGGTTTATTGGTTACAGTTTTATTTGAATTACATTTTCTAATTTGAAATTGAACTGTATTCAAACAAAGTCAAACAATATTTCTAACTTGGTGAACATTACAACTTGTATGATTTATTAAATCCATTCAATTTCTTCTAAAACAATTGATAGCTGACTTGACCGTTATGTGAATTTTCAATGTTTATTGGTTGTAGTTTTATTTTAATTGCATTTTCTGATTTGGAATGGAACTGTATTCAAACATAGTCAAACAATATTTCTAACTTGGTGAACATTACAACTTGTATGATTTATTAAATCAATTCAAGATCTTCTAAAACAATTGATAGATAAATTACCAATGAATCCCCCTATTCCATCATATATTTAGTTTTTTGGGTTAAACATTATTTTTCTTTTTCTAATAAATTACATATTTGTTTTCAAAATTAAGGAAATGAAGCCAATTAAAGAGAGAGAAAGGAAAAAAATGATGGAGAACAATCGTCGAATGACGGAGTTGGGAATTCTATCATTAGTTCCTGTAGTGAGTACTTTATTTCAAATTGAAATATTTAAAGAATATATAATTTCATGTGATTATTTTTTTTGTAAATATTTTTTTTGGATCCACCTATACGTCAACAGTTATTCGACAAGGATCCTAGTAGTAGTCCTAGTACTCAGGCCGATGGTACGAGGAGGGTTTGTACAAGAGGTGGACGAGCAGCTGCGGGTACCTGACTAGATCCTGCCCCTCCCACTCACATGTCATCCTTCCCACATTCTGATCCTGGTGTGTCATTAGAGACACATGAGATATTTAGGCCTCCCATGTTTTCGCTACCTTCTGCATCTTCTGGCCCATAATTTTCACATCCCATGATAATTCCCACTCCTCAGTCAGCATCCTGTCAGACAGCTGTCCCATATTCTTTTTCTTCTACTTCTGTCTCTACGAGCTTCTATATTCCATCGTCTTCGACTCCTATTCCACCACAGGGTGTTCCATTAGTTTCTGTGGATCCAGCGACACTCAGCGATCAGACCAGCACATGTATATTTATAGAACCCTAAGAGATTTTTATAGAAATATTTATTTTCATTATAACATGTTTTGATAAAATATTTGTTTTTCTTTCATGACAGATATATCTACTGAAAGGAGGCGGGGGCGGGGGAGTACACGCATGCGTTCGGTGTGGTACCGCCGCACACAGGTTATGGTGGATTATAATGAAGAAAACAAATGGTTGAAAAAACATGGCAGCAATGTCAGAGTTTTTTGGCGATGCTTTCCAAATACTCTGACATCATGCCTGTCAGCCCGCTATCATGGAGACATTTGCCACATGAGGTCAAGGATAGAGCTTGGGCAGAGATATGGGTAAAAAAATCTGTTCTATTTAATGCCATAAATTATTTTTCTATTTATATGAATTAATATTTTGATTCCAGCATCGATTTAATTTTCTCGATGGTGAGGGTGCACGATCGGAACGTCTAAAGGATTTAGGTGAGGTTTGGAGTGCCTACAAGCATGAGTTGTATATTGGATGGGTTTCTAGAGTTGGAACTGAGTTAGAGGCGGTACCAGTGGTGGATGATTGTCCTATAGAGCAGTATTGTCAGATGATTTCTCATTAGACGAGAACCCAGTTTAAGGTATTAATAACATTTGAGGTATTTAAATAATAACTTTCGTGTTTTTCATTAATACTATCTATTGAATTTTCAAATTTTATTTAGGAATCATATGGAAAAAATAAAAATAACATTGATGCAAAAAAATACCTCCACACACTAGGTCGCACTACGATGCCTGATCATGAGAGGAAGCAGGTATGACAATTGTTTATAAATTTTCTTTATGACTCACACTTTCTTTTGTTTCATCAATTATTTAATAGTTTGCTAATGTTTTCATATAAATTTAGTTTTAAATGTCATTGTAGAGGAAAATACAAACCATTGAAGGAAGTGTTCCTCGAGAAAAAACTGTTTTTCTCGAGTAGAAGGAAAAAGGATGGAAGTGTCGTCAATGAAGCGACTCAGTAGAAGATTGTAAGTTTTAATCTATTGAATTTATTTTTTAATTTATATTTTTTAACTTAATGATATATTTATATTTTTAACATCCTACTTTAGAGGCCCTCGATGCCCAAGAATCA
The DNA here is from genome assembly GCA_963277665.1 of Viscum album. Taxonomy (NCBI): domain Eukaryota; kingdom Viridiplantae; phylum Streptophyta; class Magnoliopsida; order Santalales; family Viscaceae; genus Viscum; species Viscum album. The sequence continues at coordinate 989,714,057 of OY728148.1, read as the reverse complement.
GACAATTTTGGGCCAACATATCACTTACATCAGGTGTTGGGAGAGGAGCATTCTGGCAGAGTACGCTGCCGACATAGGATAGCCCGGACGAGGAATTGGACCTCCTCAGGTATGAGCTATAGTGCCACTGAGCTGCACAAAGTTAGGGAATAGGAATAACAGGCTGAGAAAATGGTAATAGAGATGGCAGAATAGTCTGCTAGGGAAAACAGTGCGTTTATGAAATTTATTGAAGTTCTACGTCCTACACTTCCAGCAGAGGCCAGCCCAGATTTTGATGAGTATATGTCATCGATACGTTCTATATACGGTGCACCAGGTGGTAGTTCAAGTGGTGGTCAGGATGATGTCCATATTGACGATGATGAGGCGAGGAGTCTGATGCGGAAGAGGAGGGAGAGGAGGAGGGCGAGGTGGGTGGCGAGGGCGGGTAGGAGGGCGAGGGTAAGGATGATGATGGAGACGAGGATGAGGGTGATGATGGTGATGGTGATGATGGTGATGATGATGTGGGAAAAGTTGATCCATTACATTTTTGACTGATATTACTGAGATTTGATATTTAATCTATTCTAGTTGTTGGTTTTATCTAGACTCGTAGTATTATATTGGAGTTGAGTTATTTTTATATATTATCTGTTTTTATGGATGTTGTTGACTTTTAGTGGTTGTGTGTTTGGGAACCCCCCTCCTTCCTGGACAAACCCCCACCCTCCTCCCTAGACCCCAGACAGCCCCGCCGGACAAACCCCCAGATAGCCCCCCAAACAGCCCCCGGACATATCCCACACACTCTTCCTCGGACCCCGGACAACCCCCCCCCCCCCCCCCCCCGAACAGCCACGAACATCCCCCCCGAACATCCCCCCGGACAGCCCCCCCCCCCACCCTCCTCCCTAGACCCCAAACAACCCCCCGAACATCCCCCCTAACAGCCCCCCACCCTTCTCCTTGGACCATGGACAACCCCCCCCCCCCCCCCAAACACCCCCTGGACAACCCCCACACAGCCCCCCCACCCTCCTACTTGGACCCCAGACAGCCCCCAGGACAGTCCCCCCACCCTCTTCCTTGGACCCCGAACAACCCCCCACACAAAGGATTGTCATAAAATGGACAAAATTTTATGTACATATGGAAAACCGACCAAACGCATTTGGCTTCCATTTAAAATTTAGGATAAAGATCCATGGGTCATATGTGAGATGTACGAGTCAATCTTGCCTTAATCTGAGGCACGGTGTGGTCGGAATCACTCTAAGTGGATCTCTTTTACTAAAAATGGACAATAATTTAAGTACATATCGAAGACCAACCAAACACATTCAGTCTCTATTATAAAATTAGGAGAACAATCCATGGGTCATATGTGACGTGTACGAGTAAACCCCGCCTCAATCCGAGGTGCGGTGTGGCCGCCAACACTCAAAGTGTCTGCCTTTTGTTTCAAAAGAATGTCATTTTAACTGAAAAACATCAACTGGCATATGGAAAACCGACCAAACGCATTCGGATTGTGTCGATACATTAGAAAAACTATCCATGGGTCATATGTAACAGGTACGATTCATCCCCGCCTCAATCCGAGGAGCAGTGTAGCCTCCACCACTAAAAGTGTTTGTCTTTTTTTTCAAAAGGACGTCATTTGAAGTGAAAAACATCAACTGGCATACGGAAAGCCAACCAAACACATTCGGATTGTGTCGATACATTAGCACAACGATCCATGGGTCATATGTGACGTGTATGAGTCAACACCGCCTTAATCTGAGGCACGGTGTGGCCGGAATCACTCTAAGTGGCTCTCTTTTGGTTAAAATGGACAACAATTTAAGTACATACGGAAAACCGACCAAACGAATTCGGTATCCATTGAAACATTAGGAGAACAATCCATGGGTAATATGTGATGGGTACGAGTCAACCCCACCTCAATCCGTGGCGTGGTGTGGCCGCCACCACTCAAAGTGTCTGCCTTTTGTTTCAAAATTACATTATTTTAATTGAAAAACATCAACTGGCATACGGAAAACTGTCCAAACACATTCATATTGTGTCGATACATTAGCACAACGATCCATGGGTCATATGTGATGTGTACGAGTCAACCCTGCATCAATCCGAGGTGTGGTGTGGCTGCCACCACTCAAAGTGTTTGTCTTTTGTTTAAAAAGGACTTAATTTGAAGTGAAAAACATCAACTGGAAAACGGAAAACCGACCAAACGCATTTGGATTGTGTTGATATTTAGCACAACGATCCATTGGTCATATGTGACGTGTACGAGTCAACCCTGCCTCAATCCAAGGTGCGGTGTGGCCGCCACCACTCAAAGTTTCTGTCTTTTGTTTCAAAATGACATAATTTGAAGTGAAAAACAACAAATGGAATACGGAAAATCGAACAAACGCATTCAGATTGTGTCGATACTTTAGCACAACGATCCATGGTCCATATCTGACGAGCACGAGTCAACCCCGCCTCAATCCGAGGCATGGTGTGGCTGCCACCACTCAAAGTGTCTGCCTTTTGTTTCAAAAGAACGTCATTTGAAGTGAAAAACATCAACTGGCATAAGGAAAACCAACCAAACTCATTCGGATTGTGTCAATACTTTATCACAAAGATCCATGGGTCATATGTGACATGTACGAGTCATACTCGGCTTAATTTAAGGCACGGTGTGGTCGGAATCACTCTTAGGGGCTCTATTTTTCTTAAAATGGACAACAATTTAAGTACATACGGAAAACCAAAAAAAACTTTTGGTTTCCATTGAAACTTTAGGAGAACTATACATGGGTCATATGTGACATGTACGAGTCAACCACGCCTCAATCCATGGCGCAGTTTGGCCGCCACCACTCAAAGTGTCTGCCTTTTGTTTCCAAAGGACATAATTTGAAGTGAAAAACATCAACTAGCATATGGAAAACCGACCAAATTCATTCGTATTGTGTCGATACATTAGCACAACGATCCATGGGTCATATGTGACTTGTACAAGTCAACCCCTCCTTAATCTAAGGCACAGTGTGGCCGGAATCACTCTAAGTGGCTCTCTCTTGCTTAAAATGGAAAACAATTAAGTACATAAGGAAAACCAACCAAAAGCAATTGGTTTCCATTGATACTTTAGGAGAATGATCCATGGGTCATATGTGAAGCGTACGAGTCAACAAAGCCTCAATCCGAGGTGCGGTGTGGTCGGCACCACTCAAAGTGCATGCCTTTGGTTTCAAAAGTACGTCATTTTAATTGAAAAACATCAACTGGCATACAGAAAACTGACCAAACGCATTCCGATTGTGTCGATACATTAGAAAAACGATCCATGGGTCACATATGACGTTTACGAGTCAACCCAGCCTCAATATGAGGCGCGGTGTGGCAGCCACCACTCAAAGTGTCTATATTTTGTTTCAAAAGGACATAATTTGAAGTGAAAAACATCAACTGGTATACGGAAAACTGAAAAAACGCATTCTGATTGTGTCGATACTTTAGAACAACGATCCATGGGTCATATGTGATGTGTACGAGTCAACCCCGCCTTAATCCGAGGCACGGTGTGAACAGAATCACTCTATGTTTCTCTCTTTTTCTTAAAATGGACAACAATTTAAGTACATACAGAAAACTGACCACACGCATTCGGTTTACATTGAAACTTTAGAAGAATGATCCATTGGTAATATGTGACGTGTACGAGTCAACCCCGCCTCAATCCGAGGCGCGGTGTGGCCGGCACCACTCAAAGATTCTATCTTTTGATTTAAAAGTACGTCATTCTAATTGAAAAACATCAACTGGAATACGGAAAACTGACCAAACACATTCGGATTGTGTTGATGCATTAGCACAATGATCCACGGGTCATATGTGATGTGTATGAGTCAACCTCGCCTCAATACGAGGCACGATGTGGCCTCCACCACTCAAAGTTTCTGTCTTATGTTTCAAAAGGACGTCATTTAACTCAAAAACATCAACTGGCATACGGAAAACCGACCAAACACTTTCGGATTGTGTCGATACTTTAGCACAACGATCCATGGGTCATATCTGACGTGTACAAGTCATCCCCGACATAATATGAGGCACGGTATGGCTGGAATCACTCTAAGTGTCTCTCTATTGCTTAAAATGGACAACAATTTAAGTACATATGGAAAACTGACCAAATGCATTCGGTTTCAATTGAAACATTAGAGGAACGATCCATGGGTCATATGTGACGTGTAAAAGTCAACCCCGCCTCAATCCGAGGTGTGGTGTGGCCGCCACCACTCAGAGTGTCTGCCTTTTTTTCAAAAGTACGTCATTTTAATTGAAAAACATCAACTGGAATACCGAAAACTGACCAAACACATTCAGGTTGTGTCGATACGTTAGCACAATGATCCATGGGTCATATGTGACGTGTACGAGTCAACCCCGCCTCAATCCGAGGAGAGGTGTGGCTACCACCACTCAAAGTGTCTGTCTTTTATTTCAAAAGGATGTAATTTGAGGTGAAATATATCAACTGGCATACGAAAAACCGACCAAATGCATTCGGATTGTGTCGATAACTTAGAACAACGATCCATGGGTCATATGTGATGTGTACGAGTAAACCTCGCCTCAATCCAAGGCGCGGTGTGGCCGCCACCACTCAAAGTGTCTGTCTATTGTTTCAAAAGGACATAATTAGAAGTGAAAAACATCAACTGGAATACGGAAAACCGACAAAATGCATTGGGATTGTGTCGATACATTAGCACAACGATCCATGGGTCATATGTGACATGTACGAGTCAACCCTGCCTCAATATGAGGCGTGGTGTGGCCGCCACCACTCAAAGTGTCTACCTTTTTTTCAAAAGAGCATCATTTGAAGTGAAAAACATCAACTGGCATATGGAAAACCGACAAAACACATTCGGATTGTGTCTATACTTTATCACAACGATCCATGGGTCATGTGTGATGTGTACGAGTCAACCCCGCCTTAATCTGTGGCACGGTGTGGCTGAAATCACTCTTAGTGGATCTCTTTTTCTTAAAATGGAAAACAATTTACGTATATACGGAAAACCGACCAAATGAATTTGGTTTCCATTGAAACATTAGGAGAACGATTCATGGGTCATATGTGATGTGTACGAGTCAACCCCGCCTCAATCCAAGGCGCGATGTGGCTGCCACCACTCAAAGTGTTTGCCTTTTGTTTCAAAAGGACATAATTTGAAGGGAAAAACATCAACTAGCATATAGAAAACTGACCAAACACATTCAGATTGTGTCGATACATTATCACAACGTTCCATGGGTCATATGTGATGTGTAAAAGTCAACCCGCTTTAATCTAAGGGATGGTGTGGCCGGAATCATTCTATGTGGCTCTCTTTTGTTTAAAATGGACAACAATTAAGTACATATGGAAACCCAACCAAACGCATTCGGTTTCCATTGATACTTTAGGAGAATAATCCATGGGTCCTATGTGTCGTGTACGAGTCAACGCCGCCTAAATCCAAGGCATGGTGTGGTCGGCACCACTCAAAGTGTCTGCCATTTGTTTCAAAAGTACGTAATTTTAATTGAAAAACATCAACTGGCAAAGATAAAACCAACCAATCGCATTTAGATTGTGTCGATACATTATCACAACGATCCATGGGTCATATGTGACATGTACAAGTAAACCCCACCTCAATCCGAGGCAGGGTGTGGCCGTCACCACTCAAAGTGTCTGTCTTTTTTTCAAAACGACATAATTTGAATTGAAAAACATCAACTGGCATACATAAAACTGACCAAACGCATTCGGATTCTGTCGATACATTATAACAACAATCCATTGGTCATATGTGACCTATACGAGTCAACCCCGCCTTAATCTGAGGCACGGTGTGGCCGAAATATCTCTAAGTGGCACTCTTTTTCTTAAAATGGACAACAATTTAAGTACATACGGAAAACTGACCAAACACATTCAGTTTCCATTAAAACATTAGGAGAATGATCCATGGGTCATATGTGACGTTTACGAGTCAACCCCACCTAAATACAAGGCATGGTGTGGCCTCCACCACACAAAGTGTCTGCCTTTTGTTACAAAAGTTTGTCATTTTAATTAAGAAACATCAACTTGCATACGGAAAACTGACCAAACGCATTCAGATTGTGTCGATACATTAGAACAACGATCCATGGGTCATATGTGACGTGTACAAGTCATCCCCACCTCAATCTGAGGCGCGGTGTGGCCATCACCACTCAAAGTTTCTGTCATTTGTTTCTAAAGGACATAATTTGAAGTGAAAAACATCAACTGGTATACGGAAAACTGACCAAACGCATTCGGATTGTGTCGATACTTTAGCACAACGATCCATGGGTCATATGTAACGTTTACGAGTTAACCCCGCCTCAATCCGAGGCGCGGTGTGGACGCCGCAACTCAAAGTGTCAGTCTTTTGTTTCAAAAGGACATAATTTGTAGTGAAAAACATCAACTAGCATATGGAAAACTGACCAAACGCATTCGGATTGAGTCGATACTTTAGCAAGATGATCCATGGGCCATATGTGACATGTACGTGTCAACCCCGCCTTAATCCGAGGCATGGTGTGGCTGCCACCACTCAATGTGTCTGCCTTTTGTTTCAAAAGAACATCATTTGAAGTGAAGAACATCAACTGGAATACGGAAAACCGACCAAACACATTCAGATTTTGTCAATACATTATAAAAACGATCCATGGGTCATATGTGATGTGTACGAGTCAACCCTTCCTTAATCTGAGGCACGGTGTGGCCGGAATCACTCGTAGTGTCTCTCTGTTGCTTAAAATGGACAAAAATTTAAGTACATACGAAAAACCGAAGAAACGCATTCGGTTTCCCTTGAAACGTTAGGAGAACAATCCATGGGTCATATGTGACGTGTACGAGTCAACCCCACCTCAATCCGAGGCGTGGTGTGGCCGCCACCACTCAAAGTGTCTGCCTTTTGTTTCAAAAGGACATAATGTGAAGTGAAAAACAACAACTGGCATACCAAAAACCAATCAAATGCATTCGGATTGTGTCGATACTTTAGAAAAAAGATCCATGGGTCAAATGAGACGTGTACGAGTCAACCCCACCTTAATCTGAGGCACGGTGTGGCCGGAATTACTCTAAGTGGCTCTCTTTTGCTTAAAATGGACAACAATTAAGTACAAATGGAAAACTGACCAAACACATTCAGATTACATTGAAACATTAGGAGAACGATCCATGGGTCATATGTGATGTGTATGAGTCAACGCCACCTCAATCCGAGGCGCGGTGTGGTCGGCACCACTCAAAGTGTCTGCCTTTTGTTTCAAAAGTATGTCCTTTTAATTGAAAAACATCAACTGGCATACAGAAAACCGACCAAATGCATTCAGATTGTTTCGGTACATTAGCACAACGATCCATGGGTCATATGTGAGATGTACGAGTCAAACCTGCCTCAATCCGAGGCGTGGTGTCGCCGTTACCACTCAAAGTGTCTGTCTTTTGTTTCAAAAGGATATAATTTGAAGTGAAAAACATCTACTGGCATACGGAAAACCGACCAAACACATTCAGATTGTGTCGATACTTTAGAACAACGATCCATGGGTCATATGTGACATGTACGAGTCAACCACACCTTAATTTGAGGCACGTTGTGACCATAATCACCCTAAGTGGACCTCTTTTTCTTAAAATGAACAACAATTTAAGTACATACGGAAGAACGACCAAATGGATTCAGTTTCCATTGAAACTTTAGGAGAATGATCCATGGGTCATATGTGAGGTGTACGAGTCAACCCAGCCTCAATTCGAGGCATGGTGTGTCTGGAACCACTCAAAGTGTCTACCTTTTTTTTTCAAAAGTACGTCATTTTAAATGAAAAACATCAACTGGCATAAGGAAAACCGACCAAACGCATTTAGATTGTGTCGATACATTATCAAAAAGATCCATGGGTTATATGTGATTTGTAAAAGTCAACCCCGCCTCAATCCGAGGCACGGTGTGGCCTCCACCACTCAAAGTGTTTGTCTTTTGTTTCCAAAGGACGTCATTTGAAGTGAAAAACATCAATTGGAATACGAAAAAACCGACCAAACACATTAGGATTGTGTCAATACTTTATCACAACGATCCATGGTTCATATGTGATGTGTATGAGTCAAACCCGCCTTAATCTGAGGCACAGTGTGGCCGGAATCACTCTAAGTGGCTCTCTTTGGCTTAAAATGGACAACAATTTAAGTACATATGGAAAACCGACCAAACAAATTCGGTTTCCAATGAAACTTTTGGAGAACGATCCATGGGTCATATGTGACGTGTACAAGTCAACCCCGCCTCAATCTGAGGCGCGGTGTGGCCGCCACCACACAAAGTGTCTACATTTTGTTTCAAAAGTACGTAATTTTAATTGAAAAACATAAACTGGCATACGGAAAACTGACCAAACGCATTCAGATTGTGTCGATACATTAGCACAACGATCCATGGGTCATATGTGACATGTACGAGTCAACCCCGCCTCAATCCGAGGTGCGGTGTAGCCGCCACCACTCAAAGTGGCTGTCGTTTTCTTCAAAAGGACATAATTTGAAGTGAAAAACATTAACTAACATATGGAAAACCGACCAACCGCATTCGGATTGTGTCGATACCTTAGCATAACGATATTTGGGTCATATGTGACATGTACTAGTCAACCCCGCCTCAATCCGAGGCGCTATGTGGCTGCCACCACTCAAAGTGTATGTCTTTTGTTTCAAAAGGACATAATTTGAAATGAAAAACTTCAACTGGAATACGGAAAACCGACCAAACGCCTTCTTATTGTGTCTATAGGTTTTCAAAACGATCCATGCGTCATATGTGACATGTACGAGTCAACCCCGCCTCAATCTGAGGCGCTATGTGGCCGCCACCACTCAAAGTGTCTACCTTTTGTTTCAAAAGAACGTCATTTGAAGTGAAAAACATCAACTGGCATACGAAAAACCGACCAAACACATTCCGATTGTGTTGATACTTTAGCAAAATGATCCATGGGTCATATGTGACATGTACGAGTCAACCCCGCCTTAATCTGGGGCACGGTGTGGCCGGAATCACTCTTCGTGGCACTCTTTTTCTTAAAATGGACAACAAATTAAGTACAAATGGAAAACTGACCAAACGCATTTGGTTTCCATTGAAACATTAGGAGAACGATCCATGGGTCATATGTGACGTGTATGAGTCAACCCCACCTCAATACGAGGCACGGTGTGGCTTCCACCACTCAATGTGTCTGCCTTTTGTTTCAAAAGGACATAATTTGAAATGAAAAACATCAACTGGCATACGGAAAACCAAACAAACACATTCGGATTGTGTCGATACTTTAGAAGAACGATCCATGGGTCATATGTGACGTGTACGAGTCAACCCCGGCTTTATCTAAGGCACGGTGTGGCCGTAATCACTCTATGTGGATCCCTTTTTCTTAAAAAGGACAACAATTAAGTAAATACGAAAACTGACCAAATGCATTCGGTTTCCATTGAAACTTTAGGAGAACAATCCATGGGTCGTATGTGACGTGTATGAGTCAACGTTGCCTCAATCTGAGACACGATGTGGTCAGAACCACTCAATGATTCTACCTATTGTTTCAAAAGTACGCCATTTTAATTGAAAAATGTCAACTGGCATACGGAAAACCGACCAAACACATTCAGATTGTGTCGATACATTAGCACAACGATCCATGGGTCATATGTGACATGTACGAGTCAACCCCTCCTAAATTCGAGGCGTGGTGTGGCCTTCACCACTCAAAGTGTCTGTCTTTTTTTTTCAAAAGGACATAAATTGAAGTGAAAAACATCAACTGGCATACGGAAAACTGACCAAATGCATTCGGATTGTGTCGAACATTAGCACAACGATCCATGGGTCATATGTGACGTGTACAAGTCAACCCCTTTTTAATCTGAATCATGGTGTGGTCGGAATCACTCTAAGTGGGTCTCTTTTTCTTAAAATGGATGACAATTTAACTACATATAGAAAACTGAACAAACGCATTCAGTTTCCGTTGAATTTTTAGGAGAATGATCCATGGGTCATATGTGACGTGTATGAGTCAATGCCGCCTCAATCCGAGGTGCGGTGTGGCCGGCACCACTCAAAGTGTCTACCTTTTATTTCAAAAGTATGTCATTTTAATTGAAAAACATCAACCAGCATACGGAAAACTGACCAAACGCATTCGGATTGTGTCGATACATTAACACAACCATTCATGGGTCATATGTGATGTGTACGAGTCAACCCTGCCTCAATTCGTGGTGTGCTGTGGCCGACACCACTCAATGATTCTGTCGTTTGTTTCAAAATGATGTCATTTTAATTGAAAAACATGAACTGGCATACAGAATACCGACCAAACACATTCGTATTGTGTCGATACATTAGCACAACAATCCATGGGTAATATGTGACGTGTACGAGTAAACCCCGCCTAAATCAGAGGCGTGGTGTGGCCGACACCACCCAAAGTGTCTTCCTTTTGTTTCAAAAGGACGTCATTTCAATTGAAAAACATCAACTGGAATACGGAAAACCGACCAAACGCATTCGGATTGTGTCGATACATTAGCACAACGATCCATGGGTCATATGTGATGTGTATGAGTCATCTCCGCCTCAATCCGAGGAGCGATGTGGTCGACACCACTCAAAGTGTCAGCCTTTTGTTTCAAAAGGACATAATTTTAATTGAAAAACATCAACTGGCATACAGAAAACCGACCAAACGCATTCGGATTTTTGTCGATACATTAGCACAATGATACATGGGTCATATGTGCCATGTAAGAGTCAACCCCACCTCAATCCGAGGCATGGTGTGGCCACCACCACTCAAAGTGTCTTCCTTTTGTTTCAAAAGAATTTCATTTTAATTGTAAAACTTCATCTAGCATACAGAAAACTGACCAAACACATTCAGATTTTGACGATACATTAGCAAAACGATCCATGGGTCATATGTGACGTGTACGAGTCAACCCCACCTCAATTCGAGGTGCGGTGTGGCCGCCACCACTCAAAGTGTCTATCTTTTGTTTCAAAACGACATCATTTGAAGTGAAAAACATAAACTGGCATAATGAAAACTGACCAAATGCATTCAGATTGTGTCGATACTTTAGAACAATGATCCATGGGTCATATGTGACGGGTACGAGTCAACCCCGCCTTATTCTGAGGCACGATGCGGCCGGAATTACTCTAAGTGGCTCTCTTTTGCTTAAAATGGACATCAATTTAAGTACATATGGAAATCTGACCAAAAGCATTCATTTTCCATTGAAACTTTAGGATAACGATACATGGGTCATATGTGACATGTACGAATCAACCCCACCTCAATCCGAGGCGTGGTGTGGCCACCACCACTCAATGTGTCTGCCTTTTGTTTCAAACGAACTTCATTTTAATTGAAAAACATCAACTGACATATGAAAAACCAACTAAACACATTCGAATTGTGTCGATACATTATAACAACGACCCATGGGTCATATATGACGTGTACGAGTCAACCGTGCCTCAATCCGAGACGTGGTGTGGCTGCCACTACTCAAAGTGTCTGTCTTTTTTTCCAAAGGACGTCATTTGAAGTGAAAAACATCAACTGGAATACTGAAAAACAACCAAATGCATTCGGATTGTATCGATACTTTAGCACCACAATCCATGGGTCATATTTGATGTGTACGAGTCAACCCCTCCTTAATATGAGGCATGGTGTGGCCGGAATCACTCTATGTAGCTCTCTTTTTCTTAAAATGGACTACAATTTAAGTACATACGGAAAACCGAACAAACACATTCGGTTTCCATTGAAACATTAGGAGAACGATCCATAGGTCATATGTGATGGGTACGAGTCAATGCCGCCACAATCCGAGGCGCGGTGTGGCCGGCACCACTCAATGTGTCTGTCTTTTTTTTCAAAAGGACGTCATTTTAATTGAAAAACATCAACTGGCATACGGAAAACCGAACAAACACTTTCGGATTGTGTCGATACATTAGCACAATGATCCATGGGTCATATTTGACATGTACGAGTCAACCCTACCTCAATCTGAGGTGTGGTATGGCTACCACCACTCAAAGTGTCTGTCTTTTGTTTCAAAAGGACATAATTTGAAGTGAAAAAAATCAACTGGCATACAGAAAACAGAACAAATGCATACGGATTGTGTCGATACTTTAGTACAATGATCCATGGGTCATATGCGACGTGTACGACTGAACCCCGCCTTAATCTGAGGCATGGTGTGACAGGAATAACTCTAAGTGGATATCTTTTTCTTAAAATGGACAACAATTTAAGTACCCATGGAAAACCGACCAAATGCATTCGGTTTCCATTGAAACTTTAGGAGAAATATACATGGGTCATATGTGACGTTTGCGAGTCAACTCCACCTCAATCCAAGGCACGGTGTGGTTGGAACCACTCAAAGTTTCTGCCTTTTATTTCAAAAGAACGTCATTTTAATTGAAAAACATCAACTGGCATACGGAAAACCGACCAAATGCATTCAGATTGTGTTGATACACTAGAACAATGATCCATGGGTCATATGTGATGTGTACAAGTCAACCCCACCTCAATCCGAGGCGTGGTGTGGCCGCCATCACTCAAAGTGTCCATCTTTTGTTTCAAAAGGACATAATTTGAAGTGAAAAACATCAACTGGAAAACGTAAAACCGAACAAATGCATTCGGATTGTGTCGATACATTAGCACAACAATCCATGGGTCATATGTGACATGTAAGAGTCAACCTCGCCTTAATCTGAGCCACGGTGTGGCCGGAATCACTCTAAGTGGTTCTGTTTTTCTTAAAATGGACAATAATTTAAGTACATACGGAAAACCGACCATACGCATTCAGTTTCCATTGAAACATTAGGAGAACAATCCATGGGTCATATGTGACATGTACGAGTAAACCACACCTCAATCCGAGGTGTGGTGTGGCCTCCACCACTCAAAGTGTCTGCCTTTTGTATCAAAAGGACATAATTTGAAGTGAAAAACATCAATTGGAAAACAGAAAACCGATCAAACGAATTCAGATTGTGTCGATACTTTAGCACAACGATCCATGGGTCATATGTGTGTAAGAATGGTATAGAGTAAGAGGTTTCCAACCTCTGATACCAATTGTAGTATTGAAATATAATATGAGATGCTCAATATACAAGAGGGGGGGTGAATTGTATACTTTAAAAATTCCTTTGGAACCTTTAAAGTTAGTTATGAATAACTAGAGTTTCCTTAAGAAAAGGAAAGGCTAAGTTTGACAAAGTTAAACTAACTAAATTCACAACACCTCTAACACCGAACTGAACTTGGGAAGGGATTCCAAAAGTAGGTTCCGGAAATATGATTCCGGAAATTGAAACTTAACAAAAGTTACAATATAAGATTCTACCTTAAAGCGTATAGAATCTAAACTAATCAGAGTAAGTAAGGAAGTATAAGAAAGTTATACTTTCCTTAAGATACAAATTGCAGCGGAATAAAAACAAGTAGTAAAACTACTAGTAACAAGATAATAGTCTTTTAACCCAAAGAGAAGGGTATCCAACAACCTTGGATAAAGGTCCCTTGATTTATACTTTCAAGCAAGTCTGTCTTACCACACCAGGGTAAGCTCTCGATACGAAGATCAATGTCTCTGTCTTGCTATCCCCTCAAGCCCTCAACTTCAAGGTAGTTGGCAACCTCTGTCTTTCTCAGCAAGAAAGCCCTCGAACTTTAAGGTAGTCGGCAACCTCTGTCTTTCTCAGCAAGAAAGCCCTCGAAATTTAAGGTAGTCGGCAACCTCTGTCTTTCTCAGCAAGAAAGCCCTCGAACTTTAAGGTAGTCGTCACCTCTGTCTTCCTATCCCCGGAATCCCTCGAATGTAATCACCAACATTCGGAGTCGCACGAAGCTTTGAGAGTTAATAAGAGCCTCTCATTAGAATTCGTAATGAGAATTTTTCAATGATAATCAGATTCTGTTTAATAGGAGAATTCGGAATGAGAATTCGGAGGAGGAATTCAGAATAGGAATTCGTCATCAGAAATCGTAATGAGAATTCGTCATCAGAATTCGTAATGAGAATTCGGAATGAGATTTCTTCATTAGAATTCGTAATGAGAATTTTTCATTGGAATTCGTAATGAGAATTCTTCTTCAGAATTCGTAATGAGAATTCTTCTTCAGAATTCGTAATGAGAATTCGGAATGAGATTTCTTTATTAGAATTCGTAATGAGAATTCTTCTTCAGAATTCGTATCCTGAATCTGGAATAGAACTTAGTCAGAATTCATATCCGGAATTCGGAATGAAACTTCCTTATAGTTCTTGTCCAGAATCTGAATACTAAACAGAATGCTTTTATATCAAAGTTTTAATGACTCCGAGAAAATGAATCCGAAACTTATACTTAAGAAAAAATATTGATGAAAATATGATAAGGATAATTTTCCTTATTAAAGAGATTTTCCTTAAGAAAGCAATTTTCCTTATAAAAGCGATTTTCCTTAAGAAAGCATTTTTCTTTAAAGATAAGGTGTTTGTGATTTTCAAAACATGAAGGAATGGAAAAGTCATAAGGAAAACCTTATTGACTCAACAATGTGATGTGTACGAGTCAACCCCACATTAATATGAGGCACGTTGTGGCTATAATCACTCTATGTGGCTCCCTTTTTCTTAAAAAGGACAACAATTAAGTAAATACGGAAAACCGATCAAACGCATTCGGTTTCCATTGAAACTTTAGGAGAAAATTACATGGGTCATATGTGACCTGTACGAGTCAACGCCCCCTCAATCCGAGGCGCGGTGTGGTCAGCACCACTCAAAGTGTCTTCCTTTTGTTTCAAAAGTACATCATTTTAATTGAAAAACATCAACTGGAATACGGAAAACCGACCAAACGCATTCAGATTGTGTCGATACATTAGCACAACAATCCATGGGTCATATGTGACATGTACGAGTTAACCCCTCCTCAATCCGAGGCGCGGTGAGGCCTCCACCACTCAAAGTGTCTGTCGTTTCTTTCAAAAGGACTTCATTTGAAGTGAAAAACATCAACTGGCATACAGAAAACCAACCAAAAACATTCGGATTGTTTCGATACATTAGCACAACGATCCATGGGTCATTTGTGACGTGTACGAGTCATACCAGCCTTAATCTGAGGCACGGTGTGGCCAGAATCACTCTAAGTGGCTCTCTGTTTCTTAAAATGGACAACAATGTATGTACATACAGAAAACTGAACAAACACATTTGGTTTCCATTGAAACTTTAGGAGAACGATCCATGGGTCATATGTGACGTGTACGAGTCAACCCCGCCTCAATATGAGCCGCGGTGTGGCCGCCACCACTCAAAGTGTCTGCCTTTTGTTTCAAAAGTAACTCATTTTAATTGAAAAACATCAACTGGCATACGGAAAACCATCCAAACGCATTCAGATTGTGTCGATACCTTAGAACAGCGATCCATGGGTCATATGTGACGTGTACGAGTCAACCCCGCCTCAATCCGAGGCACGGTGTGGCTGCCACCACTCAAAGTGTCTGTCTTTTGATTCAAAAGGACATAATTTGAAGTGAAAAACTTAAACTGGCATATGAAAAACCGACCAAACAAATTCGGATTGTGTCAATACTTTAGAACAACGATCCATGGGTCATATGTGACGTGTATGAGTCAACCTCGCCTCAATCCGAGGCATGGTGTGGCCTCCACCACTCAAAGTGTCTGTCTTTTGTTTCAAAAGGACATAATTTGAAGTGAAAAACATCAACTGGAATACGGAAAACCAACCAAACACATTCGGATTGTGTCGATACTTTACCACAACGATATATGGGTCATATGTGATGTGTACGAGTCAACCCCACCTCAATCTAAGGCGCGGTGTGGCCGTCACCACTCAAAGTGTCTTCCTTTTGTTTCAAAAGAACGTCATTTGAATTGAAAAACATCAACCAGTAAACAGAAAACCAACCAAACACATTTGGATGGTGTCGATACTTTATCACAATGATCAGTGGGTCATATGTGATGTGTACGAGTCAACCCCTCCTTAATCTGAGGCATGGTGTTGCCGAAATCACTCTTAGGGGCTCGCTTTTGCTTAAAATGGACAACAAATTAAGTACATACGGAAAACCGATCAAACGCATTTGGTTTCCATTGAAACTTTAGGAGAACGATCCATGGGTCATATGTGACGTGTACGAGTCAACCCCAACTCAATATGAGGCGCGGTGTGGCCTCCACCACTCAAAGTGTCTGCCTTTTGTTTCAAAAGGACATAATTTGAAGTGAAAAACATCAACTGGCATACGGAAAACCGACCAAATGCATTCTGATTGTGTCGATACTTTAGAACAACGATCCATTGGTCGTATGTGACATGTAAAAGTCAACCCCGGCTTAATCAGAGTCATGGTGTGGCCATAATCACTCTAAGTGGCTCCCTTTTTCTTAAAAAGGAAAACAATTAAGTACATATGGAAAACCGACCAAACGCATTAGGTTTCCAATGAAACTTTAGGAGAACAATCCATGGTCCATATGTGACGCATAAGAGTCAACGTCGCCACAATCTTAGGTGCGGTGTGGTCAGCACCACTCAAAGTGTCTGCCTTTTGTTTCAAAAGTACGTCATTTTAATTGAAAAACATCAACTGGCATACGGAAAACTGACCAAACACATTCATATTGTGTCGATATATTATCACAACGATCCATGGGTCATATGTGATGTGTACGAGTCAACCCCGCATCAATATGAGGCGCGGTGTGGCCACCACCACTCAAACTGTCTGTCTTTTGTTTCAAAAGGACATAATTTGAAGTGAAAAACATCAACTGGCATACAGAAAACTGACCAAACTCATTCAGATTGTGTCGATACTTTAGCACAATGATCCATGGGTCATATGTGACCTGTACGAGTCAACCCCACCTTAATCTGAGGCACGGTGTGCCCGGAATCACTCTATGTGTCTCCCTTTTTCTTAAAATGTACAACAATTTAAGTACATATGGAAAACAGAACAAATGCATTCAGTTGCCATTGAAACATTAGGATAATGATCCATGGGTCATATGTGACGTGTACGAGTCAACGCCGCCTCAATCCGAGGTGCGGTGTGGCCGAAACCACTCAAAGTGTCTGCCTTTTATTTCAAAAGTATGTAATTTTAATTGAAAAACATCAACCGGCTTATGGAAAACCGACCCAAAGCAATCGGATTGTGTCGATACATTAGCACAACGATCCATTGGTCATATGTGATGTGTACGAGTCAACCCCGCCTCAATCCGAGGCGCGGTGTGGCCGAAAACACTCAAAGTTTCTACCTTTTGTTTCAAAAGGAAGTCATTTTAATTGAAAAACATCAACTAGCATACGGAAAACCGACCAAACGCATTCGGATTGTGTTGATACATTAGCACAACAATCCATGGGTCATATGTGATGTGTACGAGTAATCCCCTCCTCAATCTGAGGCGCGGTGTGGCCGACACCACCCAAAGTGTCTTCCTTTTGTTTCAAAAGGACGTCATTTCAATTGAAAAATATCAACTAGCATACGGAAAACCGACCAAACGCATTCGGATTGTGTTGATACATTATCACAATGATCCATGGGTTATATGTGACATGTATGTGTTATCCTCGCCTCAATCCGAGGTGCGGTGTGGCCGACATCACTCAATGTGTCTTCCTTTTGTTTCAAAAGGACGTCATTTAAATTTAAAAACATCAACTGGAATACGGAAAACTGACCAAATGAAATAGATTGTGTCGACTCATTATCACAACGATCCGTGGGTCATATGTGACATGTACTAGTCAACCCTACCTCAATCCGAGGTGCGGTGTGGTCGCCACCACTAAAAGTGTCTGCCTTTTGCTTCAAAAGAACGTCATTTTAATTGAAAACCTTCAACTGGCATACGGAAAAACGATCAAATGCATTCGGATTGTGTCGATACAATAGAACAACGATCCATGGGTCATATGTGATGCGTACGAGTCAACCCCGCCTCAATCCGAAGCGCGGTGTGGTCGCCACCACTCAAAGTGTTTGTCTTTTGTTTCAAAAGGACATCATTTGAAGTGAAAAACATAAACTGGAATACTGAAACCTAACCAAATGCATTCGGATTGTGTCGATACATTAGCACAACGATCCATGGGTCATATGTGACAGGCACGAGTCAATCCCGCCTTTATCTGAGTCATGGTGTGGCCAGAATCACTCTAAGTGGCTCTCTTTTTCTTAAAATGGACAACAATTTAAGTACATACGGAAAACTGACCAAAAGAATTAGGTTTCCAATAAAACATTATGAGAACGATCCATGGGTCATATGTGACATGTACGAGTCAACCCCGCCTCAATTCGAGACGCGATGTGGCCCCCACCACTCAAAGTGTCTGCCTTTTGTTTCAAAAGAACGTCATTTAAATTGAAAAACATCAACTGACATACGGAAAACTGAACAAACACATTCAGACTATGTAAATACATTAGCACAATGATCCATGGGTCATATGTGACGTGTACGAGTCAACCCCGCCTCAATCCGAGGCTCGGTGTGGCCGCCACCACTCAAAGTGTCTGTCTTTTGTTTCAAAAGGACGTCATTTGAAGTGAAAAACATCAACTAGCGTACGGAAAACCGACCAAACGCATTCGGATTGTGTCAATACTTTGGCACAACGATCCACAGGTCATATGTGATGTGTATGAGTCAACCCCTCCTTAATCTGAGGCACGGTGTGGCTAGAATCACTCTAACTGTCTCTCTTTTTCTTAAAATGGACTAAAATTTAAGTACATATAGAAAACCGAACAAACGCATTTGGCTTCCATTGAAAATTTAGGAGAATGATCCAAGGGTCATATGTGACGGGTAAGAGTCAACGTCGCCAAAATCCGAGGTGCAGTGTGGCCGGCACCACTCAATGTGTCTATCTTTTTTTTCAAAAGGACGTCATTTTAATTGAAAAACATCAACTGGCATACGGAAATCCAACCAAACGCCTTCGGAATGTGTTGATACAGTAGAAAAACGATACATGGTTCATATGTGAAATGTACGAGTGAACCCCCACTCAATTTGAGGCACAGTGTGGCCGTCACCACTCAATGTGTCTGTATTTTGTTTCAAAAGGACATAATTTGAATTGAAAAATATTAACTGGCATACGGAAAACTGACCAAACACTTTCAGATTGTGTCGATAATTTAGTACAATGATCCATGGGTCATATGTGACGTGTATGAGTCAACCCTACCTTAATCTGAGGCACGGTGTGGTCAGAATCACTCTAAGTGGCTCTCTTTTTCTTAAAATGGACAACAATTTAAGTACATACGGAAAACTGACCAAACACATTTGGTATCCAATGAAACATTAGGAGAATGATCCATGGGCCATATGTGACGTGTACGAGTCAACGCCGCCACAATCCGAGCCACGGTGTGGCCGTCACCACTCATAGTTTCTTCCTTTTTTTTCAAAAGTACGTTATTTTAATTGGAAAACATCAACCAACATACGGAAAACCGACCAAACGCATTCGGATTGTGTCGATACATTAGAAAAACGTTCCATGGGTAATATGTGATTTTTACGAGTCAACCCCGCCTCAATCCGAGGCGCGGTGTGGCCGACACCACTCGAATTTTCTTCCTTTTGTTTCAAAAGGACGTCATTTTAATTGAAAAACATCAACTGGCATTCGGAAAACCGACCAAACGCATTTGGATTTTTTCGATACATTAGCACAACAATCTATAGGTCATATGTGATGTCTACGAGTCAACCCCGCCACAATATGAGGCACGGTGTGGCCGGCACCACCCAAAGTGTCTTCCTTTTGTTTCAAAAGGACGTCATTTCCATTGAAAAACATCAACTGGCATACGGAAAACTGACCAAATGCTTTCGGATTGTGTCGATACATTATCACAACGATCCATGGGTCATATGTGACGTGTACGAGTCATCCCCGCCTCAATACGAGGCGCGGTGTGGCTGACACCACTCAAAGTGTCTGCCTTTTGTTTCAAAAGGACGTCATTTTAATTGAAAAACATCAACTGGCATACGGAAAACCGACCAAACGCATTCGGATTGTGTCGATACATTAGCACAACGATAAGTGGGTCATATGTTAGGTGTACGAGTCAACACCGCCTCAATCCGAGGCGCGGTGTGGCTGCCAGCACTCAATGTGTCTGCCTTTTGTTTCAAAAGAACGTCATTTTAATTGAAAAACATCAACTGGCATACGGAAAACCAACCAAACAGATTCGGATTATGTCGATACATTAGCAAAACGATCCATGGGTCATATGTGATGTGTATGAGTCAACCTCGCCTTAATTAGAGGCACGGTGTGGCCGCCACCACTCAAAGTGTCTGTCTTTTGTTTCGAAAGGACGTCATTTAAAGTGAAAAACATAAACTGGCATATGTAAAACTGAACAAACGCATTCGTATTGTGTCTATACCTTATCACAATGATCCATGGGTCATATGTGATGGGCACAAGTCAACCCCGCCTTAATCTGAGGCACGGTGTGGCCAAAATCACTCTAAGTGGCTCTCTTTTTCTTAAAATGGACAATAATTTAAGTACATACGGAAAACTGACCAAAAGCATTCAGTTTCCATTGAAACTTTAGAATAACAATCCATGGGTCATATGTGACATGTACGAGTCAACCCTGCCTTAATCCGAGGTGCGGTGTGGCCACCACCACTCAAAGTGTCTGCCTTTTGTTTCAAAAGAACGTCATTTTAATTGAAAAACATCAAATGACATACGGAAAACCGACCAAACACATTCGGATTCTGTCAATACATTAGCACAACGATCCATGGGTCATATGTGACATGTACGAGTCATCCCCGCTTCATTCCAAGGCACTGTGTGGCCGCCACCACTCAAAGTGTCTGTCTTTTGTTTCAAAAGGACGTCATTTGAAGTGAAAAACATCAACCGGCATACGGAAAACCGACCAAACACATTCGGATTGTGTAGATACATTAGCACAACGATACATGGGACATATGTGATGTGTACGAGTAAACCCCTCCTTAATCTGAGGCTTGGTGTGGCTGGAATCACTCTATGTGGCTCTCTTTTGCATAAAATGGACTACAATTTACGTACATACGGAAAACCGAAAAAACGCATTCGGTTTATATTGAAACTATAGGAGAACGATCCATGGGTCATCTGTGACGGGTACGAGTCAATGCCACCACAATCTGAGGCACGGTGTGGCTGCCACCACTAAAAGTGTTTGTCTTTTTTTTCCGAAGGACGTCATTTTAGTTGAAAAACATCAACTGGCATACGCAAAACCGACCAAATGCTTTCGGATTGTGTTGACACTTAGCACAACGATCCATGGGTCATATATGACGTGTACGAGTGAACCCCACCTTAATCCGAGGCACGGTATGGCTGCCACCACTCAATGAGTCTGTCTTTTGTTTCAAAAGGATATAATTTGAAGTGAAAAACATCAACTGGCATACAGAAAACCGACCAAACACATTCGTATTGTGTCGATAATTTAGCACAACGTTCCATGGGTCATATGTGACATTTACGAGTCAACCCCGCCTTAATCTAAGGCACAGTGTGGCCGGAATCACTCTATGTGGCTCCCATTTTCATAAAATGGACAACAATAAAGTACATACGGAAAAATGACCAAACGCTTTCGGTTTCCATTGAAACATTAGGAGAACGATCCATGGGTCATATATGACGTGTATGAGTCAATGCTGCCTCAATCCAAGGCGTGGTGTGGTCGGCACCTCTCAATGTGTCTTCCTTTTGTTTCAAAAGTATGTCATTTTAATTGAAAAACATCAACTGGCATACCGAAAACCGAACAAACGCATTCAGATTCTGTCGATACATTAGAACAACGACCCATGGGTCATATGTGACATGTACGAGTCAACCCCGCCTCAATCCGAGGCACGGTGTGGCCGCCACCACTCAAAGTTTCTTTCTTTTGTTTCAAAAGGACATAATTTGAAGTGAAAAACATCAACTGGATACAGAAAACCGACCAAACGCATTCTGATTGTGTCAATACTTTAGCACAACGATCCATGCATCATATGTGACATGTACAATTCAACCCCGCCTTAATATGAGGCACGGTGTGGCCAGAATCACTCTAAGTGGCTCTCTTTTCCTTAAAATGCGCAACAATTTAAGTACATACGGAAAACCAACCATACGCATTCGGTTTCTAGTGAAACATTAGTAGAATGATCCATGTGTAATATGTGACGTGTAAGAGTCAAGGCCACCTCAATCCGAGGTGCGTTGTGGCCGGCACCACTCAATGCGTCTGCCTTTTGTTTCAGAAGTACATCATTTTAATTGAAAAAAATCAACTGGCATACGGAAAACCGACCAAACGCATTTGGATTGTGTCGATACATTAGCACAACGATACATGGGTCATATGTGACGTGTATGAGTCAAACCCACCTCAATAAGAGGTGTGGTGTGGCTGGTAGAACTCTAGGAGTATGTATTATGTTTAAAATGGACATTATTTCAGGTAAAAATATATGGTATACAAAAAACCAATCAAATTATGAATTGACTTCTGGATTCAACATAATATTGTCATCTAAATTTTAAATTGAATTATAAATGAATTATGTATGTTTATAATTATGTTATGAATTCTAATTTAATTATGGATGTGTATAGTTCCACCATTATATGTTAAATGTGCAATTTTCCCAGCAGAGGCTATGCCAACGGATCAAAACCGTTGGCATAGAATGTCTATGTCTTATTTTACCAATGGTTCATAAAACCGTTGGTAAAACTCTTTTCCCAATAGTTCTAAACCATTGGGAAAGAGGAGATTTTTGTTTTTCCCAACGGTTTCAAAAACAGTTGGGAAAACAATGTAATTTTCATCCTTGTTCCCAATCGTTGTAAACCGTTGGGAAAATACTTTCCCAACGGTTTACCAGAACCATTGGGATATGGTAGTTTTTCTCCACCCTATCCCAATGGTTCACTGTAAACCGCTGGGAAAAGTTTTTCCCAACGGCTTACTTCCCTACGGTTGGCAGAATCGTTGGTATAACATATACCAACGGTTCTCCAGCCTTTCCCAACGGTTCTAAACCGTATGGAAATCCAATATTTCCAGTAGTGTTTAGAAAGTGTTCTTAAGAAAACTAAACATTATTTCTCTCTTTAGTCAGAGAACTTGTTTTCTTCTAAAACCCATGTTTTAATAAAAAAAATCAATTTTTTTTAAATGATTTGTTAAAGAAATTATTACCCTTTTTCTCTTTTACCATTGTTTTCAAAGGAATATTCTTATCACATTATTAACAATTCATTTTTTTAACCTTTTACAATGAAAAAACAATGTTCTTTTTCCTCATATAACAAGTATATATTTACCCACCATAATTTATTTGATGCTTCCTTTTCATGTATAAAAGTTTAATTTTTAAAGAAAATGTTTTTAAAAGTGATTTTCAAAGAAAAAAAATTTCCAAATGGTTTTCATAATAAAAGGATATTTTCCTCAAGTATTTTTTTAAAAATCATTTTATAGTATTTCTATTCATCATCAACAATAACCATTTATTTTTACTCCACTTGAGATTTCATTATTAATACCATCCTTAGTCTTCCTCTGGGTGGATTATTATTGATTTGTACAAGGATAACATTCACATTCACTTCTTTGAATCATTTGTTATTCCCCTTGAAATATTCAATTTTCTTATGATCTTTGAACATTCAATTTCCCCCTAATTACCCGTTTCATTCATCATGTAAATTACTATTACCTAAACCCTATACCATTTTATATACAATGTCTACATTGATAGTTATTTTATTATTTGGGAAAATATTTATTATTTCATATCCTTTATTCAATACAGATATTTGATAAGGCATATTATTGATTTTGATTATTCGATATGAGAAATGATTTGGACAAGGAGTGATTGGAGGAGACCAAAATTTATATAGGTCTTCAATGAATCGATAGGTTATCATGTGAAAAATTAGTTTCACTAATTAGAATTGTTTAAACCGTCTTGTGAAAGGTATTGATGGTATAGGTTTTCAAGTTCCTCAATCATGATGTCTATTAAGAAATCATTTCCCTCGTTTAGTTTTAGTTATTATTCATCCATTATATTTTACATCGACATATCTATGGATACATTTCATTTTCAGTTATTTAGATATAATGTTTTTCTGTTTCATACCTTTCTATATTTATTTTGCATTATCTAGTTATTAAAATGGAATGTGTTTTCAGTTATTACCTTTCCATAATATTTATTAACTTCCTTCTTAGTTAATTGATTATATACTGAACTTCCTTCTTAGTTTATTGATTATATGGAATGTGAGTTCTGTTATTAACCATGTCATAATTATTATTCTCATCGATTCATTATTACTTCTTCTATATTTTTCCCTTATGAGAATTTGAGCTCACCCTTTTTATGTTTATTTCCATAGGAATCCAAGAAGTGTGCATTGAATGATATATAGGTATTTACTAGATGGATTATATTTATCCTTGAAGGTTTTTATTTAGAAAGAATAAAAAATTGTGTTTTAATTAGTGTATTCTTTTCTCATGTATATATCCCGTTTACCAAGAATACTAAACTCTTTATCCTTCAGGATATAATTCTTTGTAATATTTCTAATGTAATAGTAGTAGACACCAACTCTGGGACTTCTGGGGTCAGGTTACTTCTGTTGGTATCATAGGAAGTTTAGTATCATCCTTGGGAACTAGATTTAGGAAAACATAGGTTAGAGAACATAGACCTAAGGTAGAATTTGGGGATAAGTAAGGAATAAAATCATAGAATTTTTGTAAGGTAGAGATTATGTGGTTATTTCTATCAATACATCTATGTCTGAATACTACAAGTGTATGTGTTTTTGATACATATGTATCTAGTATTAATAACTATGACAAGGTATTATGATCCTAACATGGGGTAAGCTAGTATACAACAATGATCCTTACTGCACAACTGCTTTGACACTCCTTAGGATATGTTTAGGATAATTTACACTTTCTTTAAAACCCCCCATGAAGGATTTTGACAATTAATAACCTAGGTTAAAACTAGGTTGTTTAGATTTAAAATAGGGTATCATGATTTAAAAATCCTATAAATGGTATTATGGATAAACTCTAGACTAAGGAAATATCTATGTGGAAATAAGTGGATGAAGTATTTATGTATTAGGGTTGCATTGAAAAATTTATTTAAAATAAAATTTGTGATTAACATAATTTAAAGGATTTCCATCATATTTATTTTCGAAATTATATTAATTTTGTTTTAGAATAGGATGACCTATAAGCTGGGTGATAACCCTCAAATCTGGCAAGGTTGCGGGTCTTGAACCCATGACCAACGGATGATAACGGTTTATTGCCAACCACTAACATATGAAATTTCTTGGTTAATTTTTTATTATTTTTAGTTAAATGATTTGATGAATAAATGTTAATAATAAACCAGTAGTTTCACATTTGAGGATTAAATATTAATCTATTAACCATATTGGTTTTGGAAGATATTTAAAGAAAATAGTTATAATTTTCACTCTTTTATATGCCTCACGATCCTTTAAATGTTTCTTTTAGTGCTTCGGACATAAATAAATCATTATTGGTAATTAATTTCTAAGAGTAAAGGAATGAATTAGAATTTGATCAAAGAACAACCAAAATTTAGGATTTTTCCTATGAAATTGAAACCTATCAGGTAATAATATTTCATTATATTCTTAAGTAGTAAAATAAATACACAACATTTGGAAAATGTCTTAAAAATAAAATGTTTCCTTAATATCTGAATTTCTATTGAATCTATGGTCTTCTAAATCATCACAGATTTATTGCTTTGAGGTCCGCAGCTTTCCATTCATCATTCATTTGTTTGTGATTAATGACCCCATTCACTCCTTATAAATATTTACATTTTTCCTACAATTATGTATCTCTACTTGAAACTAATGTTCTCCTACTTAGAGACCTAGTTAAATGGTAGTACATGTGACTGATGTACTTTCTATTGTCTCTTTTATAGAGGATGACTTATAAACCCTTCTCATGATGTGGGATTTCAAACATATAAGTATCAAACAATCTATCATCATGATCGAGTTTAAATTTTGAGGATGTAATTTACATAAGGTGGGGAGAATGTGATGAACTGAAAATCTAACGTAATAACCTTTTATTCGATAGCATGTATGAAACGTGACACCGAACATGTAAGGTAATATAATATCTAGATACTTTATAAAATATTTACCATTTAAAATAGATTCAATGTATTTCAATACATGAAACACCGAGTTTGCTTGTGTTGCATGCAAGAGAGGCCTTCCTTGATAGACTATGTTACATGCAAGAGTTTCCTTCCTCGATAACTTGTGTTACATGAAAAAATGACCTTCCTTTATAGCTTCCAATACACACAAGACTGAATTTCACCAAATAATAAAGTATTATTAAAATATTATTATTTAATATAATATGATATAACCTAGTTGTTATGTTAGAAATTATAAATAGTATTAACTAACTTATGAAAATTTATGGTTTATATAAATATAAAATTAATTCATTGGTAACCAACTAATGATAAATGAAAATAAGAACCAATTGTTTATAAAAAAGAAATATTATTATTTATATACATCCAAAGGAGTTTTGTCTTAATAAACATAGTTAATTGAAATTAAGGAATGATTTTAATGAAATATATATGTTATATATTAAATAAAATATTTTTTATATTAATCCATTATGTTTGATATGCATAAGATAAGAATAAACCCTATTTTACATAGAAAACCTATATTTTTATAAAGGCAATTTTTTCTACCTTTTTTAGAGAACATGTTTTAAATTATAATTTTGTCACTTTAATTGATTTAGTATGTCAAAATAAACTTCATCTTGGAAATATAAATATAATAATTATTTTAGGGTGAATTTTTGATATTTTTTTGAATCATTTCTTATTTAATGAATAGTCAAAATACTGAATTTTAGTTCAAAACTTCTTTTTTATCTAATTTAGTTATAAGGTTAAATTATATTTTTAATTGGTTTTAAAGTTTAATTAGATAATATTTTCATAAATTAATACAATGTATGTCGTTGTAATAAATTTTAATCTTAAATTGATTATAAAAAATAGAAAACTTTCATACCTTTTTACCTTAAAAACATGCATTGTCGTGCCATCTTCGGGATTAAAATTAAATTAATTTCTACCACTTATATGATTTGAATTTGGAAAAATGGATTCAATATTTGGAAAAAAAATAATTTATAATTTCTAATAAGACCAAATTTGTTTTTTATAAAAATATTTGTGAAAGTAATTAAAATTAATTACAATTATTAAGGTAAAATTAAGCATAATAAAGGACTAAACCTTTAACTTAAGGGGCCAAATGACCTAGAAACTTCTCCAAAACCCATTTTATGGACATAATTAAAACATTATCCTTACATTATTGAGTTTGGTTGGTTTTTTCTGAAATTTCTTTTGGTTAAAACATGGGTACACCTTACTTGATTTCAAAAGACCAAGTGAGTCTTTTTCCTCCCTTATAAATGGCCACCACCTCTCCACATTCATGACACATCTCAAACCACTTATATTTGAAAAATATCTTCCCATATAGCTTCCCAAAATCCCTCCACTATAACGTTAAGCATCTATTTTAGTATAAATCCATCCAAGGAATCCTTTTAGTAGAAACCAAATGTAGTTACCCGATTAAGATGTAATGTCTTCTCTCAAGCTTTCTAGTTTTATTTCCATTTTCCAAACCCTCATATATTCATATTATATTATTATATAACAACACAATTATCCATAATATACTATTATTTTTTTATCCTAACGGTAATACCTACAGTTACACACACTTTCATTGAATGGGTAACGAACATATTGTTTCTATGTATGAAAAACTACTGCCCCACGAAATGATGATTGTTCATTTTCCTTTACCAACTTTCATGGTTGGAAATTATGATTGAGACTCTGTTTATATATGATATATATGATATTTATTATTACTATATACTTCTTTAATTTTTTTATATCACATACCTTTAATACATTCCATTTTTTTAATAAGATAACTTTGTTTGAGGAAGTGTGGATTACTACCCCCTCAAAGCGATGTGATTTGATCACACGATCCACGAAATGTATAAATGATGATTATAATTAAAAATATGCGACAAAAAACCATTATATGATATTAATGAAATAATTACATTTCAGTATATATACTATATATATATATATATCATTTTCTTTATTACCCTTTCACACACTTAAAAAGTGATAACGTCATTTGTGGACACGTGGAATACCGTCTCATCAACATGATGTGATTCATTTTACATCACAATAATTCTATATAAATGTATATATGATTTAATAATATGTTATTTATGATATAATGATCATTTTGGAAAGATATGGTGTTACTTACCTTATCTCTATAACAATCATTGAAAAATAAGAGCATTACTCATGCATACGTACAACCTACCATCTCCATGATTGTGACTTTGGTTCGTTTTTCATAACCATATTTAATGATTTATTTTAAATGCATAATTAATGAAAAAATATGATAATTATTTCATGATTATTTTACCACCTTTTAATAGATAACCCATTTTAAATTACAATTTTGACACTTTAATTTATTGAATATGTAACAATAAACTTAATATTGGAAATATAAATATAATAATTATTTTAGGGTGATTTTTTAATATTTTTCTAAATCATTTCATATTAATGAATAGTTAAAAATACGAAATTTTAGTTCAAAACTTCTTTTTTATCTAATTTTTTTATAAGGATAAATTATATTTTTAATTGTTTTTAAAGTTTAATTAGATAATATTTTTATAAATTAATACAATGTTTGTCATTTGAATAAATTTTAATTTTAAATTTATTATAAAAAATAGCAAACTTTCAAACCCTTTTACCTTAAAAACATGCATTGTTGTCCCATCTTCGGTATTAAATTTAAATAAATTACTAAAACTTCTATGATTTGAATTTGTAAAAATGGATTACATATTTAGAATAAAAATAATTTATAATTTATAATAATACAAAATAAATTTATAAAGAAATTAGTGAAAGTAATGAAAATTAATTACAATTATTAATGTAAAATTAAGCTTAATAAAGGACTAAACCTTTACATTAAGGGGACAAATGACCTAGAAACTTCTCCAAAACAACTTTTATGGAAATAATTATGACATTAAACTACCATTATTGAATTTGGTTTGTTTTTTATGACATTTTTTTGGATAAAACATGGGTACACCTAACATGACTTCAAAAGACCAAGTGAGTCCTTTTCCTCCCTTATAAAAGGCTGCCACCTCTCCCCATTCTTGACACATCTCAAAACACTTAGATATGAAAAATATCTTCCCATATAGCTTCCCAAAATCCCTCAAATAAAAATTTAAGCCTCCATTTTAGTATAAATCCTTCCAAGTAATCCTTTTGGTAGAAAACAAAAGTAGTTTCCCTATTAAGAGGTAATGTCTTCTCTCAAGCTTTCTAGTTTTATTTCCATTCTCCAACCCCTAATATATTCTAATTTTATTATTATATAAAAACACACTTATCCTCAATATAATATTATTTTATTATGCTAATGGTTATACCTACACTTACACACACTTCCATCTACTGGATAACGAACTTATTGTTTTTCTATATCACAAACTACTGCCTCATGAAATGATGATTGTTCATTTTCCTTTACAAAATTTCATGGTTGGAAATTATGATGTACAATCTATTTATATATGATATTTATTATTTATTTATACTTATTTAATTTATTTATAACACATACCATTAATAATTTCAATTTTTTTAATATGATAACTTTGTTTTAGGAAGTGTGGATTACTGCCCCCTCAAAGCGATGTGATTTGTTCACACGATCCATGGAATGTTTAAATGATGATTATAATTAAAAATATGTGACATAAAAAACTTTATATTATATTAATTAAATAATTAACTTTCTTTATCTATAATATATATATATATATATCATTTTCTTTATTCCCCTTTCACACACTTAAAAAGTGATAATGTCGTTCATGGACATGTGCACTACCATCTCCTCAACATGATGTGATTCATTTTAAATCACAATAATTACATATAAAAGTATATATGATTTAATAATATGTTATTTATGATATAATGATCAATTTGGAAAGATATGGTGATACTTACATTCTCTCTGTAACAATCATTGAAAAATAAGAGCAATACTCATGTGTACGTACAACCTACCATCTCCATGACTGTAACATTGGTTCATTTTTCATAACCATATTAAATGATTTATTTTAAATGCATAATTAATGAAAAAATATGATAATTATTTCATTATTATTATTTTTGAGATGTTATATAATGACCCCTTTAACCATTGTTGACCTACCAATGTTGTTGTTGACACATAATCCGAATTTGTTATAAACACCCAATGTAAACAGAATTTTTCAAGCTGTTGTATAAAACATAGTGTAAAGTGAAATAAAATTAATTATAAAACTGAAAAAGTTTCTCATTAAATTAGAAAATTAAAATAATTTTATTATACAAGAAGTGGAAGGATGTACACCCAAAATGATACTCATGGTAATGTATTCTCATCTCACTTTTTACATCTGTGAGATAAATGTCATATTCAAAATTTGATTATTTTGTGTGTTGTATATACTACCAAATTTGATAGATAATATCATGAATTATTTTATCATAATTGAATTTGAAAATTCCATTCAATATTATTATTTCAAGAGGCTTATGATTTAAAAATTTTCAAATTTGTATGGGACACCTTGGGATGTTTAAAGATTATTTTCCTTAAGAATATTACTAATGATCTTGCAATTGAACTTCCATTAGACAAAATTTTATAAAAACTTTTCAACAAACCAATTCATTATTATCTAGTTATTCATGACAATTTTCAAGTATTAGTATCATTTTTACACTCTTTGGTACTAAAAAAGTTTTAGAATTTTTTTAAGAAAACCTAACTTTATTTATCTCTGTAGTTGGAGAACCTGTTTTCTTTTAAAAATCATGTTTTAATAAAATGTTTTCAAAAATATATTTAAAATGATTTGGTAAATAAATTTTTATCATTTTTGTCTTTTACCATTGTTTTAAAAGGAATATTCCTTTCTCTTTTCAAACAATGTATTATTATAACCTTTCAACATGCAAATAAAATGTTCTTTTACATCACACGACAAGTATGGATTTACCTATTGTCATTTCATTGAAGCTTCCCTTTCATGTCTAAAAGGTTACATTATAAAGAAATTGTTTTTCCAAAGTGATTTTCAAAGAAATATTGTTCCAAAAAGTTTTCATAATCATATTATATTTTCCCCAAGTTTTTTTAAAGATCATTTTATAGTATTTCTATTCATCAGCATCAATAGATACTACTACAAAACTTGGTTTATCCAATACTAGGGCATTAACAGTGCTAGCTAAAAATGATGTTAAAGACCACCTTTGTCCGTTCTAAAAAAAACATTAAAGGAGGTCTTTAATAATGATAAAAAACATTTTTAAAGGGGGACCTTTATCAGCACTTTAAAAAAAGAACTGATAAATGAGATCTTTTAATAGTACTTGTAAAAAACACTGTTAAAGGGGGGTCCTTATCAGCGCTTTTTTAGAAGCACTGAAAAATAACCCTCTTTATCAATGCTTTTCTAGTAGCACTAATAATGGTATACATAAAAAAATTCATTAAGAATAATATATTAATATATAAATATATTAATATTCATAAAAATATAATATATATTGTTTAAAATATGTTTTAGATAAGGTAAATATAATTTACACTTAATATATAAGATATTTTGTGAAAATGGATTACAAAATAAATAAAAAATATTTTTAATTAATAATTTTATTATTATTTACGATTAATAGTCATTTAATATCAATTTGAAGATAGAAAATCAAAAAAATAATAAAATATCTAAAATAATTTGAAAATGTAACTCAAACTTCAAATAGTGATAAATTTTTATCTGGGATCCCATTTATGCTCTTCCACATATCAAATCAAATTTTTTGATGAGATCTACACCCTTAGTGAAAATGGTAAACCTCTGTCACATGTTTAATGGCCAGAAAATCACATAAGATCTCAAAAATGGAGTTTTTAGTCAGGGTACCCTGATTTTTTGACATTCGATGCATTTTCAACATATTTTAAGTGGGTATTATAGCCTTTTTTGGGGGTGACTAATTTTATTCGTAGGTATTACATTTATATTGATATTATGGTTTTGAAATTTTATCATTTTTCATAATTTAATGTTATTTATAATTAAATATATGCATGTTTTTTATGTTTACTTGTAATAAATCACTCATATAAATACATATATCGATATATTTATGTAAAAATGTATTTTTAATATATGTAAATAAATCCATATTCTAAAGATGTATTTAAAATAATATATATCCATTTTATATTATATATACATATACATATGTGTGTATTAATAAAGTGATGTATATTTCTATTATATTCTATTATATATAAATGAATATAATATATAATATATTTAAATACATATAAGTATATATATTTCACACACACACATATATATTTTATAAATGTATTTTAAACTAATTATATAAATATGTGTGTATATATATATATATAAACAAAAATATCATTAAATAGACATCAAAACAACATAGTGTAGTGGTAAATGTGTTCCATCTTTGAAGGAGAGGTGTAGGGTTTGAATCCATTAAGATGCACATAAGGATAGAAATTCACAAAGTGATGATAAATGGTGGCCGGGTGAAAATCACTGATAAAGGGGGGGGGGGGGCACTATTAAAGTGTTCATGGAAGTGCTGATAAAGGGGGTCAAGCTCATAGGTGACCAAAAAATATAATATTACCCCCTTTAACTATGTTTCCTTTATCATCACTAAAAAAGTGTTATTAAAGGCCCCCTTTAACATCACTAAAAAAGTTTTGTTAAAGGACCCTTTTAACAGAGTTTTTTTATCATTGTTAAAGGCAGACTTTAACAGTGCTTTTTTAGCACTGATAATGTTTTGAACTTTTAACAACGCTCATATTGTCAGTGTTTTATTATAATTGATAGTGGAATATTAAGGAACATTTAAAGGACTATTTTGCAGTAGTGAACCCTTTATTTGTACTCCACTTAATATTTTTTTCGTATTGATATCATCTGTATTCTTCCTTTGAATGGTTTATTATTGATTTTTCTAAGGATAGTGTTCACATTCACTTCCATGAATTATATGTTATTCCCCATGAAATATTCAATCTCATTTCATCATTGAACATTTAATATAACCCTAATTATCAATTTCATTCATCATGGATGTAACTATTTCCTAAACCAGATACCATTTTACATGTGATGTCTACTTTGATAGTTATTTTATTTTTTCATAAAATATTGATAATTTCATATTCTTTATTCAATACAGATATTTGATAAGGCATATTATTTATTTTGATTATTCAATTTTAGGAATAATTTGGAAAATAAATGATGGGAGGAGACTAAACATTATAAAGATCTTAAATGCATCAATAGGTTCTCATGAGACAAATTATTTGTGCAAATCAGAATATTTTAAATTGTCATGTGAAAGGTCTTGACGGTATAAGTTTTCATGTGACTTAGACATTACATCCATTAAGAAAGCATTTACCTAATTTAGTTTCATTTATTATTCATCCATGAGATTTTGTTTCAACATATCTATGGATACGTTTCATTTTTAATTATTTATATAGTATGTGTTTTAGTTTCTTACCTTACCATATTTTTTTTCTTATATAGTTATTTTAATGTCATCTATTTTCATTTATTACCATGTCATGTTGTTTATGCACCTATTTCTCAGTTTATTGATTATATGGCATGTGAATTCAGTTATTTAAAATTTCATAATTATTATTCTCATTAATCAGTTGTTTCTATACTATATTTTGACCTTACTAATCATTTTATATCACCATTTTTATATTTATTTACCCAGGATTCCAAGAAACATACTATGAAAGATATGTAGGGATTTACTAACTAGATTAGAGTTATCCTCAAAGCTATTTATTTAGAAAAAAGAAGAAAAATATTTAGTAATTAGTTTATTATTTTGTCACGTATTTATTTATTTTATCAAGACTACTAATCTCTCATCCATTTGGGATTTAATTCCTTGTAATCATGTCAATGCAATAGTAGTAGACACCATCTTTAGGCCTTCTGGGGTTGGGTCTCAACAAATCTCCTCTTAGAGATGCTAGGGTTAGTTATTTGAGAATACTAGAACCTATAATATGTGTATATGGATGTTAAGAAGATAAATAGGCAGGGTTTGGTCGATCTAGAATGTTAAAATTGGTGGAAGGAAGTGAGGGAGAAATTTCCCTTTTATAATTTAGGTGGGGAATTTTAGGAAACTCCCAAAATATTAAATTAATATATATTATTTTTTAATTAAAATTGACTTAAAAGTGATTTTTTAAAACATAAGATGAGTATGGGTCTAAAACCTCTTAGAAAATAATTTTTAGACATGTTTAGGTCACAATGTTAACCTTATCATTTGTCTTTAACCCTTAGTTAAACCCTTTAACTCTTACCATGACAACGTTTTTTACTCTTTAGGGATTATATAGTTTCTATAAAATGATAAACGACCCCAAAATGGATCATTGATGACATATTTAACCTTATTGTAGTTATTTGGCAGAATTTATTTTTTTATGAATTTTATATCCTTTAATAAAATATTATATTTTTTAAAGTATCATTTTTTTCATTATTGATACTATTCAGTATTTCTTTTTTTTTTAAAAAATCCTAACATCATGATAAATTCAAAAAAATACTTATAATATATCACTAACATTTCTAAATTATCTATAAAATCCATGGATGTCAATAATTATGTCATATATTATTTATTTTAATGTTTTTAATATCTTTTTTTCTTTATTTCCATTAATTAAACAATTACTACCTCATTATTATGAAATAATTTAATTAAATTATTTCTTCTCTAAAAAATTTAAATAAATTATCATGATGAAGATAAATTTATTATCTTCCAAATGAATATGTATAGTCTAATTTATCTTTTCTATAACCTTTTATTAAAAATGTAATACTTATTAAAAACATGAGTAAGAAATTTTTAACATATCTTTAAATAAAATATAATAAATGTCTTATTCTCGTAAAAATGGCTTAAAAAGAGTATAATTTAGGCCTAATGATGATTTTGGTAGAAAAACACTCATTAAATGAAATTAGGACAAGTGTTGGGGTAATTTTAAAATATCATTTATATCAATAATTACCTAATTTACATTTAACTATGGTAATTAAAATATTACTAAATTTTACTGTTCATATGACCAAAAATAAAAGAAAATTTTTACAAAATTTGGACCCACTGATTACAATATAGAATCCATTTTTTATAATTCAAAACATATAATTTTTAGTTATTAATTTAAAATTAATCATGTTGACGGCGTGAGAAAACGAGTTATTAATGTTTAAACCTAAAAAATATTGAAACATTTTTAAATCTAAATTCATTATTAAATTGATTAAAACAACCAAATTTGTATTAAATGTTAAAATTAATCTATTTATACTTTAAAAAAATTCAATAATATAATTTAACACATAAAATTTTTTTGATGAAAAAAAATTTGTTTTCAATTTAAATTTAGTATTTTTCACTATTCATCAAAACATGAAACTTATCAGAAAAAATACCAAAAATTTAACCAAAGTAAAATTTTATATTTATATTTAGAATATGAAGTTTATTTATTCAAATATAAGTAAAAAAATGTCAAAAATTGGATTTAATATAGGTGCTCCATTAAAAGACGATAATATTGTTTTTTTAAAAAAAATTGGTTTTATGTGTAATATTGGGTTTGTTATTATCTTATACCTCTCAAATATAATATATGAATATCAAAAATATTTTATTTTATATATAAATTATATATTTCATTAATATCATTCAATAATAGTTATTAATTTAATTTATTTGATTAAAATGTCTTTGAGAGCATAAAAATAGTTTTTAAAAAAACATCTCATATATATTCAGTTGGTTAATATATTCATTTTTAATTTATTTTCATCCAATGAATTCAGCCATATATTTTCATAAGTTATTTAATACTATTCATAACCACTAACTTAATGTCTAGGTTATATCTAATTATATTAAATAATGATATATTAATAATATATTGCCATTTGGTAAAACTCGGTCTTGCATGTAGCACATGCCAACTCATTATTGTGTGTAGCATAATTATATTTTGGAATTGAATACAAAAAAATCTATCAAATAAAATGAATTTATTTAAGAAGTGACATAGTGTAAAATCTTGGGGTGTTACAGGTGATGTAGGGACATCGGGTGTTTATGTTAATGCATTTCATCTACAAGGTGGAGATTTTTTATCTATATTCACTCAATATTGTAAAATAAATGATTTTAATTCCATGCATTATGTGAGGACCCAACCCTAGAAAAACCAGGATTTAGTGTCTTCTTAACATGATATGTCATTTTAAAACAAAAATATGCACTGATAGACACACATCACGTCCCATACAGAGGATCGTGGTCGGTTCGGGCTCTGGGAAACTGGTAACATCAGAAATGTTTCTTCTGATAAAAGCTATTACCTGAAAATTTAAAATTCAAAATGAATGGTGAGAATAAGAATACCCAGTAAGGGGTTTAAAAAAACCAATGAACCTTTTGAAAGCATTTTTAAAAAACTTATCCAAAGAACATTCTGTTATAGAAAACTGTAACACATGTAACATATCATAAAAGTTCTCAACTAAGAGTTTCAAGGAATACATGAATCAATTATGACTTTTTCAAAAAGGGGTAGTAAAAGATATCTTAAACAAGTATGACATATAAATGTTTAAGCACAAATTAAACCGTTAAGAGTAATACTTAATCACAGTTGCGTGTGAAGTAAAAATACTTCAATTTCATATGTTGGTTACTATTTTACACGAATCATGCCCCAAACGTTTACTTGTGACATCATTAAGAACTTGATAAAAACATAAGGGTAAGAGTAGTGGAAGAATAGGCATATCATCTTCAAAAGCACTTCTAACATGACTTGAATATGTGGCTTCAATATTTCATTTAGACATTCATGAACATATCCCTGACGTTCATCCCCAACGTGTCAATACAGAAAAATTACCGAGGTTATTTGCTAGAGTATCGTGAAGCTTCTCATCTCTAGAGATTAATTCTTTACCCAATGCATTAGAACGCTATCAGGGTGCATCCTTAATATGTCTTTACTTTCATGTGAGCCACATAAATAAATACTTTACTTAAACGGTGTTGTATATTCATGATTTCCCATACCACCTTGAATAGTTCATTCATAGTTGGTCATAGTAGTTGAATTTACATATCTTATAAGTGAGAAAGGAATCTTGATGATTAAAAACCATGATAACAATCATACGACCGTTATTAAAAGGAAATAAGAAAGGCAGATTATAGAACATACATTGAAATCTAAGGTACTGAAAGAAACGAAAACTTGAATTTATCACATGCAAGTTTATTCTTCAAATTCTAAAATTTTATCATCCAATTGATTACAAGGTTAACCAAAAATCTCAAGTAGGATTTTGAGCTTGCACATGGTAAAACATTAAATATTGTTAAGCCTTTGAATAATACTGAATAATGTCCATTATAGAAAGCATGAATCTTCACCATAAGAAACATCATTTAAAACATATGGAAAACAAATAAGTTACTCATAAATGTGGATATAAGTTTTGTTTAACAACCTATTTCATATGTTTTTAAAACTCCACCTAAACTTGAGACTTAATGTGTAAGGACCATAACAATAGAAATCAAGTTTCACACAATATATAAAATATATCTATGTACCTGAACACAAACTGAAATATTAGCACACCCATGTGCTAATCCCCTATGAATATTAGTTCAACAACATTTTGAATAGCGCAGGTCAAGCCCTTAGTCATAAAAATTTGTTTATGAAATCCTAAAAACAATAATTTTTTAAAAACCTGATCATATATATATCATTTTGAAAATTTATTTATTTTTTAAATATGAAATTAAGTGTATGTGAATATGTGCAGTGCATGAACAATTACACACAAACTTCATACATATAACTGAAGTAGAAAGGTCATGCCCATTCCTTCATATAACAGATGTATATACATATAACCAAAATTATATAACTATTTTCAAAACAAAAAAATGAGTCCAGGTATAATCCTTCCATTCTTTATGTTATTTGTATGCAAGAGAACCCGAAGGCCATGGTTCAACATTTAAGAATGTTTGGAATAAACCGTAAGGTTAAATATATATATATATATATATTCAAATATATAAGTGTATATATTCTCAAAGAAGCAAAACAAGGCAAAACTAAAAACCTTTAATTTAAAAACCAGGGAAAGGAAGACTTCAGGGAGGGTTGGTCGGGATCGCTGAAGACTTGAATGAGAGAGAAGAACCGAGAGGTCTTGGTTATTTATATATAAAATCTCACACACCACCTTCCTTGCAAAAACGTGCCACTTGCATTGCATTCAATGGGGGGTGCCGTGCCTGAAGAAAATGAGGAGACATGGGGGTCCCTGGAGGTCAGAGGTGAAGATAATGAGGGGTGTTCCATAGGGTAGGGTTACTGGTGTAACCCATGCATGGAGGAAGAGGACGACACGGCTAGGGGAAATGCCTGGAAAAAACGGACGGTCCAGATCAATCCCAACGTCAATCCAAGTGATGAGATGCGTCTGCAGTTTTAAAATAATTGAGTGGCTTAGATTAGATCTATGTTTCATCAGATGGTATAAGTTGGAAGCGACAATTTAAAAACCTCAAACGGCCACAACTAGATTGTGTCGGATCGAACGGATGAAAAAAAACACAGAGAGAGACGCGGTCGGTGAGGGTCGAGCGCGGGATCGGAAACAACGACCCAAATCGCGCGCGACATGATCCTACAGTCTAGATCTTGTTTTTCCTAAAAAACTGCTTCCCACATCGAAACGAAGAGTAGTTTTCGCATCCCTTATAACCCTGGGCCTCCCAACGAGTGCTCAAAAATTACAAAACACCCACGAAGGGGGCCCTATACAAGGGCTCCTGCCCGAAGGACTCGGCCTACCCAGACCATGCCGCATCCTCACGCCCGCACTGGTGTGCCTATGTGCTCTTGCTCGCTCCCGAGCTCCCTTCGGGGAACCTCTACCCGAGCTCGTTCTGGCCATGGCTTGGGGATGAGGGTCAAGCTCAGCCACCACATGTGAGTTGCCTCTGTCTGCCCTAGCCAAAAAGGGATGGCCCTAGTGGGACAATTTTTTTTTGAAAAAGCTACAATAAAAAAAGTTTTAAGAAGATGAAACAATACATTTATTATAACTATATAGAATTTTATATTATTAAACATTAATGAATACTATTTAAACTTTCTTTAGTTAGAAGTATTTCTTTAATTAAAAATACTAAACCCCTTTTTTTAACTCAAAATGTTATGAAAAGAGAATTTTTATAAACCTATATTATAAATTATATACAAGTATCCATGAAATCGTAGTTCAATCAAAACATAATTTAATTTGAAAAACATAAACACAATTTATAACATTATTTACGAAATGAAAATCGTTACATTGTATTTGAAAAATTCACAATGTGTTTTGAATTACTTAATTCTTTTCAAAATCACTTAAGGGTGAAATGAAGTTTTACACCATATCCTTTTAGAGTTAATAAATGATGGTTTAATTATAACCATAATCATAACTCAATTATTTTGAAACTAATTAATATTTAAATAAGTTCACTTATCCTAACAAGGTCCGATGACTACTTTTTTATAACCGTTAGATTCCAACGATCAATAGAACAATGTTTGAAAAAAATTTCCAATAAAACAAAACCTTATGGTGTCCTAAAACACAAAAGGAAGAAGATGGTGCTTCCTATTGTGCTATTGATCAGAATGGTTTTATTGATCACAGTGGTGAAGTTTTTTTCTTTAGTTGACTCGAAGGATATACTTTACTTATGGGGATTTGTTGTGGTGATTGGAGGTCATCCAGTACTTCTGATAGGGTTTTTAATTGGTATATATGGTTAGCAGGATTAATATTTAGATCTCAGTGTATTGTAGACACTACGATGTTTTTATTTAAATAAAGATCCTTATGTTTATCCATTAAATTTTTGTTCTGTTAAAAGTGCATTAACAAAATTATATGCATAATATCATCATTATATTATACCAAAAATTCGGGGTGTTACATTACTCCCCCCATCAATGAATTGGGTCCCCACAATTCCATTCATACAAACATTATAAGGGGAACCTCTAAGTTGTTCCTACCATATCCCACATCGTAGAGGATCCTCAGGTACATTCAATGGAACACCCAAATTGATTCTCAACTCCTCTATTTCTCTAATCTAGATAAACTTCGGGCAGAAGGGGTTGAACTCATGCACCGAACACTCGGGCTTCCAGAGGGAGGCTCAAACGGTATAATGTTTGGAAATTTCCATATGTACCAACATATGAAGAACATTATGAATTATGTATCAATTGAGAACATCTAAGTTATAGACGTTTCCATACATGCAAACACTGAGGAGTTGGTACATGTAGGTCACATAATTGTTTCCATATCATGTACCCTCTTGAAATTTTACTCTGGTCGTGTAGTTCAGGCCTAGGGTGAAACAAGGGAAGAGCCCTTCGTGGTATTTTCCTCTCTGCTTATACTTGACCAATTGTGTTGAGGCTATGCAGTAGTAGATGGGAGCATTCCCTTGACAGGTGTAGAGAATCCCCAGACCGTTTTTCACCTCAAACAATTTCATGCACGTTCCTCGCAGGTTTGCAAAGGGTTGATACTCATCTTCAGAGGTTTTGATTGTAATAATATCCAGTATCTCAGTAGGAAGTGATAACATGTGGGTTTTTCCTTCCATCTGAAAGTGTAAGATGAGAGTTCAATCACTTGAAATCCTACAAAATTTATAAACAATGTAAAGACATAAGAAAGAAGAGATAACAAAATATGTTCTTTATATAACTACTGGTGCACAACGTAAAATGGGGATAATGGTTTCCACAGTTCCCAAACACATAAATTCCAAAGACAAGCTCAAAACTCTCTATCTCCCTAATCTATATGCAACCTGAGCAATCAGGTTTGAGGTTGTGGGAGCACTTATAGTGTCTCCATTGTCGGACATGTGGGGTGTACAAATATGAGACATCACTATGTACTTGTTGTCTGTACACAGGATGAGAGGCTTTGTATTCAAGGATGTCAAAGTCCATCCTTAGACCAAAACGGCATTGGACAAGACTTGATACATGTATGCTGCATGGAGATCTCCATCTACAGCAGCCTCTTAGAAACTTGTGAGGGACGAGATGCCTTCCGATGCGGTGAAGCATCTAAAAATTCCCTCGTAGTACTTCCCCCATCACGTGTAAGATAGAAACTGGTCTTTCATCATAATAATGTATTCCAGACCAACTCTTCAGTAGAGTTGAAGTACTCTGGGAGATTTGGACACATCATAGAGATGTTTGCATGAGATAGAGATATGGGCATAGTTTATAAAATATTCAGGGATGGCTATGAAAATTATGGTTTCTAAGGCCTCATTGGAAAGATACAAAATTTTAGTACCTTCATTTTCCAACTGAAAATTAAGAAATCTCATTTTTAGTAATGCTGGAATATATTTTTGTTCGTTTCAATTCTTGATTTCCAGGGTTATCCAAACTGAATTCTCTGATACAGACTGTGAAGAAACGACCCTAGAAAAACCATTACTCAGTGCCTTTTGAACATAATGTGTCATTTTAAAATAGAAACATGCACTAATAAACACACATCACTTCCCATACAGAGGATCAAT
The DNA here is from genome assembly GCA_963277665.1 of Viscum album. NCBI lineage: Eukaryota > Viridiplantae > Streptophyta > Magnoliopsida > Santalales > Viscaceae > Viscum > Viscum album. The sequence continues at coordinate 989,671,702 of OY728148.1, read as the reverse complement.
TTTGGTTCGGTCTCTAGGAAACTAGTAACCTTAGAAATGTTTCATATGATAAAAGCTGTTATCAGAAAATTTAAAATTAAAAACGTAGGGTGAGAATAAGAATGCCGAGTAAGGGGTTTAAAATTAACCAATTAAACTTTTGAATGAATTTTTTAAAAACTTATCCCATGAAAATTCTCTTATAGAAAACTGTAACATATATAACATTACATAAAAGTGCTCAACTAATATTTTCCAGGAATACATGAATCAATTAAGACATTTTCAAAAAGGTGTAGTAAAAGATATCCTAAACAAGTATAACATATGAATTTTTAAGCATAAATTAAACCGTTAAGAGTAATACTTATTCAGAGTTGTGCGTGAAGGAAAAAAACATCAATTTCATATGTTTGTTACTATTTTACACGATTCATGCCCCAAACATTTACTTTTGACATCAATATGAACTTGATAAAAACATAATGCCAAGAGTAGTGAAAGAATAGGCATATCATCTTGTAAAATAACTTGTATCATGACTTGAATATGTGGCTTCAACATTACATTTAGATATTCATGAACATATCACTGAGGTCCTTCCCTAAGGTGTCAGTAATGATAAATTACCGAGTTTATTCACCAGGGTATCGTTATTATTGTAATCTCTAGAGATTATTTCTTTACCCAATGCATTGGAGCGCTATCAGGGAACACCCTTAATATGTCTTTACTTTCATGTGAGCCATATAAATCAATACTTTACTTAAATGGGGTTGTATATTTAAGATGTCCCATACCACCTTGAATAGTTCATTCCTAGCTGGTCATAGTAGTTGAATTTACATATATTAAAAGTGAGACATGCATCTAGATGATTAAAAACCAAGATAACAATCATATGACCATCATTAAAATGAAAGAAGAAAGGAATATTATTTCACATAAATTGATATCTAAGGTATAGAAAAAACAGAAAACTAGAATTTATCAAATGCAAGTTTGTTATTGAAATTCTCAAATTTTGTCATCCAATTAATTACAAGGTGAACCAAAAATCTCAAGCTGGGTTTTGAGCTTGCACATGCTAAAACATTCAATATTGTTAAACCTTTTCATAATACTAAATAATGTCCATGATAGAAAGAATGAATCTTCACTGTAAGAAACATCATTTAAAATAATGGGGAAACATATAAGTTAGTCTTAAATGTGGATATAAGTTTTGTTTAACACCCTATTTCTTATGTTTTTAAAACTACAGCTATACTTAAGACTTAATGTTTAAGGACCTTAACAACTGAAATCAAGGTTCAAGCAATATATAAAATATATGTATGTACCTGAACTCAAACAAAAAGATTGGCACACCCATTTTGTTAATCCCCAATGAATATTAGTTCGAAAATGTTTTAAATAGGGCAGGTCATTCCCTTAGTCATAAAAATTTGTTTATTAAAACCTACAAAAAAATTATTTTATAAAAACCCGATCTAATATAAATTATTTTCGAAATTTATTTATTATTTATATATGAAATTAAGTGTATGTGAATATGTGCAGTGCATGAACAATTATACACAAATGTCGTACATATAAGCGAAGTATAAAGGTCATTCCTTTCCTACATATAACCGAAATATATATATATAACCATAAGTATATATTTATTTTCAAAACAACAAAATAAGGCCAGGTATACTCCTTACATTCTTTAAGCTATTTTAATGCAAGAGAACCTGAAGGCCTAGGTTCAACATTTAAGAACGCTTTGACAGAACCGTAAGGTTAAATATATATATTTTTATATATATATATTCAAATATATAAATGTATATATTTTGAAAGAATAAAAACAAGGAAAAAAATAAAAACCCTTACATTAAAAACTAGGGAAAAAGGACTTCAGGGAGGGTTGGTTGGGCTCACTGGAGACTTGAATAGGAGAGAAGAACTGAGAGGGCTCAGTTATTTATATACAAAATCTCACACACCACCTTTCATGCAAAAACATACCCACATGCATTGCATTAAAAGGGGGGTGTTGTGCTTGAAGAAAATGAGGAGAAAAGGGGGTCCCCGCTGGTCATAGGTGAAGAAAATGAGGGGTGTTCCATAGGGTAGGGATACTGGTGTAACCCATGTGTAGAGGAAGAAGAAGACGTGGCTAGGGGAAATTCCACGTAAAACGGATGGTCCAGATCGATCCCAACATCATTCCAAGGGATGAGATGCATCCGTTGTTTTAAATGAATTGAGAGGCTTAGATTAGATCTAAGTTTCATCAGACGATCTATGTTCGACGCAGAAATTTAATAACCATGAACGACCATGATTATATCATGCTGGATCGAACGGTTGACAAAAACTGAGGAGGGAGATGCGGTCGCTGAGGGTCGAGCATGGGATTAGAAATAACAGAACAGATCATGCGCAATGTGATCTAACGGTCCAAATCATATTTCGCCTGAAAAACTTCTTCCCACATCGTAACGGAGTGCGGTTTTCACCACCCTTATAACCCCGGGCCTCCCAATGAGTTCTTAGAAATCACACAACACCCATGAATGGGGCCCTATACATGGGCTCACGCCCACAGGCCTTGGCCTACCCAGACCCCATTGCGGCCTCATGCCCGCACTAGGGCGGCAATGCGCTCCTGCTCGCTCCCGAGCGCCCTTCGGTGAACCTATGCATGAGCTCGGGCCAGCCTTGACTTGGGGATGAGGTTTAGGCTCAACCACATCGTGTGAGCTGCCTCCCTCGGCCCTAGACAAAAAGGGCTGGCTCTAGTAGGCAATTTTTTTTTAAAAAGCAACACTAAAAAATGTTATAAGAAGTGGAAACAATCCATTTATTAAAACTATATAGAATTTTATATTCTTAAACAATAATGAATACAAATTAAAGTTTTTTTAGTTATAATTATTTCTAAAATTAAAAATACATAACCACTTTTTTTAAATCAAAAAGTTACGAAATGGAAATTTTAATAAACCTACATTATAATTTATATACTAGTATCCTTGAAAACATAGTTCAATCAAAACATAATTTAATTTGAAAAACTTAAACATAGTTTATAACATTATTTATGAAATGAAAATTGTTACACTGTATTTGAAAAATTTGCAAAGTGTTTTTAATTCCATAATTCTTTTCAAAATCACTTAAGGGTGTAATGAAGTTTTACACCATATCCTTTTATATTTCATAAATGATGGTTTAATAATAACCTTAATCATAAATCAATTTTTTGGAAACTAATTATTATTTAAATAAGTTCACTTATCCTAACAAGGTCCAATGACTATTTTTTATAACCGTTAGATTCCAATGGTCACTAGAGAAATGGTCCAAAAAGTGTCCTATAAAACCAAACCTTATGGTGTCCTAAAACTCAAAAGGAAGAAGACGGTGCTTCCCATTCCGTTAATGCTCAGAATGGTTTCTATGATCGTAGTGGTGATGTTTTTTGATTTAGTTGACTCTAAGGGTCTTATTTACGTACTAGGACTCGTTGTGGTGATTGGGGGTCTTCCAGTAGTTCTGATAGGATTTTTAATAGTTATATTTGGTCAGCATGATTACTCTTTTGATCTCGATTTATTGTAGACACTAAAGTGATATTATTTAAATAAAGAGCCTTATGTTTATCCTTTATGTTTTTTTAGTTAAAAGGGATTTAAAAAAGTAAATGCATAATATCATCATTATATGATATGCAAAATTTGGAGTGTTACACATTGTTTTTTTTACTTGTCATAATATTCATTTTCATTTAATTTTTGGTATTTTTATATGTTGTATTTATGTATTATTGAGATTGATCTTCTTTTATTAGTTCATGTGGGCCTTTTGTTCGGTTTATACATTGGGCATGTTCCATTAGCCTTGGTCTGCTTTCCCATTTGATCTATGTCATCCTCATACCTGATGTTGATCCATTGATCCTTATGATCCTATGGTTTTCTATTCCTCTTTTTTTCATTCTTCGTGAAACGGATTGGCATGATCTATGGGTGACCATTGATAGCTTATCCTCTAATGTCATATATCCTTATTTTGTTGTTTAAGTGGCTATGTTGGGACAATTATCTAGAATTTTCATATCCTTGGTTATATGCTATAGTATTCCTCTACCCCTACTAGAATGACTCCTCGATTTGGAATCTACCTCTCCACTTGTGGGAGATTTAGTTGGGCGAAAAATCTCCATGGTTTTGGGGGGCACTAGTTTTCCTCGAGGGAGAAGAGTAAATGAAGGAGCACTTATGGGATTCCAAGACTTACCAAAGAAGAAATCATGATCTAGATTAGTTTTCATCATCTTCATTAATGCTTGGTGAGGAGCTCTGATGAGGTCCTAGTGTTCCTTGGTGTTCCTTTTACCTAGATGGAAATGACGATTATATAGGAGTACAATCTCGATGACCCTAACAACAAGACCTAATTACGTAGAGGCTCTATGAAAACACATAGGAGTGATTTATCCCTAGTAAGGGTCCTTAGTATCGTATTCTTCTTCTTTTCTATCAGTTATTTATGCCTTTTATTTTATTATTCTTTGGTTCTATGTTGTGTGTGTTGTTTTAGTTTTTCCAAGGTGCACAGTATATGATGAATCCCCAACTTGGTTCTATTGTGAGTTCTGGCATTTCAAGAACATGAACTTTGGATATTTTTTACATGTTCCTTTTTCTTATATGGATATGTTTCACTATTTATCACATATCTATTATAATCACATTTTTTCATAGTGGAATCTTGGTACCCCTACACCATGCGTATAGGCCACGTAGATAAATAATTTCAAAAACATATGGTCCTCATTATGATTTGATTACTACTTTATGTCAATATTTTCTATTGATCATCTCACTTATGTTTGAGTCTGTTTTCTCTAATAGTTCTTGGTACTTATCAATATTAATATCAAAGTGGTTATATATATTCTCATTACCATTTTATCTATTGTAAATGTTTACATGAATATGTACTTTTTATTCTCTCGTTCTTTGATTATGGTTTGTTAGAATCAGCATGTTACACTTCCAATTATGAGTAATCATTACAAGATTTGTATTATTCATGCTTTCTTGATTCTTCCTACTATTTATATAAATATAAACATGTTAAATTTTTGTTCTGTAATTTTGAGAAACAAAATTATACCCAAACAACTCAATTACTCTATTGAATGTGGGCTACCTCATAGCACAACCCACAATGTTTTTATAGAATCTGATAAAAAAATATTTAGTAAGGCTGCAATTGGGATCAAATATTATTTTCCCTTTCATGATGTGATAATTTTTAGATTATAGTAAAGTAAAAATGAATAAAAAATGAACAATAGATGTAACATAGAAAACCCCAGAAATAAAGAGGGGTAAAAAACCATAGAAAAATAGAATGATATCACTATGGTAAAAGAGGCTAAACACACTCTCTTTCTATTATAAGGAAAATATCCATGTAATTAACTCTCTTGAGTAATGTATAATGCACCTCACAAAATACAACACTCAAAATGTTGAAATAGGAAGCTCAATACTTGAGGTGATGATGCTAAAACTGTCAAAGCACTCTACCTTTTATAGGAAATGCCCTTTCTTGATCATCCTCCTATATTTAACTACACGAGTTAGTTTTTCCACCCATACCACTAACCAAACTACCCCTCATTGAAAAATAAAGTGGGTGAAACTATTTGTGAGAAACACATGCTAATCAATATCACACTAGGATATCTGATTGGGAACCAATAATATTTCCAAAAATATTTTCTATCGTCCAACCATGTTTCTCTTATATCTATGGTTACGATTGAGGATTTTTACTATATTAACTTAACAAAGTTAATAAACCTCATCATAATATTATCCTAATATTCTTCAATATAAATTTTCTGCATATCCACTCTTCCTTCCTCCACCACATCTCGAAGAACGTGATATTGTACCATAATGTGATTTTTCTTGGAATTAAAATATAGATTACTTTTAATTTTCAAGGTGCTATGATTGACCCAAAATAATTGGATATACTTCTGTCATTGTCCGGGATCCTCTGGAAACAATACCATCTAAATCACTTCTTTTCAAGACTATGTAGTTTTCATGTACACTACCTTAGTCATGGATACATATATAACAGACTACAACATTGAATTATAACTCACAAATAAACCTATAAAATTAAACACATAACCCAATGTGTATTTTCATTGGTCATAATCACCTAGAAAATCTGAATCTGCGTAGGCTCTAATAGTGAAATTTTATCCTCAATAACACAATACAACATATCATATCTCCTTGATGTATCTAAGGGTCTTCATTAATATGTTCTGATGCTCCCATATTTAATTCTCCACATACCCACTATCTTCTCCCACTATATGTACAATTTCTGGTCTCATATAAACCATAGATAATATCATACTACCCACTGTTGTTGCATAAGGTAATTGAGACATCTCCATCCTATATAGATCACTGTTATCACTGTTAGGATTCATCATATTTGATAAAATCAAATTAATAGTAAGTGATGTTAATATAGGATTATAATGTCGCATATACAAGTATTTCAAGATATTCCTCAAGAAATTATTTTTTGATAGCTAAATCATACCCTTATTTCTATCTCATTAAATCTGTATCCCAAGATATTATTTTTTGGTCCTAATTCCATCATATCATACTCCCATGAAAACTATCAACATGTCATCCACATATAATAGGAGAATGATAAAATCATTACCAACTGAACCCATGAAATATGCACAAGTATCTGAATGAAGTATTTTATGTCCAGTACTCATGATATAGGAATAAAATCTCTTGTACCAACACCTTGTTTCCTTTTTAATACCATAATTTTTTTTCTCAACCAAAAAACCAAGTTCACTTTTCTTTATTTTGAAAAACATTCCTATTATAAAATATATATATTTATCAATATCACCATGTAGAAAAGTTCTCTTCACATCTAGCTACTCTAGAGTTAAACTATATATTTCACACATCTCCATAACTATCAGAACAATCGTTATTCTAACAATGGGAGAAAATATGTCCTTGAAATCAATAACTTCTCCCAATGCATATCCTTTGACCACCAGTCTTGCATGAAATCATTACAATTATTTCTTTTCATCCCAATTTATCTTAAAGAGCCTAATTTTATTGATATTCTTCCTTCCATGAGGTAATGGGTCAATATCTCAAGTCTTGTTCTTGTGAAGGGCATGAAGTTTCTCTTGATTTGCTTCCATCCATGTGAATAATTCTGAACTCCACATCACCTACAAAAAAATAATATGGATTACAGTCCTCCATTAATAAGTAGTACATAATATTTCTCCCAGTGATAAATTTGGAGTTCCATATTGGTTCTCTTTTATCTTGAGTTTATTGTCATAGTCCAAAGTCTATCATAACTTGATCATCACGCTCCTCAAAGGAAATTGGTTCTTCTATGGATTCTTCCTCCACCCCAACTATTATAGTATATCTGTTATCCTTCTTTAAGTCCCAATTAATCATCACTTGCACCTTATCTTCTAGACCTATAACATCAATGCTGGTGATAAGTCTTTGAGTAGTTGGGTCCCACATAAGATACCCCTTCACACAATCAATGTATCCTAAGAATATACATTCATTGGATCTTGAATCCAACTTCAGTCATTATTGATCATTAAACAATACAGATACATGACCTCCATATGTATGTAACCAAGAATAGTCAGTAGGTTTAACACTCCACATATTCATAAGTGTTTTCATATCCATCATCACAAAAATAAATTTAATGATCACATGACTTGTTCTATTCATTACTTTATCCCATAACTTCTTGAAAATTCCTACAGTCTTCAATATCTCTCTTGTTCTATCCAACAAGGTTATGTTCACCCACATTGACACCCCATTTTGTTGAGGAGTGTATGACACCATGAATTGTCTCTTGATGGCTTCTCATTGAAAAAAAGTATCAAAATCCTCACTTGATTATTTTCAACCACTGTCAATCCTCAAATACTTGATCTTATTTCATGATTGCATCTTCGTCCATGCTTTGAATGTTTTGAAGACTTTAAAAACACTTGATTTCATCTTGATTGTGTACACCTAACATCTCATGGAATAATCATCAATAAATTTTATAAGGAACCTTTCTCTTCCCAGGGATATAAATAGTGATTTCCGAATATTGGAATGGACCAAATCTAAGATATATTTCCGCCTCATTACCGACGTCACAAAGTTCAACCAATGTTGGTTGAAAAAATCATAATGCTCCCAATATGGAAAGGATGCCTTTGTAATCTTAGAAGAAACATATGTTCAGTAAGAATCTTCAAGCTTCATTTGAACATAAGACCAAGATTTTGATACCATGACTTCCACAATGCTTTTGTTGAGGTAGTTAATATGAAAACTATTTTAATGTCTCAAAAATTCCATATAATTTTTTAATTATATGGAATTATTTCGAGACTGCTAAATCTGACAGTGTGTAATTCTGAGGCCCAGGGTGCCCAAAATGATCCGTCGATGTTTTGTTAAGATTTAATTAGTGCACGAAAGCAGTTTTCCTAAAAAAGTGGAATAATTCTTAAACGGTTAATCAAATTAAAAATCTAAGGGCATTGATGCGCTCAGAATGGAGGGTTTACCCTAGGTGCGACTTATGAATAGTCGGTGTGTGCCTCCTGTAAGAAAACCTAAAAATGGAATAACCGTAACTAAAATTATTAAATAAAATTATTTTATTTTTCAAATACTTATAACTCACGAACAGTAACTCAGATTAAAAATCTGAGATGACCGCTGAGCTTGTGAGGGTATACTCTCTTTAGGATGATTCTAACTTTGGCCGGCGCGGGCCACCAGTGAATATTAGTTTTTGGCCGTAAATAAAATAACTAAGTGAAAATTATTTTATTGTAAAATCCATAACTTTTAAACGGTAACTTGGATTGGTAATCCAAGAGTACCGTTGGGTTCGTTTGGGCATGTTTCATTTATTCAGATACAAACCACAACCATCACGAGTTTAGGGTGACTGCTAATAATTTTCTGAATTTTTTTGGGAATGTTCAGTAACTGCGTGAGCGGTGTTTTCTAACTTTTGAACTGATGTTAGGCTTTAAAACCTGAGGGAATCGTTGAACCCGCAATGCTGGGATTCGCTTAAGAGAGGGATAACTTTGACCCTAGTAGGTCGGGCGAAAAAGATATTTTTGTGGACTTTTGAACGATTAATAAAATAACATGTTTTGTTATTTTATTTTTCTTCATTCCTCCAATGGACGAACGATGCTGGCGGGACCGACGATGTGTCAAACAAACAAATGGATTAACTCTTCTTTTCTTACAACCACAACGTTGGAAATTCAAGAGGTTCATTAATAAAAGGAACCTCATTAATTCCCCGAGCGTTATATACTTTTTTTTTCTCTCTTATTTATATGGAGCTCGGGGAGGGTTGTTGGCACACCATTACAAAATGACGAAGATCTGGAAATGTACCGCGACGCCAACCACCAGGAGAACAAGACTGGTTCCAACGAGCAGTGACGAGCGCCACCAAGTCACGAACTGATGACAACGATAAAGGAGGTTCCGTCGACCGTCGTCAGCGGAAGTCTCTTCCAGGTTGGGGGTTATTTTTATTTGTGCATTTTTGTTTCCCTCTACCACATTCATTAAATTATACGAAGAATGTAGGTTAGCTGGCTAACGGGTTGACCCACGATTCATCCATCATTGAACGAGGTTATTGCGGGGAATCTTGTGGGGTTAATCTTGTGTTAAATACAACCTTTTGTTGAACTCCCCTAATATCCTTCATATTACGAGATAACACGGAGAGTGTGGGCCTAAGAAACCCGACCCAAACCATCCACTATCTTTCATTCTGTACACTACCTCGGAAGACCGTGTACACATCCCCAAATGCCGCAAGAGGAGGGTCACGACTCATCAGCTGCGACGAACGGATGAGGAGGCCAGCATGATGGCTGACCACAGGAAGGAAGGCGAAGCGACCACCCTGCCGCCAATGAATGGAAGTTGCGGTGAAGGCTGAACCCACCTTCAGAGGGTTCCGTAGTGCCCACATGGCGTCGCCGCCTCACCAACAGAATAGCCTCTAGGCCTTTCCGGAATCTAGTTGACCTTACACCCCCCTATATCAGACTGAACTGGTCCGCAGACCTCGGAGAATGCCACCTCCCTCGAGTCGGGGTACCGCCCTCGCACCGGGCCGCCGCCCTCAGACCGGGCCGCCGCCCTCGGACCGGGTCGCCACCCTTGAGTCGGGTCGTCGCCCTCGCACCATGCCCCCACCATTGCAACGGGCCCCCGCCCTTAGAGCAGGCCGACGCCCTCACACCAGGCCGCCACCCTCATACTAGGCTGTCTCCCTCGAAGCGGGCCGCCTCCCCAGAATGGGTCGTTGCCCCATGTGGATCAGGCTTCCCCTTTGCGGGCCACCCCCTGGCGGGCTACCCTATTCTGGTCGGGCCGCCCTTGCGGGCTGTGGTGGGCTGCCCTTACGGGCCGCCCCTCTTGCGGGTTAGACCAAACATCTTCCCATCATGACGAGTCCATGCCTGCCCATCGGGCCGGGCCGAGAGCAAGTCGTCCCGGGTCAGTCTGACCAGCTCAGATTGGACCCAGGCCCAACCGGACCCTAGAACACTTAAAGAAGCATTTCATGGGAATAAGATGTCTGTTTGATGAACCATCAATAGTCTTGGGATCCTTGGATTGAGATAGTTCTTTTGCTATTATCCAATTGAGTTTTTTACATAGTTGGAGTAAGGCCAGGTTGGATAGAACCTGAATCCAACCGGGCCCCTGAAGCTAAAATGCTTATAACTCACAGACTGGGTGTCTGATTGACGCGTTGTCTGTTGTGTTGGAACCCTTAAGACATGAAGGTCCTTTGAGTTATTCCTTTTTGGCGCTTCGTGGCAGTTGAGGTACGACTGGTATCTCGATGGGCAGATTCTACAGAACATGAGCATACTAAGTGCAAGGAAACATATGGCAGGATGCAACATGAAGAAAGAACATCGATCCTATGTGGGTCAGCATCTATTGATCCTGTGTGGGTCAGATACTGTGTGGGTCAGTGCTCAATGATCTTATGTGGGTCACCACATATCGATCCTATGTGGCTCAGATCCTAAGTGGGTCACCATGGGTTAGTTACCTATCGATCATGTGTGGGTCAGCAATAATGATTCTTAATAGAATAATATGGTATAGTTTATGACTAATCATATGCACTTTTGTACTTAGGTTATACCTGATTCTGAGCTGAGTCATTTGCCTGTGCGGTACTTCTTGCTTTGTGGTGTTACCTATGTGGTACTTCTAACTTTTTGGTATTGTCTTTGTGGTGTTACCTGTGTGGTATTTCTATCTTTTTGGTGTTGCTTGCATGGTACTTCTACCTTCGTGGTGTTACCTTCATGGTTTTAGCTTCGTGGTGTTACCTGTGTGGTACTTCTACCTTCATGGTGTTACCTATGTAGTGTCCTTCCCTCATGTATGATATGATTTTATCTTGATAACTTAGGTATAAGTATAGACATATACCTAATTAGAGTTGATGTCTTACATTGTGGTTTTTCCTTTGCGGGACTCTAGGAGAACTATAGGGGTCATGGGGTCCCTACTGAGTATTGTTATACTCACCCTTCCACGGGCTTCGCCCGTACCTTGTTGTGTCTGGTGCAGATGACGTGCAGTGTTTACTGAGGCTGAGGGAGCTAGGATCGTACGATGCTCAAGAGTAGACCATTCGGCATGATGTGACGGGGAGGATACTGACGGACGTGGAGTGCTGAGGAGCTGATTTGTACCTAACCTACAGGTAGTAACCTCAGAGGATGACCTAGTTGCTGTATTCAATTTTCTTTTAGTTGTATTTTACAACCAGTCGTACTTGTACTTTTACAATTGGGCTTGTATTGTTGCCCCTTTCTACTCTCAGCACTATTTTACTACAGCAGTTTACTTTGTGGATGCCTCTTCCTGTTTAAGGGACACACCTTTTTTGTGCTAGTTGTTAGCCATTGGACTATGGAAGACGGGTTTTGGGTATTCATGACATGGGCCCCGAGGGACGGGTCGACACAAATTTCTCCACCTACTTGTATGATTAACCATAAAGAACAAACAAATTCTTTGAGATCTTCTCTGTCTTCATCGCCACAAGCACACCCTTCACAATAGTCCCCACTCTTTTGTTAGTGCGAGTCTTACACCTGATGTCATCGAATCCACCCAAAGAAAATATGTTAGTCTTCAGGATCTTCGCATGGCGTACTCCTTAGGTTGTTTGAATTATACCATCATGCATCTTCCTTTTCTTGGTAATGACTCCAACGATTTTCAAGGTTTGATTGTTCCCCATGTAAATAAGTCCTTTCGAGATATGTTCGTACTGATCAAACCATTCCCTTTGAGTCATGTTTCTACTAAATCAATTATCCATGTGTTTTTGAGATGATGTCTACCACCATCCATCATTGAAGTTTCGTTTACTAGTATGTCTCCATTTCTGTAAGTACTCTTCATATTTCATTGAGAGTAGTTTCCACCACTCTTATTGTCCACCTATTCTTTTTGGCATGCCCCACCTTTACATAACCGTAACATGTGATGTTGTTATTCTTCTTGATTTAGACCTTCCATGAGTTTTCCTCCAACTTAGAATCATGCTCCATCGTCCTTCCTCTCTCTATTGACAAAGTCTTTGATTGGTGCAATGTTTTTTGTCTGTCACTTTTCTCTTGTATTGTCTTTTTTCTTCAGGATCCAGAGCTGCATCGTTGTTGAGCATAAACATGTCCATCATTATATTGTTGGTATGGTTTATGATCAACTAATCATATGGATTTTTAAATCTTTAGAGCAGAATACCAGCACATTCAGTATCCCTAATTTTATATCCTAGTGTCATGAGTTGAGAGATTAGGGTATTTAAAGTGTTGATGTGATCATTCAATGATGATGACTCTTCATTCAAAGAGTATATAATTTTCTCTTTAAGAAAATTTTGGTGTGCAGTGACTGATTAATATAACTAAAATTTGAATTACAAAGGCATGGATTAATAAAACTAAAATTTAAATTACAATTGAAAACTAATACAAAACTAAAATTAAAATAAAATAAAATTATTAAATGAGGGGGGAAGAGATGAGAAGTATCGGCCCATGCCCCGATGGGATCACTCTTTAGCTGTGGGTGTTGAGATGATGATTTGGGAAGGATTCGAGGGCCTCCATTTATAGGGAGAATTCTGTCCACTATAATATTGCGCATTGTTGGACCATTAAATGGTCAATTCACGAGTCGACCCCTTCATTAAAGTTGTTCGTAAATTTCTTTTCTATTCGCCTACCAAATTTCATCTCATTTATCCACTAGGTTAAGGAGTTATGTAATTTTCATTGAATAAGACTTTTTTATGGCTGAAATTTCTAGGAAGCTTCCTTCAAATGTGTAACGATCAATGGAATCCTTAATGACTTCAAAACTCCCCCAAATTTGTTCTAGAGTCGGTCCTATGTGTCCTAGTTGTATCCCAAGTAAAATTACCTAAATTGGAGGTGAGGGAACCGATTGTTTCATCTGTTATGGTGGTGGGGTCTACGTTGTCCACCCGAAAAAGATTCCAACTTCAAAGAATTTTTTGAACTAATAGATCTTCGAATCAACTCTAGGTCCAAAAGAGAGAGCTGAATGAAATAAAATCAGGATTCTAAAAAAAAACTAATCACTAATTTTGGAATTATATTTTTTACGAAATGATAAAAATACATTTGTAGTAAAAATTGGTCAAAAATCCAAAATTATGCACTTTTCTCAATTTTTCTCATAATCGTTCTAAAATTCAAAATATCCATTATTTTAATAAACATTTAAATAAATGAGTTTATCATTGAATTTTTTTTTAATAAATACTCATTATTTGATAAAAAATATGCATAAAAATTTTCTCTGTCAAATACCCCCACACATAAACCATGCTTGTCCTCAAGCATATAATCTCCACATGAAAATCAGAGAACACCAATATTAACAAAATTCAAATTCCAATGCAATAAAATCAAAAAAAAATGTGAAATCAAACATTAAAAATTATTCAGAAAATACAAATTTAATTTTTCATTTTTCAATGAAACAAATAATTCTAATATTTTACTTTTACCCTTTTAAAATTAATGGAACATCTCATTTCATTCATTCAAGCTCCTTCATTTATTATTATTAAACATGCCATGTCATGATTTACCTCACTTTTGATTCGTTTCTCTCATCGCTCCTGATAAAATTCAAGTAGATTTATGCTTATATCATGAGAAACATGCTCCTTATCCATAGGCTTGTAAATGAACTACTTTCTCCACTTTGTAAAGATAAAACACACATAAAACCACGAGGACTTAAAATTAAGGTTCTATTGACTTTGAGGTTTATGGTTGGTAGGATTTGATGCATTAAAAATTAAGGCTCAAGGAGGAGGATAATCTCCTATGTACTATGCATGATATCAAAAGTAAAAATATAACGAAATTATCCCCTTCAATGTAGCAACACCCACTTCCAAAAACTCAAAGAAAAGGTAATGATCTAGTATATATAATGAATGATTTGTGCACCCTCTTGCATATTTTGTTATTTTGTACATTTTTTCTTTTTTTGAAATTTATCATTATTTAAAACCTCACATCCAACACATATCCACATAGGATCATATGATCATCGGTCTGAAAAATGGGGATTTTTGGTTTTCGCATATCACAGCCCATTTTTTTCTCTTTTTGTTGGTTATTTTTGTCATTTTTGTCATTTTTTTAATTCAAGTGTGGAAGAAATTAGAGTATAATGAATGATTCTACAACATTGTACAATTACCACAATAATACCCCCACACTTCTTACTTATAATGTATATCATCCCATCCACCATGATTCCTTTTACCCCCACACTTCAACGATAAAATATTATGCAAATACTCAGGGGAGGGTAGGAGTGGATAAAAAGGGATTTAAATATGGCTCATTCCTATAAAGGTCATTCATGGTCTCTATGGTCTAAAAGAAGGATTTATGTAAAGGTGGTGTTTTAAGGAAAATTATCTTTTTAATGGATGCCTCAATCATTTTAAATTTGTTTTTTCACAGTCATAGACTTGACAAGTTTCAATACAAGTTCTAGTCGGTTACATGTCCCAAGATCACTCAAAAAATATTCTCATGAATAAATAGGAAGTACATGGTCTAGAAATCCTCTTAGGAATGAGAAATATAACATTGGACAATCACTCATGGAATGACTAATAAAACAATTCACGTGAACTTCATAAATTCAAAGCATGAAATATGGTAGGAAAATTTCATTTACATGAATCAATTAATTCCATCAAATCATGAGTCATTACTCAAATATCCATGATTCATTTTAAAAATTCAATTATTAATTTCAATAATTTAATCATTTCATCATTGAAATCTGTAACATGGCATCTTAGGATTCCTAAGAAACTCATGTTTCCTAGATAAGTGGAGTAAAACATGAATTTAAGTGTGGGAATGCAATTTTATCTTTATAGCTCAAAACATATTGTGGAAAAAATGTGGAATGTTTAAAATATAAAACAGTAAAATTAAACACCCTTTTCCCATGTAACTGGGTCCTTCCCATTCACTCTCTAGGGCTTCCTTCTACCATCATGATCCTACAAAAGAAAATTACTCAACTAATCACACTGATCATTTCATTTATGCTTAAAATGAAAAGGGGTAGGTGTCCACATGATAAATTATTTCTAAGAAAATAAATTTACATCTAAATTTCTAGAAAGAATGTAATGATAAATCATGGTATTATCCCCCATGTGGGACTTGAATTTGACTACCTCCAAAAGGCAGGACCAAATGTTATCCAATGTCTGATAGAGGATGAAGCTTCTTTGATAGGAACCACCCCATGTGGATTTTCTCAACATGTTCTTCATTCTTCTGGGTGAGTAATGATCCATGGATAGAGTACACCATACCCCCCCTTCATAATGAGGTATAGTTGCATGGTGGGGTAGGATGATGTATGAATCATCCTCCTTCTAGGTTGTTACTTGTGCAACCTATTCTTCTCTGTCCATTGGTTCCACAAGGAATGCTTTATCAAAATAATAGTCAATAGGAAAGTCATAGTGTAATTCTATTTGAATAATATTAAAACATGAAGTATCAAGATCAAATTCTTCTCCATCAAAGTAAGAATATTTTATCATGATTTCCTAAGGAAAATCCACTAGAATTTCTTCATGAACTTCCTTCAACAAATATTCAACGTGTCCGCAGAGCTCCATATGTTCATCAACCTCTGCACATCTTGGTTGTTCTTCATCCTCCAAGGCATAGCTGGGATTGTTAGATTCTGTATAATAAAAACCACAAGGAGTGATGTAGAATTCATATTCAATAAAAATAGAAGGGATAGAGTTAATGAATAGTTTAAATCCCTAAGTCGGTTCAACTTCAATATCTGCCTCAGTGGTAAGTACCTCTTGGAGTAGACTCTCTGAGAATGGAGGCAGGTAGTCAGGCTCCTCCATCTTGACATCAAATTCCACCACTTGGGTGGTTTCTTCCTTCAGTGGTGATAAATACTCTTCTTTTTATTGTATGGAGATGTTAGGTAGTTCCTCACATTTAATCAATAATTCATCCTAACTTTTTTTATCTCCCAATTTTAGCTCATCAGGCAATTCTTCCTCCCTTGAATTCTCAGGTTCTTCAATTTCAAATATAACTGGTGAAATTTCTTCCACCACATTCTCAGGTCATTCCTTTGGATAAGGTTTGGGTTACTCCATTAACGCATGAACATAATCAAAATCTCTATCAGCCTTTTTGGTTAATTGTTCAATTCTTTCTCTAAGTTCATGCACCTATGCTCTTCTAAAATATTTATCTTCTTCTTGTTGTTGTTGTTGCACATGTGAGTAATTTTTCCAGGCATAATATAATGAATTTGAATACATCATGGAAGTCTTTTTTTTGTTGTTTTAAATGAAATGAAATATAACAAGGATGTGAAAATAGAAAAATGTAAATAAACTAATGATTGTCTCCTTGGAAACAAAGTTAGTTTTGATGCATGCCTGTTGCGGGGCGTGGACAAAAATAAATATATTTTTTCTAGTGAAACATAGTGACTGACCAGAGACGTCTCTCTTGAAGAGCCTTCTCAATGTAGTTCACTTTCATTATCTAATTCACCTATTATATCTCTTTTTGTGGTTTTTCTTATTAAATTAAAGTGATTAAAATCTTTTTGGGTTTTTTATTATGTAAAATAATGACATGTGAATCAAGAATTCAAAATTTATACTAAGATGCAAGTCTAAACAGAATTAATTAATAAGAAAGAACATGGTTTTGGGGGTTGGTTAAATGTTCTATCATTATGATACTTTATATGTTTTATTTTAGTTTTATAATCCAAACATGAAATGTCATTTTGAACTACTATTATTTAATTATAAAATGTGGAATATCATTGAATATTTGAGGACTCTCAATTCCACCTCCTCCATTAATCCAAGTTGGTGACACACCATTTTCTAGAATGTGTCATCTTCCAGGACCGAGTTCAATCAAATATTTTTTATACATTTATTAGGTCGAATCCAATGTGTGAAGAACTACCTACTAGAGAGAGGGAAAATGATTAAATAAAAGAATAGGGATAGGTTTAGTTGCATGTCATTGGAGTCAGTCACAACATCAGAGTCATTCGCCTTACCTATGCATTCTACTCAAATCTATCTACAAACATAAAATTAAACATTAAAGAAAATTCATGATCACCTTCACCTCCCCTCGGACCAAGTATGAGGGTCAGCCTCTCATTTATGAGAGTAAGATATTACTCAGTGGAGTGGGTGGAAGAGAAGAAAAAGAGATGGAAATAAATGACGAAATGTGGATGGAGAAACACAAAGGCATGGATTAATAAAACTAAAATTTGAATTAAAATTGAAGAAAATACAAAAATAAAATAAAAATAAAATATATAGAATAAATTATGGGGGAAAGAGGAGAAGAAGTGTCCCATGCCCTAGTGGGATCCCTCTTCAGTTGTGGGTGTCGAGCCGACGATTTGGGAAGAAGGTGAGGGCCTCCTTTTATAGCAAGAATTCATTCCTCTGAAAGTTTGCACATTTTTGGCCAACTAAATGAAGTATTTTATGTCCAATACTCATGATATAGGAATAAAATCTCTTGTACCAACACCTTGGTTCCTTTTTAATACCATAAATTTTTTTTCTCAACCAAAAAACCAAGTTCACTTTTCTTTATTTTGAAAAACATTCTGATTATAAAATATATATTTATTTATCAATATCACCATGTAGAAAAGTTCTCTTCACATCTAGCTACTCTAGAGTTAAACTATATATTGCACACATCTCCATAACTATCAGAACAATCGTTATTCTAACAATGGGAGAAAATATGTCCTTGAAATCAATAACTTCTCCCAATGCATATCCTTTGACCACCAGTCTTGCATGAAATCATTACAATTATTCCTTTTCATCCCAATTTATCTTAAAGAGCCTAATTTTATTGATATTCTTCCTTCCATGAGGTAATGGGTCAACATCTCAAGTCTTGTTCTTGTAAAGGGCATTAAGTTTCTCCTGATTTGCTTCCATCCATGTGGATAATTCTGAACTCCACATCACCTACAAAAAAATAATATGGATTACCATCCTCCATCAATAAGTAGTACATAATATTTCTCCCTGTGATAAATTCTGAGTTCCTTATTGGTTCTCTTTTATCTTGAGTTTATTGTTATAGTCCAAAGTCTATCATAACTTGATCATCATGCTCCTCAAAGTAAATTGGTTCTTCTATGGATTCTTCCTCCACCCCAACTATTATAGTATATGTGTTATCCTTCTTTAAGTCCCAATTAATCATCACTTGCACCTTATCTTCTAGACCTATAACATCAATGCTGATGATAAGTCTTTGGGTAGTTGGGTCCCACATAAGATACCCCTTCACACAATTAATGTATCCTAAGAATATAAATTCATTGGATCTCGAATCCAACTTCAATCATTATTGATCATTAAACAATACAGATACATGACCTCCATATGTATGTAACCAAGAATAGTCAGTAGGTTTAACACTCCACATATTCATAAGTGTTTTCATATCCATCATCACGAAAATAAATTTAATGATCACATAACCTGTTCTATTCATTTATTTATCCCATAACTTCTTGAAAATTCCTACAGTCTTCAATATCTCCCTTGTTCTATCCAACAAGGTTATGTTCACCCACTTTTCCACTCCATTTTGTTGAGGAGTGTACGACACCATGAATTGTCTCTTGATGGCTTCTCATTGAAAAAAAGTATCAAAATCCTCACTTGAATATTTTCAACCACTGTCAATCCTCAAATACTTGATCTTCTTTCATTATTACATCTTCGTCCATGCTTTGAATGTTTTGAAGACTTTAAAAACACTTGATTTCATCTTGATTGTGTACACCTAACATCTCATGGAATAATCATCAATAAATTTTACAAGGAACCTTTCTCTCCCCAGGGATATAAATAGTGCTTTCCAAATATTGGAATGAACCAACTCTAAGATATATTTTCGCCTCATTTCCGATGTCACAAAGTTCAACCAATGTTGGTTGAAAAAATCATAATGCTCCCAAAATGGGAAGGATACCTTTGTATTCTTAGAAGAAACATATGTTCAGTAAGAATATTCATGCTTCATTTGAACATAAGACCAAGCTTTTGATACCATGACTTCCACAATGCTTTTTTTAAGGTAGTTAATATGAAAACTATTTTAATGTCTCAAAAATTCCATATAATTTTTTTAATTATATGGAATTATTTAGAGACTGCAAAATCTGACAGTGTGCAATTCTGAGGCCCAGGGTTCCCAAAATGATTCGTCGATGTTTTGTTAAGATTTAATTAGTGCATGAAATCAGTTTTCCTAAAAAATTGCAATAATTCTTAAACGGTTAATCAAATTAAAAATCTGAGGGCATTGATGCCCTCAGAATGGAGGGTTTACCCTAGGTGCGACTTAAGTTTAGTCGGTGTGGGCCTCCTGTAAGAAAACCTAAAAATGGCATAACCATAAATAAAATTATTAAATAAAATTATTTTGTTTTTCAAATACTTATAACTCACGAACAGTAACTCAGATTAAAAATCTGAGATGACTGCTAAGCTTGTGAGGGTATGCTCTCTTTAGGATGATTCTAACTTTGGCCGGTGCGGGCCACCAGTGAATGTTAGTTTTTGGCCGTAAATAAAATAACTAAGTGAAAAAAATTTTATTGTAAAGTCCATAACTTTTAAACGGTAACTTGGATTGGTAATCCCAGAGTACAGTTGGGTTCGTTGGGGCATGCTTCAGTTATTCAGATACAAACCACAACCATCACAAGTTTAGGGTGACTGCTAATAATTTTCTGAATTTTTTTTGGGTACGTTCAGTAACTGCATGAGCGGTGTTTTCTAACTTTTGAACTGATGTTCAGCTTTAAAACCTGAGGGCATCATTGAACCCGCAATGCTGGGATTCTCTTAAGAGACGGATAACTTCGACCCAAGTAGGTCGGGGGAAAAAGTTATTTTTGTGGACTTTTGAACGATTAATAATATAACATGTTTTCTTATTTTATTTATCTTCATTCCTCCAATGGACGAACAATGCTGGCGGGATCGACGATGTGTCAAACAAAAAAATGGCTTAACTCTTCTTTTCTTACAACCACAACGTTGGAAATTCAAGAGGTTCATTAATTAAAGGAACATCATTAATTCCCCGAGCATTATATACTCATTTTCCTCTCTTATTTATATGGAGCTTGGGGAGGGGTGTTGGCACGACTTTACAAAATGACAATGCTATGGAAATGAACCGCGACGCCAAACACCAGGAGAACGAGACTGGTTCTAACGAGCAGTGATGAGCGCCACAAAGTCACGAACTGATGACAACAATAAAGGAGGTTTCGTCGACTGTCGTCAGTGGATGTCTCTTCTAGGTAGGGGGTTATTTTTATTTGTGCATTTTTTCCCTCTACCACATTCATTAAATTATACGAAGAATGTAGGTCAGCCGGCTAACGGGTTGACCCACGATTCATCCATCATTGCACGAGGTTATTGCGGGGAATCTTGTGGGGTTAATCTTGTGTTAAATACAACTTTTTGTTGAACTCCCCTAATATCCTTCATATTATGAGCTATCATGGAGTGTGTGGGCCAAACAAACCCGGCCCGAACCATCCACTATCTTTCATTCCTTACACTACCTCGGAAGACCGCGTACACATCCCCAAATGCCGCAAGAGGAGGGTCACGACTCATCAGCTGCGACGAACGGAGGAGGATGCCAGCATGAGGGCTGACCACGGGAAGGAAGGCGAAGAGACCGCCCTACCGCCAATGAATGGAAGTTGCGGTGAAGGTTGAACCCACCTTCATAGGGTTCCGTAGTGCCCACATGGCGTCGCCGCCTCACCAACAGAATGGCCTCTAGGCCATTCCGGAATCTGGTTGACCTTACACCCCCCCTGTATTAGACTGAACTGGTCCGCAGACCTCGGAGCAGGCCGCCACCCTCGAGTCGGGGTACCGCCCTCGCACCGGGTCGCCGCCCTCAGACCGGGCCCCCGCCCTCGGACCGGGTCACCACCCTCGAGTCGGGTCATCGCCCTCGCATCGTGCCCCCACCCTTGCAATGATCCCCCGCCCTTAGAGCGGGCCGAGTCCCTCACACCGGGCCTCCTCCCTCATACTAGGAAGTCGCCCTCGAAGTGGGTCGCCTCCCCTGAATGGGTCGCTGCCCCATGTGGATCGGGCATCCCCTTTGGGGGCCACCCCCTGGTGGGCCACCCTATTCTGGTCGGGCTGCCCTTGCGGGCCGTGGTGGGCTTCCCTTGCGGGCCGTGGTGGGCTGCCCTTGCGGGCCGCCCCTCTCGCGGGTTAGACCAAACATCGGCCCATCATGACGAGTCCACCGCGGCCCATCGGGCCGGGCCGAGAGCGAGTCGGTCCGGGTCAGTCTGACCAGCTCAGATTGGACCCAGGACCAACCGGACCCTAGAACACTTAAAGAAGCATTTCATGGGATCCAGAAGTTTTTTTGATGAACCATCAAAAGTGTTGGGATCCTTGGATTGAGATAGTCCTTTTTCTGTTATCCAATTGAGTTTTTTACATAGTTGTAGTAAGGCCAGGTTGGATAGAACCTGAATCCAACCGGGCCCCTGAAGCAAAAACGCTTATAACTCACAGACTGGGTGTCCGATTGACATGCTGTCTGTTGTGTTGGAACCCTTAAGACATGGAGGTCCTTTGAGTTATTCCTTTTTGGAGCTTCGTGGCTGTCGAGGTACGACCGATATCTCGATGGGCAGATTCTACAGAACTTGAGCAT
The DNA here is from genome assembly GCA_963277665.1 of Viscum album. Lineage (NCBI taxonomy): Eukaryota > Viridiplantae > Streptophyta > Magnoliopsida > Santalales > Viscaceae > Viscum > Viscum album. Next base: position 989,649,171 of record OY728148.1, on the reverse strand, counting down.
ACTGAGTGCAAGGAAACACATGGTAGGATGCAACGTGAAGAAAGAACATTGATCCTATGTGGGTCAGAATCTATTGATCCTGTGTGGGTCAGATACTGTGTGGGTTAGTGCTCAGTGATCTTGTGTGGGTTACCACATATCGATCCTATGTGGCTCAGATCCTAGGTGGGTCACCATGGGTTAGTTACCTATCGATCATGTGTGCGTCAACAATAATGCTTCTTAATAGAATAAGATGGTATAGTTTATGACTAATCATATGCACTTTTGTACTTAAGTTATACCTGATTCTGAGCTGAGTCATTTGCATGTGCGGTACTTCTTACTTTGTGGTGTTACATATGTGGTACTTCTAACTTTTTGGTATTGTCTTTGTGGTGTTACCTGTGTGGTATTTCTATCTTTTTGGTGTTGCTTGCATGGTACTTCTACCTTCGTGGTGTTACCTTCGTGGTTTTAGCTTCGTGGTGTTACCTATGTGGTACTTCTACCTTCATGGTGTTACCTATGTAGTGTCCTTCCCTCATGTATGAGATGATTATATCTTGATAACTTAGGAATAAGTATAGACATATACCTAATTAGAGTTGATTTCTTACATTGTGGTTTTTCCTTTGTGGAACTCTAGGAGAACTATGGGGGTCATGGGGTCCCTACTGAGTATCGTTATACTCACCCTTTCACGGGCTTCTCCCGTACCTTGTTGTGTCTGTTGCGGACGACGTGCATCGTTTATTGAGGCTGAGGGAGCTAGGATCGTACGATGCTCAGAAGTGGACCATTCGGCGTGATGTGACGGGGAGGAGACTGATGGACGTGGAGTGCTGAGGAGCTGATTTGTACCTAACCTATACGTAGTAACCTCAGTGGATGACCCAGTAGCTGTATTCCATTTTATTTCAGTTGTATTGTACTACCAGTCATACTTGTACTTTTACAATTGGGCTTGTATTGTTGCCCCTTTTTTACTTTCAGCACTATTTTACTACATCAGTTTACTTTGTGGATGCCTCTTACTGTGTTCTAGTCTGTGTGGTTGCATCTTGTTTTTTTCATGGACTGTGTGTCTGTATAGGTTAAAAAGAAATGTCTTCCTGTTTAAGGGACACCCCTTTTTTGTGCTACTTGTCAGCCATTGGCCTATGGAAGACGAGTTTGGGGTAGTCATGACATGGTCCCCGAGGGAGGGGTCGGCAGAAATTTCTCCACCTACTTGTAAGATTAACCATAAAGAACAAACAAATTATTTGAGATCTTCTCTGTCTTCATCGCCACAAGAACACCCTTCACAATAGTCGCCACTCTTTTGTTAGTGCGAGTCTTACACCTGATGTCATCGAATCCACCCAAAGAAAATATGTTAGTTTTCAGGATCTTTGCATGGCGTACTCCTTAGGTGGTTTGAATTATACCATCATGCATCTTCATTTTCTTGGTAATGACTCCAAATATTTTTAAGGTTTGATTGTTCCCCATGTAAATAAGTCCTTTCAATATATGTTCATACTGATCAAACCATTCCCTTTGATCCATGTTTCTATTAAATCAATTATCCATGTCTTTTTGAGATGATGTCTACCACCATCCATCATTGAAGTTTCGTTGACTAGTATGTCTCCATTTCTGTAAGTACTCTTAAAATTTCATTGAGAGTAGTTTCCATCACTATTATTTTCCAACTATTCTTTTTTTCATACCCCTACTTTACATAACCGAAACATGTGATGTTGTTATTCTTCTTGATTTAGACCTTCCATGAGTTTTCCTCCCACTTAGAATCATGCTCCATCGTCCTTCCTCTCTCTATTGACAATGTCTTCAATTGGTGCAATGTTTATTGTCTGTCACTTTGCTTTTGTATTGTCTTTTTTTCTTCAGGATCCAGAACTGCATCGTTTTTGAGCATAAACATGTCCATCATGATATTGTTGGTATGGTTTATGATCAACTAATCATATGGATTTTTAAATCTTTAAAGTAGAATACCAACACATTCAGTATCCCGAATTTGGTAGCCCAGTGTCATGAGTTGAGAGATTAGGGTATTTAAAGTGTTGATGTGATCATTCAGTGATGATGACTCTTCATTTGAAGAGTATATAATTTTCTCTTTCAGAAAATTTTGGTGTGCAGTGACTGATTAATAAAACTAAAATTTGAATTACAAAGGCATGGATTAATAAAACTAAAATTTAAATTACAATTGAAAACTAATACAAAACTAAAATTATAATAAAATAAAATTATGAAATGAGGGGGGAAGAGAGGAGAAGTAGCGGCCCATGCCCCGATAGGATCACTCTTTAGCTGTGGGTGTTGAGCTGATGATTTGGGAAGGATTCGAGGGCCTCCTTTTATAGGGAGAATTATGTCTACTATAATATTGCGCATTGCTGGACCATTAAATGGTCAATTCACGAGTCGACCCCTTCATTAATGTTGTTCATAAATTTATTTTCTATTCATCTTCCAAATTTCATCTCATTTAGCCACTAGGTTATGGAGTTATGTAATTTTCATATAATAAGACTTTTTATGGCTGAAATTTCTAGGAAGCTTCCTTCAAATGTGTAACGGTCAATGGAATCCTTAATGACTTAAAAAATCCCCCAAATTTGTTGTAGAGTCGGTCCTATGTGTCCTAGTTGTATCCCAAGTATAATTACCTAAATTGGAGGTGAGGAAACCGATTTTTTCATCTGTTATGGTGGTGGGGTCTACGTTGTCCACCCGAAAAAGATTCCAACTTCAAAGAATTTTTTGAACTAATAGATCATAGAATCAGCTCTAGGTCCAAAAGAGAGAGTTGAATGAAATAAAATCAGGATTCTAAAAAAAACTAATCACTAATTTTGGAATTATATTTTTTATGAAATGATAAAAATACATTTGTAGTAAAAAATGGTCAAAAATCCAAAAGTATGCACTTTTCTCAATTTTTCTCATAATCGTTCTAAAATTCAAAATACCCATTATTTTAATAAACATTGAAATAAATGAGTTTATAATTGAATGTTTCTTAAAAATACTCATTATTTGATAAAAAATATGAATAAAAATTTTCTCTGTCAAATACCCCCACACATAAACCATGCTTGTCCTCAAGCATATAATCTCCACATGAAAATCAGAGAACACCAATGTAACTAAAATTCAAATTCCAATGCAATAAAATCAAAAAAAATTGTGAAATCAAACATTCAAAAATATTCAGAAAATTCCAATTTAATTTTTCATTTTTCAATGAAACAAATAATTCTATTATTTTACTTTTACCCTTTTAAAATTAATGGAACATCTCATTTCATTCATTCAAGCTCCTTCATTTATTATTATTAAACATTCCATGTCATGAGTTACCTCACATTTGATTCATTTCTCTCACCACTCCTGATACAATTCAAGTAGATTTATGATTATATCATGAGAAACATTCTCCTTATCCATAGGCTTGTAAATGAACTACTTTCTCCACTTTGTAAAGATAAAACACACATAAAATCACGAGGACTTGCAATTAAGGTTCTATTGACTTTGAGGTTTATGGTTGGTAGGATTTGATGCATTAAAAATTAAGGCTCAAGTAGGAGGATAATCTCTTAAGTACTATGCATGATATCAAAAGTAAAAATATAATGAAATTATCCCCTTCAATGTAGCAACACCCACTTCCCAAAACTCAAAGAAAAGGTAATGATCAAGTAAGCATAATGAATGATTTGTGCACCCTCTTGCATATTTTGTTATTTTGTACATTTTTTATTTTTTTGAAATTTATCATTATTTAAAATCTCACATCCAACACATATCCACATAGGATCATAAGATCATCGGTCTAAAAAATGGGTATTTTTGGTTTTCGCATATCACATCCCATTTTTTTTCTATTTTTGTTGGTTATTTTTTTCATTTTTGTCATTTTTTTAATTCAAGTGTGGAAACAATAGTGTATAATGAATGATTCCACAACATTTAACAATTACCACAATAATACCCCCACACTTCTTACTTATAATGTATATCATCCCATCCACGATGATTCCCTTTACCCCCACACTTCAACGATAAAATATTATGCAAATACTCAGGGGAGGGTAGGAGTGGATAAAAATGGATTTAAATATGGATCATTCCTATAATGGTAATTCATGGTCTCTATGGTCTAAAAGAAGGATTGATGTATAGGTGGTCTTTTAAGGAAAATTATCTTTTTAATGGATGCCTCAATCATTTTAAATGTGTTTTTTCACAGTCATAGACTTGACAAGTTTCAATACAACTTATAGTCAGTTACATGTCCCAAGATCACTCAAAAAATATGCTCATGAATAAATAGGAAGGACATGGTCTAGAAATCCTCATAGGAATGAGAAATATAACATTGGACAATCACTCATGGCATGACTAATAAAACAATTCACATGAACTTCAGAAATTCAAAGCATGAAAGATGGTAGGGAAATTTCATTTACATGAGTCAATTAATTCCATCAAATCATGAGTCATTACTTAAATATCCATGATTCATTTTAAAAATTCAATTATTAATTTCAATAATTTAATAATTTCATCATTGAAATCTGTAACATGCCATCTTTGGATTCCTAAGAAACTCATGTCTCCTAGATAAGTTGATTAAAACATGATGTTAAGTGTGGGCATGAAATTTTATCTTTAATGCTAAAAACATATTGTGGAAAAAATGTGGAATGTTTAAAATATAAAACACTAATATTTAACACCCTTTTCCCATGTAACTTGGTCCTTCCCCTTCACTGTCTGGGTCTTCCTTCAACCATCATGATCCTACAAAAGAAAATTACTCAACTAATCACACTGATCATTTCATTTATGCTTAAAATGAAAAGGGGGAGGTGTCCACATGATAAATTATTTCTAAAAAAATAAATTTACATCTAAATTACTAGAATGAATGTAATGATAACTCATGGTATTATCCCCCAAGTGGGCCCTGAATTTTGACTACCTCAAAATGGCAGGACCAAATGTTATCCAAATTCTGATAGAGGATGAAGCTTCTTTGATAGGAACCACCCCATGTGGATTTTCTCAACATGTTCTTCATTCTTCTTGGTGAGTAATGATCCATGGATAGAGTACACCATACCCCCCCCTTCATAATGAGGTATAGTTTCATGGTGGGGTAGGATGATGTATGAATCATCCTCCTTCTAGGTTGCTACTTGTGAAACCTATTCTTCTCTGTCTATTGGTTCCTCAAGGCATGATTTAGCAAAATAATAGTCAATAGGAAAGTCATAGTGTAATTCTATTTGAATAATATTAAAACATGAAGTATCAAGATCAAATTCTTCCCCATCAAAGTAAGAATATTTTATCATGATTTCTTAAGGGAAATCCACTAGAATTTCTTCATGAACTTCCTTCAATAAATATTCAATGTGTCCACGGATCTCCATATGTTCCTCAACCTGTGCACATCTTGGTTGTTCTTCATCCTCCAAGGCATAGCTGGGATTGTTAGATTCTGTATAATAAAAACCACAAGGAGTGATGTAGAATTCATATTCAATAAAAATAGAAGGGATAGAGTCAATGAATAGTTTAAATCCCTAAGTCGGTTCAACTTCAATATATGCTTCAGTGGTAAGTACCTCTTGGAGTAGACTCTCTGAGTATGGAGGCAAGTAGTCGGGCTCCTCCATCTTGACATCAAATTCCACCACTTGGGTGGTTTCTTCCTTCATTGGTGATGAATATTCTTCTTTTTATTCTATAGGGATGTTAGGTAGTTCCTCACATTTAATCAATAATTCATCCTAACTTTTTTGATCTCCCAATTTTAGCTCATCAGGTAATTCTTCCTCCCTTGAATCCTCAGGTTCTTCAATTTCAAATATAACTGGTGAAATTTCTTCCACCACTTTCTCAGGTCATTCCTTTGGATTAGGTTTGGGTTACTTCATTAATGCATGAACATAATCAAAATCTCTATCAGCCTTTCTGATTAATTTTTCAATGCTTTGTCTATGTTCATGCACCTAAGCTCTTCTAAAATATTCATCTTCTTATTGTTGTTGTTGTTTCACCTGTGAGTAATTTTTCCAGGCATAATATTATGAATTTGAATACATCATGGAAGTCTTTTTTTTAGTTTTTTTAAACTAAATGAAATATAAAAAAGATTTGAAAATAGAAAAATGTAAATATACTAATGATTGTCTCCGTGGAAACAAAGTTAGTTTTGATGCATGCCTGTTGCGGGGCGTGGACAAAAATAAATATATTTTTTCTAGTGAAATATAGTGACTGACCAGAGACGTCTCTCTTGAAGATCCTTCTCAATGTAGTTCACTTAAATTATCTAATTCACATATTATATCTCTTTTTGTGGTTTTTCATATTAAATTAAAGCGATTAAAATCTTTTTGGGTTTTTTATTATGTAAAATAATGACATGTGAATCAAGAATTAAAAATTTATACTAAGATGCAAGTCTAAACAAAATGAATTAATAAGAAATAACATGGTTTTGGGGGTTAGTTAAATGTTCTATCATTATGATACTTTATATGATTTATTTTAGTTTTATAATACAAACATGAAATGTCATTTTGAACTACTATTATTTAATTATAAATTGTGTAATATCATGGAATATTCGAGGACTCTCAATTCCACCTCCTCCATTAATCCAAGTTGGTTACACACCTTTGTCTAGAATGTGTCATCTTCCAGGACCGAGTTCAATCAAATCTTTTTTATAAATTGATTAGGTCGAATCCAATATGTGAAGAACTAACCACTAGAGAGAGGGAAAATTATTAAATAAAAGAATAGGGATAGGTTTAGTTTCATGTCATTGGTGTCAGTCACAACATTAGAGTCATTCGCCTTACCTATGCTTGCTACTCAAATCTATCTACAAACATAAAATTAAACATTAAAGAAAATTCATGATCACCTTCACCTCCCCTCAGACCAAGTCTCAGGGTCAACCTCTCATTTATGAGAGTAAGATATTACTCAGTGGAGTGGGTTGAAGAGAAGAAAAAGAGAGGGAAAGAAATGAAGAAAAGTGGATGGAGAAACACAAAGGCATGGATTAATAAAACTAAAATTTGAATTAAAATTGAAGAAAATACAAAAATAAAATAAAAATAAAATATAAAGAATAAATTATGGGGGAAATAGGAGAAGAAGTGTCCCATGCCCTAGTGGGATCCCTCTTCAGTTGTGGGTGTCGAGCTGGCGATTTGGGAAGAAGGTGAGGGCCTCCTTTTATAGGAAGAATTCATTCCTCTGAATGTTTGCACATTTTTGGCCTACTAAATGTTATATTAATGTGTGTAAACATTCATAAAAGTTATTCAATACTGTGATTTCCATTCACCGTCCATATTTCAGCTCATTTATCTAATGGATTAAAGAGTTATGGAATTTTTATTGAATAAGACATTTTAAGGCTGAAATTTCCAAGAAGCCATCTTAAAATTTATAACGATCAATAGAAACATTAATGACTTCATAAATCCCTCCAAATTTGTTTTAATGTCTTTACTATGTTTCCTAGTGATATCCTAGGTGGAATCACCTAAATATGAGGTGAGGAGACTAATTTTTTCATCTGTTATAGTAGCGGGGTCCATTCTATTTTCTTAGAAAAATTTCCAACTTCAATGATTTTTTTGGGATAATAGATCATTGAATCATCTCTATGTACTTATGATAATGTTTAATGAAATAAAATCAATATTATAAGAAAAATAATCATGAATTTTGGAATTATATGTTTTAAAAAATTAAAAAAATACCTTTGTAGTAAAAATCTTTCAAAAATCCAAAATTATGCACTTTTCTCATTTTTTCTCATAATCATTCAAAATTGAAATTACCCATTATTTTAATAAAACAATTAAATTCATGTGTTTCATCATTTAATAAAATTAAAAAATCATCATTTTTGATAAAAAATATGCACATAAATTTTCTTTCTCAAATACCCCCACACATAAACCATGCTTGTCCTCAAGCATGAAAACTCATCATAGAAATTAGAGGACACCAATATTACCAATATTCAAATTCCAATTGAATTAAATCAAACAATTTTCAATGTGAAATAAAACATTCAAATATTTTAAAAAATATCAATTTAATTTCCCATTTTTCAAAGAAATAAATAATTCACATATTTTACTTTTACTAATTGAAAACTGATGGAACTTCTCCTTTCATTGATTCAAGCTCCTTGATTCATTATTATTAAACATTCCAAGTCATTATTTACCTCACTTTTGATTATTTTCTCTCATTACACATTATACAATTCAAGTAGAGTTTTGCTTGTATCATGAGAACATGCTCCTTATCCATAGGCCTGTAAATATACTACTTTCTCCACTTTGTAAAGACAAAATGCATATAAAATCACGAGGACATGAAATTAATGTTTTTTTGACTCTGAGTTTTAAGGTTGTAGGATTCGACGCTTTAAAAATTAAGGCTCAAGGAGGAGGCTAATATATTAAGTACTATGCATGATATCAAAAGTAAAAATATAATGAAATTATCCCCTTCATAGTAGAAACACCCACTTCCCAAAACTCAAAGAAAATGATATGATCAAGTAAGAATAATTAATGATTTGTGCACCCTCTTGAATAATGTTTTTATTCTGTACTTTATTTTCTTTTTTTGAAAGTTATTATTAAATCAGACCTCACATCAAACACCTATCCATATACGCTCATAAGATTGTCGGTCTAGAAAATGGTGATTTTGGGTTTTCCCAAATCATAACCCAATTTTTTCTCTTTTTGATGGTTCTTTTTGTCATTTTTCCATTTTTTTAATTTAATAGGGGAAAAAATAGAGTATAATGAGTGATTCCCCAACCTTTTACAACTACCACAGTAAAACCCTTGCACTTATTCCTTACAATGTATATCATACCATCCACCATGATTCTCTTTACCCACACACATAAACATTAAAATATAATGAAAATACTTAGAGGAGGGTAGAAATGGATAAAAATGGCTTGAAACATGACTCATTCCTATAAAGGACATTCATGGTATCAATGTGCTAAAATAATGATTGATGTAAAGGTAATATTTTATGGAAAATTATCTTTTCAAAGGATGCTTCAATCATTTTACATGTGTTTTTGTACAGTTATAGATTTGACATGTTCCAATACATGTTATGGTTGGTTACATGTCCAAATATTACTCAACATATATGCTCAAGAATAAATAGGAAGTACTTGGTCTAGAAATCTTCTAGGGAATGGGAAATATAACATTAGACAATCACTAATGACATGTCTAATAAATCAATTCACATGAACTTCAGAAATTCAAAGCATGATGGATGGTAGTGAAATTTCATTTAAAGGAATCAATTAATTCCTTCAAATCATGAGTCATTACTTCAATATCCATGCTTCATTTTAAAATTTCAATTATTAATTTCAACCATTTAATCATATCTACATTGAAATCTAAAACATGGCATCACATGATTTCTAAGAAACTCATGTCTCCTAGATAAGTCGATTAAAACATGAATTCAAGTTTGAGAATGAAATTTTATCATTAAAGAACAAAACATGTTGTGGACAAACATTTGGAGAGTTTAAAAGATAAAACCCTAAAATTGAACACAATTTTTCCATTAAACTTGGTCCTTCTCATTCACTATCTGGGGATTCCATCCACCATTATGATCCTACAAAAAGAAATTACTCTATTAATCATAATGATCATTTCATTTAAGCTCAAAATGAATAGAGGGAGGGGTCACATGCTAAATTATTTCAAAGAAAATAAATTTTCATCTTAATTCATAGGAAGAAAGTAAAGATAAATCTTGGTATTATCCCATAAATAGGCCCTGAATTTTGGCTACCTCTAGAGGGAAGTACCGGCTATTATCCAAAGTATGATGGAGGATGAAGCTTCTTTGATGTTAACCACTACATGTGGCTTTTCCCAGCTTGTGCTTCATCATTCTGGGTGAGTAATGCTCCAGGGATAGAGTACACCATATCCTCACCCCCTTAACCATGAGGTATATCTTTCCTGGTGGGGGTAGGATGAAATATGAGTAATCCTCCTTCTTGGTTTCTACTTTTCAAACCTCTTATTCTCTATACATTGGTTCCTCGAGGCATGCATCATAAAAAGAATAGTCAATGGTAAAGTTAGAGTGTAATTCTATTAGAATAATATTAAAACATTAGGTATCAAGATCAAATTATTCCCCGTCAATTTAAGCAGATTTTTTCATGGTTTCATTAGAGAAATCCACTAGTATCTCTTCATGAACTTGCATCAATAAATATTCAACATATCCAGGGTGACCTATATGATCCTCAGCATGTGCACATCTAGGTTATTCTTCATCTTCCAAGGCATAGCTTAGATTTTCTGATTCGGTATAATCAAAACCACAAGGAGTTTTGTAGAATTCAGATTCCATAAAATTAGAAGTGATAGAGTCAATGAATGTTCCAACTCCCTAAGTTGGTTCAGCTTCAATATCTTCCTCAGTGGTAAGTGCCTCTTGGTGTAGAATCTTTGAGGATGGATGTAGGTAGTTGGGATCCACCATGGTGACATCAAATTCCACCACTTGGGTGGTTTCTTACTTTTGTGGTGTTGAATCTTTTTCTATGTGTTGCATGGGGAGGGTAGGTAGTTCCTCCCATTAAATCAATAATTAATCCAAATTTTTTTGGTCTCCCACTTGTAGCTCAGTTGGAACGTCATCCTCCCTTGCCTCCTTAGGTTCTTCAATTTCAAATATAAGTGGTGAAATTTCTTACACCACTTTCTCAGCTTCTTTCTCGAGCGTAGGTTTGGGTTGCTCCATTAATGCAAGAATATAATCAAAATCTCTATCAGTCTTTCGGGTTTGTCATTCAATGCTTTTTCTAAGTTCATGCACTTGAGCTCTTCTAAAATATTCATATTCTTCTTCTTGTTGTTGTTGCACCAGTGAGTAATTTTTCTATGCATAATATTCTAATTTTGAATATATCATAGAAGCCTTTTTTAGTTTTTAAATGAAATGAAATCTAAATAAGATTTGAAAATAGCAAAAGAAAATGAAATAATGATTGGCTCCCTGAAAATAGATTTAGTATTGATGCACACCTGTCATGGGGTGTGGAAAAAAATTATATCCTTCCTAGTTTAGCACAGTTGCTGGCCATAGTCGTCTCTCTTGAAGATCCTTCTCAATGTAGTTCATTTTCATTATCTAATTAACCTATTCTATCCCTTTTTGTGGTTTTTTATCATATGATAGTGATTGAAATCTTTTTGGGTTTTTTATTATTAAAAATAATGACTTGTGAAGCAAGAATTCCATGTTTATACTAAGATGCAAGTCTAGAAAGAATGAATTACTACTAGAATTATACACTTTACCAACAGTTGTAAACCATTGGTAAAGGCCTGGAAACTGTTGGTATAGAGTATATCAATGTTTCCCTCAACTGTGTCCAAGTAAGGCGTGACAATAGGCCTATACCAATGGTTCTGTGAAAACCGTTGTATAGGTGTCAAAATAGAACGTATACCAATGGTTTGATACAAACAACTGGTATATGTGTGTTAAAGTATAACATATACCAAAGGTTTGTAAACCATTGGAATATGTGTTTTACACATATACCAATTGTTAAAAACCGTTGGTATAGAGGGGATATGGCAGGACATAAAGCTATACCAACGGTTTCGTTATAACCGTTGGTATAAACCTATACCAACGGTTATAACAAACCATTGGTATAGTTAAAATATAGTATCTATACCAATGGTTTTGAAATCGTTGGTATACAATTGCTCAGCTCCATAGCAGTAGGCCCCGGTCCCCTCTCCAGACCTGCAACAACACAACAACCCATCCCCAGACCTACAACAAAACCAACAAAAAAATCCCCATCCAAAGTATTCAAAATTTAGAATTCATTCCAGAATTTAGAAATTTAGAAATTTAGAAATTCAAATGCAAGAACACCCATAAGTGAAAAAGCCTATATCTTATATGAAATGCAATAACACCCATGAGAGTAATACAAATTTAGAATTCATTCCTCACTCCATCCACAACACCAACACACATAAGAGTATTCAAAATTTAGAATTCATTCCTCACTCACACCACAACACCAATACACATAAGAGAAAAAACCTACATGTTATAGGAAGAACATGATATTTTTAGTCATGGTCTTGGGTTGAGTATATTAAAACCCACAAAAATACTTGGGTAGAGTGGCAAGGATCATGAAACCCATAAGATTGAAAATGGTAGTGGTCAGGTGCTTAGACCTAGGATGCGTTAAAGGAAGCACATGGGATGTTTATATTACTATAAGGATTATGTATCCATGTATAACTGGTTCTTAATGTGTTAGTGGGAAACATTGTCCAATCTCGACATATGATATGGGTTACCGTAATAGCCTTCGCGTTTTTCATAGACTTTTCAATTAGAATAAGGGGGTATGTGGATAATTGTAATTTGCTCTCCTGGATGTGATGTGAGATGAATTCCCATCTTGGGTAGTGGGTATGAATATTCAATTAAGTCTTTGGTATTGGGTTCCCAAAGGGACTTTGGTTTGGTCCTAGAACCCACTATTTGAGGATGGGATTGAGGTAATCCATGGGGCTATGGTGTCACCATATGTATTCCTCACCATTGGGGTATTTTTATGTGACTTTGAAACTTATTTTTCAAGAATCTATGTGTAGCCTTGTTGACCAATTTGTTTTATGGTATGCTTGAGTGTTCATAGGATTCATATGAAATCACTATATGATATTTATTTTTTTTGTATGTTATTGTATAGAATGAACGACCCGTGATTGAGAATTATAACATGAGTGTTGGTGCATGTTCATGATGGGATGTCGAGACTCATTCCTAAAATAATTCTTGTTTTTCTATATATACTATGACCCATTATGTTTCAATCTATGCCTTGTGAATATTTTCTTCTAATAACGTATGACCAATAGATCATATTTTATTTTTTATCCCTTAATTTCATGAATCCATTTGTAGCCTTGGGATGATTTTCCCTTTGTCAGTTGTTGTTTTCACTTAAAATGTTGTTCATTTCAAACAAAAGTGACACACTTTGAGTGATATTAGTCACACTGTGCCTCAGATTGAGGTGGAGTTGACCCGTACCTATCACAAATGATCAATGGATCGTTGGGTTAGGGGGCTGTTCGGGGGGGGGGGGGGGGTGCTCCCCAATGTGTGGGGGCTGTCCGGGGTCAGGGGGGCTATCTGAGGGGTGCAGGGGACACTCCAGGGGTGAGGGGGATGTCGGGGGGGGGGGGGGGGGGGGCTGTCTAGAGTGCGTATTCGGACAGCACGGTCACACAATGCCTCTGATTGAAATATCGTATAGCCAACTATTTCACAATTAACACACACTTTATTATCGTCCTTTTTCATGGTATTCTGAGGTCGTTAGTCTAGTTTCGACCACCCCACACACGTTTTTCAAGCGCGCCAAACACCTAAAAAACACATATTCTACCATGCTATGCAAACTGCACATCCAAATGATGTTTCGTCTTTTTGTACATCTCAAGAATAAAAATTATGGTGTTTTCGTTTGATTTCATGTCATTCCGATGTCGTTCGGTATGTATTTGACTGTAAAACCCATGTTTTCGCAATTTACGACATGCATAGTGCATTTTCTGCCACTGTGGTCACACGACACCTCTTATTGGCATGGATTCTAGCCGACAATTTCACAATTCACCCACCCTTTGTTATCGTACTATTTCATGGCATTCTGAGGTCATTCAGTCCATTTTGACTACCCCACACACACTTTTCAAGCGCACCAAACACCTAAAAAACACATAATCATTCGTGCCATTCAAACTGCGCATCCGAATGATGTTTTTTCTCTCATACACCTCACGAATTTTAATTATGGTGTTTTCATGTGATTTCAAGTCATTCTAATGTCGTTCGGTATGCATTTGACCATTTACGACTCACTGAGTACATTTTCGGCCACCACGGTCACACGACACCTCTGATTGATGTTCCATCTAGCCACCCAATTCACAATTCACCCACCCTCTATTTTTGTCTGATTTCATGGAATTCTGAGGTCGTTCGGCTAGCTTTGACCACCCTACGCACGCTTTTCAAGCGCGCCAAACACCTAAAAAACACATATTCTATCATGCCATGCAAACTATGGGTCCAAATGATGTTCCGTCATTTCTTACACATCAAAAATAATAATTAGGGTGATTTCGTGTAATTTAAAGTCATTCCAATATCGTTCGGTGTCTATTTGACCATAAAACACATGTTTTGGCCATTTACGACACGCAAAGTGCGTTTTTGGCCATCGTGGTCACACAACACCTCTGATTGACATGTCGTCTGGACGACCATTTCATAATTAAACCAACCTTTGTTGTTTCCCTATTTCATGGAATTCTGAGGCCATTCGGTCAGTTTTGACCACCCCACGCATACTTCTCAAGCGCGCCAAACACCTAAAAAAAATTCAGTCATGTCGCGCAAAACACACATCTGAATGAAGTTTCATCTCCTCATACACCTCAAAAATAATAATTAGGGTGTTTTTGTGGGATTTCAAGTCATTTCGATGTCCTTTGGCACGCATTTGACCATTAAAAGCATCTTTTGGCCATTTACGACACATGGAGGGCCTTTTCAGCCACTGCGGTCACACGACACCTCTGATTGAAGCGCTATTAGGCTAAACATTTCACAATTCATCCATCCTTTGTTGTTTTCTGATTTCATGGCATTCTGAGGTCATTCGGTCGGTTTTGAACACCCCACGCACGCTTTTCAAGCACGCCAAACACATAAAAACACATATTCAGCCACTCCATGCAAATCATGCGTCTGAATGATGCTTCGTCTCCACATTCCCCTCAAGAACAATATTTAGTGTGTTTTTGTTTGATTTCAAGTCATTATTATGTCATTTGTCATGCATTTGATAGTTAAACACTTGTTTTGGCCATTTACGACACACAGAGTGCATTTTTGGCTAGCGCGGTGACACGACACCTCCGATTTATGTACCGTCTTATCGACCATTTCACAATTCACCCACCCTTTGTTGTTGTCTGATTTCATGGAATTCCTAGGTCATTCAGTTGGTTTTGACCACCCCACGCATGCCTTTCAAGCGCGCCAAACACCTAAAAAATAATTATTTAGATGTTCCGTGAAAACAATTCATCTAAATGATGTTTCATCTCCTCCCAAACCTGAAGAATAATAATTAGGGTGTTTTCGTGTGATTTTAAGTAATTATGATGTCGTTCGTCATGCATTTGACATTTAAACACATGTTTTGGCCATTTACGACATGCGGAGTGCATTTTCATCCAATGTGGTCATACGACACCTCCGATTGATGTGTTGTCTGGCCGATCATTTCAAAATTCACCCACTCTTTGTTTTCTTCCAATTTTATGGCATTCTGAGGTTGTTTGGCCGGTTTTGACCACCCCATGAATGATTTTCAAGCGCGCCAAACACCTAAAAAACACATATTCAGCCATGTTGCGCAAACCGCATGTCCAACTGACATGTTGTCTCCTTGTACATCTCACGAATAATAATTAGGGTGTTTTCGTGTGATTTCAAGTCATTGTGTTGTAGTTCGGCATTCATTTGACCGTTAAACACATGTTTTGGCCATTTACGACATGCAGAGTGCATTTTCAGCCACTACGGTCACCCGACACCTCAGATTGATGATCCATCAAGATGACCATTTCATAATTCACCCACCCTTTGTTTTTTTCTGATTTCATGGCATTCTGTGATCGTTCAGCCGGTTTTGACCATCCCACACACGCTTTTCAAGAGCACCAATCACCTAAAAAATAGATATTCATCCCTTCCGTGAAAACCATACATCAGAATGGTGTGAAGTATCCTCGTACACCTCAAAAATAATTATTAGGGTGTTTTCGTGTGATTTCAAGTCATTCTGATTTCGTTAGGCATGCGTTTGACAGTTAAACGCATGTTTTGGACATTTACGACAAGTAGTGTGCGTTTTCAGCCAGCACGGTCACTTGACACCTCCGATTGATGTGTCGTCTAGCTGACCATTTCACAATTCACCCACCCTTTTTGACGTTCAATTTCATGGCATTCCGAGGTCATTCGACTGGTTTTGACCACCCCATGCACACTTTTCAAGCGTGCCAAACACCTAAAAACACATATTCAAATGTGTTGTGAAAACCACACATTTAAATGACTTTATGTCTCATCTTACACCTCATGAATAATAATTAGGGTGTTTTTGTGTGATTTCAAGTTATTCTATTGTCTTTCGGCATGCATTTGACCGTTAAACGCATGTTTTAGCCATTCACGACACGCGGAGTGCTTTTTTAGACATCACAGTCACACGACACCTCTGGATGAGGCGTAGTTGACTTGTACCTGTCACAAATGACCAATGTATCATTTTCCTAATGTAACAACACAATCCGAATGCGTTTGATCAGTTTTCCGTATGTCAGTTGTTATTTTCACTTAAAATCTAGTCCATTTCAAATAAAAGTAAGACGCTTTGAGTGGTACCGGCCACACCATGCATCACATTGATGCAGGGTTGAGTCCTAAACATCAAAAATGTCCCATTTATCGTCATGCTAAAGTATCAATAGAATCCGAATACGTTTAGCCCATTTTCCGTATGTCAGTTTTTGTTTTCAATTAAAATGTTGTCCACTTCAAAAAATAGTGAGACACATTGAGTGGTATCGGCCACACTGTGCATTGGAATGAGGTGGGATTGAGTCATAAACGTCACATATAACCCATGGATCATTTTCCTAATGTATCAACACAATCAAAATATGTTTGTTCAGTTTTCCGTATGCCAGTTGTTTTTACTTAAAAGGGTGTCCATTTTAAACAAAAGGGAGACACTTTGAGTGATACCAGTCACACCGGGCCTCAGATTGAGACAAGGTTTACTTGTACATGTCACATATGACTCATGGATCATTTTCCAAAAGTATCAACACAATTTGAATGTGTTTGGTTTGTTTTCCGTATGCCAGTTATGTAAATCATGCAACAACTGTGATAATATTTTATACTAAAACTATATACATTGTTCATGATGTGCATCCCCTAGTGAATGGATTGGGAAAATCATGCACACTTCTTATAATATATATCCATATATTGTTGGTAGATACCCTGTGGGATGGAATTAAATTTTTTACTAACTGTGAGACAAAGTGTTTTTTACGCTGACCAGGGTTCCGAGCTTTGAACAAGCCACAGAAGCCCCACAAAACATTATAACATCAGTAGACTTCTATATTTGGTAAAAAATAAATAGTTATACTGAATTGAAAAATATCAATACCAGAGTGAAAAACCAAGTTAAAAAATAAAGAGTTATACAGAATTCAAAAATGTAATGGATCAATCTGCCACTGATCACCATCACCATCACCACTGTCATCATCAGCCTCATCCTCTCCATCATCTTTGTCCACTTAGTAATCCTAGTCATCATCCCCATACTCATCCTCAGCCCCATCTTCTCCCTCGTCCCCATCCTCACCCTCATCCTCATCCTCATCCTCACCCTCATCCTCTTCAGCTTCCACATCATCACCAGGACCATCATCATCTCAACTGCCACTAGAACTGCCACCTGGTGCATAGAATAATGCACCCATCAGCGACATATATGTCTGACAAGTCGCGCTGGCCTCTGGTGGAAGTGATGAAGATAAAGCTTTGATAAGTTTCATAAATTCTTTGTCCCTCATTTGTACTTGTTCTTCTAACTCATCATCACCACGAACATCATCATCTCGACTGCCACTAGAGCTACCACCTGGTGCATATAATAATGCACCCATCAGCGACATATATGTCTGACAAGCCGCGCTAGCCTCTAGTCGAAGTGATGAAGAAAAATCTTTGATCAATTTCATAAATTCTTTCTCCCTCGTTGGAACCTGTTCTTCCAACTCTGTGACCATTTTATCAGACTGTATTGCATGCTCCTTGACTTGTTCTAACTTGGTGGAACTAGAATGGATACCTGGAGAGGACCAATACATCTTCGGGTCTATATTATTACCAGGTCAGCAATGTAAATCGACCAAAGTGCTCATCTCCCAAAACCTGATATAAATGATCGTGTGGCCCTAAATTGTCAGGCTCCTGGGCATCAAGGGCCTCTAAATCAGCCTATTAAATATATTATTAGATTATTAAATTTCAAAATATATATTAAACTTTTAAATAAATAAATTAAAACTTAAAATCTTTTCTTGTGTCGGTTCATTAACCGAAATTCCATCCTTTTTCCTTCTACTCGAGCAAATCAATTTTACTCGAGGGAGACGTCCTTCAATATTAAATTTGTGCTTCTGTAATGAAATTTAAACAACAAAAAGTGCAAGTATAATCATATATTAAATATTCAATAAATCACATAATTTAAGTAAAAACCAATAAAATGGGAAAGTCCTAAAGAACAATTATAAACAACTATATCGTACCAGCTGCCTCTCATGATATGATATAGTAGTGCACCCCAATGTGTGGAGGTATTTCTTTGAATAAATGTTTTATTTTCAGAAGATTCCTAAAAACTGTATATTAATAAATAAGATAATATGAATGCAAAATATAAAAACATTCATTTAAATACCTCAAATGGGATTAATACCTTAAATTTGGAAGTCACCCAATGGGTAATCATTTGGCGATATTGCTCTATCGGGCAGTCATCCATGATAAGTATTGTCTCCAACTCCGTGCCCACTCTATCACACCATCCAACATACAACTCATGATTTTAACCACTCCAATGCTCTTCTAGATCCTTTAAGCGTGCTGGTCGTGCACCTTCGCCATCAGGGAAGTTAAACCGAAGATGACACCAAATAGATTAATTCATATAAAGAAAAAAAATACTAAATTAAATCCAATATATTTTTTACCCATATTTTTTCCCATGCATTATCCTTGACATCGTGTGGCAGATGTCTCTAAGAGATAGAGCTGACCCGAATGATGTCGGAGTATTTATCGTGCATCACAAAAAAACCACGACATTCCTACCCAGATTTATCAATAATTTGTCGTTCATCATTGTATTCAACCATCAACTGTGTCTGGCAGTTCCATGCTGCACGCAAGTGATTACTCCCCCTCCCCCACCTCCTTTCAGTAGATGAATATGTTTTTAATGAAAAAAATATTTGTACAAGTTATAATAAAAATAAATTTTGGTATAAAAATTTGTTAGAGTTATATGAATATACCTCTGTTATTCGGATCAATGGGAATCACTGGATGTGTAGAAGATGAAGTAATATCATGTACAGGTGGAGTGTCCCTCAGTGTACGCTCCTCATCCACATACAGTTTTGGAGCCGGATTCGATGTAGGTGGAAAATAATAGCTCGGAAATAATGAATCAGAAGCAAAAGATGATAGCACAGACGTCTGGCCAACTGGTAGTGTAAACATCAGAGGAAAAAATATCCCATATGTCCCTAAAGACACACCAGTAACAAAATGGGGCGTAGAAGATACGTCTGTGGTAGGGACATAGTCCAATCAGGTATGACCAGTGGATCATCTAACTCTCACACCACAAGCCCTCGTACCACCGGCCTCAGTACCAGAATCACAGGATGATCGCCTAACTCTGACACCACCCCCTACCACCAGCCTCTGTACTGGGAGCAATATCAGGCTCCTCATAAGATATATATCATCTATGTGGTCGATAATGAAAAAAAATTAACACAAAAGTAAACACATGATATTATAAGTTATTGAAATATATATATTTGTAATAAAATACTCACAACATGGATGAGTGGAGGAATTCCCATCTGTGTCATGCGATGATTATTTTCTGTCATTTTTTTCTGCTACATCTCTTCAATGGGTGTCATTTCCTACAATGAAATCAAATATGAAAGTAATTAGAATCAAATAACTAATGAGTAACCCAAAAAACATAATATATAAATTCCATTCCGATAAAAAAATATAAAGAAACAGAAGATTTATGGTATTTTGAAGGTATGTACTAGGATACACACTCTGAATGATGTAGGTGGATTCATTGAATCATGTCCCAATTGATTTTGGAGAGGGACCTTCAAAAGTTATAGGTATGGATTTGATTAGAAACACCTATAAAAAGGATATCCAGGAATTGTGACGTCCCAAACCAGGATTCCACTCATTAGTGACCCAAATGCAGATGGCCACATGGCCTCAAGGACATCTACCAAAATTCTAAATGATATTGACTAATAGTGAGAGCCATTGCTGTGTCTGGGGGAGACTATTCCCTCACTACCTAAGTTGCACAATTTTAATATTATCAGTTAAAATGTGGAAGAAAGATAACAATGGGAAAAAATTCGAAATGGATGAAAATAACCAAATAAGTAATACCAACTAATAACTGAATCACAAACCGAATGATGGTAATGTATGTCATGTATCAAGAAGAAAAACATAGTTATAACTATTAAGAAGTATTACTATACAAGAGGCTCAATAAATTCTAAAATTCAACCTAGAATCTTGAGCTACAACCCAATCATATGGTTCATCGATGGAAGGAGAGCGAGTCATTTCAATTACTCGAAATTCACAATCATCAATAATGGTGCACTTCCTCTCCATTGAATCAAACCATTGGTAAAGGGAAGAGTTTAACCAATTGTTGCACACAACCGTTGGTAAAAGTGGACATTAAGGCCCCTTTATAGGAATAAAAAATAAGGGCACATGCCTCAGGCTCCATTAAGTATTACAGGCAATGCAAATCATTCACTCATGTTCAATAAATCATTCTTGGCACCTCTATAGTCAATCCTTTCATTACCCAATTATTTCCTCAATTCAAGCGCACCTCATGGGTGGATAATGTTTAGGATTATACACTAATATGTTGTTCATGGCTTGTCAAAAGGTATAATTTCATAAATTATATACAAAAACATTTATTTTTAAATTTGATAATAATAATAATATGTGTCAATGATAACAAGATTACTGAATTAAACTTCTGACTTATCTAACATTGTTATGGATGTATACACATTCCAACATGGCTAGTGAAAAGAACCCCACCATCATAAAAGTGACTATTGGCCAGGAAAGAGACATAATATACAATGTATAGTGATAACCATATTTAATTGACCCTAAAGTTATATTAGTATAGTCATCTTAGGAATCCAATTATCACTCATGACTAACCATGCAACTATAAACAACCTAGAGTGTATAAGGTTTCTCTCTGATCATAACAACAACATCACACATTATTACCATGATGTGAATAATATGGAATATGGATGATATTAACACAAAATTCCCAGCATTACCATGCCTTCTATGAACTAAAAATTTATGGATGATATTAACACATAATTCATTTTGAATCAAATTTGATTCACTGTCAAATCCCAACAGACACACCCAAAACAAACATAAAACAAATTTCATACACACCCAAATCAAAATAGAAAACCAAAAAAATAGGTGTAGAACATTGAAATGAAAGTATCACTTACATATTAGAAGTGTAGAACTAAGAAATTTTGAAAATGGATTGGAACGAAGAATTTCCACAGTAGGGTAAACAAAATCCCAGTTCTCCACTTCACCCAAATGAAAACATAAAACCAAAATAGTAGATGTAGTACCACTTACATAATACAAGTGAAGAACATATAAATCTTAAAGATGGAAGGATTTTGGCTGTAAGGGAAGGAAAATCCCAATTCTCCCTTCTGTATAGGGTTACAATCGCGCAGAATGGGGGAGTTCGGGCGTCTTTGAAATTGGGGAAAAAATTTCCCAATGGTTTGTAAAAACCATTGGTAAAGGATGATTTAAACCTCTCTATACCAATGGTTTAGGAAAACCATTGGTATAGAGTATACTTTTCCCAACGGTTTTGAAAAACTTTTGGGAAAAGATTTTTTAACTAGCTTTTACCAACGGTTTCCTTAAACCGTAGGTAAAAGTACTCTACAGACATTGGGAAAACCTCCCTTTCCATAAGTGAATTAGTATGAAAAATATCTGGTTTTGGGGGTTGGTTAAATGGTCAATCACTATTATCTTTTATATGATTTATTTTAGTTTGATAATACAAACATTAAATCTCATGTTTTAACTATTTTTCTTTATTTATAAATTTTGGAATATCATTGAATGTTTGAGAAGACTCAATTCCACCTCCTCCTATAATCCAGGTTTGTGACAAAACATTGTCTATAATGCGTCATCTTCCAAGACCCGATTCAATAAAAGCCATTTCATCCATTGATTAGATCAACTCCAATGTGTGAAGAAATAAACAATTGAGACAAGGAAAATTATTAAATAAATGAATAAGGATAGGTTGAGTTGCATGTCATCGGAGGCAGTCACAACATCGGGTACATTCACCTTACCCATGTCTTCTACTCAAATCCATCTACAGACTTAAAATTAAACATTATAGAAAATTCATGATCACCTACACATCCCCCCAGGCCAAGTCTCTTGGTAAACCTCTCATTTCGGAGAGTAATATATTACTTGGTGGGGTGGTTTGAATAGAAGAGAGAGGGAGGTAAAGAAATGAAGAAAAGTGGATGGAGAAACACAAAGGCATGGATTAATAAATCTAAAATTTGAACTACAATCGAACACTAATAAAAAATAAAATTAAAATAAAATTAAAATAAGATATAAGGGGGGAAAAGAGGAGAAGCATCAGCCTATGCCCTGATGGGATCCCTCCTTATTTGTGGGTGTCGAGCTGATGATTTGGGAAGGAGTCGAGGGCCTCATTTTATAGGCCGAATTCTGTCCTCTGAAATATTGTGTGTTGTTGGCCCATTAAATGGTCGATTCACATGTGGACCCCTTTAAAAAATTTGTTCATGAATATGTTTTCCATTCAACCTCAAACCTTCATCTCATTCGTCCATAGGATTAAGGAGTTAAGGAATTTTCATTGAATGAGGATTTTTATGGCCGAAATTTCCAAGAAGATTCCTTCTAATGTATAACGATCAATAGAAACCTTAATGACTTAAAAACTCTCCCAAATTTGTTTTAGAGTCATTACGATGTGTACTAGTGCTATCCCTAGTGTAATAACCTAAATGGGAGGTGAGGAGACTGATTTGTGCGTCTGTTATGGTGGTGGGGTCCACGCTATCTGCCTGGAAATGTTTCCAACTTCAATAATTTTTTTGGACTAATAGATCTTTGAATCAACTCAAGGACCTGAAGTGAAATTTGAATGAAATAAAATCAGGATTCTAAAAAATCACAAATTTTGTAATTATATTTTTTACGAAATGAAAAAAATACCCTTCTGGAAAAAATATTTCAGAAAACCAAAATTATGCACTTTTATCAATTTTTCTCATAATTATTCTAAAATTCAAATTACCAATTATTTTAGTAAAACATTGAAAAACATGGGTTTTATCATTGAAAAAAATTAAAAATACACATTATTTGATCAAAAATATACACATACATTAGCTTTGTCAAATAGCCCGACACTTAAACCATGCTTTTCCCCAAGTATAAAATCTCAAAATGGAAATCAAAGGACACAAATGTTACCAATATTTAAATTCCAAGGTAATAAAATGAAAAAAAAGTTCAATGTGAAATCAAACATTCAAAAATCTACATAAAATATCAATTTAATTTCCCATTTTTCAAAGGAAAAAATAATTCTCATATTTTACTTTTACCCTTTGAAAATTGATGGAACATATCCTTTCATTCATTCAAGATCCTTAATTAATTATTATTAAACATGACAAGTCATGATTTACCTCACTTTTGATTATTTTCTCTCATCACTCATGATACAATTCAAGTAGAGTTATTCTCATATCACGAGAACATGCTCCTTAGCCATAGGCTTGTAAATGAAATACTTTCTCTACTATGTGAAGACAAAACACACATAAAATCATGAGGACTTTCAAGAAAGGTTCTATTTTCTTTAAGGTTTAAGGTTGGTAGAATTTTATGATTTAAAAATTAAGTCTCAAGCAGGAGGCTTATCTCTTAAGTACCATGAATGATATCAAAAGTAAAAATATAATGAAATTATCCCCGTCAATGTAGCAACACCTAATTTCCAAAACTCAAAGAATAGGTTATGATCAAGTATGTAAAATGAATGAATTGTGCACCCTCTTTATTTTTTTTATTTTTTACATTTTATTCTTTTTTCAAAAGGTATGATTATATCAAATCTCACATCCATCATCTAACCACATACGATCATAAGATTATCGGTCTAGAAATGGTGATTTTTGGTCATCCCAAAATCACAACCCATTTTTTCTCTTTTTTTGGGTTGTTTTTGTTATTTTTGTTATTTTTTTAACTCAAGAGGGGAAAAATAGAGTATAGTGAATGATTCCACTACCTTTTACAATTACCACAATAATACCCCCACACTTCTTCCTTATAATTTATATTATCTAGTCCACCATGATTCCCTCTAACCCCACACTTCATCTTTGAAATATCATGAAAATACTCGAAGGAGGGTAAGAATGGATAAAAATGGGCTGAAACATGGATCATTCCTATAAATTTCATTAATGGTCTCTATGGGATAATAGAAGGATTGATTTAAAGGTGGTATTTTAATGAAAATTAGCATTATAAAAGATATCGTAATCATTTTAAATGTGTTTTATCATAGTCATAGCTTTGATATGTTTCAATACAATTTATTGTCGGTTATATGTCCCAAGATCATCCAAGATATATTCTCAATAATAAATATGAAGTGAATGGTCTATAAATCTTCTTGGGAATGGAAAATAAAACATTTTAAAATCACTCATGGCATGACTATTAAAAAAATTCACATGAACATCAGAAATTCAATGGATGAAGGATGGTAGAGAAAGTTCATTTACATGAATCAATTAATTCCTTCAAATAATGAGTCATTACATCAATATCCATGATTCATTTTAAAAATTCAATTATTCATTTCAATAATTTAATCATATCAACATTGAAATCTAAAACACAGAATCACAGGATTCCTGAGAATCTCATGCCTCTTTGATAAGTCGAGTAAAACATGAATTCGATTGTGGGAATGAAATTTTATCTTTATAGATAAAAACATGTTGTGGAAAAAAATGTGGAGAGTTTAAATGATAAAACACTAAAATTGAACACCCTTTTCCCATAAAGCATAGCCCTTCCCCTTTACTGTCTTGGGCTTCATTCTACCGTCATGATCCTACAAAAGAAAATTTCTCAATTAATCACAATGATCATTTCATTTAATCTCAAAATAAAAGTGGGAGGGGGGAACATGATATATTATTTCAATGAAACTAAATTTAAATATAAATTCCTAGAAAGAAAGTAAAGATAAATCTTGGTATTATCACCCATGTGGGCCTTAAATTTTAAATGCCTCTAGAGGGCAGTACCTACTGTTATCCAAATTCTAATGGAGGATAAAGCTTCTTTGATTTGAATGACCACATGTGGCTTTTCCCAGCTTTTACTTCATCCATCTGGGACTGATTACACCTTATACCCCTTTATAATGAGTTATAGCTTGCATGGTGTGAGTAGAATGAAGTATGAATCATCCCCTTTCTTTGATGGTACTTGTGCAACCTCTTCTTCTTTGTCTATTAGTTACATGAGGTATGATTCATCAAAATAATAGTCAATGGGAATGTTAGAGTGTAATTCAATTAAAATAATATTAAAACATGAAGTATCAAGATCAAATTATTCCCCATCAAATAAAGCAGCTTTCATCACAGTTTCCTTAGGGAAATCCACTTGCATATCTTCATGAACTTCCTTCAATAAATATTCAACGTTTCCAGGGATCCCCATATGTTCCTCAACATGTACACATCCTAGTTCTTCTTCGTCCTCCAAGTCATAGATGAGACTGTCAAATTCTGTATTATCAAAACCAAAAGGAGTGATTTAGAATTCAGATTCAATAAAATTAGAAGGGATAATGTCAATGAATGGTTCAACTCCTTGAGTCAGTTCAGCTTCAATATCTGCCTCAATGGTATGTTCCTCTTGGAGTGTACTCTCTGAGTATGGAGGTATGTAGTCAGGATCCTCCATCTTGACTTCAAATTCCACCACGTTGGTGGTTTCTTCCATCAGTGGTGATAAATCTTCTTCTTTTTATTGTATGGGGAGGTCAGGTAGTTCCTCACATTTAATCAACAATTCATCCAATCTTTTTTGATCTCCCACTTGTCGCTCACCAGGTAGGTCTTCCTCCCTTGACTCCTTAGGTTCTTCAATTTCAAATATAAGTGGTGCAACTTCTTCCACCACATTAACAGGTTCTTCCTTCAACTTAGGGTTGGGTTACTCCATTAATGCACGAACATAGTCAGAAGCTCTATCATCCTTTCTAGTTAATTGTTCAATGATTTCTCTAAGTTCATGCAACTAAGCTCTTCTAAAATATTCATCTTCTTGTTGTTGTTATTACTCCACCTGTGATTAATTTTTCCATGCATAATATTATGAATTTGAATACATAATGGAAGTATTTTTTTAGTTTTTTGAAATAAAATGATATATAACTAATATGTGAAAATAGAAAAAGTAAATGAACCAATTATTGGATCCTTAGAAACATCGTTAGTTTTGATGCAGGTCTGTTTTGGGGTGTGGACAAAAATAATTATATTATTCCTAGTGCAGAACAGTGGCTCACCAGGTTCATCTCTCTTGAAGATCCATCTCAATGTAGTACACTTAATTTATTTAATTCACATATTCTATCTATTTTTGTGTTTTTTTTATTATAAGAAAGTGATTAAAATATTTTAGGGTTTTTTCATATTTAAAATAATGACATGTGAAGAAAGAATTCTAAATTTATACTAAGATTCAAGTCTAAATAGTATGAATTAATAAGAAATAACTTGGTTTTGGGGGATGGTTTAATATTCAATAATTATTTTCCATTATATGTTTTATTTCAGTTTAATAATCAAAACACAAAATCTCATGTTTGAACTACTATTCATTATTTATAAATTGTGGAAAATCATTTAATGTTTGAGCACTCTCAATTCCACCTCCTCCTTTAATCCATGTTCGTGACACACCTTTGTCTAGAATGTGTTATCTTCCAGGACCTAGTTCAATTAAAGTCGTTTTGTCCATTTATTATCTCAACTGCAATGTGAGAAGAACTAACCAATTGAGAGAGGAAAAATTATTAAATAAAATAACATGGATAGGTTGAGTTTCATGTTATCGGTGGTAGTCACAACATCAGGGACATTCGACTTACCCGTGCATGCCACTCAAATATATCTACAAACATAAAATTAAACATTAAAGAAAATTAATGATCACCTTCACCTCCCCTTTGGACAAATCATGGGGTTATCCTCTCATTTCTGATTGTAATAAATTACTTGGTGGAGTGGGTGGAAGGGAAGAGATAGATAGGGATAGAAACGTATAAAAGTGGTTGGAGAAACACAAAGGCATGGATTGATAAATCTAAAATTTGAATTACAATTGAAAAATAATACCAAAACTAAAATTAAAATAAAATAAAATGATGAAATGGGGTAGGAAGGAGGTGTAGCATCATCCCATGCCCTGTTGAGAACCCTCATTGGCTGTTGGTGTCGAGCAGAGGATTGGGGAAGGAGGCGCGAGCCGCCTTTTATAGGTAGAATTCTATCTAATAATATTTTGTGCATTGTTGGCACAATAAATGGTTGATTAACACATCGAATCCTTCATTAAAGTTGTTCCTAAATGTGTTTTCCGTTCAACCTAAACATTTTAGCTCATTTAGACATTGTATTAAGGAGGTATGGAATTTTCATTGAATAAGACTTTTTACGGCCGAAATTTCCAGGAAGCTTCCTTCAAATGTACAAGGATCAATGGAATCCTTAATGACTTCAAAACTCCCCCAAAAACGTTTTAGAGTCATTCCTATGTGTCCTAGTGATATCCTAGGTAGAATATCATAAATTATATGTGAGGAGACCGATTTGTGCAAGTGTTACGGTGGTGGGGTCCACGTTGTCCGCACAGAAAAGTTTCCAAATTCAATGAATTTTTTGGACTAATAGATCTTCAAATCATCTCTAGGTCATAATGTTAAATTTGAAGAAAATAAAATCAGTTTTAGAAAAAAAAATCAGTATTTTTTTAATTATACTTTTTAATAAATGAAAAAAATACCCTTGTGTTAAAAATCTGTCAAAAATCTAAAATTATGCGCTTTACTAAATTTTTCTCATAATCATTATAAAATTAAAATTACCCATTATTTTAATAAAACATTGAAATAAAAGGGTTTTATCATTAAAAAAATAAAAAAAATCCTCATTATTTGATAAGAAAATATGCACATGAAGTTTCTTGGTCAGAGATGTCCTGCCTCCTTGTCTTGAGTTATCATAATATGTCATGTATAAATTGATTAAATGCATAAAAGGAACTTGTTAAATGAGTGGGTGTACTTGTTAGTTGTTTTTGGATTGCTTAAATGGTTTTTCGGTAATTATAATTAATGGGTGGGTATATCCATGTGATGTGTTAAATGGCAATTGGTGATAAGTGGGTGGGTATAACAATATGACATGATTAAATGGAAGTGGAGTACATGTGTGGATATACTCATGAGATGTAATGGTTTAAATGAGTAGGTATACTAATTGAATGGTTTTGAATGTAATTTTTTATATGAGTCGGTAGACACATATGGTTGGAAATAGTTAAATTTATGGAATGGTTGATGATTTACATAGATTCCAAGGACGAATGTCTATGGATTTGGAATGCGGTAGTGGACACCTTGGTTGAGTATTCACTTTGGGTCTTGATTATGTGGGATGTCTTGGGATTTGTTTTCCATTAGATCCATCTTGATTGGACTCACATAGGACAAGATAATACACATGCTCCTAGGACTCCAACCAGTGCCTATACTGATTTTCTATCAAGATGATACTAGGACTTGATGATGATGCCTTGGACTTCAATACATTGGATTCAGCCCTTCATGGTCTATACTTCATTATATGGCACGATCGTGGGATATATGACTGTGGTTGTATGACATGGTCTTGGGTTTCTTATATGGTTTTATTTATAGAGTAAGGCTGGGTGGACAAGATATGGATTGTTTTATGAAAAGGCTATTTTTTTCTGTATTGCGTATAGGTTCCTTGTTAGGAGCCGCCACTTATTGTAGGGAGCCACAGGAGGTTGTTCGGTATAACATGTTTGCGTTGGTTATATTCCTTGGTCTTTCACACTTACCTTACTGATTACTTGTACTTGTTTCACATATTTCATAGTGCAGCTTATAATTGTATAGATCTATGGGTGGAAACCTACTGGGATGTTTATCTCACACCATGTTTGGGCCTCCGTGGGGACCCAAAAAAATTATATGGTTTCAGGTGATAGTAAAGGAAAGCTCCCTAACACTGGTTGTTGATAATTTCTTTAGATCATGGGAGCATGAGACCCAGCTGAGGCTTGCGATGCTACTGTAACACTTTTTGATATTTTTGGATTTTGGATACTTGTATTGTACTTTATTTCCATGTATATTTTTTGGTTGTTTTTAGATACATGTATCATCTGCATCATGGTATATGAGACACTTTTGGATTGTTATTTCTTCATGTATTGCTTATTTATTTTACCTATTTTCCTCTTATTTTATTTACTTCTGCTATTGAATTTTGTTGACATCGACTATGAAATACTCTGGTAATGAGGGAATAGTCTCCCCAATAGCTCAACTAGGCCCACACCACTAGTTGGAAGCTTCTGGAATTTGAGGAGTGTGCTTGAGGCCATGTAGCCAACCGGGATTGAGGCACTATTGAGTGGCATCCGAGTTCAGGACGTTACAAAGTGGTATCAGAGACAATTCCTTTTCTTATTTGATTTACTATTTGCAGACAATAGAAAGGGATGTGACGGAAAATGGAATTTGATAATGAGATTTTCTTGAGCGTAGACAACCCGTGTACAAGAAAAATCCAAATTACCCTAAATGAAATTGATATTTCTTAGTTTTGACTGTTACAGTTGATTTGATTTCACCATTAGATGACACACATGATTTATGCTGATATTATTGATGCAATTGTGGGTTCTATTTTTTGGCATCATAATGAGATGAGGGTATTCCATCTCATGCATCATATAGCCGCTTGTTAGAAATCACAAATCATGCATTATGTCATGCCATTTAAGATTAATTATTTGACTCATGCTATTGTGATATGTGATCTAATAGTTGTTCCTAATTTTTTGATAGACTTTGTGTAGAGGATAGAGAAGTGAAATCATCTTTCAATTTATAATTTGTATGGGACCTTATGAAATAGAAAATTAAGTACCTTTTAATTAAAAATTTTAAAGTGTATTTGATGTGTATGGATTATATCGGCATCAAATTTGGTTCATGAGGTGTAATGGGTCCTCAAGGATCTGAACATGGTGGACAATTGGTTAAATCATGTCAAATAATGACTGTTAAATGAAAATAAATTGAAAATAGAGACTTGACCTACACCCGGATGTTGAGTGGGTGAGAGGTAGTGTTTCATGTTGTGTTGTGGTTTTTATTTACACATTCATGGATATAGGATTTGGTTGTGTGTTATGACTTATTTTTAGGAGGGTTTTGACCAGTCATATGCTTTTGAGATGCGACATTGATATAATTCCTTTCTGAGGCGAGTGTTTGGAATTATAGAGGCATGTCACCATAGAGACCTCCAATGGTATGCCAAGAGGGTGGCGATGACCGTGCTTCGAAGGTGGTGGACCATGAGATACTAGTGGATCCTCTTTTAGTTCTTTTTGGGGAACAATAAACTATTCCAGACATAGGTGCTGAGGCATAGTTCCAAGAGGGGTTATTTTGATATATAAAGACATTTCAAAGAGCACCGTAGCCTACCATGACTATGGCTGAGCTGACATGGGTGTTCTAGAAGTAACATCCTTTCACGTTTTTGGGGGATAATGGTCCACAAGCTTCTGAGTTGTGGCTTGAGACCGCAGTAGCTATCATCGAGCATCTGGAGACACCTCTTGAGAGGAGGGTAAATCTCTCCCCTTATATGATACATGGAGTAGTAAAGTACTAGTGGGATGTTCTGAACCAGACTAAAAGGCTACGAGATATGGGTTGGACTGATTTCTTGACCTACTTCCTTGACTACTTTTACCCCAAGACACTGGGGGAAGATTGAGCTAGTGAGTTCATGCGTCTAGAGGAGGGCACCATGACGGTTATAGAGTAGTCAACATAATTTACAGAGTTGCATTATTTTGCACTAATGTACCTTACTGATGAGTTGTCAAGAGCGAGATGCTTTGAGGATGGCCTCTGACATACTATCATATCACGTGTCAATGTGTTCAGGTTGACCTCTATCACTATGATTGTGAATCAGGCACTGATTATAGAATGGAACATGAGGTAATTTGAGGATATAGATTACGAAAATGTTTCTTCTCAACCTAGTGGTTCTACATCTTAACGCAGAAAGCACAATTTTGGTGCTTCACATGAGAAAATCATCAGTTAGGCTATGAATGCTAGTAGCTCGGTGTTTTCTCACTGGTGTGGCAGGAGAGGACACATGAAGATTCACTGTGACTGTGAACCAGTCAAGTGCCAAGATTATGGAGGGATGGGTGACATGCAATGTTTTTGCAGGACCTCCACTCCAGTTATGAGTGGTAGGGGGTCAGATCTGATGTCAGGTTCTGGAGAAGGTTTCTATGATCTATGTCAAGAAGGGAGCTAGACAAATGCAGGCCGATCAGGCTGCAGAAATAGTAGTCTTCGATGAGGTAGCCATACACCAATAACTCCTATACATCGAAGGGGACCTACTATGAGTACTAAGGTTGTTTCACAATGTCGTGGTATATGTCAATTATATTATGTAAAATCTACCCTTGAGGAGCAAGTTTTCATACTATCTGTAGTGAGAGGAATGATCATAATAGCCTCTTCTATTGCATCTGCTATTTTTGATACATGTGTATCTCATAGTTTCATATCCGCACCTATGGTGAAAATCATTGGGCTTGTTGTGTGGTATTTTGAAATAGTTTTAATGTTATAAATACTATTGAGAATCAAAATGGATGATGTGATCTAGTGCAGTGAGCAACCTATTGAGGTTGGTGGGTGTCACTTCATTTGAGATATTTATGTCTTTGAGATGATAGGTTTTGATGTTATTCTTGGGATGGACTAGTTAGTATATTATCAATCTTACATTTTCTTCTATCAACAAAGGGTAACTTTTACATCACCAGAGGATGCAATGTTTACTCACTAGGGTGAATGGGGTGTCCAGGCAAGTTGAGATGGACTAGATCATCATGAGTTGGGCAGAATGACAACCTATATTGCTATTTTTTATTTTGGATGATCACTGAGTGAGTCAGGTAGACTTTCCTCTTATGGTGGATCGTTTTAGGGACATGTTCCCAGATGAATTTTCTAGTTTACCTCTTGAGAGAAAGGATGAGTTCTCCATTGAACTAGTGTTATGAGCTGCACCAGTATCCATTTCTACTTACTAGGTGGATATAATGGAGTTTTAAGAAATTAAGTGGAAGCTAGAGTATTTGGAGGCAAAGTGGTTTATCTGACCTAATACTTATCTATGGGGTTTTCCAGTTCTTTTTTCAAACAATGTGGATATAACTCTTAGGCTATTTGGGGATTATCATAATTTGAATCAGCTAATGGTTAAAAATCGATATCCCTTTCAAAAAATAGATGAAATGATTTATAAGATTATCGGATCCCGAGTATTCTTGAAAATTGAAATAAGGTTAGGATATCACCAGGTACATATTTGACCCACAAACATACCTCGTACAACATTTTATAGTAGGTATGGTCAATATGAGTATTAGGTTATGCCATTCAGTCTCACAAACACAATAGTACTTTTCATGGTGCTGATGAACCGAGTGTTACATCCTTAATTGTGACACATCAAGTATCGGGCTGGGAGTACTGCTGATGTAGGGGGATGTAGTTTTGGAATAGGAGAATGAGATTCTAAGTCCATGTGAGAAGAATTACACTATGCATGATCTTGATCTAGATGCAGCTGTTCATGTTTTTCACTATTGGAGACATTGTTTATTAGGAGATCATTTTTTGGTGTATACCGACTACAAATTATTCATGTATATATTTACTTAGTATTATTTGAATATGAGGGAAAAAAGTTGGGTGGAGTACCTACAGTATTTTGACTTCAAGCATGAATACATGACTGGTAATGGTAATGTAATGTTCGATGCACTGAGCATGTGGACTCAGATACAGACAGTGCAACAGGGAAGTAGCGAGTGGAAACTTATGGCGTTATTCTCTAAGATCTATATGGAGGTGCACAAAAGTTAGGGATAGACATATCTAACATCCATAGTTGTGACCTCTACCCTATTTTATAAAGTAAGGATGAGGCAGTTATCGAATTTTGAGGGTCTATTCCTATGGGAGAGTGTGGAAGGTGAGGACCCTCCTCCTGGTTGGACCGTAGGTGTTGATGAGATCTTACATATCAATGGATGTGTTTGGGTTCTAGTGGTTATACATGGAGATATGATGTGGGAGTTTCCTGCTTAATCTTCGGCACTACATCCCGGGAGTCAGCAAGATGTACAGTGACTTGCATCATCAATACTCATGGCCAAGTATGAAAAGTGAGGTAGCTAGTTATGATACGAGGTGTTACACCTGTCAGCATGTGAAGGAGGAACATCAACGACCAGCCCTGATTTTATAGCAGTTACTTATTCCAAAGTGGAAATGAGATGATTTCACAATGGATTTCATGACTGGTTTACTAAGGTCGCCATGAGGTAACGATGTTGTGTGGGTTGTTGTTGACAGGATCAAAAAGGTTGATCATTTATTTCCGATCAAGGATACCTTTGATGTTAATGTTCTTGGAAGGATGTATATCAATGAGATAATATAACTTCCTGGGTTCTCACGAACTATAATTTCAAATAGTGATTCCCACATTACATCTCGTTTCTTATAGAGTTTTCAGAGGGAACTGGTTATATAGGTGCTTTTGAGCACAGTCCACCACCCTTAGACGGATGGCCAATCAAAATGTATGATAAAATTGCTAGAGAACATGATGATTGAATGTGTCCAATATTTTGGAGGATCATGGGAGAGACACATTCAACTAGATGAGTTCTCCTATAATAACAATTATCATCCACTGATACAGATGTCTCCTTACGAGGCTTTATATGGTAGGCTCATTAAATCACCCTTGTGATGGCTAGAGGTAGGTGAGGTAGCTTTACTAGGACCTTGTCTCATTCCAGAGAATTCTGAGTAGATCCAGTTGATTCAGAAACAGATGGCTACTGCACAATCATTTATATAAATATTATGTTGATCCCCGTATATGACCTCTAGAGTTTGAGGCCAAAGATTAGGTCTCTTTATATGTTTCACTAACGTTGGGACATAGAAGGATCATGATACGGGGTAAGATTTCACCACTATATGTTGGTCCATTCAAGATTCTTAAGAGAGTCAGATAAGTATACTATTAGTTTTAGATACCTTAGAGGTATTGATCCATGCATGACATCTTCCACGTATCACAACTAGGCCATTATAATTCAGACCCATCTCACAATTTTCAACCTGAGGAGGTTGAGCTACAATTTAATGCATCCTTTAAGGAGCATATAATTCGTTTTGTTGATAGTAGATTGAAGTTCATACAAGGTTAGTCAGTTCCTCTAGTACAAGTTCTATGGAAGCAAGACAGTTCACAAGATGATACTTAGGAGCGTGAGGCCGACATACGTGCTCAGTGAAAAGAGTTTTTTCAAATGGACCTTGACTACCCATGAGAGGGAAATTCGGGGAAGAATTTCATTATGGGGGTAAGATTATAAGATCCTAGGTTTTTTTTGAGGTATGAATATTTTACATTCTTTTTTGGCGTAGAGCCTATGCTAAGCCATGGGCTGGTTGGGTTGTTTTTGGGAAATAATATGCAAGAAGGTTGTGTACTGGTTACACGCCAATTACACGATGTGTAATTGGATTACACACTGTGTAATCCAATTTCATAACAAGTAATGGTTTGTCTAGTAACATTCATGATGTGTAAGGGTTTTACCTCATTAAAGGAAAACTTATCATCACACACCATATAAGGAAATTACTTGTCATGTAGTTGCCTGACTAAGTTATTTAAAAATAGAGGCAGGGACCTCTATTTTTTGGACAGAAGCCTTTTTTATCTCTTTTGAAGCTTAAAAACTTTCTTATCAAGATTTTCAGATCTAGCACCCATTGGGATTTCATTTCTTTCCCTACCATTTTTTGGAACCACGATGGTAAGATATTCATTCCTTTTTAGCCATTCTTGATTCTTTAGAAAAATAGTTGCATTGTTTGGATTTAGGCATTTATTCCCTAATATAGTGTTCTTCATATGTTCTTTAAATTTATTCCCAACCAGGATGAATTATGAGTTGATACTAGATGAGAACTCCACAAATTAGATAAGGTGGGTGGTTTATACTTTTATTTCATTTTTTGATTCTTTATAAATCTATTGGCCTTTTTTTTCCCGCTGGACATTTTAGCACAGGCCATATTTTAATGTGTTAATTTGAAATAGATGAGGTGGGACCAATTTGGTACTCCCTTAGGTTCTTTGAGATATGTTTTTGGTAGCTTAACCAACCCAAGGACACCCATTGGGTGCACCATGCCTTTACATTGGTTTTTACCATTAATGAACTACCCATGGGGTGTGACCTCGAGTTTTCCTAGTTTAAGGAAGCTCAGTTGTACTTAAATGAGGTGGAATTACATACAAAGGAGATATAATGCCTCCTTACCTTATGTTGTTATAATATTACATGCATAACTTGATTAAATACTTAAATGGAACTTTCCAAATGAGTGGGTATACTCGTTGGCAATTTTTAGATTGCTTAAATAGTTTTGTTGGTAATTGTGATTAATGGGTTGGTATACACATTTGATGTGTTAAATTGAAATTGGTGATAAGTGGGGGGGGGGGGTATATCCATGTGTCATGATTAAATGAATGTGGAGTACATGAGTGGGTATACTCATTAGATGTGATGGTTTAAATGAGTGTGTATACTCATTGATTTTTTTAGAATGTAATTGTTTATATGAGTGGGTAGACTCATATGGTTTGAAATTGTTAAAGGCATGGAATGATTGATGATTTACATAGATTCCATGAATGGATCTCCATGGATCTGGAATGCGGTAGTGGACACCTTGGCTGATTATGCACCTTTGGTATTTATTCCATGAGATGCCTTAGGATTTTCTACCCCTTGGATCTAGCTATCTTGGACTCACATAGAACATGTTGGAACACGTGGTCCTAGGATTCCAACAAGTGCCTATGCCAAGTTTCCATTGAGATTCTCTAGAGACTCGGAGAGGATGCCTTGGTCTTCAGCACCATAGATCCGGCCCTTCGTGATCTACACTTCCTTATACAGCATGACTGTTGGATATAAGATTGTGGTTGTACGACAAGGCTGTGGGGTTTTTATATAGATTTCTTTATACGGTAAGGATGTGTGGACTTTATATAGACTGTTATATGGAAAGGTTGTGTAGTTTGTTTATATTTCTTGTAGATGCCTTGTTAGGAGATGAAACATGTTGTGGGGAGCCACAAGAGGCTGTTTAGTACTACTTGTTTGCAGTAGTTATATGCATTGGTCTTTCACACTTACATTACTACTTACTTTCACATGTTTATCATATTTCAAATAACTTCTTATAACTGTGTAGATATTTAGGTTGAAACCTATTATGATGTTTATCTCACATCCTATTTGGTCCTCCTTGGTGACCCAAACAGATTATATAGTTACAGGTGATAGTAGGGGAAAGATCCATGAAACTACTTGTTGATCATTGTTTTAGAGCATGGGAGTATAAGAGTAAGATGAGGCTTTCGATGCTACGGGGGACTTATAGGTCGTTTTGGATATTTTCTAGATACATGTATCATCGACATCATGGTATATGAGACAATTCTAGCATGTTACATATTCTTGTCCTGCTTGTCTATTTTCTCTATTGTCTGCTTATTCTATCTGCTTCCACTAATTAATGTGATTGACTTCCATTGTGAGAAATTATGGTAATGGGTGTATAGTCTCCCAAATGACTCACCTAGTCTCTAACTTCTATTCATAAGCCTCTGGAATTTGGGAAGATGTTCTTGAGGCCATGTAGCCAACTGGGCTTCGGGCACAGTTGAGTGACATCCGGGTTCGGGATGTTACATTTGTACAATGAATCAATGATTTCATTTTAAAATTCATTGATGTCATATGAAGATATATTATGATGTTGTGAATGTACATAGTATATCAAATCTAGGTTTTAATAAAATTCCTTAATGTAAAAAATAAATTCCTTTGGGTGATAATTCTTGTAGTGAGATAAATTCCTTAAAATAATAAAATTACTATGGCTGAGAAAATTCATAAAGTGGAAAAACAAATTATAGTGAGAGAAATACAATTGATTGAGAGGTTAGAGAGATGGTATTTCATGGTGTCTTTTATAGCTTTGGAATCGATAATAATATTTTATATGTCACTTTTAGGGTAAGATTCAGTCAAACTATGTTATCTAGCAATACAAAAAAGAGTGGTCTTAGTGAATGTTTATTAGTGGCAGATCTAACAATCTCTACTAAAATAATTATTAGATATATTTTAAATATAGGGGTGCTTTCAATGAATCTGCTTCTAATATTTTTAAAAAATAACTCACCCCACCCCATCCACCTGATGCCCTAACCCCCTCGCTCCCTTGGTCATGGCTCTCCCTAATGCTGGCGGCTACCCCTCCCCCTTGGAAGCACCTCTCATCGATGCCGGAAATCACCCCTCCCTCTCGGCCTTGCCTCTACCCAACACTGGTGACCACCCCCACCTCGATCACGACTCTCCCCGGTGCCAGTGACTCACTCCCTCTCCCTACCCCCCACCGATCCCTCAGCCCCACCTATCTCTGCCGTTGATAACCACCCCTCCCCCTCGACCTTGCCCCTCCCCCAACATCGGTGACCACCCATCTCCCTCGATCCCGCCTCTCCCCAATTCCAGCGACTTCCCCTCACTCACGATCATTCCTCTCCCCATCGCCAGTGATTACCCCCCCTCTACCCAACCTATCCCCGACACTGGCGACAACCCATCCCCCTTGGTCGCACCTCTCCCCAATGTAGGTGACCGCCCCTCACCCTCGACCCCACATCTCCCCGACACTGACCCCCCTTCTCACTGACAACATACCTCTCCCCCCTTCCCCCACTTCCCCCCGACGGCTGAACCCTCATCCTCTATGCTGACCACCCCTTTTTCCACTCTCACATATGATCCTCATGACCCCAACCCCACTTTCTACCTGATGATGACCCCACAATGACCCCCCTGCTCTTTGATGGTGATCCCCAACGACGACCCCTCTCCACCATTTCTTAGAGAGTGAAATCCCCCTTCATAAGGTGTAATTTTTTAATATTGTATGATTGGTTTTCTTTATCATTACGTAGTATATCATATTGTACAATCAAATGATAAATTTTATCACATAGGAATCCTATACACATAACTATCATTAATGCCTATTATAAATGGGGATCATGAATCATTTATATGATGAATTCTTGTTTGTCTATTGGGTTATAAATAGTCTGTAATTTCATGATTCATTTGTCCCTCATGAATTCTTGGTGAGTTAGCCTTAGTGAGTCTTGGAAAATGGTTGACTAGAGGATAGGAAACCATTTGGTTTTATTGATTATTCACTAAAGTTTTAGTATGATTCTTCTACACTAGCATGAGACATTTTAAGTCAGAACATACTGAGTGTACATGTATGGTCACCATGATTTTATATACTAATTTTATAGAATTATAAGATAAATTAGGTGACCAAGATTAACGATGTTAATTGATGTTTACTTTTAATTATACTTGTTTGATTAACCATTTATATCTTTATATAAGAATATATAGGGAGAAGAGTGGAAATCCAATACCTATGGATAAATGTTGGATTTCTTTACCTAGAAACACACCTTGTTATGAAAAGAGTTTGAAAAAAAATATTATGTAATTAAAAACTGACCAGTGGATTGTAGAATACAATGTGTATGTCCTTATTGAAAATTCAAGTGATGGTTAAATAGAAATGAAGTATATGATAATTTTGTATAGAAACAATTTTCTTCTCAATATGTATGTAGGATTTGGCATGGTGAATATATTGTTATGGAAATTCAAAATAAATATAATCCTATCATCGAAACACAAAGTGACCCTCCAGAGGGGAATTCAGTTTGAAATTTGATAAATGAAACATTTTTCTTTGCATGATATAATGTCCAATATTTCAATAGATCAAAAAAAGCTTCAATTGACCCTAATAATTTTAGTCCTTATAATAAATTCAACAACCAAGAAACGAGATTTATGAATTAGTTGAAGACGTGCAACCTTAATTGTATGAAGGGTGAGATAAGTATTCAAAGTTTTATTTTGTACTTAAGTTGTGTCATATAAACTGTTTTTGTGAAATTATTGAAAAAGAAATGTACATGATTTTAGAGATTCTTCATGATGCATTTAGTGAAGATATGATCCGTGCATCATTCTATGATATTAATAAAGTCATTAATAAACTTGGATTGTATTATATAAAGACACATGAATTCCATAATGATTGCATTCTTTACGATGGAGAAGAGTCTGACAAAAGAGAATTCATAAGATTTCATAAAAGTAGATGAAAGTCAATGAACAACAATGAGAGTATAAATGAATGCAACCCCAAGAAGAAAAAAAATAATAAAAATCCTTCAACTTTATTTCATTACTTTCCTCTGATATGATGCTTGAAAAGATTTTTCATGGAATCTATGACTACATGCGAAATGAAGTGACATGATCAAGATAGTAGTGATGGCTTGATGAGACATCCAAAAGATTCAACATCATAGAAAATGTTTGATTCATTATATCTATATTTTTTTTCAAATCATAAGAATTCACGTTTGGGATTAGATTCTGATGGTTTTAACCCCTTTTGTACTTTAGGTAATAATTATATTATTTGGACAGTTGTTTTGATTTCTTATAATCTACCTCCATAGATGTGTATGAATAAATATTATTTTTTTATTTCGATGATTATTTCTAGAAATAAAATTCCTAGAAATGGAATGGATGTATAACTTCAACCTGTAATCAAATAATTGCGAGGATTATGAGATGATGGAATGGAAACATATGACTCTTTAATGAGAAAACTCTTAAAAATACTTTCTAGTTTAATATAGACAATTACTAACATTCCTGGATTAGAAAATTTATCTGATTGGAACACTCATACTAGTTTGTCTTGTCTAGTTTGTAATTTTGTCCATCAATGATTACCTCATAGAAGAAAATGATGTTTTATGTGTCATCATTGATTTATTTTTTTCTTCACATAAATCTAGGTTTAACAAGACACAATTCAATGAAGATATTAAACTGATAAATCCACTAAAATTGTTATTAGGTTCAAAAATCATGGGACAATTAATGAGTGTCATTAATGAATTTGGATAATATAATCATTTTAATGAAGGGTAAAAGGCTACAAGGTACAATATTTGAAGCATCTGGAACTCGAAAATAATGGGTATATTTTTTAAAATTCCTTATTAGGAGTTGAATTTGATATTTTATAATCTTGACATACTGAATAATGAGAAAAAATTCTGTGGCAATATAATTTTCACATTTCTTAATGAGAAGGGTAAATCAAAGGATCACTTTAAGGCTCATAAGAATTTGGAGTTAATGAATATAAAGCATGATTTTTGGGAAAATGAGAAAGAAAAGTATCCTTCAACAATTTTTAGAATGAAAAATCAAGAGAAAGGCGTATTCCATCAAAAATTATGGAATTTAAAAGTGGAAGATGGATATTCAAGTAATATATCAAGGTGCATTGACTAAAAAAATTGAAAGTTACTTGGATTGAAAAGTCACAACTCATGTATTTTGATGGAACTGTTGTTTTCATTGGCATTTTGTAATATGTTAATTGAAAAATAAACTATTGTACCTTTATCAAAGAGCTTTGTATAAAAAATATAAATCCAGTTGAGCTTGATAAAAACGAGGAGAGAATTGTTTTAAAAAAAATTTATTTGGAGATGTTATTTCCCCCTTCATTATTCACTGTGACGATTCATTTGATTTTTCATTTGGTTGAAGAATCTAAACGTGGATGAACAGAACATTATCAATTGATGTATCCAATTGAGAGGTACAATGATATTATTTTTATTTTCATTACTGAGTTTAATTTTATTAAATTATTGCATAAATTATTTATATGTTTCTTATTCTTTTCATCAGGTTCATAGGTCATTTGAAATCATATATGTCGAATAAATATAAACCAAAAGGCTCTATTGATAAAGGATACATATCTAAAGAGTGATTAACCTTGTATTCAAGGTATTTGGATGGGATTGAGGCTAGATTATATTATTTTTAATGTTTTGATGATATCTACGATAATTATCATTTTGAAAAATAGTTATCAAAATTTCGAATTTTTGGATAACCAATTGAAAAGGGGTCAAATTTTACAATGAATCAATTGGAGTTTCTATAAGCACATAGATATATACTACTCAGTAGTCTTATTACAGTACCATATATTGAAGAATTGCGATGTCAAACAAATAAGAGATTAAGGGGTAGATCTTGAAATGAGATGGAATTTAAAAAAGATGATAATAATGATATTGTCAAATGGATCACCCATCAGGTAAGTATATACTCATATTAATATTATTGACATGTAGTTATTTTGTCTATGTTAAAACTAAAACTTTATATTTTTTTTCTAGATAATGAATGTTGAAAATCAAACTGAAGTATCAAATGCTTTAAAGTTTTTTTTGGCTTGAGGTCCTCTAAAAAAGTATAAGATATTCGATGCCTACAATATTCATGGCTTTAGGTTTCATATCATTTTTCAGGAAGATGACTTAAGAACTCAAAATAGTGGTGTGTTTACACTTACAGAGGTGGGATATTATAAAAATATGGACGATATAATTGAATTAAACTATCATGGTTAGTTTTTGGTTTTCTTTTCCAAATGAAAGTGGGTTAATATTGATATGGGTATAATTAATGATTCATTACATTTTAATTCTATCAACTTCTCTGGATTAATCCATACCAATGAGCATGTAGAGAATGATCCATTAATCTCGACTTCCATAGTGAATATAGTTTATTATGTGGATGAGGAAATACATGAAGGTTAGAGTGTTTTTTACACTTAAAGTAGAGAGAATTATATGATATGAGTGATGAAGATCAATTGGTACTTTGTGACAGTGAACCTAATCAACCACAAAACAATGAATAATTTTCTACTAACAATATGGAAACAATAGAACTTGCAATAGAGGGTTAAAATGATGCACTCGTCACAATAGAGGTTTATAATAATGAACATAATGAAGATGAAGATAATTGAATTTATAAATTGGTAATGAAAATATATTACAATTTCTCATTGATAAGTGGTTCATACATATATACATTGTTCTAGTTTTTCTTTCTTCTTTTTGTAAAAGATTATTATTATTTATTTTCTATAAATTTAATATATCTGAACCAATTTTATTGCATGAATTATGAGAAAAAAAATAAATTTCATAATCCTAGTTGGTAATCATCTCGGAGCACACCACAACTACCGTTGGCTTCAGTGGATCTGAGTGACTCGGTTGTACTTGAGACTACCGGCAAGCCATCCATTCCTCAGATGTTTTTAGTATCCCAACATCCAATTCGCCTCTAATAATGGAGCAGTTGGTCATCCCTTCATCTAGTGGATATTGGTGAGTTACTATTACTGGTACGTATGTCATTGTAAAAAAACTATATATTTTGTTAATTGTTTAATTCATTTTTCAAATGGATAAAAATAACAATAGAAGATATATAAATATGAACATGAAATATGTATGAGACCTGAAGGAATTCAATATTATAATTCCATTTGATGAGTTTGGGGTGCCTACTAATGATGTTTCAAGAATCTATGGGCAGATAATTAGGCAACTTATTTGTGATGCAATGAGCATTCCCATTAATTATAAATATTGCAGGCATATTCCTACAACTTGTAAAAATGAGGTTTTTGATACTTAATTAAGGGTAATTTAATTTAATATTCATTGATAACTAATTTAAATGACATGAATTAAATTTTATAATATACTTATACAGTGTTATGTTTTTTATTTGTAGATGTTTTTTTATTTGGATGTCCCCGACTCTATTTCACGCCCATGCACAATGAAACAAATTTGGAAAGAAATGGTGATATTTTAAATGAATATTATGACATGAGTTTAATGAAATATCTTTGATCACATGATAGATGTATGAGAAAGTGTGTGAATGAATTTCTCAATGTGAAATGGAATTCGTTTGTCAATATTAACAGAGATGCATCCCATGAGGTAATTGCATATTTTAGAGTATCATAATAACATAAACAAAACAAAATTATAATTTTTATTAAAGTTTCTATTTATTGTAGGAATTATTGAAAACTATACTATGAATCCTGAGAAATAATTCATTCTTCATATTAGTGTGTCTTAGAGTTTTTTTGGAAAAAGAATAATTTTGGTTTGTATTTTATTCATTATTATTTATATCATTTTATTATAAGTCAAATTTTTTCTAACATGTTTATATTTTTTATAAAGGCTAATGAATTAGGTTACTCTCTTGGCCATACATATATGTGGTTTAAAGTGAATAGGGAATATGATGTTGGTTTTGTAAATGACCCTACCAAAGATGTTAGAGTAAGTATTTTTCATTATCATTTCATGTTATATCATTACTATAAAAAAATAATGAAAAATATATTATAACAAAAAAAATCCTTAAACCCAATTAAATGGGGCTGGAT
This sequence comes from Viscum album, assembly GCA_963277665.1. NCBI lineage: Eukaryota > Viridiplantae > Streptophyta > Magnoliopsida > Santalales > Viscaceae > Viscum > Viscum album. The sequence goes on along the minus strand of OY728148.1, from coordinate 989,604,956 downwards.
ACATGGATAAAATGATTCTAATTTAGCACCGTTTGATACATCTATCCAACCACAATTAATTGGGTTTAAGGATTATTTGTTGTTATAATTTATTTTTCAATATTATTTTTTATAGTAATGAATTAACAATACATAGTAATAAAAAATTTATTAATTAGATAATATTATGATGTTCAAATATATTAAAAAATAATTGTTATTATTTTTGTATTAAAATGTTCAAATTCAAGAAATATGGGATGTGAACCCTTCAAAATGTAGAGACCCGAAAGCATGACGTACATGGACATTACATTACTTTTGTAGAATAAGTAATACATAACAAAAACAGACACATAAGAACCGTAATAGTTTAGTGTCTTTGGAAACTCAGAATATAATCTTCTAATCATGATGAAAGATCTTCAACATCTCTCATAAAGATCTTTCCATTTTGTTTTCTTACCTAAAACCCTTATTTATATCTTGGGGAATAGAAAACATATAAAGGGTGAGCTCAAAAGCTCAGTAAGGGTAAGCATGGATAATATAAAACAAATCATACACATTTGAACTTAAAAACTTGAACATAATGTTTAAACATCAAAATCTTGAGAAATGACAAAAAAATGTGGAAGTACATGAGGCATAGATCCTAAAGGAACATTAATCATGATAAACTAGAATGGGAATAAAACATGTAATTGTGGAATCCATTAAGCACATGTAATGATTTCCACAGTAGCCAAGATACTGCTGCGAAGACCATCTTAGTGGACAAAGTCCATTACTGAACCGGGTTTACTTGTCGTTCTAGCCCTGTATTACTAAACCAGATTTACTTTCCATTCCATCCATGTCTATCTCATGAGATATAAATCTTTACCCAATGCATTGGTGTGAGATATATGTCCCACCCATCTAATAATGAAATCATTCTTTCGTGTGCCAGAACAAAAACATAAATCATTCATCATAACCCAATGAATAAAATGGGTCTCATAAACATCATCCCATCATAACATAATACATATAAAACAAATGGATATCATTTCTTCATACGAAAAGTAAAACCATGTAAATAATAGATACATTATACTTGAAACATACAAATATGAAATAATGTCATCTTAGATGAAAAAATGGTTTTGATGAAACACTTGAAATGAATTCTTGAGGAAAATATCATTTCTTCTTCAAAATCAATTTCTTTTCACAAAACATCATGCAATTTTAAATGAAAGTAAATTTTTGAAAATATAAATGAAATCTTTTGGAGGAATATTCATGAAAATAAGGCTTTATAAAACCGTAAAAATCCTTTCATGCCGTATATGTTAAAAAAAACATTCTTCTCGTACATTTGTCGGAAAAGTAAAAAAGTACCTCATAACGTAAAAAAAGAAAGATTACTTAAATAAAATGTAGTAAAAGAAAAAATGGGTAAAAGGAAATTAGACATACAAAAAAATACTTTTCGAAATCATGGACATGGATGATAGCAATAACCCTAACAAATTCTTGTGAATAAACAATCTCGGATAAGAACGAGATTAGAAAGGTTATCCCTTACCTTAGGTCCGATATGCTTCATATGTATCCGAACCTCCATTATAATGATTTAAATAATGACATTGACTTATTAAAGAATCATATTCATTGTTATGATTTGATATATGGTTCACTTATGACATTATATTACCCGATCTTTTGTAAATACCATGTTAAAGCAACATTTTGGGTAAAATCATCTTATTTATCGCACGTGTTTGGAATTGTCGTTATTGATGTTATTATTACTTATATCATGATTTACTTATGTCTAGAATATAAATCATGATTTATATATCATATATATTCATTATATATCCGTCATATAAATGTATTTATAATAGTACATAACATATGGATGTAAGAAATGAAATGCACAGTTCATGGGGACGGCAAGTCGTACGTACGCATGCACGCTACTTTCATTTCTATTTGTTATTTTAATGGAATAGGTATTTTATAATTACAGTATAATATCATATATAATATCATTAACTCCATTCTTTATAAATCCCATATAAGGCATTAACGAATCACAACACATTGAGGGGGCGGTAGTCCACACTTCCTCAAATGAGATCATCGTATTTACCCATTGTGGAAAAAATAAAGCCTTGATATAATTGGTAATTAAAGAAGAATAATGAAATCATAAACATAATATATATCATATATAAATACAGTTCCATCATTATGGCCACCATGAGAGGCGGTATGAGAAAATTGAACAATCATCGTTTCGTGAGGGGTTAGTTTGCCATCACAGAAACATTATGTTCTTCTTCCATTATATGGAGGTGTTTGTAAGTGTATTTTGAATACATCTTATAAAAATATCCTAGTTTTTTTAGGATACTATTTTTGTTACAAAATAATGGATTAAAAATAGTTTAGGGGTTGGAGAAGTAGAATAAAAGAAAACAACTTAAGAGAAACTATTACCTTTAATTTGGGTAACTTCCTTGGGTTTGAACCAAAACGACTTCTTGAAGTTCCTTATTCCTAATGTAAGGATTATAGGGGGAGGAGAGGGATTTAGGGAGCTTATTTGGGCATAGTATGGATGAACAAAAAGGCTTGAGAGGTGTGAGGAATTGCATAGAAGTGGTCCTCTTTTATAAGGGAGTGGAGGGGCTCTTTTGGAAAGTATGGAAATATTATTTTATTATAAACTTAACTTCGGTTTCAAAAGGTCCCAAAATACTTAATGATGAATATAAGATTACTCATGATTGAAATAAAATCATCCAATGAGAATCAGAAATGTTTTGGATAATATTTTAATCATTATAATCCAATTTGTTTAAATCATTTATTAATGAGGTAAATACTGGATCATTATTGTGTCATAAATAATTTAATTTATATGATGTCTAAAAAGTATAAAAAAATACCTACATGTAGAAAATAGTTTTAACTTTACAATGAATATCTATAGTCAAAAAGATAATTTATATATCCCCTTTAAAAATTAATTATTAAAGATTTTCATTAATGACAATTTTGTCTTTACATTAAATTAAATAAACTAATGTGTCATTGTCTTTCATAAGTTGCTCCATGGGGTCCCAAATTCGACCCAAGGATGTCCAGGGTCGGCCATTACTCAACCAATAAGGTTTGTACAAGTTTTATGGTAATTTTGAATTATTATAATATTCTTTTATCCTTGAATTACCTTATTTACTTTAAACCTTGGTAAATAAAAGTAAAAAGTTACTATTCACCATAAATTATTTTTATCAAATTGAACCACATTTTACTCCTCGATATTAACCATGTCTCTAGGATTTTTGAAATTCAACTCACAGAAGTGGTAAAATTATGTTTTACGAACAATTGCAAAAGCTCCTAGGAGTTGGGTAAAAGACGGTGAAATGTTCAATACAATTTTTATAAATATATAATTATTATAAAATGATTCCAATGAATTTCATTGAAATTATATAAGTATTATGAATCTATTTTTACCTAATAATATTTAAATCAAATAAATGATTATTTAAATAAAAAGGCAGTTTTAACCAAAAATTCAGTGTTTTCACTATTCATCAAAAATTGACGTTGTTTAGAAAAATATAAAAAATTCAGCCTAATATATATTTGATATTCCGAATTCAGAAATTATGATCACTTTTCCAAATTCAAATTATATAAGTGGCATTAATTAATTTTAAAATCAATTCTCGTTATCAAAACAAATAGCGTGTTTTTTAAGAAACAATAACTATAAAAAGATCGACATCTGTTTATGTCCAATTTCAAAGTGAAATTAATTCCAATCACCTACATTGTATTAAAGGGTAAAAATATATTATAATTACACTTTAAAACCAATTAAAAAGATAATATAACCATATAAACTATTACGATGAAAAAAGTTTTTAATTAAAATATAGCTTGTTTTTACTATTCATCAAAATATGAATGTTATCAGAATAATTTGACAAATACATCCAAAATAAATTTTTATATCCTGAATCCAAGTAATAATTTTATTTTTTCAACTTGATCATATAAACATGTCAAAAACTTTATTTAATGTGGGTGAGCCATCAAAAGGCGGCAAAACTGCATTTTTAAAAAAATACTTATTTTACCCAAAAAAATTATTTTATTCTCATAAAATGTTCTAGAATATATGTAACATGAATAATAATGTTATAAAATTCAAAAATTAGTTAACAATATTCATAACGGGTAGTCCATATTAATATTATAACAATATATCTTTGTTTAGTGAATCCTGGTATTGCGTACTGCACACGCTATCGAGGAATGTCACTATTGCGTGTAATGCAAGACAAGTCATGGTGGAGGGTAGTGCAAGACTCCTTTGTTGTTGGGTATAAAAAAATACAACCATATTTCATTTATACATTAAACAAAGTCTACACTTAATGTTGCGTAGAATAATTTCTACAAAATGAATATGAAATTGTGTGTAACACGAGCCAAGAAGAGTGTTTCATATACTGCAAGCTAATACGGTGTTGCGTATAGCGTAATATTATCTTGGTGTAGCGTACAACACAAGGCATCAATTAAAAAGAATAATTCTTATAAAATCATGGGTTGTTACATTCTACCCCCCTTAAAATGAATTTCTCCCTCGAAATTCGTCGGGGTTATAAATGGTTTGTTACTTGAGAATTTCTTTCATAGAAACCCACATCGTAAAAAGGAATGCTAAAACATAATTTTAAAAAGTGAAGTATGAAACATAACGGTTACCCAAATTAACACATCACGTGGTTTCCATATAAGAGATCATAGGTGAAAATATGGATATAGAGGCGAAATCTAACCATCATGTTCTGATGGAGAGTGGTAGAGGACATAGCTATGATAAAACCAACAGTCAAAAAGCCATAAATTTGGGATGATCTAAGGTACCACCTGATTCATCAGAATTGAGAGTACTAGGACAACATTTTTGGCTTTCAAGATAATTTCTGAAATGTTGAAGAATTTAAATTAGAATAATACTTAATTTATTTCGGTAAAATCTCACCGATGTTTGTGCCTTAATCAATTTCCACTTTTTCTCTTAATGAAATGAAGTTGAATTTGACTTCTGTGAAGTGTTAGTAGATCATGAGATAAAATTATAGGTTATTCCATCGGTCTCAAACATATGGTTAGCAATGGTTATATACATAAGTCCATCTATGGTAATATTATTCGTATATGGTTCCAGAAATGGACTTATACTTCAACTATCATAATGCTTAATAAAATAAAACTAATTTCTACAAACCAGGGACTTCATATAGGCCAGTGGTAGATGATAAAGGCATGTCGCACATCGGTTGTGTGTTCGATTCCCACAGCCTGTCTAACGCGACGGGTTGTCGCCAATCTTGTAGGTTGCCCTTTTTCTAAAATTACATCATTATGACATTCCATCAATAATATCAAAATAAGTTCTAGCCTAAAACAATACTAACTTGTGTCCAACATAATCCATTTAAAATATTTAGGTTTATCCAAAATAATTTTTCCCAGGCTTATAGTATAAAGAAAACAATTACTTGAAATGTCATCTACCGAGCATGTGAATACCATCATTTATCCCTGATATATCTTGTTGATCACATTCCAATCATGTGAATAGCTTAATCATGTATTCACTTGAAAAATGAATACCCATTGAACCTTAGTGAATACATGAATGCTGTCAAAAGTTAACTCTTTCCACATACCAAAATCCCAAAAACTATTTATACTCAAACCATTCATAAGCTCATTAATACTATCGAATATTTCATTATCTCCTTAGCACTTCTTTATGTGCATATTAGGTGCTTTCCAAAAATATCTGAATAACCTTTCATGGTTACCGGTACCATTCATCATACACATTCAAAACATAAGGAAAGACAACAGTGTAACAATCCTTAGATGTCTCTTTATTCAATAGTACCATGATATTACTTATACAACATTATTTTGGAATCCCATTTCAGGAAGACTAAATCATTCCACCACATCGTTGTCATATTCAACCTTGCTAATAGTGATGAAATGTGACTTTTCTTTGTCCTTTGCTTTAAGTGGTTGCTCATGTTTATCATCATTAACCCTTGGATTAGGGAATTTATTAGCATAATGCCCCATTTCCTTTCACTTGAAACATTGAAGTGTTGGTGAAACATTCTCTATTGTCTTCTCTATTCACAACATTTGTAGCCTTTTTTCCATTACATCTATAATCAACTTCTCGATGACCTTCTTTTCCACACATAAAACATTTTCTAGTACCTTTTATTCAATCTCCACCATGCTTCTTTCCACACTTTGATCATAAAGAAACATTCACCTTCTTTTCACCATTGTTCATAGATTTCTACTTGAACTCTATCTTTCATTTCTTTTCAAAACCATGAGATGGATATGTAACACCAATTTCCAGTTCTACCTTGATAGCACAATGCACAATTTCTTCATAGCTACTAAAGTCTATTATAGCTAATTCCCTTTAGAGACATGGTTTTAAGCCACTGAAGAATTGATCAACTTTACTTTTAGGATGGATGATAAAGCCAGATGCATACCTTGCAAGCCTTGTAAAATTCACTTCGTATATACTAACAGATTCATCATCATTTTGTTTATCCTCGAGGAACTCCTTTTCCATCTTTGTTTGAAAAATAAGAGGGAATTACTTATTGAAAAATAATTTCTTGAACTCATCCCATTCCATGGAGTCAATTTCACCTTGGGGCCTTGTATTCTTAATTAAAGTCCACCATTGATCTGCTTCGCCTTCTAATCGTTAAATAGCCAGAATGACTTTTTCATGTTTCGAACAGCAAAGTATGTTAAATACCTTTTCAATGGTACTGATCCATTATTCAGCAACAAGTGGATTAGAAGACCCACTGAAAGAAGGTGGGTGTTTCCTCATGAAGGACTCAATAGAAAATGTTTCCCTTCTCTGCTCATTTAGATGTCCAGAATGATTCATAGCTTGTGTAAGTATAGAAATATGATTTTTCACTCCATCTCCCATGACGTTGGTTTGTTTAGGAGGACAATCATTGCATCGTCCATTACATTGATCAACATTGTTCCTTCGGCTTCCAACCATCGTCTAAAACCCAAAAAGAATAGTGTGAGAGGAAAAATCATGCTAGAGGAAAAAACATTAGAAAGGGGGAGTACCTTAAATATCTAACATCTTCGATATATTTATAAGATCGTTACCTTAATTATAGGACTATAACCTATACTTATACCTAACCTTAGGGACATCCCTAGACAAACCTTAGAATCATTTCTGGGGATCTCACTAAAGTTTTATCATCTTAGTTTCCAAAGGTTAAATAAACCTTTCCTCTGATACAAACAGTAGAGACCTGAAAGCCTGATGTACATGGACATTACATTACTTTTGTGGAATACTTAATACATTACAAAAACAGACACACAAGGACCATAATAGTTTAGTGTCTTTGGAAAATCATAATATAATCTTCTAATCATGGTGAAAGATCATCAACATCTCCCATAAAGATCTTCTCCTTTTGTTTTCTTACCTAAAACCTTTATTTATATCCTGGGGAAAAGAAAACATTTAAAGGGTTATCTCAAATGCTCAGTTAGGGTAATCATGGATAACATAAAACAAATCATGTACATTTGAACTTAAAAACATGAACATAATGTTTAAACATCAAAATCTTGGGAAATGAAATAAAACATGGTAGTACATAAGGCATAGATCATAAAGGAACATTAATCATGATAAACTATAATGGGAATAAAACATGTAATTGTGGCATCCATTAAGCACATGTAAGGATATCCATAGTAGCGAAGGCATTGCTACCAAGACCATTTTAGTGGACAAAGTCCCTTACTGAACCGGGTTTACTTGTTGTTCTAGCCCTGTATTACTGAACCAGATTTACTTTCCATTCCAGACATGTCTATCTCATGAGATATAAATCTTTACCCAATGCATTGGATGGAGATATAGATCCCACCCATATCATAATGAAATCATTCTTTCATCTGCCGTAACATAAACATAAATCATTCATCATAACCCAAAGAATAAAATGGGTCTCATTAACATTATCCCATCATAACATAATTCATATAAAACAAATGGATATCATTTCATCATAAGAATAGTGAAACCATGTAAATAAAAGAGAAACTATACTTGAAACATACACATATTAAATAATGTCATCTAATATGAAAAAATGGTTCTGATAAAACACTTGAAATGAATTCTTGAGGAAAATATCCATTCTTCTTCAAAATCAATTTCTTTTCACAAAACATCATTCAATTTTAAAGGAAAGATATTTTTTTGAAATTATTCATGAAATCTTTTAGAGGATGCTTCATGAAAATAAGGCTTTATAAAACCGTAAATATCCTTTCATGTCGTCTATGTTAAAAAAATTCTCCTTGTACTTTTGTCGGAAAAGTCAAAAAGTACCTCATAACGTAAACAAAATAAAGATTCCTTACATAACATGTAGTAAAAGGAAAAATGGGTAAAAAGGAAATTAAACATACATAAAAACACTTTTATAAAACATGGACTGGGATGATAACAGTAACCCCAAAAAATACTTATGAATAAACAATCTCGTATAAGAACGAGATTGGAATGGTTATCCCTTACCTTAGATCCGATATGCTTCATACGTATCTGAACCTCCGGTATAATGATTTAAATAATTACATTGACTTATTCCATAATCATATTCATTGTTATGATATCATATATGGTTTACTTATGAATTTATATTACCCGTTCTTTTATAAATCCCATGTTAAAGCAACGTTTTGTATAAAACCATCTTATTTATCATTCTAGTTTGGACTTGTTGTTATTGATGAAATTATTACATATATCAAGATTTACTTATGTATAGAATACAAATCATGATTTATATATCATATATATTCATTATATATCCATAATATACATGTATTTATAATAGTACATAACATATGGAGGTAAGAAATGAAATGCACCGTTCATGGAGACGGTAAACCGTACGTACGCATGAATGCTACATTCATTTCTATTTATTATTTTAATTTAATAGGTATATTATAATTCCAGTATAAGATCATATATAATATCATTAACTCCATCCTTTATACATCCCACATAAGGCATTAACAAATCACATCACTTTGAGGGGGCGGTAGTCCGCACTTCCTTAAATGAGATCATCGTATTTACCCACTATGGAAAACATAAAGGCTTGATATAATTGGGAAGTAAAGAAGCATAATGAAATCATAAACATAATATATATCATATATAAATACCGTTCCATCATAATGGCTACAATGAGAGGCGGTAGGAGAAAATCGAACAACCATCATTTCGTGAGGTGTTAGTTTACCATCACAGAAACATTATGTTCTTAATCCATTAGATGGAGGTGTGTGTAAGTGTAGTTTGAATACTTCTCATAACAACATCCTAGTATATTTATGATACTTTTTTTTACAAAATAAAGGATTACAAAGAGTTTAGGGGATGGAGAAGTAGAATAAAAGAAAACAACTTAAGAGAAACTATTACCTTTAATTTGGGTAACTTCCTTTGGTTTGAACCAAAAGGACTTCTTGAAGTGTCTTATTCCAAATGTAATGCTTCTAGGGGGAGGAGAGTGATGTCGGGAGCTTATTTGGGCAGATTTTGGACGTTCCAAAAGGCTTGAGAGGTGTGAGTAATTTCATAGAAGTACTCTCCTTTTATAAGAGAGAGGAGGGGCTCTTTTGGAAAGGGTGGAAATATTATCTTATTATTAAGTTATCTTCGGTTTAAAAAGATCCCAAAATAATTAATGATGAATATAAGAAGACTCATGGTAGAAATTAAATCATTCAATCAGAATTGGACATGTTTTGGATAATATTTTAATCATTATAATCTTATTTATTTAAATCCGTTATTAATGAGAAAAATACTGCATCATTATTGTGTCCAAAATAATTTAATTTATTTTAAGTCTAAAAATTATAAAAAAATACCAAAATTTAGGAAATATATTTATCTTTCCAATGAATATTTATAGACGAAATGATAATTTATATACCCCTTATAAAAAGTAATTACTAAAGGATTTCTGTTGATGCCTATTTTGTCTTTACATTAAATTAATTAATCTATTGTGTAATTGTCTTTCATAAGTGGCTCCATGGGGTCCCAAAATCTACCCCAGGATTCCCATGGTTTTCCATTACTCATCCAATAATGTTTGGACAAGTGTTAAGGTAATTTTGAATTATTATAATATTCATTTAACCTTGAATTACACTATTTACTTTTAACTGTGGTAAATAAAAGTAAAAAGTTTCTATTCACCAAAAATTATTTTTATCTACATAAACTACATTTTAATCCTTGATTTTAACCATGTCTCTCATATTTTCAAAATTCAACTCAATGAAGTGGTAAATTTGTGTTCTATGAACAATTGCAAAAGCTCCTAGGAGGTGGGTAAAAGACGGTGAAAAGTTCAATACAATTTTTATAAATATTAAATTATTATAAAATGATTCCAATGAATTTCATTGAACTTATATAAGTATTATTTATCTATTTTGAAAAAAAAATTAAATCAAATAAATCATTATTTGAATAAAAAGTCGGTTTTAACCAAAAACTCAGTGTTTTCACTATTCTTCAAAAATTGAAGTTGTTCAGATAAATACCAAAAATTCAGGCTATGCTATATTAGATAATCTGAATTCAAAAATGATTTCCATTTTTCCAAATTCAAAACATATAAGTGGCATTAATTAATTTTAAAATCAATTCCCGTTATCAAAATAAATAGCGTGTTTTTAAGAAACAATAACCATCAAAAGATCGACATTTTTTTATGTTCAATTTCAAAGTGAAATAAATTCCAATTACCAAAATTTTATTAAATGGTAAAAATAAATTCTAATTACACTTTAAAACCAATTAAAAAGATAATCTAACCATATAAATCATTATGATGAAAAAAGTTGTTTTTAATTAAAATATAGCGTGTTTTTACTATTCATCAAAATATGAAAGTTATTCAAATAATATGAAAAATTCATCCAAATTATAATTTTATATCCTTATTCCAAGGAATAATTTAATTTTGTCAAATTGAACTTATAAACATGTCAAAAACAAGATTTAATGTGGGTCCTCCATCAAAAGGCGACAAAACTGTATTTTTTGAAAAATACTTATTTTACCCGAAAAATTATTTTATTCTCATTCCATGTTCTAGAATATATGTAAGATGAATAATAGTGTTATAAAATTCAAAATGTATTTAATAATATTCATAACGGCTAGTCCATAATAATATTATAACAATATATCGTTATTTAGTGAAACACGGTACTGCGTACTGCACACGCTATCGAGGAAGGTCGCGATTGCGTGTAATGAAAGCCAAGTTAGGTTGGTGTGTAGTGCAAGACTCCTTGGTTGTGGCATATAAAAAAATAAAACCATATTTCATTTATACATTAAACAAAGTATGTACTTAATGTTGCGTAGAATAATTTCTACAAAACAAACTTGAACTTGTGTGTAACACGAGCTAAGAATAGTGTTGCAAATAATGAAAGCTAATACGGTATTTTGTATAGCGCATGATAATCTTGGTGTAGCGTAGAACACAAGACATCAATTAAAATGAATAATTCTCATAAAGTCTCGGGTTGTTACACAAAATATAACAACCCATAATTTACATACATGGTTATTACTTCAAAATTGAAGTAGAATTATTACGACATATAACAAAATCATGAAAGGACCATATAGGAATGGTGTATTTAGAAAATGGGAAACATAAACAACTGGTTCATAAAGCATCTACACTGTTTCCCATTTATTTCATCATATCTAGAGTCCCATTTTGCATATCCTACTTAATAACCTTCTTCCTGACCTAGGGATTGAAAACATTCAAAAGGGTGAGCTCAAATGCTCATTAAGGGTAAACAAAATAAATATCAATCACATCATATTCATAAGAACATAACATTTTGGAAATATTATCCTGCAAAAGAGATCATAATTTCATAACATGGGATAAATCATAATAGTGAAATGTAATCCTAATAATCATAACATAAAACATGAAACATTGTGGAATACACATGTAATCATAGAGAATCATTTATTATTAGTCAAGACTCAAAGCCAAGACTATCTTAGCGGAAAAAGTCAATTTCTGAACCGAGTTCACTCATCGTTTCAGTCCGGTTTCATTTATCCGGTTTAACCTGTGGTTCCAGCCATGTCTATCTCATGAGATATAAATCATTACCCAATGCATTGAAGGTAGATATAGTTCACACCCATCTCATAATGATACCATTCTTATGTGTTATTGAAAATCATAAACCATACATCATAGTATAACCCATGTAATAAAAATTTTATTCTTAAACATAATGCCATCATTACATAATCCATATTAGATAATAATACATCATAAAAATAATTCCATAATAACATAATCAAAACAATTTCAAATAGGTATAGAAACAAAACCCTATATTATTTTAGATGGAAAATTATTTTTATAAAACACTTGAACTCCATTCTTGGGGAAAATATCATTTCTACTTCAAAAACTTTTTCCCTTCTTAACATGTCATATAATTTTAAACTAAAAGAAGTTGACTAAAAATAATCATTAAAACATGTAGAGGAAGCTTCTTGGAAATAATTTTATAGAAATCCATTCATACCATATAAGTTAAAAAAATTATTCTCTTACTTATGTCAGAAACGTCAAAAAGTACCTCATACGAAAAACAACAAAAGATTCCTTTCATATCATTTACTAAAAACTCACCGAAGGGTAAAATTGGATTTAAAAAATTGTAGGAGGACATAAATAATATTACATATTGATGAAACATGGATGTGGATGATAAATATTCCCCAGTGAATTCTGATGTATAAACAATCTCGGATAAAAATTGAGATTTTGAGAAGTTCCCTTACCATAGGTCTGATTTTCTACGTATGTTTCTGAACCTCCTATTCTTTGAAGCACCTCTTTGAGACATCTTTTTAGGGAACTAAAATTGGTCTTTGAAGAAGACCATGACCTCTAGGATGTTTCTAGGGAAGTGGAGAAGCGAATTTGGTAGGGTTTGGCCGAGCTTGAAGGCTCAAAGTGGTGTGTGGAAGAGAGGGCGGAGGTGCGTTTTTATAAGGAAGAAGAGGGGCACCTTTGGAAAAACAAAAAATATTATTTTATTATAACTTCATATTCGGTTTTTAATAGCTCCAAATTGATTTATTTTGAATATATAGTTTATATGGGTCGAAATACTCTCATCCAATAGAATTTAGAAAAGTTTAGGTGTCTATTTTTACCTTATCATTTAGATTTAACTTTATGTTAGATAATTTAACGATTATTGTGTCTTATTGTTTTCTTACACTATAAGGTTAATAAACATATTATAACAAGAAAAACGAACCCCAAGTTCTTTACTATTAATATATATAACCTTATCTAAGTCATTTGGTAGAAACATAGATTTTTAGGAATAAAATAACAATTAATAATATAATATTTGTTTTAAAAACTATTTTATGTCAATTTTGCCAATATTTGGTAAATGATTTTTGGGAAAATCATAACAGAATGATTATTTCTAAAATTTTTACTTAAATCATTAATAACATGTCATATTATCCTATAAAGTTATTGTAATTCATAAAACATATAAAATTACATTTATTTGGGTATTATAACATCAATTATGTCAATATTTTATTAATAATATAATTACTCCATTATCATTGTGTCATAAATAAATTAACTTATTTAAAGTATAAAAATTACAAATAAATTATCATTATGTAGGAAATAATTTTATCTTTCTAATGAATATTTATAGTCGAATTTATCTTATGTATAACCCTATAATAAAATTTATCTACTTATTAAACTTTGATTTTAACTATTTTAACCCTTCTTAAAATAGATTAATATTAAGTGTCCTAATCAAATTCAAGTGGGCCTAAATGGTCATATTTTATTACTAAGGTTGTTTTTGGTCTAATTACACTTATCCCATAGAATTAGGACATGTTTTAGGGTAATAATAATATCATTTTTACCCTTAATTACCCTATTTACTTTTAACCGTGGTAAATAAAATTAAAAAGTTACTATTCACCAAAAATTATTTTCATCTCATTGAACCACATTTTACTTAATGACAGAAACTGTGTCTCTCGGATTTTTGAAATTCCATTCCCAAAAGTAGTAAAATTATGTTTTATGTAAATTTGCAAATTCTCCTTGGAGAAGGGTAAAAGAGAGTCAAAAGTTCAATTAAATTTTTATATATCTAAAATTATTATAAAATGACTCCAATGAATTACATTGAACTTATATTGGTATTATATATCAATTTTGACCTAAAATAAATTTAAATAAAATAAATAATTATTTAAATAAAAATCCAGCTTTTAAATAGTAGCCTAGTGTTTTCACTATTCATCAAAAATTGAATGTTTTTAGAAAAAATACCAAAATTTCACCCTAGGATAATTTCAATAATCTGAATCCAAAAATGAAGTCCACTTTGAAGGGTGAAATTTACAAAATTTCAAAAAGTGGTTATTACTATTCATAACAACTAGTTTTAATAATATTTTAATATCAAATCGTTGTTTAGTGAAACTTGGTATTGCGTACAACGCAAGCTATCGAGGAAGATCGTGATTGTGTGTAAAGCAAGCCAAGATAGTGTTGTGTGTAGTGAAAGATACCTTTGATGATTTATATAACATAAAAACAAAATATTTCCCATAAAATTCTCAGGTGTTACATTCTACCCCCCTTAAAATGAATTTCACCCTCGAATTTCATCACTTCATTACAAATAGATGAGGATACCTATCCCTCATCATATCCTCAAGTTCCCATGTAGCTTCTTCTAATTGGTGGTTCCTCCATAAAACTTTCACCAAGCGAGTGGTCTTGTTCCGTAAGACTTTTTCGCTACAATCCAAAATCCATATCGGCTGTTCTTCAAAAGAAACATCTTGCTCCAGCTGTACAACGTCTGAGCTGAGTACATGTGAAGTATCAAGTATGTACTTTCTTAGGAGAGATACATGGAACACATCATGAACTTGAGAGAGATTTGGTGGAAGCGCCAATGGGTAAGCTACCTTTCCAACACGATCCAAAATTTCAAAAGGACCGATATACCTAGGGCTCAGCTTTCCCTTCTTTCCAAATCTCATTACTCTCTTCCAAGGAGATATTTGTAAGAACACTTTATCATACACTTCAAACTCTAGGTCTTTTCTTCGGTTGTCGGCATAACTTTTTTGTCGACTCTGAGCAGCTCTAATGTGCTGCTGAATAGATCTGATATTTTCTGCCATCTCATCAACAATATCAGGTCCTAATAGCATTCCTTCCCCAACTTCATCCTAGCAAGTGGGAGTTCTACATTTCTTTCCATAGAGAGCTTCATAATGAGCCATTTGAATACTGGAGTGAAAGCTATTATTATAAAAAAAAATTATACCAAAGGTAGGTGTTGATCCCAACCACCTTTGAAATCCGTAGAGAAAGCTCTCAACATATCTTTTAGAGTTTGAATTGTCCTCTCAGACTGACCGTCTGTCTGAGGATGATAAGCATTGTGGAAACTCAACTCTGTATCCATAGTATGCTAAAGACTTCGCCAAAACATCAAGGTAAATCTTGGATCCCGATCAAATCTAAAGGAACTTGGTACTCCATGCAATCTTACCACATCCTTTACATATATCCTGGCAAGCTGATCTGGAAAAAATCCTCTCTAGTAGCAATTAAGTGTGCATACTTTGTAAGACTATCAACTATGACCCAGATAGAATTATTGCCTTTAGATGTTTTAGGAAGTCCAGTGAAAAATTCCATAGTGATGTTTTCCCATTTCCATTCAGGTATGGGTAATGGTTGTAACATCCCATTAGACTTATGTCTCTTAGCTTTAACATGCTGACAAACCAAGCATAGAGAGACATATTTTGCAACATCTATTTTCATTCCATCCCACCAGAAGTACTCTATTAGGTCCCTATACATCTTCATGCTTTCAGGATGAATAGGGAATGAAGAACTATGAGCCTCATCCAACAGCTCCTTCTTTAATTCGGGGATGGGAGGAACACAAACCAGATTCCTGAATTTTATTATCCTATCACAATCAAGGTTGAATTCAGGAAAATTTCTCATCTTCTCTTGTAACTCAACATCATTTTTCTGCGCCTTTTTAATCATCACATGTATAGATGGTTGAACATTCATTTGAGAAAGATACGATTTTCCCCTTTCATTATAATTCCAAGATCCATCCTTTGTAAATCCGTAAATATTGGAACTATTGTGATCCTCATAATGGATAAGCTAGCATGCTCTTGTCGACTTAATGCATATGCCTCCATGTTTTCTTTCCCAAGGTGGTAATGAATTGAACAGTCATAATCCTTAATCAGCTCCAACCATCTTCTTTGGCGCATATTCATCTCCTTTTGTGTGAAAATATACTTTAAACATTTATGATCAGTATAAATGTCACACCATTCTCCATAAAGATAATGCCTCCAAATCTTTAATGTAAAGATTACCGCAGCTAACTCCAAATCATGAGTTGGGTAATTTTTCTCATCCGATATTCAACTTTCGTGAGGCATAAGCTATCACCATATCGTTTTTCATGATAACACACCCCAATCCCTTCTTGGGTGCATCACTGTAGATCACAAACCTTTTTCCACTACAAGGATGTGTGAGCACAGGTGCACTGGATAACCTTCTTCTCAAATCCTTGAAATTATCTTCACATTCCTCCGTCCGCACGAACTTACCTCCTTTTCGGGTCAACCTGGTTAGTGGATTAGATAATCGTGAAAAATCTTTCACAAAATGTTGATAATATCCAGCCAAACCAAGAAAATTTCAGATCTCAGTTACTGTTGTTGGTCTCGACCATCTATCGATGACCTCTATTTTTTCTGGATCCATATATATCCCCTCTTTTGAGATTATGTGTCCAAAAAATGAAACTTTTTGAAGCCAAAATTCACACTTGGTAAATTTTTCATAAAGCTTATACTTTCTTAGGGTATTCAGTATAATTATCAAGTGATCTTCATGATTTTCCTTGCTCTTTGAATAAAAATGAATATTGTCTATAAAGACTACCACAAACTGATCAAGATAGTCTCTAAAGACCATATTCATCAGATCCATGAAGATAACAAGGGCATTAGTAAGACCAAATGGCATCACTATAAATTCATAGTGTCCATACCTTGTTCGGAAATCCGTCTTTGGTTTATCCTCCCTATTGACCCTTAATTGGCGATACCCAGAACGAAGATCAATCATGGAAAAGTATTGAGCTCCGCGTAGTTGGTTAAATAAGTCCTCAATGCACGGGAGATGATATTTGTTCTTTATAGTGATCTAGTTAAGTTCTCTATAATCAATGCAGAGTCTCATTGATCCATATTTTTTCTTAACTAACAAAACGGGTGCTCCCCAAGGTGACACACTAGGGCGTATGAATCCTTTATCAATATTCTCTTAGAGTTTCTTCTTTAATTCCTGCAACTCAATTGGGGCCATTCTATAAGGTGTCTTTGAAATAGGCAAAACACCCGGTACTAGTTCTATTAAAAACTCAACTTCACGATTTGGTGGAAGACCCGTAAATTCCTCCGGAAAGACATCATCAAACTCTCATAAAAAGATGAATAATACATATTGAAAACTCAACTTCACGATGTGGGTCCACTATCATAAGGCAGCAAAGCTTTATTTTTTGAAAAATACTTATCTTACCCGAAATATTTATTTTATTCTCATACCATGTTCTAGAATATTTGGAAGATGAATAATAATGTTATAAAATTCAAAATGTAGTTAATACTATTCACAACAGCTAGTCCATAATAATATTATAACAATATATCACTGTTTAGTAAATCCCGGTATTGCGCATTGCACACACTATCGATGAAGGTCATGATTGAGTGTAATGGAAGCCAAGTTAGGGTGGCGTGTAGGGAAAGACACCTTTGTTGTTGCATATAACAAAATACAACAATATTTATTTTATACATTTAAAAAAGTCTATACTTAATGTTGCGTAGAATAATTTCTACAAAACGAACTTTAACTTGTGTGTAACACGAGCCAAGAATAGTGTTGCATATACTGCAAGATACTACGGTGTTGCGTATAGCGCAAGATAATCATGGTGTAGCGTACAACACAAGACATCAATAAAAAAGAATAATTGTCATAAAATCTCGCGTTGTTACACAAAATCATCATCAGTTTCCTAGAACGATGAAGTTCCAATTGTTTTAGGGATGGAGAATCCCAGACATGTACAGGGGATTGGTGCTGGACCTACTCCAATAGTTGTCTTTGGTAGGGAGTCGTCATCAGTTACTACTACACCTAGTGGGGGTTCGAGTAACGCTATTGATAGGGAATCAAAAAGATAATTTTCATGGTTGAAAGGAAAAGTTAGAGAACTGGACTCTTATAGAAAAACATAGGATCAATTGTGAGAGAAAATGGAAAATGATTTAGTTTATATATTTCAATGGATTACTAGAATGGTACCCAAGGAAATTTCTAGCCTTATAGCATATCCTATCAAGGTAAATTCGAAATTTCAAATATCATTCACACATTTTCAAAGAACACATACAACTTCCTTAAATAAAACAAAAATGACACTTTTATATTGAAAACATGAACTTCGAGTCACACCGACAACATCGTGCACCGGATTGATGTGTGTTTGATTCCTATATATAACAAACAAATTATATATTGTTATCCTTAAGTTTGAAAATAATTCAAGCTCATTTTCTCAGTTTTGACATAGTAAATAGTTTGTAACGGTACCAAAGCCTTTAAAAACATTTGTGTGTGGGGGGAGGGGGGACAGAAATTGGAATTAGATTCCATATCAACATAAAATCAGAGGAAAATGAATGTGGATTGATTTTTGAAATGTAGGAATAGATGACACATCATTTCGAGTTATAGTTTACCTGAGATGTCTGTAAATGTATTTTTAGTGTTTTAAAACACTAAAACATGTGTGTAAAGGTTCAAACCATACAAAACGATATCATATTGACATAAAATCATGATAAAACCACCATTTAATTATTTTTGTCATGTACTCATATAAAAAATATAAATTAGACTTGCGTTGCAGTCAAAATGCCTCTGTAAATAGTTTTTAAAGGTACTAAATCCTTTTAAAACGCATGATAGGGGGTCAAAATTAGAAAAATGATGTTATATTTCCATGAATTTGGACGAAAATAACCAGGGATATTTTTTGAAATATAGGAACCAACAACATGTTATTCCACGTTACAGTTTTCCAAGGATTTCTGTACATACATTTTTAGTGATTTAAACAACTAAAGCATGTGTATAATACTCCAAACTTAAGAAAAAAACCTCAGATTGACTTGAAATCATATGAAAACTACCATTTAATTATTTTTTACATGTAGTCATAGACAAGAAATAATTTTGACGTGCGGTGTGGTTGGAATGACTGTGTAAATAAATTTTAAAGGCATCAAAGCCTTTAAAAAATTGTGTTGGGGTGTCACAACTAGGAAAATTTCATCATATTTCCATAAAACCAGAAGAGAAGAAAATTGTTTATCGGTTTTCGTAATGTAGGACCCGACGATAGGTCATTATGTGTTACAAATATTTTGGAATGTTCATAAGTGGGTTTTTAGTGTTTTAAACCACATAAACATGCATGTAAAAATCAAAACAATATAAAAAGACCTCAGATTGACATGAAGTCATGAAAAAACCATTGTTTAGTTATTTCAGATGTGAATTCATAGATAACACATCAATCTGATATGCAGTGTGGTCGGAATGGATGGTAAACTACTTTTAAAGGTCCGAAAGCCTTTAAAAATGTGTGTAAGACGTTCAAAACCAGGAAAAAATTGTCAGATTCCAATAAAATTATATAAAAATTACTATAAATTAATTTTTGAAATGTAGGAACTGATAAAATGTCATTATGATTTATGGTTTTCCTGGGATGTATATAAACACATTTTTTGTGTTTAAAAAGAGTATAATAAGAATATAATGGTGAAAACCATTGAAAATTAACTCATATTGATGTCAAATAATGCTAAATTAACTACTGAGTTTTTTTTGACATTTACAAAAAGACAACACATAGATCTAACATGTGGTGTGGTCGGAATGACTTGGTAAATGATTTTTAATGATATTGAAGCCTTTAAAAACATGTATATGGGGGTCAAAACTAGGAAAACATCTGTATATTTCTATAAAATAAAAGTAAAATAGCCATAGATTTATTTTTGAAATGTTGGAACCAACAGAACATCATTCTATGTTATTATTTTCCCAAGATGCCTATAAATGCGTCTTTTGGGTTTTAAAACACTAAAATGTGTGTGAAACATTCAAAAAAAGAGAAAATGACCTCATATTAATGTGAAATCAGGGTAAATATACCAATTAGTTATTTTTGACATGTACTCACAATCAATACATCAATATGATGTGCAATGTAGTTGGAATGGCTCAGTAAACTATTTTTATCGTTTACAAAGTCTTTAAAAACATGTGGTGGGGGTTCAAAACCAGGAGAAAATAATTCGATTGCCATGAAATAATAATTCAATAATCATAGGTGGATTTTTTAGATCTATTAACATATGAGATGTCATTTTGAGTTTTTGTTTTATTAGGATTCCAATAAAGTCATTTTTAGTATTTTAAAACACTAAAACATGAAACAATCAAAGCCATAGAAAAAAAGATCAGATTTACGTCAAATCATGGGACAACCACTATTGTTTTATTTTTGAAGTGTATGTGTAATGTCAATCTGATTTGATGTGTTTTCAAAATGGCTTGGTAAATAGTTTTTAATGTTACTGAATCCTTTAAAAACAAGTTGGGGGGGGGGGTGAAAACTAGGAAAATGTTGTCATATTTCCATGAAATCATAGAAAAATTACCATATATTTATTTTTGAAATGTAGGAACGGACATAACATCATTTTAAGTTATAGTTTTCCTGGGATGTCTTTAAATGGATTTTTAGTGTTTATAACACATAAATGTGTGTGTAATTGTAAAAACAATAGAAAATTAATCCATACTGACATGAAATCATGGGGAAACCATTGTTGAGTTATTTGTGATGTATACACATTGACAACATGTAATGCTGACAAGTGGTGTGGTCAGAATGGCTTAATAAATAGTTTTTAAAGGTATCAAAGCCTTTAAAAACATGTGATGGAGGGTCAAAACTTGGAAAAATCATTCAATTACCATGAAATCAATGTAAAACAACTATATAATGATTTTTGAAATGTAAGAACTAACGCCACAACATTTCACGTTACAGTTTTCCAAGGATACCTGTAAACTTTTTTGTAGTGTTTTTAAACACTAAAACATGCATGTAATGGTCAAAACCAATGAAGAAGACCTCAAATTGACATTAAATCATGGTACATCCATGTTTTAGTTATTTTTAATGTTTACACATAGAAGAAACATCAATATAACGTGTAGTGTGATTAGAATGGATAGGTATATAGTTTTTAAAGGCATCGAAGCCTTTAAAAACTTGCATCAGGGGGTCAAAACCAAGAAAACATCATCCAATTTCTATGAAATCATAGTAAAATAAAAAAATATTTATTTTTTAAACTTTATAATTTATGACACATCATTTTTACTTACAGTTTTCCTTTGATTCCTATAACATGTATTTAGTGTTTTAAAAAACTAAAATACGCATGTAATAGTCAAAACCATAGAAAAAGACTACAGATTGATGTGAAATCATGGTAAAACCACTGTTAAGTTATTTTGGATATGTAATTGTAGAAAGCATGTCAATCTGGTGTGTTTTGTGGTCAAAATGGACCGATAAAATGTTTTTAAATGTAACGAAGCCTTTAAAAATGTGTATTGGGGGGGGTCAAAACTATGTAAACATAATCAGAGTACCATATTATCAGTGGAAAATGACAATTTTTTTTTTGAAATTTAGGAATTGAAGTAATGTCATTTCAAGTTAGGTTTTTCATAGGATTCCCGTAAATAGGTTTTTAGTGTTTTAAAACACATACACGTGTAGGTAACAGTCAAAACCATAAAAAACAACCTCAAATTGATGTGAAATCAAGGGAAAAACACAATTGTGTTATTTTTTATTTTTAACTGTAGAAAACACTTCAATTTGACATGCAGTGTGGTCACAATGGTTAATTAAACAGTTTTTAAAGGTATTGAAGCCTTTAAAAGCGTGCATCGGGGGGTTAAGACTTGGAAAACATCATCAAATTACAATTAAATTAGAGGATAATGACTATAGAATGGTTTTTTAAATGTATGAATTAACAACACATCATTCAGATTTATGGTTTTCCTAGGATTCCCATAAACACATTTTTAGTGTTTTAAAACACTAAAACATGTGCGTAATGTTCAACCCATAGAAAAACCCCTCATATTGACATGAAACCATGGAACAACCACCATTGATGTAGTTTTTAAATATAGTATACACTTTTATATCAAATTCTTTAAAAAATATTAAGTAAAATTTAAGCACATTACAAATCGATTTAAAAATCTATTATAATTTTATATACTTATCCCTTTTTAGTTTAATTTGTTGAATCATATTTTAATTCAGAAAATTTAGGTTTTAAAAATGTTTTTCATGGTATATAGTTTGTTTTATGTTAAAATTTCTTTTGTTTGATTAACAAAATAACAAATTTTATGTGCAAAATTATAAATATATTCCATTTCTTTTCACCTTTTGCATTTCTTTTCTTAAATGTTATGGTTTTTATGGTAGGTGATAGATGTTAACCGAAGGAAAGAGGTTGAAAATTTGATTCAAGACATTATTTATAATGTAGTTGTGATGGTTCTTAGTTTCTTTGGTATGTTTAAATTTTATCAATGATTCTCTTGTAATTCTGATTCATTATGTTTTGTTTTAATTTCTGTCTTTTTTATTACAATTGATGAAATTATGTGGTATGTTTCAATTGATGAGACTTTGTGGAGGTATATGGATGAAACATAGGTCATGGGGTTGGAATATATTGGGCATGGGTTGTTGTTAGACATATTTTATATGTATATATTGATAATTGAGGTATGGGTTGACTGAGGTAATCAGTTGACTGAGGTTATGAAGAATATAAATGTATATGTATATAACTATGGGTGTATCTTGTATGATGTATGTTTGATTGGTTTATTGTGCATTTATGTTTTAGTTTATTACATGTCAAGGTTTTCATATTTATAAATTTTTTATTAAAAAATTCTAAAAATTATTTTTTTTAAAAATATTGAAATGTGATTTTGAAGAACCACTGTTAAAAAAATGAATTTTAATCATAAATAATAGTGGTTAATATCAACTACCAATAAACATAACATCCACTGACATATTTAACAGTTGTTAGGTTCATCATATCTATTTTATTTTCAATTTTTTTTAAAAATCACCATTAAATAAAATGAAAAGCATTGCTAAATTCTAAAAAATATCACATAAAAAACTAGAGCTAAATGAATCAAACTACTATGAAATGACTAGATAACAAGAAATACAAGGATTTTTTTAGTAACCTACACTAAATAATTAAGAAAATGATTAAATTACTTCCACTAGAAAACAAATCACAACTAAGAACGATATTTTTTGTAGTATGGAGTCTTTTTTTAATTGTCTTTTTTAAAACCTTCACCTAAAATATCGGGTTCAAACTGTAGTGCTACAAGTCCTCATGTATGCCTCCCTTCAAACAAGAGGTTTCTGACTAGCAGTGAGGGTCTAAGTCCATTAGTGGGGAGACTATACCCATAGTATCATGTCATAATACAAATAATACTTAATAAACAATATAATAGCAACTAGAGTAATTATGTGGAAACTTAATGATGAGACACATTTCATACAAAAATAAATGGGCTTCTAAAGTGGAAATCCAAACTAGAGTAATAATAGGCATATAAATAAATAAATAAAACATTAGGGTCCTTTGGACTCCATCTCGATATACTACCATCTCCATTCTCATTTCCTCATCCATCAGCCACAAGTCCCTTTTCCTTATCCAAATCCCTAAACATAAAGCCTGAATGTGCATCGATAATTTTATGCAAGGTGTGAGTAATAAATTTCAGTAGGACACCACTAATTCATCCTTAACAAGTGTTATCATGTTTAATTGGTGTATTAGGTGATAATAATAAATGAAAAGTAAATCATAAAATCTAAAATCACATAACAAGTGGTTGTGCATTAAACAAGCTGCTACAACCCCCGACTGTACTTGATTTAACTCCATGTTGAATGGAAAGTCAATATATCGAATGTAATCAAGATATGGCCATGAGACTAGAGATCATACTTCTTGAAATTGTTTGTATGTACTACTTGACATCCACTAAGCTCGAACATTAGACCTCTAATCCCATATATCCTTTTTGAACTATCCATACTGCCAAAGGATCTAGAAAAGTGGCACCTTATGATGGTTCCAGGAGTAGTGGAAGCATGTGGTGGTTGGAAATATATTAAAAATTCTTTTAATGTTTATATGCTCAAAACCAGGAGTGAGGATCTTGAACATCAAATTTTTAATAAATTTATTTAGTTTCATAAAAAATGATTACCTTATCTTAAGAATATTTCTATATTAATAATGTTAATCATATAAAAAGACCCTTTCAAATTTCCTTCATTGTGCTATGAGGATCCAAGAATAGAATCCCTCTTGAAAAAATCCACACATTCTCCATTGATATCCAATAAATGTTAAACAATCTCTATGTGCCAGTGTGGGGAATAAGATGTCTTGTTTTGTTCATTCTTGATCACTCATTCATTAATCTTGAATAAATCTCTCAAACATTTATTTTTCTTGAGAGGGAGAGAGATAGAGGAGTTAAAAGAAAATTCATTATTTGAAACAATTATCTATTTTCAAATACCTTCACAATAGCCATAACAAGGTATTTATTGAAGTAGATTTTAGGTTAGGAATTTTTTTATTGCATTATATCACTTAAAAAATACGAAAACCTTTAATAAACCTCAATCCATATAGTAATAATAATATTATAACTATTTTATGGTGCGCTCCAACTTGAGCATCAAAAAATATTATCTAACCATATTTTTATTTAATATTATGTATTAGACATGGTCTTGGTCTATTCAAACTCTTCTTTTATTTATTAAACACCTAAATAAATATTTAATTTAAATATTTCATTAATCAATTTATATTTGCGATCAATAAAACATGAAAAAAATTATACTTCGGTCTTGAGAATAATATTTATTCAATTAATTAAATTCAAATTGTATTTAATCAAGATCAGCAGAAAAACATAGTGTTTGAACCTCTAGGATTCATTCTAATTAGTATCAAGAGAGATTTCCTAATGTCCAAATTTAGTATCTAGAAATGAGTCATGGAACCCAAGAGAAATAACTTAATTTTGAAATGATGAAAACTAAAAATGAACACTCACTATATAATATAATCCATTTATCATGATATCTCATCAGTCATGTTTCACTTCTATGTCACTACCCTATTTTCTTGGTACATCATTCATTAAATATATAAAATAAACATATAATTACACCATGTACATGGAATTTAATGAAATGGTTCTATTTCAATCAAATGGATTAGATATCAGCTTCCATAAATATAGAAGTGATAAATCCTTCTTTATCTTATTCATTAATTACATGCGAGTCATGACAAGAACAATGTAACCTAAAATACCATGAATATATGTCGTCATGGTTTTAATCATAAAATCTAAGTGCTTGAGATATAAAATTATTTAATGATAATTTTAAATTCCATGTACCATTACACATGCTCGCATATAAGAATATATGATAACACCAAACATGTGGAATTCATACTAGTGATTCCTTATCATAATCTCTCATATTGGTGATTACCAAGTGAGAACTTCATGATACTAAGACTCATCCTCTTATGAGTGCTCTCACTTAACAGAATGTGAACTATTTATCACATTATAGTACGTTATCCAAGAGAAGAACGTTGTTTAAGAATATCATCATAACACTTCAAGGTTCTCAATATAACAGACAACTGTTATGACCTTATCAATGTTGCATATATTCTAGGACATTATTACATTAGTGTCTTATAGAAAAATGGAAAATATGTAATAATATGTTTTATTAATATTTAATATGTCAAATATACTTGTAATTAAATTTCAAATAGCTAATCCTAGGACACCAACTTCAAGAAACACCCATGAGGACTATATCCAACTTCCTACAACTTTCAGTCCAATTTAACTCACTTAATAATCATATTTATGGTGAGTCAAGATTTTAGTCATGGGGTATGATATATTTTCTTCTTTGGAAATACTTCTCACTAAAACCTCACCTCTATTATAAAAATCCCTCAAGAGATGATACTTCCACAGTACATGCTTCATCCATTGATGTGTACTTGGCTCTTTTACGAGAGACACCACTACAATATTATCACAATAGAGTGTAATAGTATATTTACTATTATATACCAATAACAGATCTTGGATGTTTTTTTGCATCCATAATCCTTATTTAGCTACCTCAGACGTCACAATATACTTGGAATCTACTGTAAAACATATGAACATAGCCTTTTTTGAGCTCTTCCAGTCACAAAACCTCCATTCAAAGTGAATACGTATCTCATTTGTGACATCATGTCATCTTGATATGTTTAAAAACTATAATCTTCATATCTTTTGATGACTAGTTTTCCATATCCCTCCATAAACTAGGAACATCTCCTCAGTACACGTCAAATAACTAAAGATACTCTTGACTGCCATATAATAGAGGTCAACTGGATCATCTTGATATCTTATAACTTCACTTGATGCGTAGGAATCATCTATCCTAGTACATATCATAATATACTGGAATGACCCAACCACTGATGCATATGAGATCCTTTGCATTCTATTTATTTCCCCATGTATCTGAGCAAACATCTTCCTGGAAGGATGAATGCCATGTGACCTTGAAAACAATCCCCTCTTGGATTTTTCCATAACAAATCTCTTAATTATCGTATGAATTTATGTACATTGACTTCGGTTGAGAAACTTCTTGGATCTATCATGGTATATCTTGATTCAAAATATATATGATGTCTCATCCAAGTCCTTCATAGAGAAGAATTTATTCAACCACATTTTAAAAACTGTAAGACTGATATTTTATTTCCTATAAGTAATATGTCATCAATATATACTATTAAGAAAATTAATGCAATCCTACTAAATTGTTTGTAGACACAAGGATCACACTCATTCTTTATGAAACTACATTCTATTGTAGATTCATCAAAATGAATGTTCCATATCCTAGATACTTGATTTAATCCATAAATGGATTATTTTTCAATTTGTATATATTCTCATCATTTAGAGTCAAAAAACCTTTAGGTTGTTTTATATCAACATCTTCCTGATGGTTCCCATTAAGTAAGGCGGTTTTGACATCCATTTCTCAAATCTCATAGTCACGGTAAGCCTCAATTTCAAGTATAATCTTGATGGATCTCAACATTACAATTGGTGAAATGGTTTTATCTCAGTTAATTTCTTGATGTTATTTAAATCAATTTATAACTATTCATACCTTATAGGGAGTGAATTTTCCTTTAATGTCTAGTTTTTTATTGGATACCCACTTGAAACCAATGGGTTTTACATCCATTGTAGGATCTACAAAAATACAAACTTTATTTTGGTAGATGGAATCCATTTTAGAATTGATGGATTATTTTCACTTGGCAACATCTATGACACTTACTACTTCCTTTTAGGTTGTAGGATCATTATTATAAACTAATTATTAGTCACCATCCTTGGTGATTAAAAAACCATACCATTCTGTTTCTCTAACCTCTCTTGTACTCCCACACATTACTTGTGTCTCTAGAATAGTATCTTCTTATAAGGGGATTTATAAAACCTGTTCCTATGACAAGTATTATGTACCTTGAGCCTCAAATTCATCTAATTCTATCTCCATCCCACTATCACTTTTAGAGATGTTTTCCCTCTCATGGAATATGGAATGTCTTTCCACTATTACTTTTCTCTAAGGGTTCATATTGGTAATATACCATTGTTTCTTTGAGTTATCCTATAAAGTCACATTCTTCACCTCAATGTTAAAGTTTCTTCCTAAAATAGGACATAAAAAACACTTTACAAACCAAAAAATGTATGTATGACAACAAATGTTTCTTTCCATTTCATAAATGGTATGGTATACTGAATAACCATAATGATGTTTTTTTTAATATTTGTCTTTGTATAAAAGTAATCTTTTGAAAAATAATGGTTTTTGAAAAACTGGTGAATGTTTCTAAATTTTCAAACCAAAAAATAACTAGGGAGAAACGTTTTGTTTTAGAGAAAGTTGATTTCTGGATACAGATGATAAGACTAAGAAACACCAAACACAAAGTATCAAATTGTGTAGCACCGATCAGATAAGTTGTTAGAATAATAAATTTTTTGATCAGACACATCATTGGTCTTAGATCCATTAGCACAAAGATCAAGTTTCATTCGACTTAGTTTTGGTTATAGAGTTAGAATGTTGTTGAAGATTTTGAATTAAGATAGTGATGTTAGGAGTTAGAAAGTTTTAAACTTTCTAACCTTCAGTCAGACGATGATTTTCTAGTTTTAAATTCTCAAATATCATAAATTGTCTATAACAAATTTAATAAAATACTTATGAAGAAAAGGGGGAGAATAGGTGAAACCACTAATAT
This sequence comes from Viscum album, assembly GCA_963277665.1. NCBI lineage: Eukaryota > Viridiplantae > Streptophyta > Magnoliopsida > Santalales > Viscaceae > Viscum > Viscum album. Next base: position 989,575,963 of record OY728148.1, on the reverse strand, counting down.
AGTCTTTTGGTAGAAAATAAATAAGGTTTTGAATGTAATTGAATTTATAATAATTTCTTATGTAAGTCAGAAGGTGAATTTCCAATCTTGAAGTTATCATAAATCATGCAAACTCTCATGATAAAATATTTTGAAGAAATGGAGGAATCATAATGATTTTCTTAGGTATAGAAATCAAGAAAAAGTTTGCATCGGATCCATAAGTACCAGGAACAGAAGTTTTTTGAATTATGAATGAGATATAGCTAGTGAGGTTAGAAGAATTTCAAAGTTTTAGAATGCAGTTTCCATCATAATAAGAATTCCATCATTATGAGGATTCTATCAGACAAAAGCTAAGGATGTTCCATCAAAATAACTATGATGAGGAAATTCAATCAGACTAACTCTAAGGAAGAAAGTCAATCATAATTACATTGAGAAGGAAATTCAATCAAGATTTCCTTTGAGAAGAAATGTCAATTAGAATAAATCTAAGAAAAATTCAACTAGACTAACTCTGATGAGGAAAGTCAACTCAGATTGAGATGAGGATGTTCCATCATAATGAGTTGAGGAAGTTACATCGTAATGAGTAAAGTAAGTTACATCATAATGATCTAATGAAGTTCCATCATACTGAAGAAAATTTAGGAAGTCTAATTATAATAATAAGAAATAAGACTGAATACGATTTCAACAGATTTGTGAACAATTTATGTGGTCAAAATACAAATTCAAATATGCATACATCTTGAAGTTTTTGAATTTAATTATGTAGGAAATGTTTTCCAGTTTTTTTCCTTTGTCTTTCTGGGATTCCTATTAATAGAAGCACATTATATTCTTACTTTACATATTTTTTATGTGATTGGAAAAGGTGGAGTATAGTTGAATTCATGTCAAAGTTATGTTTTTGGACTGAGACCTCATTATAAGTTTGGACATATTAATATTTTGTTTACTGGAAAAAGGAATATTTGACTCAGAATTTGAGTAGAGTTTGATTAATATATATTAAGAATGAGTTCATCATAATGTTTCCATTAGACTAAATTCATTGGACTAAATTCATTGAACCCATCTCCATCGGAATGAGAGATTCAGGCCTTGCCACATCGGACTAAGGATTCCAGATAGAGAATTTTTGGAGAAGTTTCAAGAAATTATTTATTATTTTATTTTGGCACAATTGATTGTAATGAAATTAGTAAGGTGATGGGAGTTAGTATAATAATATCTACTGAGACATAGAAGCTATCTAGTGGGAGTTGGCACGATTTGTATTCACTTATTCATTATAGAGAATTTACATAGACCCCCAGGAGTGGCTATGTAAACGATGTAGGTTCTCACACTGAGGAAAAACCTTTTAAATATTATGTTATTTACTTGATTTCCTACATTTTCATGCATGGGTTTTTATTAAAAGAAAATAAGTATAAAAACATTAACATGTTTCAGGGGTTATGTTTTTTAAAAGTATTGCATATTATAAAAGTGACCAACTTATTCAACCCCCTTCTATGTTTTTATTTAATCCTTTGAAACATTAATCGGTAAAATAGGGAAGGTTCCCTTATTTAATCCTTATCATGGATAATATCAATTCTATCCATAGTAGAGGAATTCCTATATTTGATGGAAAATTTTTTTATGGATGGAAAAATAGGATGAATCTTTATCTCTTATATTTTGGCCTAGAAGTTATTGATGCTACTAAAATGGGTTTTTCACCTATTACGAAATATTCTCTTATGTTTTTTACTAATATAATAATTATAGAAGTTGATGAAAAGGCTATAAATTCTATTATTATGTCCTTATCATAAAATGGATATATAATGTTGATGGGTTTCAATACATCAAAGAGTATGTGGGATAAGCTGGAAAATATATTCAATGGGAATATTAAAGTGAAGGAAGAAAAGATTGAAATTTGGAATAGTAATTATGAAGAAATAAGAATGAGAGATGAAGAATCCGTTGATGAATGCTTCATGAGAGTAATTGAAATTGTTTGTGTAAGATCCCGACCTTTCCTGAAGATGAGTCGAGATTAATTTCAGTTATTTATTTTTTTATTTTTTTGAAAATAATTTGGATCGGTTTTACCTTGTGGTGTGTTTGGAAGAAAATTTGAGAAAATTGGAAGGGATAATAGAAATTCATGGTTGGTGCATGGTTTCCCCAAACCATGTGCCCCAACCCCTCAAACAGTGCAACACTGGAGAGAGGAATTTCACGATCATCGCACGATTTTTAAAACCATGCACCCTCTTAGGAGAAACTATGCACCCCCATAATAGAGGCGCATGGTTAGGCTCATAGATAGGGGAAACCATGAACCCCTTCCCAACTAACCATGCAAGACCTTTTAAATAACCCAAAAATTATATTTTTAATCACCCAAACCCCCATTTTAACTTTTATTCAACCCCAATTCGACCGTAGATGATATTTCATGATTTTGGAGCCTCCTAGATGGATTAAAAGTCTTAATGACCTCCATTATTGGTGATTAAAAGACTATATCAAATATATACACCCTTCTTAGTAAGAGGATCTCATCTCACATGGTTTCTCATTCCTTCTCCTTTCTTCTCCAACTTTAGATAGGGTTTGTTACTCTTATTTTTTATGGATATATACCTTGTTTTTTTTATCTAGATATATTATTATATAGATATATATATATATATATATGTATAGAGATTTAAGAGATCTTTATTTGTTCAATCTTGATTAAGGGTTTTAGATTCAGATCTTGTTCTATGTCGTTGTACTGCTCAAATTTTGGGGATTTCTGTTGGATGACTTCTTGTCAATGAATCGAGTTAGTTAGCCTATAATCCAAATCCCAAAGTCCTTATTTAAATTATATATATATTTTTTTATAATTTCTATTAGAATTTTTGAAATGTTATTCCTGACTGAATTAATTAATTTGGTGAATTAATTAAATAAGGAAATGTGAAATTGGGGATTTTGGAAATTTTAGATTGAGATAAATAATTGTAGAATTAATTACGAGATATTGAGATTTGAGGATTGAAATATTTAATTTTTTGATTAATTATGATCAATTGATCTTGTGATTCAAATAATTAATTGTGGAATTAAATATTGAATTTTGAGTTTGTGGGTATTGATTAATTAATTGAATAATTAATTAATATGATTGATGTACTCAATTAATTGGGGTATTAATTAAGGGTATTTATGTGATAAACTAATCGAGGAATTAGTAATAAAATTTGTGGGGTTAGTTACTTGTTTAATTTAATAATATAATTTACGTTATTAATTAATTTTAGAATTAATTAATTTACATGATGTGGTTAATTAATTTCTGAATTAATTATTGTTATTTATGTGATTAGTTAATTATTGAATTAAAAAATGGAATAATTGTGTTTAAATAATTCTTCAATGAGTAATGGAATTTATTTGGATGTTTAACTGTTGAATTAATTATATTTTATGAATACTAACATGGAAATTTAGTTTAGAATTAAATAATGGGAACATGTTCATTCTAATGTGTATGTTATGAATGGTAACATGGGTATTTAGTTGTGAAATTGTTGGGAAAAAATCCATCAAGCTATTATTGAAGCATATTGGGGGTGATTGTGTTTGTTGACAAAAAAGGCCTCCATGTTGTGTTTGTTGACAAAGATGACCATGATGTATTAGTGTGTCGACAATGGGGGTGTACATGGTGATTTGATGGGCTCAAGGGATCCTTTCAGCAATCGATGATTGATTGAAGAACCTCGACAAAGGATTGGATGATCTGGATGCGGAAAATAGTGGGGTGCACAGAAAAATAGCGGGATGCATGAAATAGAGGGATGAGGTATTTCGCACAAGAAATTATTCGAGGTCTGATGCTCGAAAATTGGAAAAGGAATGAGGTGGTTAAAAGTTTGGAGTAGTGCACGAAAAATGGTGTTGCACGGAAGATTTTTTTTCACGCTCGAATTCAATTACGCGCTTAAGGAGGGTTTTTCACGCAGGGTCGATTTTGCCTATAAATATGAAGTGACCCCCTCCATTTAAGGGTTCATGACATTTAAAATACCTGAGATCTGGTGCGTGAAATTGAAGTTATCAAGGGAGTTGCGCGTAAACTTTAATTTGTGAGTAAAGTCTGGTGTTGCGCGAAAAGCTAATGTTGCGCGTAAAATTGCTATTGGTGCGTAAAGTGGTCTTGCGCGAAAAGTGGATTTCGTGAAAAAGAAAGAATTGCACACAAGGAAGTGTAGAGGTTGCACATAAAATTTGGAGGTTGCGCATAAAATGGGGTTGTTGTCCGAAAAGTGAATTTCGCGCAAAGCAAATGAAGTGCGTGCAAGGTGTCGTAAGGGATGCACGTAAAAAATGGGGTTGCCCGGTCCCCCCGGTGGAAAGTGAGATTCATATCCAAGTGAAATTTGGATGTCAACAAAGAATCTATCAATAGTTAAGGTTGTATTCATTAGTGATAATGAAGTGACCTATAGGTCTATAAACTGTGAGTGGATCCTTTCCAGAGTAGTGGACAATGGAAGAGGAAGAATGTGATCCTCTACACCGGCAGTGATCCAGAGAGAGAGAAAGAGGGTGTGACCCTTGGGAAATCAGTGAGTTGACTTTAAACATTGTAAAGGAAGTGATCTTGGGCATAGAAGTGATCTAGACCGAACATTATTGGCAGTGAGCCTTAGTGGATTTGGTACAGCGGCACATCGCTGTTGTATGCTCCTTGGACGTAGCCTAGTGAGGGTGAACCATGTAAAAATCTATGTGTCTTCCTTCTTGCTTACATGCATTTCATTCAAAGAATCATCATCATATAAAGAAGAAAGATAACTGAATATAATAATCACACAAATGTAAACAAAGTAACCCTTGTAATAAAGTGGTCATGATCCAGTGGGGCAGGATGAATTTTCAAAAGAATATCCATACCCTGATTCACCCCCCTCTCAGAGTATATAAGTCCTTATTGGTCCTAATTGAAATAAATAATGGGAATTTGGTCATTATAATGTGAAATTTATGAATGGGAAAATCGTCATTTAGCTGTGAATTAAATAATGGGAACATGGTCATTCTATTGTGCGATGTATGAATGGTAACATGGGAATTCGAGTATGAATTAAATAATGGTATCAATGAGATTATGAGAAAAGATATTCATCAGACATACATCAGTACCCGATATGAGAAAAAGTAGGTATTGAATGGTAAAAATGGAATTATGAGATATGAAATCCATTAGACAAACATTAGGCTTCAGAATGAGCCAAAGCAAGCATTAAGGTACGAGTGTCTATAAGAGTTTGAGGGGTTTATGGTGTTAAATAAATATTAATCGATAATGTGATAAATATTTACTTATGAATTGTAATTATGTATTTATACAAATGCATACACTTTCTATTAACTATATATTGTTTTATACACCGTTAGTGGTGGCCTATTGAGCAGTACTCACACCCTACTCAGGATGCCGTATTGGTACCCAAATACACTTTGTGTTTTCTGGATACGTTAAGGGAAAAAGCTCATTGTTATATGGATGAAATGGGATAGACCATGGATGAGGGAACTAGAAATGATTCGGGACCCAATTAGGGGTGTCATCGGTGTATTTATTTTGGGTTTAATTTTAGAAACATGACACGTACATTGGCATGGCTTATTTTCTTCTTTAGTTTCGATATTTTATTTCCACTTTTATCCATCTCGTGATATCTGTTATTTCAGGTTATGATTACATGTTATTTAGTTATTGTTTCTTATTTTCTTCTAGTGTATTAAATTTGATAAAAGGGGCTATTGTATCCCCATTATCTATATTTCAGACCCTCACTACTGTTTGGTATCTTCTAGCATACGGGGAGGCACACCTGGGGTCATGTGACTGACCGACTCGAGGCACTGATGTGTGGAACCTAGGTCAGGACATTACAAAGTTGTATCAGAGTCCATTTTTATTTTCTTTTTTATTTTTTATTACTATTTGGTAAAGCTAGACATGAAAATAGAAAGTGTCGGGCCTTAGATATGATATCCTCCATGGGATTAGCTAACCCATGTATGGGGGAGAACCCATTTACCCAGGGTTGGATTGTTGTTATTCCTATTTTCTTTTACAGTTGAATATTATTTCAACTTGGGTGACACATTTATTGTGTGTTGTGATTATTGATGTTAATTTTTTTCTGAGTTTTGACTCGTGGACCAGTATGGCACAAGATTTGAGTTACATGAATCATTCTAAGAACTTAGGGTAATTGTGACATGCATCATTTTAGGAACACATAGAAAAATGGGTTATGGGTAAGTTATTGAACCTGAACTGTTTTTCCTTGCTTTTGAAATTGAAATGAAAATGGAACCTAATAAGAAATTGAGAAAGATTGTAGAATGATGTAAGAAGAGAATATATGGGTGTCAAAATGAGAAACATGAATAATTAGACTATTTTACCCTTGTTATCTAGGGCCAAGGAGTAATATTATTAAGGTTAGTGATAACACCACAGTTTTGACTATGTTGTAGGGTTTTGGGAAATTACTTGTTGTGGAATATTTTATTTTACCTTAAATGAGTTAATTTTGTAAAACGTGTCCTAAGGTATCTATTTGTAATGGTATAGATATTTCTCTATGATGAAGCTTATAAAGATCATAACATGAGGATATGGCTAGAGACGATCTTCCAGTAGTAGGAACTAAGGCACCAATTGTGTCAGGTGAGGAATTCCAGGAGTAGTTCCAAGAGAACTTTTCCCACTTCATGAAATTCATGGTAAGGGACCGATGGTGTGTTGTGAAGAGTATGTTTGATCTAAAAATTGAGTTACAAATTCAACACCCTCCTGCTTTTATTAGAGAGGGTAGACCTGAGAGAGTTGATTTATGGGTTGAGTCCATCGAGACTATAATTGACCACTTTGAGATTCCTGTAGAGAGGATGGTCATGTTGGCTGCTTACATGATATGAGGATCAGTGAATCACTGGTGGTATGTTCAGGCATTGACTATATATGATAATGGTATGTTATGGAAGTAACTATTGGATAAGTTTCTAGAGAACTTATATCCAGAGATTCTAAGGTAGGGGAGAGTAGCTAAGTTCATGAGGTTGACTTGGGGGAGTATTTATGTGATAGACTATGTTGGACACATTACACACTTGCAACACTTTTCTCCAGCATTGGCAGTGGATGAACTAACTACAACAGGACATTTTTGGGATGGGATTAAATGTGAGATTAAGTCCCAAGTTATCCATATTCAGTTAAAGGAGTTTGAAGATGTGGTGGATGAGGATCTCATAGATATGGTATCCTAAAGATGCTTCCAGTGTAGGAAAGGTGGTTCCATTTAGATGAGTAAAAGGTACGACTTCTGAGAGTAGGATTCATTGCTATCAAAACATCAACCAGGGCAGTGGGAAACCGAGTACCTAAAAAGAGGAATCAGTTGCATAGGACCAAAATCGAGTGATCTATCACTAGTCTGGTAGATTAGGGAACTTTTGATGAAAGTTACCTCAACCAACAATATAGTTACAGTCTTGCAGAAAGATGGGACATCTACAAAAGTACTATAGGACCCAGCGATAGATGAGTAGTAAGGGTATAACTAGTCAGAATCAAAGTGTAGGAAGAGGATATTCAGCCCTATATCAGTCTTGCATCTAGAGTTCTACTAGAAAAGGTGGAAAAGGTAGTGTATGTGGAGCATCAAGGTAAGAGTGCTCATATTAGTAGAGTATTGGAGCACATGGGACATAGACTGCATCACGGGGAAGTGGGGTAAGACCGTTGCATTCTATTCACCCTACACTTGTGGATATCAAGGATGGATCATTGATAGTGAGAGGTACTATTTTTATAGCTTCTATGATATCTAGTGCCTTATTTGATATTGGTGCCTATCATTCCTTTATTTCTATAAAACATGTTAATGGTTTGATCCGGGTGAAGGAGTTCGTGAGTGGGGTGTTGACGACAAACACACCTCATGGAGTTTGGTCAAGAGACATTTTTTGTGAAAGGGGTGTTCTCTTGAGGTCGAGTAGTATAGATTTATATGGGATCTTTATATCATAGACATGTCAGGATTTGAACTAATTATGAGTATGGACTGGTCAGTATCATATTGTCCCCACATTGATTTTTTTAACATAGTAGTGTGAATATTACATCTCTTAAGGGTAACATATATATTCACTGTGGAGAGTGGGATATCGAGGCGTTCCGCGTAGTTCCAATTACTCATCAAATATGAGAGATCACAACACAGGTTTCTTGTTTATTTCTGGATGATGGAGGTGTAAAATGAGATGTCATTACACACATATTGGATAGGTTTTAGGATGTGTTTACTTAATATTTCTTAGGGATTCCACCTGAGAGAGATGTGGAATTTAGAATCGAAATCATACAGAGGGAAGAGATGATTTCTATTCCACCATATAGAATGGAACCGAAAGATATTCAAGAGCTCAAGTCTCAACTGGAGGAGTTAGAGGATAAGGTATTTATTTATCTGAGTATGTTGCCTTGGGGTTCACTAGTGTTGTTTGCAAAGAAGGATAAAACGAGTTTATGCTTATATGTTGATTACCGAAAGTTGAACGAGATGACTGTGAAGAACCATTATCCTCTCCCCCATATCGATGATCTATTTGGCCAGTTGAGAGGAGCATGTGTGTTCTCAAATATTGACTTGAGATTAGGGTATCATAAACTGAGAGTTAAGACTTCTGATATACCAATGGATGAATTTAGAAGCAGGTATGGACTATATGATTTCATCATAATATTTCTTGGGTTGATGAACACGCAAGTAATGTTTATGAACATAATGAACAAAATCATTAATCTATACCTAGATCAGTTCTTGGTAGTGTTTGTGGAAGACAACTTGGTGCTCTCTAAGGCACGTTATTATTATGACCAACATCTTGATGTCATTCTAACTACACTAAGATAGCATGGTCTATACATCAAGATATCTATGTAAATTTTTTTGGATCGATTAGGTACACTCTTTGGGTAGAATCATCTCGGAGGAATGTGTGTTGGTAAATCTATAGAAGGTTAAGATAGTGGTTTCTTGAGAGCATCCCAAGAGCATGTTTGATATCCATAGATTTCTAGGATTTTCTGAATATTATTATAGGTTCATTCAGGACATTTACTGATTGGAAACATTGCTGATGGGCTTGAAAAAAAGGGATAATGTTTAATTGGTCATAAGATTGTGATAATTCTTTCTAGGAGACGAAGAAGATTTTGGAAACTGTACCAATATTGATCCAACCTGAGCAAGGTGAGAAGTACATAGTGTATTGTGACACTTCTGGGATTGTAATTGGAGTTGTGTTGATGCAAGGAGATCAATTTGTGGTTTATGGGTCTTTGAAGTTGAGTCCCCATGAACCGAACAACCCTATATATGAACTCATGTTGGATATAATGGTTTATGTTTGAAAGTGTTGGGGACATTATCTATTAGGAAATTTTTTTATTGTGTATATTGATCACAAGAGATTTAAGTACATATTTTCATAGTGAGACTTGAATCTTTGATAACAAAGATGGGTTGAGTATATGAAACCATTAAATTTTGAGCCAGAATATACAAATGGAAAGGGGGACATTGATGATGATGCATTGAGAAGGAAGACTCAAACATAGGTGGTTCAAGAGTCTAGTGGTGAGTGGAAGATGATGAATTTACTGGATGAGATACACATTGTGGTTTAGGAGAGTTAGGATTAGATGACTCTCGTAATAGTTTCATTGGAGTATATATTTATGAGATAGATCTAAGATCGAATGTATGTGGATTTATAATGTTTTACCTTGAGGGAAAACCTTGAAGGTGGGGAGTCACCTTCTGATTGGAGCATAGTAGAGGATGAGGTCATATATGTCAGGAATCAAGATGTCATACCTAAAAGAATGTGAGACAAGCTGATGTGTGAGTTTCATGCCTCGAAGTGGGGGGTACATCCAGGTCTGACCAAAATGCACCGTGAACTACAAAGATAGTTTTGATGGTTGGAAATTAAAAAGAAAATAGTAAGGTTTGTGACACGATGCTACACCTATCAGTAGGTGAAGACTGAGCATTAATGACCTATCGGTTTACTACAGTCGTTGGCCATTATAGAATGGAAGTGGAAAAAAGTGACCATGGACTTTGTGATGGATCTCCCGAGGTTGCCTTAGAAGAATAATTCTATTTGGATTGTTGTGGATAGAATTAAAAAGGTAGTGAATTTTTTGAATATATGGGAGACTTTCTTAGTAGAGCAGTTGGTATATTATTATGTTTAGGTGATAGTTTGTCTACACGAGGTGCCACATAATATTGTTTCTGACTAAAACTTGTCTTTTACATCACGATTATTTTTTGGATTGTAGAAGGTTCTAGGTATGTAGGTTTTAATGAGTATGAATATCCACCCACTGACAGATGGGTGGTTAGAGCATCCTATACAAGTGCTTGAGGATATGTTGTGAGCTTGTGTTCTAATCTTCAGTGGGTCTTGGCAGAATCACCTAGCATTAGTGGAGTTCACCCATACCAATAGTTATTGGGAAATTATATATATGGAACCATATGAGGCTCTTTATAGTAGGCCATGAATACCACCTCTAGTCTGGATGGAGTTAAGTGAGTATAATTTTTTGGGACCGAGTCTTGTGTAGGACACATTAGAGCATGTAAAGTTGATTTAAAAATATATTGATATGACCCAAAGTAGATAGAAGTCATACGCTGATAGAAATAAATGAAACCTAGATTTTACAAAGGCTGATCATGTATTCATTTGGGTGTTTCCTGGATTCAATCACTACAGAATACGTGTGTTGAATCACAATGAGAAAGTGTTGCGTGGAAAGACCATGCCTATAGTCTGTGTATTGTGAAAACATGGGAATGTGTGGGGGGAGACATGGGAAAGGAAATATGATATGAGGGATCCTTGTCCTAATCTTTATTACTCAGAATCTTTGAGATTCTTGGGAGTGTAGCTCAAGGATAAGATGTTATAAGATGGTGAGATTGTAAGATCCCGACCTTTCCTGAAGATGACTTGGTCTTAATTTCATGTATTTATTTTTTCTTTGTTTCAGTGTACGTAGGTTGGGTTTTACCTTGGGGTTTGTTTGGGTGAAAAACTGAGAAAATTTGAAGGGGGAAGGGTAGTTCATAGTTGGCTCACAGTTTTCCCTAAACATGTGCCCCTGCCTAGCAAACCATGCAACCTTGGATAGAGAGGAATTACATGGTTGACACATGGTTTGTCAATCTGTACACCATATTATAAGAAACTATTAACACCCATAATAGAGGTTCACATTTAGGTACACATTTATGAGAAACCGGGCTCCCTTTCCCAGCTAACCAAACATGAATTTTTATATCACCAAAAAATTTGATTTTTAATCACCAAAACCCCCTATTTAACTCTTACTTGATCCCCATTTAACCCTGGATAATATTTCATGATTTTGGAGAATCCTATATGGATTCAAAGACTTAACAACATTTTAATTTTTTATTTTAAGCCTGGATGGATGATCTTTACCCCTCCCTGTAAGAGGATCTTACCTCGCTTGGTTTCTTATTCCTTATCCTTCATTATCCTATTCTATAAATGTGGTTTTCTTCCTATTTTGATAGGATATAGACATGTTTTTTTGGATTTGGATCTAGTATTTTAGATCTATATCAATATATAAGAGATCTTGATTGATTTGATCTTCATTTAGGGTTTTAAATTTGAATCTCATTCTATATAATTATGCTGCTCAAATTATGAGGATTTTCGTTGGGTGATTGATCATCAATGAATTGAGGTAGGTTGTCTATAATTCAAATCTCAAAGTATTTATTTAAATTACATGTATGTAATTTTATAATTTATATTAGATGTTTAGAAATTACATTCTTAATTGAATTAATTAATTTGTTGAATTAATTAATTGAGGAGATCAGAAATTGGGGATTAGGGGAATTATAAATTGAGATAAACAATTGTAGAATTAATTATGAGATATTATGATTTTTGGATTGAGATATTTAATTGTGTAAATAATTATCATCTATTGATATTGTGATTGAGATAATTAATTATGGAATTAATTATGTGATTTTTAGTTTGTGTATATTGATTAATTAATTGAATAATTAATTAATGGGATTTACGTACTCAATTAATTAGAAAATTAATTAACGGGATTTATGTGATAAAAAATTATTGAATTAGTAATAAAATTGGTTTGGTTGATTAATTATTGAATTTAGCAATATAATTTAAGTGATTAATTAATTTTAGAATTAATTAACGTATTTTATGTGACTAATTATTTTTTGAATTAATTAATGTTATTTATGTGATTAGTTAAATTTTGAATTAACTAATGGAATTGTTATGTTTAAATAATTGTGGAATTAGTAATGGAATCGATCTTGATAATTAATTGTTTAATTAATTATGTGATAAGAATAATAATATGGTCATTTATTTGTGAATTAAATAACGGGAACATGGTCATTATAATGTGTAAGGTATGAATGGTAACATGGCCATTTATTTGTGAAATAGATAACGCGAACAAGATTATTCTAATGTGTAAGGTATGAATGGTAACATGGTCATTTAGTTGTGAATTAAAGAATAGAAACATGGACATTCTATTGTGTAATGTATGGATTGTAACATGTGAATTAAAATATGAATTAAATAATGATATCAATGGAATAATGAGATATGATATTCCTCCAACATACTTTAGGATCCAACATATTTCAGAGTATGTATTGAATTTTAACAATGGAATTATAAGATATGATATCCCTCAGACATACTTTGACCTCTGACATGAGTTGAAGTGGGGACTGATGTATGAGTGTCTACAGGAACCCAACGGATTATATAGTTAAATAAAGATTAATTGATAACGTGATTACTGATTACGTATGCATTGTAATTATTTCTTTATACAAATGCATACACAATCTATTGATTAGATATTGTTTTATTTTTCATTAGTGGTGGAATACTATAATGCCATATATTTTCCATGCACTATTTTTTTTGGATAATATGTTGATTATTTGTGAGACCAGGAACTGAGACGCTGTGAGATTCTAAGGCCACTTTTCCTAAAATAAATGTTTGAAATATATTAAAAAGTATTCCTGCACAGTTTTCATGAAAAAGTGTAATAACTTCTAAACGGGTACCCTGGTCAGAAATATTATGGTATCGTTGAGTTCAGAATGTGATGTTTACCCTAGGAATTACTTAACATTAGTCGGTGTGGGTCATTTGTAGAAAAGTCATCACATGCGTGGAAATGAAAAAAATAATTTAATAAATAATTTTATTTCATTTTTATTGATGCAGTGGTTGATGGAATTTAAATAGACTATTATGGATAAATACTAGGGTTAGCTGTACAACCCTAGAACCGTTGGAGAGCCATTGAAGATAGCTTCAGTGAATCCTCTCAGACGAATGGCGATAGGATCTTCGATCAATGATCAATGCAAAAAAGATTCAAAGGATCTCACCATAAAACAGGACACAACCCCATTCTTCATTAGTGATCGATTTGAATCAAGGAAGGGCATGTATTTTTATTTTATTCGTCCCCATTCTTGATTTATACAATGAACATGAATCAATAAATGAAAATATTGATCTGTGGTTTGATCCTTATCCGAGATGAGTTTATTTTATGATGTTTTGATGGGAGAATATATTTTTAATTTTATTATTCAGATTTTCATTCGAATAATGATGGATCAAGATAAACATGAACATAGATCAGGGTTTGTTACTCTAATATGTTCTTGTTATTTTCTCTCCACCCCCATTCATCGTTCGTCACGATCATTCTCGATCAATCGATCAGTGCTCACATATTTCTTGGTGCAATGATCTGATATTGCAGATCTAAGATTGGAATAGCCTAAAAGAGGTGTGATGATGGAGATAACACAATTTAGAAGACATAGTATACCCAATTTACAATTCGTCAACAGACAATAAATAATGAAAATTTGATTCATTTTTTGAGTAGATTTCAAGGCGTAATACATTATTCATAAAAAAAGGAATGGAAGAGTTGGGATCTTTAATCTTATGGAGAAATTATCACCAGATCGGAATTTGGAGGCATTGGATCAAATGCAGGAGTAGATATGGGATTCTGAAAAATCCTGAACAACACAATGTTTAATTTGGATATATACATTGTGTGGGGCCACATGAGGTGTGATTAGGGTTTCCATATGAAGTTAAATATCACATATAATGTGAACCCTTTCACATATCATGTGGTATCACCTAGGTCACTCGGCATGTACTCAGGAATCACACAGGCTTTTTACATGGGAAGATGTTCACAGGCTTAGCTGTGTACTGGTCATTGGGAATACATGCATAGGATGGTGACATGTACTAGCACATGGTTAGAGTAAATGGGATACGTACATGGTGTGTACTACTACATGGACACAGTTTGATGAGATGATCCATTTACACGAGCATGACCCGAGTTCAAGGGACATGGAGTGTGACCCCTACTACACACTATGTACTCTTTTATACATGTCTTGGAGACCTTGTACTCTATATCTTGGAAAATTTTTGTTAGGGTTTGTTACCTTTATCTTTTCCATGAGGGTTAGTATGAAATCATTTTTTACTCCCGGGACAATGATCCCTTCAGCAGTAATTCCTAGATAGAGTTGTTGGAATCCCTCTGAGAGGCCCAGAGTGAGATCCACTATTAATATTCATGTCCTAGGTGGAGTTCTTGTTATTTAAATGACAGACACTACATGGGATTCAATCCTCTACTTAGCAGGTTAATCTAGATTGATTTTTTGGTATCACCCCATGGCTTTCCAGTGATCCTCATCTATGTATTGTATTCTATTCCAACTATTAGCATTCTCTTTCTCACGAAGAGACCCGATAAGAAGTACCTATTAGAAGGACATCGTCAATTCTATCATATTCAGGAGTGTGTTCTCTTGGGTAAGTGCTTTGTGGAATATTCTATATGGAATCATAGAATAGTATAATATGAGTGTGACTTACCAATAGAATGTGTGTCTTTGTTGAGCATATCTGGATATTCTCGTTATATGTGTTGTAGAAATATACCTATGTAGAGATGAATGTATTTCCTTTGTTTTATGTGAGGCACACCTATCATAGGGCATGTAAAAAGCATTTTAATTTTCCTTGTGTAGTATAATGGATGACAAGGTTCTTCTCACTTGAGGAACTTTCTCATATGTTCAATAACTTAATTTAATTCAGCTAAACTAATTGTTTTTAATTGTTTTTTTTAATTTAGGTAGGTTATGAAATTTAAATTAATGAAAATATTAAACTAACATGCAATGAACAAATTTAGTTAGTGAATAAAGAACTTGGAATTTATGGGTTGGTTTGTGGGTTCCATCATTCTCCTTGTTGGTGTCTAAATAATGTTTGATAATTCAATTTTGAGATCGCAATCCTAAATTACTATTCTTTTATTAATTGGTGTGAAATCTTGATTGTATTTAGAAATCATAAATTCCCCTCATACTTTAATCAAGGTTGATGGAACAACTCAATCGTGAGTGTGACAACATCCAAGACCCGGCTCTATCGTATTCCATTTCTACCACTAAATGGCTCAAATCCATCGTATTAAGAGATTGTATTCAGTATAAGAGAGGGAACAAATTTAATGAAATAATAGAAATTATTTTGAGTTTAGTTTCCTTGTGGGATATAACCACACTCGTGCACGTCACACTTTCTCATCAAAAACATAATAAAACTTAATAATTTTACTATAGAATAAATGAAATTGACACATACCTCCCCCGACCCGAGGATTGAGTAAGTATATCATTTATTTGTGTAAGAGGTAATGGTGGATATTATTAGAAAAAGAAAACAAGAAAATAAGGATAAAATATGGAGAATAAATCGGGGTGGTTGGGTGGAAGAAAACACAAAAATTAAAACCATGAATGAATTTATTAAAAATCTAGAGTACAATTGAAATCTAAAAAAATAATGAAAATAAACTAATTATTTTTATGATAAGAAAAATATTTGTGAATTTCCTCCCTCGGTGGAGATCTCCCCTTGGTTCCTTAGAATAAATGTCATGGAAAATGGGATGAGATGAGAGGTGGGAGCTCCCCTCTTTTTATAGGAAGAAATTGTCCTCCTCAAGTTTGCAATTTTTTTGAAATATAATTGTAATATTAACACATTATATCCTTCATAAAGGTTGTTAATAAATGACTTTTTCATTCAACCTAAAAATTTCATATTTATTGTACTCTTCTAGAAGGATTTTTGTATTTTTTATTGACAATGTATTTTTTTCTAAATGAATTTTCCATGAAGCTGCCTTCAATGTATAACATCTATTTTCCATCATAATGGGAGAAAAACTCCATGAATTTATTTAGGTAGTGAATATATGTGTCCTACTTTATATACATTTCAAATCAAAACCATTGTAGGTGTCTAGCCAGATTTATACATCTGTTACGAAGGTGGGGTCCACGCTGTTAGCCCGGACAATTTCCAAACATCAATGATTTTTTGGGCCATTAGATATTCGAATAAGCATCTAGTCTAGAAGAAAAAGTTAATGGAATTAAAATAAGTATTCTAAAAAAATAATACTTCAATATCGAATTATATTTTTGTATAAATGATCAAAATACCCTTGATGTAAAAATCTGTCAACAATCCAGAATTTAAGACCATTTCACATTTTATCTCAAAACACACCATAAATCCAAAATTGATCCATATAATATCAAATTAATAAATTAGGAGGGTTAAAACATTTTATATTAATATAAAAAATGTTGAAAATATAAGTTTTATCAGTATATATTTGGTTTTGGGGTGTCCTACTATGTATTGTTATACTCACCCATACATGGGGCTTTCCTTCATGTGTTATTTCTTGTGTAGATGATTGAAATTTTGATAGAGTCTTAGGAGGACTAGAACCAGATGGTTCTTAGTGAGACCAAAAAAGCTGAGGTGTGTTCCTACAGATTTCTGAAAGCAGTCCCAATACATACTTTTTGGTGGTACTTTTGTTTTTAAACTCTTTTTGGTGGGATTGTATTTGGCCATAATTACTTTATACTACTTCCTTTTTATACTCTGGTATTGAAATTTAGATGTATGAATGCATTGGTTTTGAGTTTTTTTTATATTTCATCATTTTATAGGCTTGGAGATGTGTGTTTCTGTACAGGTACATAAGCTAAGGCCTCTCATGTCAGTAATACACCTTATCAGTGTTAGTGACTAACCTATAACCTATTTGAGGTTGGATTCAGGAGACGCGGCATGGGCCCCTCTGGGAGGGGGAATGACACCTAATGAGTTGTAGTCACACCCTACTTGGGCTGCTTGATCGGTACCAAAATAGAGTTTGTGATTTCTAGAGAGGTTAAGGGAAAATACCTTGTGTAAGATCATTGATAAGGGATGAAGCATGGATGAGGGAACCAGACACTATTTGAGACCTGCATGGGGGATTCGTTAATGTCTTTATTTTGGGTTTCATTTTAGACACTTGAAATGTACATTGGCATGACATATTTTCTTTCCTTATTTTTTGATATTTTATTTTCATTTCTAGTCATCTCGTGATACTGGATCTTTTATGTTATGATTACATGTTATTAAAATATTGTTTATTAATTTTTAATGGTGTATTTACTCTGATAAAATAGGTTAAACTCCCCCCTTGATCAATACATCAAACCCTCACTACTAATCAACAGCCTCTAACATATGGGGAGGCATGCCTGAGGTCATGTGACTGACCGATTGGAGGCATTGGTGTGTGGAACCTGGTCTGAGATGTTACAGTTTTGAACATTAGAGGTTTTGGAGATGTCTTTTAATAAAGATGAATCATACTCAACTGAAAACAATTCTTCAAAATATTAAAGTTAAAAAAAATTATAACCTTCATTTCATATTTTTTTAAAATAAAACATTCCTTAGATAGTGAACAAGGTGGTGAAGAATCATATATAGATTATCAACTCAAAACATAACTTATATTATGTATTGAGAAAAACAGAAATCCCAAGTAAGAAATTAGATTAATAAAGAAATATTGTGAAGATGTTTAATAAGTAAGAAATTATGTGATCAAGTCTGTGGAAGAATACATTCAAGAGTTTTTAAGTTACAAAATAATAATCACTAAACATGGAAGGATGGATGAATATCTCAAAAAGAAATTAAAATATATGGAAAAAAGAAGTCAATAGGTTTCAATATAAACTTCTTGATTCTATAAATACCTTGAGAAAGATGAATGAAAACATAAAAAAGCTTTAGAAGTAAAATATAATACTTATTAATTTGTTGAGTAATCTAAAATGATGAATTAGGTGAATTCCTCACACACCAAAAATAATTTTTCATCTTATTTTTCTAACATTTCAAGTGATAATAAAATTAATAAGAAAGTTTGTGTGGAGAAAGAATGTGACAAAACTGTCACACATAAAAAAAATTTAAAACTCACTTAGAAGGAAATATGGTATACACCTAGAATATGTTAGGGTAGGAAGGATTTATCAACCTCAAATTTTTTTTACAGAGAAAGTTCATACATTAATAAAAAATTAAGATTTGATGGATTCTGTTGGTTCTATAGAATATATGGGAACATGAATAACATTCCTAACACATATGAAGATAGAAAAGAAAATTCACAAGAAGTTATAAACATTCCAAAAAAATAAATTTAAATGTCTAGAAGAAGTTTATGTAAGATGTGATTTGGAATTTCATCATGTTTAATGATGTATTAAAATCCTTCTAGAACATGTTTCTTATGAGAGATAAAGAAATGGAAGCTAGGATAAAGAAATTTTATAAAATATTTTTATGTTGAGACTGCATTGAAAAAAAGTAAATAAGAACAAACCATGGATACTTGATAGTGGTTGTTCTTCATTCATGATATGTGTTTTAAAAATCTTGAAATATGTTGAAAATCATGAAGGAGGTTCTATTACCTTTGGGGATTATTGTTCTTTAAAAATCATAGGAATTAGAATGACTGATATTAAATAAGAAAAGTTAAATTATTAGGAATTTTTATGTATTGATGTGCTAAAACATAATTTTCTTAGTGTAAGTCAACTTTTGATGATGGAATAGAAGTAATTTTCCGTAAATATTCATGTGTTATCAGAAGTGTGAAACATTGAAAAGTTATAACAAAAGGAGAAAGAACCAGTGGAAATCTTTTTCAAGTTAGATAATTTAAAAACTCTTGTTATATAAGTTCCAATGATGAAAATAAGTTGTGGTGCCAAATAATAGTCCAACTTGGGAAGAAATCAATGAAAAAAAATTAATGTTTATCATGTACATAATTTTCCAATATTGAAATGAAGAGAGGAAGATTTTTGTGTTACTTGTTATGAAATTTTCTATGATAAAAAAAAATTATTGAAGTACATAAATGTTTTTGGAATACCATGTTTACTTAAAATAATAAATTTGGATTGGGGATAGTTTGATGAGAAATATAAGGAAGGAAATTTTATTATTCACCCAATGGATGAAGTTAAAAATGTTGAAAAAATGTTTATAAAAGTTAGTGGAATCATATTATGTGGAAGTTATTGAGAATCAAACTTATTTACCAAAATTTTATGGGGATTTTGAGGAATAAAATATGAAATTTTCCAATGAAAATGAATGTGATAAAAGTAATGTTCATGAAGACTCAGATGAATCTTATGATGAGGAATGTGAAGAAGGAAGAGGAACTCTGAAATTTCCTACTTTAAAAAAAATTAGACTAAAAATATTCTTGGGAATTAGAAGCCACTAGTTTAGGCTAGAAGAAAGCTGATATTAGAAAATAAACCTTCACTCATCTCAAAATTTGTACCAAAATCTATCTCATAAGCTATTCAACACAAAGAATATTTGAATTCTATGAATGAAGAGTTGGATCAAATTGAGAAAAATGAAACATAGGAACTTGTTTTATGTCTAAAATATAAAAAATTTATCATAAAGAATGGGTTTATAGAAACATTTTGAAGGAATATGGAGAAGTTTAAAAAAATCTAGGATTTTTTATAAAGGCTGTGCATAGTAGGAAGGTGGAGATTTTGATGAAACAGTTTCCCCTATATAATGGTTAGAAACTATTATAATGTTTTGAGTAGTTCTGTCTCATCAAAATCTCAAAGTGTATCAGATAGATATAAATTTGGATAAATTGAAGAAGAAGATTACAATGATTAACCTTTTGGGTTTCTACTTGATAAGGATGAAAACAAGGTTTTTAGATTGAAGAATGAATTATATGGGCTAAAACAAGATACACATTCATGGTATTCTAGGATTGAAAATTGTTTGAGAATGATGATTTTTTCAAAAGGAAAAGTTGAAAGAAACTTATATATGAATTTTGTTGCCTTTGGAACTCTAATTGTATTTGTTCATGTGGAAAATATAATTTTTTTTCCGGGGATGAAGAAAATTTTTGTAAAATTTATTTTTAGGTAATGCAAAAGAATTTTGAATTATCAATGTTGTGAGAATTAAATTTCTTCTTTGTCTTAAAAGTTCAATATAAAGAAAAATAAATTTCCTATCTTTAGAAAAGTATGTAAGGTAATTATTACAAAAATTTGGAATTGTAGAATATAAAGTATCTTCTACTCCTATATTAGTGAAGATGAGGATGAGTAAAGAAGAGTCTAGAAAATTTGTGAATTAGAAAGACTTTTGGAAGATGATAGGAAGTATACGTTACCTTATAACCTCAAGACTGATATTCTTTATGCTATAAATTTGTGTGCTAGGTCTCAAAGTAATCTGAAATAGTCAAATATGTTGGCAGTAAAGATAATTCTGAGATATGTCAAAGGAACAAATTCACAAGGATTATTATAAAAAATAAATTATGAGATGATGTTTCATGGTTATACTAATATTTATTGGGCTGGAGATTGTATTTATAGAAATTCAAACTTAGGAGAAACATTTTTCTTGGGTGAATGTTGTGCAAATTTTCATAGTACGAAACAGAGTTTAGTAACCTTGAGAAAAATGTAATTAGAATATGTTGTGAAAATTCAATCATGTACTCAGATATTGTGGATAAAAGTACAATTGGAAGAATTGAATATAAAGGTTTCTAAACTATTGAAGACACATTATGATAATCATAATTCAATTGATCTTTCTGAAAATCATGCCTAACATCCAAGATCAAAACACACAAATATAATGTTTCAATTTATAATTGAGAAATTTGATGCTAGAGATGTTTTTTTGGAATATATCTCAATGAATTATCCAATTATTGATATCATCACAAAGTCAATTCCAAAATTATGGTTTTATGAGTTGAGGTTGAAAATTCATATTCGTCCTCCTATAATGACTTCCTAAAACTCATAAGGAAGTCCCCTACCATGATTTGGATTATATTAACAAAGGAGGACAAAAAGTAACAACTTTGTACTGTGTAAGAATATTTTAATTATCTTTATTTTATGAATATAAAGTTTTTTATTAGATAATGGGGGAGAGGAAAATAAAATTTATATAAAAATAAATGTGAGAAAATATAAAAGTTAGGGGGATTTTATCTTATCATGGCCACACAATTTGTTTCTCACCAGGAGATGGATTTTTTTCAAAAAAAACCCTTCTCTATTAGTGTGGTGTCGAAAAACTATTTAAATAAACGATGTGTTTTGGTAAAATTCAAAAAACATGAGTTTTTTACAAAAGATGAATTGTGAAAATTTTCATAGAGTTGAAAAAGTTATTAATGAGTGTTGATAAAAAATACAAATGAGGAGATTGAAGATCCTTTGTGATGTTTTGTGATAATAAATTTCTGTATTTTTTTATAACTAATCTTTTATAAAAGAATGTTTTTTAGAAACAAGTGAATGTTTCTGAATTTTTTAACCCAAACATAAAGGGGGAGAAAAGTTTTGTTTTTGAGAAAGTTATTTTATAGACACAAAGGATTGAACTAATTAACACTAGATAAAATGTATTGAACAGATCACCACCGGTCATAGAATTCATCAAAATGTTAGAGGTTTTTATCAGACACACCATCAATCTCAGATTCATTGACATGAAGTTCAAGTTTCATTTGACACAATGTTGGTTAGAAATTTAGAATGTTTCTGAAGAGGTTGAATGAAGAAAGTTATGTCAGGAGTTAGAAATTTCATAAGCATTCTAACCTTTAGTCAAATATTTATTTTCTAGTTTTTAATTCTCAAATATCATCTGTTTTCTATAACACTTGTGATGTGATCCTTAAGAAGAAAAGGGAGATAATAGGTGAAACCATTCATATTGAGTTTTGGTTGGTAATAAAGAAGGTGTTGAATGTAAGGGAAGTCATAATAAATTTATATATAAGTCATATAGTACTTTGATAATATTGATCTTCTCATAAATCTGGAAAACTATAATGATAAAAGATTTTTAAGAAATAGAGGAGTCATAAAGATTGTATTGATTCTACGTATCAAGAAAAAAGTTTTCATCAGATCCAGACGTACTGAGCATTAAAGTTTTCAGAAGTCTGAATGAGTTATAGTTGATGAGGTTTGAAGTGTTTCAAAGTGGTAGATTGGAGTTTCCATCATAAATAAAATTACATCATAGTGATAATTCCATCATTATGAGGATTCCATTGGATTGAAGATAAGTAATATATATGAGGTAGAATTTAAAGAGGAAAGTTAATTAAGCTAACTCTGAGGAAGAAATTCAATGAAACTAACTCTGAGAAAGAAATTCAATCAAGGCCGACTCTGAGAAGGAAATTCAATCACATTGAATCTGAGAAAGAAAGTTAATTAGACTAACTCTAATGAGGAAATTAAATTTAGAATGAGATGAAGATGATTCTTCATAATGAGATGAGGAGGTTCCATCATAATGAGTTGAGTAATTTCTATTATACTAAATAAATGCTAGGAAGTCTGAGAAGAATTATTATAAAGAAGACTTTAGAATATTTCATAATATTTGTGAATAGTTTAAGTTGTAAAACATGAAATTTAAATATGTAACTATATTGGATTTTTTTTAATTTGAGTAAGTGGGAAAAGTTTTTTAGTTTCATAAATTTGACTTTTTGGGATGCCTGTAAATAGAATAAATGTGTATTCATACTTTTCATATTTTTTATGTGAGTGTAAAAAGAAGAGCACTACAGAATTCATGTCAAATTTATCTTTCCATATAGAAATCTCATTAGAAGTTTAGACATCTAAAATTTTTGTTTGTTGGACTGAGTATGATCAGACTGAGCATTTGAGAAGAGTTTGAGTAATGCATATTGAGAATGGATTCATTAAACCGAGTCCATCATACTGAATTCATCGGATTGAGTCCATCGGACCCAGCCCTATCGGATGGAGAGAATCATACCCAACCACATCATAATGAGGATTTTGAGATGAGAATTTATGGTGTGGTTTGAACAAATTATTTTTCTTTTGTTTTATCTCATTTTTTTGTAAGAATGATTTATAAACCAATAGGAATCAGTAAAATCATTAAAATTAGTATATATAATGTGTCTAATGGGAGTTGGAAAAAGTTTTACTCACTTATTCATTTTAGTGAATTTCTACAGACCAATAAGAGTGTCTATGAAAATGATATGGGTTCTCACACTGAGGTCAAACCTTGTTAATATCATGTTCTTTACCTTTTTTACAAATTTTTCATACATTAGTATTTACTATAAGATGATAAGGATATAAACATTAACAAGTTTTAGGGGTTAATATTTTCAAAATTATTGAAACTTATAAAAGTGAACAAATAATTCAACCCCACTTCTGGGTTATTATTCGATCCTTTGAAACATCATATACTGTTTATCACTTTATTTGAAACTTTTTTTAATATTTTTGCTACATTTTTGTAATTAAAAGCCCTAATAGAATAGTGGAATACTCTCATGACTCATCATTGATCTCACCATGTCCAACAAGATGTGGTTCCTCCTTTCACTTACATCATTCCACTAATGTGTATAAGGAGGAGTGAGTTAATATAGGATCCCAAACTCCTATAAGTAATCAATGAATTATTGATTGAGATATTCTCCACCAAGTTCTAAGAGGATTTTCTTAATCATATTACAAATTTGGTCCCATATTCATTCTTTTATTTCTTTAATTTATCAAAAGAACCTGACTTATGCCTCATTAAGTAGACATATTCATTTCTACTATAATCATCTGTTAAATTTATGAAGTATGAGAACCCACCCCCTGCCTCAATAGGAAATGGTCCACACACATAGGTATGAACTAATTCAAGAATCTCTTTAGACCTTTCACCTTTTCTACTAAATGGTGCTTTATTCATTTTACTATATAAATAAGTGTGACACATACCAATTGGTTTTAGTTCAAAAGAATCTAAATATCCATTTTGGTATAACATAGTCAAGCATTTTTCATTTACATGACCAAGCCAATGATTCCATAATTGGGTGTGGCACGAATTATGTGAAGTAGTTTCATTATCAATTTCCATTACTTGGTTTGTGTAATATGATAAAAAAATTGTTATTTAAATTCACCTTACCATAACAAATGTTATTTTAATAAAATAAGCAACATTCGTTTACAAATATTAAAATAAATACATCTTTATCATGTTTATACATATAAATAATGTTTTTTTAATGGATGAAACATAATAATAGCATTTCAAAACCAAGATCAGTATAAGATCCCATATTTGTATAGGTATGTCCCACTCTGAGGTTTTCATTGAACATATTTTTTTTGAGTTTTCCTTTGTAATTAAGCCTTAGTGACAAAGTCTTATTTGATGACAGGGATCCTTTTTTAGAGAAAATAAAATTAATTTTAGGAATGTATGTCTATTTAAATTAATGGATTCCATGTATAAATCTGTTAAATGGGATTAATAGGGTTTTCTATGAGTTTATAAGGATCATAGGTGGTTTGGTCACTTTTATATAAGCTATAATAAAAAGTATTAAATGAAAAATTATATGTTGTGTACATGTTGCATTACATGTAACTATTTCTATATGAATTTAATGAACTAGTTTATGATGTGATGTGGTTACATGTCGTGAAGATTATTCACATCGTGTAAATGTTGATCAAAATAAATATTTACCCAGGGAAAAAGGTTTTTCCAGCATAACTTAAAATTGAAGAAATACATGACATGAAAGGATTACACATCATGTATTATTCATACCCAGTAGTTTTAAGTGTGTCGTGTACTTATGACTCTCATTATTTTTTATTATAGCATCTTCTATCTCGCTCCTAGTGTAAACTCTTGGAAATTTTGAATTATCTTCCCCCCTTCCAGATGTCCCATTTTCACATTCGATCCTTGGTGAGTTTATTCACTTGGGTTTTATTCTTCTCACCCATCATTACTTTTTAATGTAGTGTACATTTTTTGAACAGGGGTTTTTTTTGGGAGTTGATATTGTTTTGGGTTTATCAAGGTTATTTTTGGGATCTTTTATGACTTCTTCTTTAAAGGATTTTTTCATTAGAAGCAATGTGTTAATCACATGTTAAAGGTATAAAGACTAAACCTAACCCTATGATATATTTAATTATAAATTATATGAAATATTTTTATTATGACCATGTAATGTGCACAATAATTAATCAGTTTATTTATATTAAATAATGTATTAGATTCCTTTAGATTCAATGGTTGATGCAACCTGGATTATGGATACCATTTGGGTGAGAAATAATTTGAGTAAAAAGAACTTGGCTACTGGTTTAAAGCATGGTGAGTATGACATGATACCTTAGGCGATTGCTTGATATAGAATCCCTAGGTAATCTATTATTGATTATTGATATGACTCTTGATCATTTGAGAGATAAATGAATGTTTTTTTGAAAAAAATGGTAGTTTTCATAATTAACCATTGAGATTTATGATGTGATATTATGATATCCATACTATTATGACTTGTTGAGTTGGTAATGAAATGATTATATATAGGGATATACTAGTAGTGTTTAAAGATTTATATAGCAGGCTTGGCATAGTGATACATGATAAAATTCTTATATATAGGGATCTTCTTAGAGGATGAAATGCTTATATAGTAGGAAATTCCCAGTGATACTTGCTGAAATGCTTATATACCAGGCTACACCTAGGGAAACATGCTGAAATGCATTTATATAGGGTGATGATCGGAGGATGAAATTATTATACAAAGTGAGCTACCTGACTGTTTTATTTTTCCATGGTATATAGATATAGATGGAATGGATGTGCTACATGCTCAGAGACATTTCATCATGGTTTTGAGATAGGTTAATTGATATATTATATTAATTAGTTAATTAATACACCTATTTATCACTTTATTGCATATAATTATTATCAGAGTGGTTGTGTTTAAGGATGTTGGTGTCGACCTACTGATTTTTATTCACACCCTATTTGGGAACCATTTGGTACTCGAGCAGATTACATGGATGTTGGTTTGGACAATGGAAATCGACATTATTGTGGATTCTTTTGTTTCTTTCTGGATGGGATGGATTTTGGAGATGGGTCTGACATGGGGATCGGGACCAGAGCCTTTTGGAATTATTTAATTTGAGTAAATTATTTTGTTTGTATTGGTTTTAGTTTTACTTTTAGATACATCTTAGATTGTCATTACATTATTCATCATTATAGGTTCCTCCTTTTATTTTCCTAGCTATTTGATATACTATTTACACTATTTCTATATTACTCTAATTTTTATTACTAAGGTTTAGTTCCAATATGTTTTACCAGGGGGTATAGTATCCCCACTATAAATATCACAACCTTGTTACTAGTCAATAGCCTCTAGCATATGGGGATACATTCTTGACGTCTAATAACCAAATCATTTTGACCATGTGATAGAGTACCAGATCAGGGGACATTACAAAGTGGTATTAGAGGATTAGCTTGTTATTTTCATTTGATTTATTTTTTTTTGTAAAAATTACAAAGGAGACTAGGATCTATTGGGACATGGTAATTATTTTATTCATTTGAGTTGCTAACCCATGTATGGGGAAAAATTTAGTTCCAGGGATGGGATTGTTGTTTATGTTGTTCTCTTGTTACAATTGATGTTATTTGACCTTAGTTGATTTACATGTAGTGTGATGTTATTATTTTGTGATGTTATTGTTTATTGATATTTACACTCATGGACCAATATGGTGAGATATGAGTATGAATGCATCATGATATACATATAGGGATATATATATATATTGACATGAATTGTTCATGATATGGAAATGCTTATTGCTTGTGTAATATAATTTCTAATATGAATTGTGAAATAATATATATATTATATTTGATAAATAGAATGAATTAAACTATTATTTTATCATAAAACACTTATAATCCATGGTTAGAGAGACCCAGAGTAATGGTTCTCTATTATCATCGCCTCTTGAGGTTGAATTTATTTTTAGCCAAATATTATAGGATTGTGTTTTTCTTATAGATAAAATGACTCCTCATAATCTTCGAGTTATGTTCTAAGAGAGTGGAAATCATTTAATTCCTAACCGAGATGAACTGGAGCTTCCTGTAGCTCTTCAGGATCAAATCGATGTTCATCATCACAAGTACTTCTTAAGGGTCATGCAATCCATGGAAAATGAGAGTATTTTCATCGTGCCTTTGATGTGTGAGTTGATGAGAGAGATTCAGCTACAACATCCACCTATGTTCACTAGGGAGGGAGGATCCTAGGTAGATGAGTTCTAGATTGAGTCAATCTATACAATCATCATGCATCTTGAGACACCCACAGATAGGAGGGATCATCTTGTTGTGTGTATGCTCAGTGGACCTACCAAACATTGGTGTGATATTCTAGAGCTGGATGGGAAGAGGAGGAGTTATCTTGGAAGGAATTCGAGGTGAATTTATTGATCTACTTCAATCCATAGAAGTTGAGGGATGAGAAGGATAATTAGTTCATACATCTGATATGAGATAGAATATTAGAGATGGACTATGTTGAACATTTCACCGACCTTGAATGATTTGTGCCTTATTTAGCTATTGATGATATCTCTACGGAGAAAAATTTTCAAGATGGTATTCACTATGAGGTTAGGTCATAAGTGAATGTCTTTATTCTGAGTGTCTTTTTAGATTTGATGATTCATAAACTCATCACAACAAAGAATCTGAGAGAATATCCAAGAGGTAGCTAGGCTATTTCCACTAGGTAAACTAGGATCACTTATTTTGGTGGCAAGAAGGGATTCTATGAATGTTTTTCCCTGGAAATGACATGAAAACTATTTAGGGTAGTGAGAATCGATCTTAGGATCATATTCCATTGTATTTAATCATTGTATAAAGTTAAACCACAAGAAACTTTAGTTTTCATACACCGCTTTGGAGTGCCATGTTTGCGGCAAGATTGGCCATCTTCATAAGTTTTTTAGAACTTCTCATAGTATAGTAGCGGTAGGGGAGTAAGATAGGTACTAGAGTCTAGGAAGGACTCAACTACTCCTCATCAGATAGGTATCTATATTTCTATACTACATTTAGGTTGAGGCGGGAGATGTGGTACCCCATTGTAATGACATAGTGTTTATTAGTAAAATTTGAATCCCGAATAAATGTGTGTTGTATTATATTATATATTATATACATTAAAAATATAAAGAACCCAATAAAAAACTATATTAATAAATATTTTTACATTAATTAGCAATTAATCCAATTAAATTTCCCAACATTACAACTGGACAAAAAGTATAAAATAGAAAAGCTAAAATGAGAAAATATGGATTGACCTCATCTACTAGAATTATTGGCCCCACTACCAACACTATATAAAAGAAACAAAATTATAGTAAACCAATAAAAAAATTTAAAATGGAAATATAGAACCTTGAGAAGAATTTATTTTAATATTGAATGAAATAATTGAGTGGTATATATATAAGGTAATGTGACTATTGGAATAGTTATGTGACCGTTGGAATAGTATATTGATCATTGGGAATAGTAACCTGACCATTGGAAGAGTGATTTTACCAAAAAATAATAAATTATGTTATAAATAACATTTATCATAACTAATTTATGTAAATAAAAATATTATAATTCTATAAAATAAATATCATGATCAAAAACCTCAAAGAAAATAACGGATATTTTTAATAAATTGTATGTTAAAGTATTTTGTAAATATAATTATTTTTTTGTTAAAAAATATATTTTACGTATTTTAGATATTTATTTTCATTAAATTAATATCATTTTTGAAATTATCAGGTTAAAATTTTCCTTGGGTGAGTTTTTGGTAATTTTTTTATATACTTCAATTTTTAGGTAGATAGTAAAAATATAGTTTTTCACATAATCGATGAATCCAAAGTTACATCATTCATGATGTAATAATGACATAATTCTTTATAGAAATTTATTTTCGGCCATTATATATTTAATTTCATAAATGAGTCATTAAAATACAATAAAATTGATTTTCAAACCTAAAAATCACTTTCCAAAACCTAAATTCTAAAGTGATTCCTTAAAATGTCAATTTATTTTTTTCTTCACTTTTCTTTTTAATAAATGAATAAATTAGAATAATAAAGAGGGTTTAAAGTCTTAAACACATTATATTATATTTATATATAATTTTTTTGGTCAAAAATGAACTATTACATGTTTTTCCTTTGATATATTATTTTATAAAACATTTTATTTTAAAAATACCCCTCTCTTAAAGTATAAATAATCCCTCTCCCTTCCCTTAGAAACACATTCCTCTCAAACAATCAAAATTAAACTATCATCCCAAATAATCCCTCTATATCCCCTTACAATACTTAGGGACATTTTTTTTGCAATCCAAATCTAATCACCGAAGGTGTTATAACGTCTTATAAGAGAAGCTACATTGAGGAGAGAGTATGTCTCTATTAACATTTCCCTTTTTTCTTATTCTCTTTCTTATTTTTACCAACTAATTAAAAACTATATACTATAAAAATAATAATTAAATAATTTAAAATTATATAATTTATGTTAACATGAAGTAATTTTCATATTTATGACAAAAATAAATGCAATACTTCTCTTTCCCTCTCTTTTAACAACTTCCCGTTAAAGGTTGATTAACCACCTACGGAGACATTTCTAAGACAATTATTATAACCACCTTCTTGGATGGATATTATTAATTAAATATAGTATATAAATAATTAAATAAATTTAATATAATCTACATGATATAATCATTATTTTCTAAAAATGACTCTGAATGAAAATTGAGAAACTAAAGTGAAATAAGAAATTTTTAAGAAAATCATGACATCAAAACACTTCAATTTCATTAATAGAAATTAATAAATATAATAAAATGATTATAATTGATAAATAATTGTATAAATGAATACAATTAACATATTTATTAGTTTTTTAATAAATATAAGTTTATTATTCAAGAGGCGCAAAAGTGAAGAAATAAAGAAGGTATCAAGGTAAGGGGATTCTTGAACCCAACTCTTTTTCAATGGGTTATCCATATTTCATTACATATTTTCAATAAATAGTCCTCTAATGTTCCGTAAATATAATTTCATTATTCATCCCTCTTCTTTTTTGGGATATACATGTTTTTATCTGATTTTATGAAAAATACAATGATTTTCCAAAATAACTCTTCTTTCCAAAACACATCTTTGACTCCTCTTGAGTTATCTATTCTTAACTAAAGAATGATGATTCTTATATAAAATAAGTTTTTCCATTTTTCATTTTGGAACCCTATGTTTATTTATGAAATAATAATTTTTGAAATCCGCATGAAACCCATTCTTTTCAATGTGTTATTTC
The DNA here is from genome assembly GCA_963277665.1 of Viscum album. Classification (NCBI taxonomy): domain Eukaryota; kingdom Viridiplantae; phylum Streptophyta; class Magnoliopsida; order Santalales; family Viscaceae; genus Viscum; species Viscum album. The sequence continues at coordinate 989,544,967 of OY728148.1, read as the reverse complement.
ATGAAATGATTGTTATAGATTCTATATGACATGCATGATTATGTAAATATTATGATGTGATGACTAGACAAAAATTATATAGCCCTCTAATGCATTGGGTAATTTGTTGTATCTCATGAGATAATATTTATTATATGTGAACATGATTCTAGATATGTTTACAGGTATGATGTTATGATTATTCACTTATGTTATGGGTTAACATGATGCTAGCTTTATTCACATCAATATGTGGCATTTGACCACTATGACATGATGTTTCATTTTTATGCATTTCCACATTCAATGAATTTATCGCATTTTTACCTCATGATATTTATAATGATCATAGGCTTATGACATGATGATTATGCTCACCCATATTGTATTGATTCAGGTTCCTTATTTGTCCTCTTATAGGTATTTTATCTTACCCCTTTCATTGATGTATATCCTTAGGTAATTTCATGTACTAAGTATAATGTGAAATTTTAGAAGGATAAGGAAGAAGGATTTAAATGAATTTTTTGTTTTATTATGTACAAGTTATTTATGCGCTTAATTTTTTTAAGACATAATCCTTTGGATCTTAGATTTGTAACTCTATTATGTTGTTTATCATTAAAATGATGTAATAGTGATATATGAAAAATTAAGTTCACTATAGTTGGTATCTAAGAATGGTTTACGAAATTTGGGAATTATGATTTGAAAACAAGAGTAAAACCCATTAGTATAAGTCTATGTATAGTTAAAACATCCTATAAGACTATTTTTAGAAACGTATAGACATATGGATCCCATAAGATATTCCTTTAGTGTTAATTTCATTAAATAATAAATTACTCATGATTTATTGACTTATGTTTTTTTAACATTTTCTATTTTAAAAAATTGTAGGAACCAGGAAAAACTAGTCCTAAAACCACTATGAGTGGAAATGAAACAATTATCCAAATGAGGTCCCCAATTCCATGGGATGTTGAGTTCAAAACTTTATAGATATGATTACCTAGTTGTTTCAGGATATGAATAATAACATGAACTGTGTGGAATGTCCATATTCACCCAAGAAGGATCAATTATCCATTGAGTCCTTAATGAAAAATTGACCATCGATGTTTAGTGGAACTTCAAATCCCCTTGATGTGGAATAATGGGTTAACTCAATGAAGAAGATCTTTTCTATGATCCATTTCTCTAATAAGTTGATGCTGACTCTTGTAATTTATCATTTATATAAAGAAGCTATTAAATAACAGGAATTGATAAAGAACAAAAATCCATAGGATTAAATGGATGAGATGGAGTGGGAAGAATTTAAGAAAATATTTCCTACAAATCATTTCCCTTGAACTCTTCAAAAAAAAATATTGAAAGAGAATTCATATAGCTAAAGAAAAAGGAATGTGAAGTTTTCACAGCTAATGATGAAAACTTCATAAAGTTTTAAACGTATTCATTGGGTTTTTTTCAATAATGATAGAAAAATAGATATGTTCTTTTTTGTTTTAAAAATACACCTTCAAAATGATCTATAAATATAAGAATTTTGGAGTTTTTATGATTTGGTAAAATGTGCTCTTAAAGTAGATATGGATTTCAAATAATGATCCCATGGTTATGGAGATAATAAGAGAAGAATGGGGTTTCAAGATTGTGGGTCAAAAGACAAATGAGGAAATATGATCCAACTTCCCACATTTCAAAAATTTGGGACGAATAATCATGTTAATAGCCTCAAAGGGATGGGGAAATTCTTCAAGTGTGGGAGTGAAGGACACCAAGCAAATGAATATTGGAGATATATGAAGAAGTTGACCAATATGATTGAGGAAAGGAAGGAATGTCCTAATGAACCACCCTTGGTTCAATGCTTCAACTATAGGAACCAAGGGTGTTATGCAAGCAAGTGCACTAAACCACATGTCCTTGAGGGCAACCAGTGCCAACAATCACCAAAGTCCAAGGAGCAAGGGAAAGCTTGTATCATCACTACTAATGAAGTGGAGTGTGAAAATGAATTCATACAAGGTATGATTCATATTCACTAAATAATAGAAAAAGTATTATTTGATTCTGGATCAACTTATTCATTTATATCCTAAATATTTTCTTGAACTATTGAATTGAAGCCGAGATACATTTAAGTGGAGATATCCATAAAAAACATAGTGGTGTAATAATTACAACCCAAGGGTTGGACTCTTCTCCTATAATCATATTTGGGATGATAATTTTAGAAAATATGATTATATTTCCCTTGTTGAAATTTGATTCTATATTGGACATTAATTGGATTTCATTATATATATACGAAATCAACTATTGAAAAAAAAAACCTATTTTTATATTTTGAACCATCCCATGTTCCTCTAAAAATTCAAGGATGATCATGAATCTTATAGGAAAATTTATGAAAAGTGTGGGTGTTGATACCATGTTGAGAAGCATACCTTTCCCAAATGGTTGAGTCAAAGGAATGTATTAACCTGGAGGAAATTTCCATTGTTAGGGAATACATTGATGTATTTATCAAAGAATTACATGGAATCCACTGATTGTGAGGTAGAGTTCTCAATAGATATCATACCCAGAGCAACTCCTTTCTCAAAATTCCCATATAGGATAGCCTTGATTGAAATAGAGGATTTGAAGAAGTATCTAAAAGAGCATATGAAAAAATGGTTCATACGCCCCAGTACATCACCATGGGGAGAAGAAATGCCCTTTGTCAAGAAGAATGATAGATCAAAACCGGTGTATATCAATTACTAATAATTCAACAATATCACTATAAATAAAAATTATCCTCCACCAAGGATTGATGACTTGTTCAGCCAACTAAGAGAAGTGAAATAATTCACAAAGGTGTATCTTTTTTATGTATATCATCAACTAAAGTTGAAGAAGAAAGATATTCAAAAGGCTACTTTACTTACAATGTATGGGAACTATGAGTTCATAGTAATTCCCTTCTGACTTAGTAATTTTCCTACAATATTTATGGATTTAATGAATATATTCTTTAGAGACCACCTCAACAAATTTTTGGTATTGTTTATCGATTATATTATCATTTATTCCATGATTAAGTAGGAACATGAAGAGAATCTAATGATTGTGTTGGTGATATTAAGGAAGGAGAAAAAGTATTCAATGTTCAAAAAGTGTGACTTTAGGATGCAAGAAGTCGCATTATTGGGGAACGTGATCACATGTGATAGAATTTATGTGGACCCTTCAAAGACAAAGGCAATTGAAGAATAACCAAGACCCACTAGTGTCATAGAAATCTACAGTTTTATAGATTCGCTGGTAACTATTTATAATTTCTGAAAAATTTATCATTATTTTTTAGCCAACTAACTTATTTACAAAAAAATGGGGTAAATTATTTATTGATGAAAGATATTAGGAAAGAATTAAGGAGATAGAGAAGAGGCTAACCACTGTTCTTGTACTGAAATTTCCCTGTCAAGATAATTTTTTCACTGAGAGGGGGAGAGAGTGAATCATTGATATATTTTTCTTTTATACTTCCTTAATTATGTAATAAACTTAGAATCCTATTAAATATTTCATTTCCAATTGGAAACAATTAAAACACACATCTATAGGAACACATGAATTTATAAGTAACACTATTCAAGAAGAATAGCTACATCCTTTCTATGATTTCGAAATGATCTAATACTACACAATCTGTTAGAAAATAATCCTTTTGTGTGGAATACAATGAGTAGGATATTATGTTTCACTCATGTAGCTCTATATAAACAATTAAATAGTGAATGTGATCCTTCTATAACAAATTAAGAAATACAAATTTTTGTAACAACACATGATATGGTGATTCTTTATCAACTTTCACAATTGTATTATTTTAAAAAATGTCTTCAATTTCTTACCTAGATGTTGGTAAGAACTTTTCTAAATTTTGTTACAAAACTCAGTATGATTTCACAATCCAAATCTCCCAGTTCGATTATCCCAGTTTTATTTCTCAATATAAAAAATATATGACTTTTTCAGAATACAATTGAGAAAATTCTGAACCACATCTTCTTCAATCCAAAAAGCCCAATATGATTTTCCTAGTCTGATGATTCACCCTAATACGATGACCAGTTGAATACAACAAAACAAAATAAGGAAAACACTTCTTCTCTGTAGATACATTTCTTATCTATTCTGTTGTACCTCTCGAACCCCTCGAGGTTTAATTTTCATGATCACAATCACTCTCTTATTTATCTAATATTGTTTTAAGTGTTTTTGGTTGATAGGCATAAATTCAGGGTGCAAAGGAATTGGGCCAAGAAGGCCAAGAAGGAAAAAAGCCAAAGTGGACTGCTTTCATGTCCACCGGCCAACCGGTGGCTTCACCACCGGCCAGCCGATGGACCATGGGCAGAAGGCTGAGCCACTGACTCAGCACCGGCCAACCGGTGGCCTCAGCACCGGCCAGCCGGTGGCACCCAGCAGAATAGTGTTTTCCACTACCTCAGCACCGCCCAACCGGTGGCCTCCTCACCGGCCAGCCGGTGGTGCCTGAGCCCGAAGTCCTTTCCTTTTTGCAAGCACCGGCCAACCGGTGGCTCTGCACCAGTCATCCGGTGGATCCAGTCAAACTAGCCGTTGGGCTTTGACCAGGCTTGTCCACTTGACTCCCAACGGCTCCGAAGACCTCCAAGGGCCATTTGAGGGTTCCCCCTCTATAAATAAAGGACTAGGATGCCCCAGAACATTGTCGGAACAATAACCATGCCACAAGGAAGCCCACATACACATTTTTGATCATTTGGCGAACCTCCGGCGAATTCCACCAAGGAACCTCCACTTGCTCCAACTCAATTCCAAAACCAAGGAGCACCACCATAGAAGCTTGGGAGTGCCCTTCATCAACTCCATCAATTCTTTGGCGCCCAAGACTTCTCCCATTACAGTTTTTCATTGTTTTATTTATTTTGAGCTTCAATTTGGGTTTGTGCCTACAAACCCATCTTTCTCTCATCTCCCTTTCATTTGGGTTCTCACACCACCTTCAAGGTGTGAAGAGGTTAGTCATGCCTTCCCTTTAAAAGGCTTGAGACATAGGTGAGCTAGCCTTCACCTGTAAGAAGGCTAGTGGGTTCTTGCTCAACCATTGAAAGCAAGTGGGTTCTTGCATAACCATCAAAAGCAAGCTGTAATAGGTTCTAGACTAACCTTAAAGTCTAGTGGGTTTCTTGCTAAAACCATTAAAAAGCAAGCGGTAGTAAATCTCTCAACGGTTGAGTTGGGAGCGGAGACGTAGGCTTGGGTTTAAGCCGAACTCCGTTATCAAGTTGTGTGTTTTTCCTCTTTTATTTCCGCTGCACTTTCACTTTGATTTCAAATTGTTAATTATTTTTAAAAGGCAATTCACCCCCCTCATTCCATCACTTCCTTCTTTTCTCCACCCAACAATTGGTATCAGAGGAAAAATTTGAGTAATACCCTAACTGGTTTCAAATTCAAGATCTTTTTTTGATGGCTTCAACCTCTTTCGCCCCCGAAGGCTATTCTTTGGGTCGTGCTCCATTTTTTGATGGAACCGACTATACCTATTGGAAAACCCGCATGACCACTTTTCATAGAAGTATTGGCTATCCTATTTATAAAATTGTCATGTAAGGCTATTCTCTCTCCTCTCCCGATGAATCCAAATGGACCCAAGCCGATATTAAAAATTTCGAGCTTGATGGCAAAGCCACGAACACTATACATTGCGGCCTTGATCGTAATGAGTTCAATCGAGTTTCCACATGCACCTCATCACATGAAATCTGTAAACTATTGGAGGTTACCCATGAGGGGACCAGCAAAGTCCAGGATACTCCATTGGACATGTACCGTCAAGATTTTGAGTCTTTCACCATGCATCCATCCGAATCTATTTCTGAAATGTTTACATGCTTTACTGACGTTTGCAATGGTAGAAAATCTCTTGGAGATAATATTTCTGCAGAAACAATGGTCAAAAAGATCCTTTGGATCCTACCAAGCTCATGGGCACCGAAAGTCACGACAATCCAAGAAGCAAAAGATATCAAGAACATGCCAGTCGAAGAGCTTATAGGATCCCTCATGACCTATGAGATCACCATGAGGAGGCAAGCTGAAAAGGAAGGCAAACCAATCAAAACTCCAAAGAACATCGCCTTCAAAGTTCAACAAGAAGAAAGCTCCTCCTCCTCATCTTATTCCTCTTCAAGCGGCGATTCCGAAATGGAGAACCTTTCCCGCAAGATGCACAAATTCATGAAGAAGAACAAGAAGAATAAATAACGCAAGGCTCGAAAGGAAAAACACGACGAAAAATCTGAGCCCGAGGTAACATGCTACGGGTGTGGCAAGAAAGGTCATTACATGCCCGATTGTCCACTCAAAAAGAAAAAGGCCAAGAAAAAGGAGAAGAAGAAGGAATTCAAGGCCACATGGAGTGATAGCTCCACATCCTCCTCCTCATCCTCCTCAAGTGAAAACGGTAACAAATGCCTAATGGCATTCCATGAGGTAACATCTTCCGACTCCTATTCCTCTAGTTCTTCAAATTCTTTCAATCATTTGCCTTACGAGGATCTCCAATACGCTAGAGATCAATTAGAGGAAGGTTTTCACGAACTTTCTTCCAAATTCGTTGCTTTAAAAAAGAATTTCAAAAAACTCTCTTCCGAAAAGGAACAACTTCTCAAAGAGAAGGAGGAGTTGTCCCTCAATGTCCAAAACCTTCCCGATGTTGATTCTATGGAATCAACAATCAAGGATTTAAGGGAATACCTAGCTAAGTTCACCCAAGGGGAACAAAATATGACCAAATTACTAGGTTCCCTACGCATATCTAGAACCACCGAAGAGCTTGGATATTCCAAGAAAGCTTCCTCCTCCCATGATCCAAATATTTTTGTAAGGGGGAGCTCCCAATATAAATTTTGTAATTATTGCAAAAAACCCGGGCACTTAATTTATGAGTGCGATTTCAAAAATGCCCGGTATGGTAGGCCCAAAACCATTTCCTTTAATGATGAATTTTATAGGAGAAGACCCGCCACAAGACAAGTATGGATTGAAAAATCCCTCTTAGCGAGTCTCACCAGACCAAAATTGGTCTCGATTCCAAAATCCTCTCCCCGGTGATTTGTTGTTTTTATTTAGGGGGAGTTAGGATTGTTTAAGCCTTTTTTCAATTTTGATTCAAAACATTAAATTCAAATTTTTGATTCAAAACTTTCAATTCAAACTTTTCAATTTTGATTCAAAAATTTCAATTCAAATTTTCGATTCAAAACTTTCAATTTGAATTTTTGATTCAAAACTTTCAATTCAAATTTTCGATTCAAAACTTTCAATTCAAATTTCAAATATTTCAATTGGTTTAAAATCTCTATCTCGTTTTTCAACATTTCCCTCAATCAAGTTTTATGCCCCGTGCTATTTTGATAATCACAAAGGGGGAGAAATTCTTGGTTGATTGGGGGAAAAATCTTTTACTCATGCTTTGCTTTACTTTTCAATTTATTAAAGCATGCCTCTCATTTCAATATTTTTCATTGTTTGTTTTGGTGATTGTGATCATCAAAATAGGGGGAGATTGTTGTACCTCTCGAACCCCTCGAGGTTTAATTTTCATGATCACAATCACTCTCTTATTTATCTAATATTGTTTTAAGTGTTTTTGGATGATAGGCATAAATTCAGGGTGCCAAGGAATTGGGCCAAGAAGGCCAAGAAGGAAAAAATCCAAAGTGGACTGTTTTGATGTCCACCGGCCAACCGGTGGCTTCACCACCGGCCAGCCGATGGACCCTTGGCAGAAGGCTGAGCCACTGCCTCAGCACCGGCCAACCGGTGGCCTCAGCACCGGCCAGCTGGTGGCACCCAACAGAATAGTGTTTGCCACTGCCTCAGCACCGGCCAACCGGTGGCCTCCTCACCGGCCAGCCGGTGGTGCCTGAGCCCGAAGGCCTTTCCTTTTTGCAAGCACCGGCCAACCGGTGGCTCTGCACCGGTCATCCGGTGGAGCCAGTCAAACTAGACGTTGGGCTTTGACCAGGCTTGTCCACTTGACTCCCAACGGCTCCGAAGGCCTTTCCAACTACTCCGAAGACCTCCAAAGGCCATTTGAGGGTTCCCCCTCTATAAATAAAGGACTAGGAAGCCCTAGAACATTGTCGGAACAATAACCAAGCCACAAGGAAGCCCACAGACAAATTTTTGATCATTTGGCGAACCTCCGGCGAATTCCACCAAGGAACCTCCACTTGCTCCAACTCAATTCCACAACCAAGGAGTACCACCATAGAAGCTTGGGAGTGCCCTTCATCAACTCCATCAATCCATTGGTGCCCAAGACTTCTACCATTACGGTTTTTCATTGTTTTATTTATTTTGAGCATCAATTTGGGTTTGTGCCTACAAACCCCTCTTTCTCTCATCTCCCTTTCATTTGGGTTCTCACACCACCTACAAGGTGTGAAGTGGTTAGTCAAGCCTTCCCTTTAAAAGGCTTGAGACATAGGTGAGCTAGCCTTCACCTGTAAGAAGGCTAGTGGGTTCCTGCTCAACCATTGAAAGCAAGTGGGTTCTTGCATAACCATCAAAAGCAAGCTGTAATAGGTTCTAGACTAACCTTAATGTCTAGTGGGTTTCTTGCTAAAACCATTAAAAAGCAAGCGGTAGTAAATCTCTCAACGGTTGAGTTGGGAGCGGTGACGTAGGCTTGGGTTTAAGACGAACTCCGTTATCAAGTTGTGTGTTTTGACTCTTTTATTTCCACTGCACTTTCACTTTGATTTCAAATTGTTAATTATTATTAAAAGGCAATTCACCCCCCCTCTTGCCATCACTTCCTTCTTTTCTCCGCCAAACATATTCTTATTTTTGAATAGTACATTTTTCAAAAGTACAAAGTAATTTCCCTTTTATAATCACCCAAAAAATGGTTTGGGTGGGATTCCTAAAAAATTTCCCACTTAATCAATTTTTTTGAATCTACATGTTCCTTTGAATTTTGGGTTCATATGAACTTCATAATCTATTCTCAACAATTATTTAACATTCTCAAATCTTCTCACGAATTCAACTCTGCATTATAATTTCTGTAAACATCATTCTAATTCAGATTTCCCATTTCAATTTGTTCTTACGACCAACTTTATTATGATGAATACAAATTTAAAACAATATATTATTCTTCAAATATTCTCTTGACCCACTTGAATTATTAACAATGTAATTCAAACTATTTTAAATGGTTAACTAAATTATTGATATAGTTATTAATTTCTTGTTCATATTGGCTCCCACATAATTTTCCTATTCTTTTCATTCATCAGTTCCAAAATATTATTCCTCCGATGATTATTATGGAATACCGAGTATGAACCAGTATCATCAGCTTCAACATCAACAAATTAGTTCTCTTTTAAATATGATACCAATCATTTTTTATAACAAAAAATTCTACCTCTAATTAATATGATGACATACTGAATTCTATGGATCAACATTAGTAACTTATTTATTTTTTTATACGATTCTCAAAAACTTTTTTATTCAAGGATTTAAATCTTCTAGATTTTGGTCTGACCGAAAACTAGAACCTTTATTATGACTATCCTACCCTGCCTTTAAAAAAATATGTATCCAGAAATATCATTATGATGATATTTAGACCAGAATGATTAAATTACATAAACTTTGTTCTTTCATAAAATTTTAACAAGAATCATGACTTTATTTATGACTTTTATTACTTTGAAGATAAACTTTATCATCATCTCACTTACCATGTAAAGTGTTGCAAATTCCCTACTATTCATAATCATATTTATTTCCTACTCATCTTGAATACGATTGGCATGATTATAATCAGACTGAATATTATCTGAATAATATTTTCTCCCATTTCTTTTATCAAGATTCCATCACTGGTTTTACAACTTACGTATTATTTATGAGAACTCTATGATCAGAAAAGAAACATCACATTTTCATCAAAGTTAGGAAGACTCAAATTATTTCCCATTAGGATCAACCATTTCATTCCAAACATTGGCTGCATTTGATGATCCTCTTCATCCAGAAAACATATTCCTAATGTGATGTAATTTCATAACCATTCTGAGTATGATTTTATTGAATATGATGGTCATTCCAATTTTTATCACTTAAAATATGAGGTGATTTATTTTCTTCTTAAACTCCATTGACAACAAAAGAAAATACTTGAATATGATATTCATCTTTATCATCTTGGTCCTAACAATCTCCTACATTGGATTTTTTTGTCAAGCAAGGTTCATATATCACTGAACTTTTTATCCTCAAGCATTATATTACTTATCAATAATTATAAGGCTACTTGTGCTAAATCATTGTGGGAAACAATAATTATTGACATAATCTTTTTGATGTCCAAAAGTAGTGATTATGAAAAATTTCCTCATCTTTTCTTCCTCAAATGTTTAACCTCCATAGAATACAATTTTTTTTTCCAACAACCACTCCAACAAATAGTTAAAATAGTTCACACACTTGGAATGATGAATTCACAATTTACCCACTACTCTATCTATTTACATGCTTCCATAATGATAGATTTATAAAAAAATTACCCCCCTTGAATACACTTTCCAAAGGTAAGATGAGAGAGGGAATAAAAACACATACCTCAACCTTGATGAGAAATTGGTTAGATGACCTCGTTAAAGCTCAATTTAGAGAATGGTTCCTTGGGTAAAGGTTTTGTGAAAATGTCAACAGCTTGTTCCAATTTAGGAATATACTCAAACATCAAATCATTATTCTATACATGATATTTGTAGAAATAATTTTTGATATCAATATGTTTTGAATGAGAATGTTTTACCAGATTCTTGGAAAGGTTGATTTCAATTTGATTATCACAACCCAAGATAAAGGGTGACTTCAATTCAACAAGTTATTATTCTATCTGATTCTTCATCCACATATGTTGGGTAGTAGATTGTGTAGTAGAAAAATATTCAGATTCAGTTGTAATGACAGTTACTGAATTCTATTTCTTTATATTCCAAAAAACATAACTTTTACCTAGAAATAAAACTCCACCTGATGTGGATCTTCTATCATTATCATTTACATCCCAATCAGCATTTGAAGAACAAAAAATATCAATATTTTCTAATCTATCATACCTGATTTTGAAATTTTTTGGGCCTTTGATGTATTTGAGGATTCTTTTTCTATAATGTAAGTTTGATTATTTAGGATCACTATAAAATCTTTCACATAAGGTAACATAATAAAAAATATTGGGTCCTATGGTAGTAAAATATAAAAAAAATTCCAATCAACTTCGGAAACTATTTCTGATCAACTTTCTTGTCTTCTCCATCTTTACTCAAATTTTTTCCCACTGATATTGAGGTGTAATCTTGTTTCAAATATTCTATACCGTACTTTTTAAGAATTTATTTAACATACTTTTCTTGAGCAAGAAAAATTTGTTTCTTCTTTTATAAAATTTTTCACCCAATAAAGTATTGTATTTCTCCCAACATGGAAATATCAAACAAATTTTTCATTTATTTAGAAAACTTTCCACAAGATCTTTCAATATTCCTAGTAAAGACAATGTCATTAATATAAAAAATTATGATCAAAGAAAACTCTTGAATTTAATTAATGTAAATGTTGTTATCAATTATTCATTTCTTAAAACACATATTCCTTAAAGATGTATCCATTTTGGTATACTATGCCCTCATAGATTTCTTTAGTGAATACAACGATTTATTAAATATGCACATATAAAATTCCACTTTCCAAACAAAAAATCCACATGGATGTTCAATGTAAACTTCCTCATTAAAATCATCATTTATAATTGCATACTTTATATCCATGTGAAAAATTTTGTAACTCCATTGTGTAGAAATAACATGAAAATTTGTGATTGTTTCTAACCATTCCACGAGAGAAAAAGTTTCATCAAAATCAACACCTTCAATTTTAAAGTAACATTTACATAATAATATTTCCTTGTTTGTTATCACTTCACCTTATTCATTCATTTTGATTTGGAAAAACCACTTTGTACCAATAAATTTTTTGTTATCTGGATTAGGTACGAGTTCCTATGAGTCATTCTTTTCTATCTAGTCTAACACTTCATTCATGGACTGAACCCATTCTAGATACTCAAAATCTTATTTCACATCATTCATCCAAATTTTTGAATACAAAGAAGTGTGTGTAATAGAAATTTTTATTTTTATTGTTTGAACCATTTTATGTTGATCGCCAATAATGTTCTGAGTTTGCACAAGATTCCACATCTTGGGATGAGATTTTAGAGATTCTTCTTCATCATTTAAAATAGCTGAGTCTAATTCTTGTTTTTGAGTAGGATTACAATTGGATGTATATTTATCAGAAATTTTGACAAAACATTCTTAATCTGGCTCAACATCCTTATCTGTTTGATTATATTTATCCTTAATATATTTTTCAATAACATTCAAATTATTAGAATAAAATATTATTTCTATTTCTATGATGAAACATCTATATCCACTTCCTTTTAGAGCAAAACCAAGAACAATTCCATCTTCAACTTTCTACTCAAACTTTCCCAGATTTCCAGCTTTCTTCTTTATAATTCATGGACTCCTAAAAACTCTAATGTGTTTAAAACATGTATTTTTTCTATAAAAAATTGTATAGGGTAATATAAAAACTTGGCCTATAGAAACATCATTTTTGAATATAAACTACAGTACTCATGGGTTGCCTCCAATACGAATGAGAATGTCCTTGGACAAGAAACATAGTTATCCACATTTCCACTAAACATCTATTCTTCCATTCATCAACCCAATTTTATTAAGGTGTGTATAGGGTACTATATTCATGAAAAATTCCATTCTTCTTAGGATAACATTCAAATTCTTCATTCAATTACCCATCACCATTATTAGTTATCAACCATTTCATTAAATACTCACTTTTCTTCTTATATTTTCTCCTTAAACCATTAAACTTTCTCAGAGCATATGATTTTTATTTCATATTCATAACGCAAGTAATGTGATTAAATTCATCAATGAAAGTGATCAAGTAATTATCATTATTTTGCAATTTTTTTCTCATTGGTCCATAAATGTCAGAATGAATATGTTCAAGGGTTTTTTGAACAAATATCAACTTTCTTATACACAAACATTGTAATTTTTCCCTTATGAAAAATAGTGCAACAAAAACATCTTATTCATTGAAAATCAAGATATCATGAACACAATATCACAGTCATAACTTACTCTTTTTTGTTTTGCACATGTTTCACATCCTTTTATGCCATAATTAATTTTCATCTACCATACCCAAGTAACTAGAGTTTTGTACCTCACCAACTTGAAATAAGTTTCCCTTTGAATGTTGTCCTCTTGTACATTTCTTTTCATCCTTATCAATTTTCACAAAAAATACATCTTTCTAGAAGGTAACTTTGTTACCTTCATCACATAATTGTGAAACACTCAACAATTTATGTTTCAACTCATCAATATATAAATATTTCATAGAGTTAATCTCTTCTTTCCTAATGATTGTTGATCCAACAGCTGTGATTATTATTGTTTCATCCTTGTTGAATGTCATGGTTACCTCTTTGTTTTATTTATGATTCCATCACAATACCAATAGAAACCATGGAAAGAATATTTTCCTCTATATATTCCATACTGACTGAAGTTATGAATATGTTTCTTATCAACCTTCTTATCTGAATTTTTTTGGCCACCAACCTTTCTTTTGTCAATCAGAATCTTCTTTTTAGCATATTTCTCCTTTTATCCCTGCCATAACTAGAAATAATAGAAACATTTACATATTCATAATTTTTAGAAACATTTTTAGACTCAGGTTTTTCTAAAACATATGAATTCTCAACTTTATTAATATTATCCACATACATAAATTTCTAAGCTTTCTTATTTCTAGAAATAATTCTATATTTCCTATCAACTTTTGATGGTTAATTTTTTATCTTTATTCGGTCATTCCTTTTGAAATCTTTCACCAACTTCATATATATAATATTTGGAAAAATATTGTTTTATTTTCATCTTTAAAAATATTTTACTAGAAAAGTTATAGCTATTATTTTTATGCCTTTAACATCAATTCCAGATGTTCATTATGATTCTTTTCTTCCTTAAGATATTTTTTCAAATCACTAATATCCAGTTGCATCTTTTTCTTATCATATAAAAAAATTGCATGAATTTTTTATGACGAACATTCATCTTCTAACTTCTTGTTTTGTTTTTCATGACTTCTAATATATCTCAAATATAATTTAAATATTATTTTAAATGAAATTTATGTTGAGTTTCTTCTTAATTAGAACTGCTAATTCTGAATTCATCATCATTAATTATTACTCTAAATGTATTCTCACAAAAATTCTCAGTAGAATTTTTGGATTTAGCTTTACTATCTTCTTATTATTTATCTTTAGATAAGAAAATACACCTTTTATATTTTGAGAATTTGTTACCCATCCCTAGGGAATAAAATTTTCCATTCCACCCTATTTATTCCATGACCTTCATGGCCTTATTTCTTCTTCATCACCATCTTTTTCTTTCTTTCTTTGTGTAAATTTTTTAGTAAAGTTCCCAATGAATCCATATTCAAAACATTTCAACGGAAAATTTCCTTTATATTTACATGTACCTCTTCTCACATTTTTAGAAAAAAAGGATAAAATATCATCAAGATTTTAACATACCTCATTTTCAGAATCAAAATAACCACCTTCTTCTTCAATAATAATCTTCTTTCAATTATCTTTCTTCTCAGTCATGAATGAAATTTCTCTATCAATTTTTTTTATTTTCATCTCTTTATACCTTATTATTTTATAAGTGATGAGAGTTCTATGAAAATCATCTATGGATAATTTTTTATGATATATATCTTCTAATTAATAAAATTTATCATCAAACATGTAGAGAATAATTCTTAATAACTTTTCAATAATTATATAATCTCTGAAAATTTAACTAAGACATCTGACAGTGTTGATGATGTTACTTAACATAGTAAATAAGTCCTCAATAGATTCATACCCACCCATTTTCAATTCTTTATACTTCAGCCTCTATATTTTTAATTTTTCTTATTCAATTTTGTGTTGCCTTCATATATGTTTTTCAACATATCTCATATACCTTTATCTATGGAAACACCCTTCACCCTTAAAAATCACTTTTAGAAAGTGATGATAGTAAATAATTATTGTCCCTTACATGACTCTCAAGATTATTCTTATCAATATATTAAGATGACCTTAATCATTAATAGGAGGAAATACATCTGTTGCATCTTCAAGAAAATCATATCTAATATACATAAGATGGGGAATCATTATATCTTTCAAGATATGACAATTCTTACCATCGAAAACCAGGATTCCTTTATTGTTGACATAATTCAAATAATCCTTCATCTTCTCTTCAAAATAACAACAAATAATAATTGAAGGGAACCTATCTCGGATTCTAATTGTAATTTCCCAGTCAAGATTATTGTATAACTTAGAGGGGGAGGTGTGAATTATTGATATATTTTTCTTTTATATTTCCTTACAAGTTAAAAAAAATTATTCCTGTTAAATATTTTTTTCCTATTGAAAATAATTAAAACCCACATCTATAAGAACATAAGAATTTACAAGTTTTATTATTCAAAAAGAATATCCACATCCTTGGTATTGTTTGAAAATGATCTAATACCACAAAATCCACTAGAATACAATCATTTTGTGTGTAATACATTTAGTAGGATATGCCCTTTAACTTCTGTGTCACTATGAAAACAATTCAATAGTACATATTATCCTTCCAGAACAAATGATTTAATACAAATTTTTTTTACAAAAAAAGTTATGATACTTCTTTATCAACTTTCAAAAATGTGTTCTTTTTTATAAAAAATATTTACTTTCTTACCTAGAAGTTGGAAAGAACTTTTATGGACTTTGTTATAACACTCAGACTGATTCTCCTAGTCTAATTGATCAATATGAAAAATATATGACTTTGTTAGAATATATTTGCGAAAATTCTCAACCATTTGTTCTTCAATCTAGAAATCCCAATACAATTTTTCTAGTCTGATGATTCAGCCCAATACGATGACTAGATGAATACAATCTTGTCTCTTCTCATAAGCTTCTTTTATCCAAAATAATTCTTCAACAAAATTCAATCATGAAACCTCTGATTCTCTCTTAATCTCTGCCTTGTCTCTTATTCACCATGAATAGTACATCTATCATAAATTAAAAAGTAATTTCTCTTTTATACTCACCCCAAAAATGGTTTGGGTGGGATTATTGAAAATGTTTCCTCTCAATTACATTTTACAAATCTATATGTTCCTTTGAATTTCAGGTGCATCTTGCCTATATAAACACTTCTCAACACATCTCGAAGCATGATGAATATTTAAATAGCTTTATCTATACATTATACTTTCTTTAAAAACATTAGTCTAATTCTATTTTCCCATTCTGATTTGTCATTATGATCTGCCTCATTACGATGAAGACAAATGTAAAATAATATATTCTTCTTTATCTTTTCTTTTGACCCACTTGAATGATAAAAAAATTAATTAAACCTATTATAAATGGTTTACTATATTATTGAAAATATATGGATTTATTCATCGTATTGGCCACCATAAAATTTTCATTTTCTTTACATTCATCAGTTTCAAACAATTCTTACTCTGATGATTATGATGGCATACCGAGTCCGATGGAACGGTATCAGCATATTTAGCTTTAACAACTTCATTCAATTCAAAAAGGACTATTCAAACAATTTAGGACTTACTAAGATAAAACATGATGGAATTTAAAAGAGGATGTGATCAATATATCCCATTGTTTGAGTTCTCATATAAATGCAACTACCACTCGAGTATTTAAATGGATCTATATGAATCATTGAATGTAGAGAAATGTCGAACTCAATATTTTTGGGGATGAAGTTGTGGAATGAAAGATACATGGACCTAATCTTGTGAAAGTGATGAAAAAGAAGTTGTAATCCATAAAAAACATATAAAAGGTACCTAGAGTCGGTAAAAGAGCTATATTGACTACTATCGAAGGGAATTTAATTTGGATGATAGAGAAAAAGTTTTCCATAGAATATAACCAGGGAAGTGAGTCATAAACATTGTAAAGAAAGGGAAGTTTTAGCCAGAGGAATATTGGCCCCTTTGAGTTTCATGATCGCATAGGATTAGTGACATATCAACGTTCATTTCCATAAAGAACAGCTCAAGTTCATTATTTTTCCAAAACCAATTTTATGGAAATAATTAGGCCCTTAACCTTACTACACAACTGATTTGCCACGCCTGGGGGATATATTTAGAATAATATACATTTTCTTTAAAAACCTCCTTGACGGATTTTGACAATGAATAACCTAGGTTAAAACTAGGTTGTTTACATTGAAAATAGGGTATCATGATTTAAAAATCCTATAAATGAAATTATGGATAAACTCTATACTACGAAAAGATCTATGTGGAAATAAGTGGATGAAGTATTTATGTATTAGGGTTGTATTGAAAAATTTAGTTAAAAGTCTATTTTGTGATTAACCTAATTTAATGGATTTCTATCATATTTATTTTAGGAATTATATTAATTTTTTTAATAAAAGGATGACCTATAAGCTCGGTGATAACTAATCAAATATGGCAAGGCAGTGGGTCTTAAACCCAGGACCAAAGGATGATAAGGGTTTCATTCCAACCACTAACCTAGGAAATTTCCTTCTTAATTTTTCATTGTTTTTAGTTAAACAATTTGAGGAATACATGTAAAAGATAAACCAGTAGTTTCACTTTAGAGGATTATATATTAATCTATTAACAATATCGGTTTCAGAAGATAGTTAAAGAAAATAGTTCGAATTTCCACTCTTTTATAGGCCTCACGATCCATTAAATGTTTCTTTTAGTGCATTGGGCATAAAAATCATTATTGTTAATTAATGTCTAGAAGTAAAGGAATTAATTATAATTAGATCAATGCACAACCAAAATTTGGGATTTTTTATATTAAATTTAAACATATCATTTAAGAATATTTCATTATATTCATAAGTAGTAAAATAATTACCCAAAATTAGGAAAATGCCTTAAAAATAAAATGTTTTCTTAATATCTTAATATCTGTTGAATTTGTGGTCTTCTAAATCATCATAGATTTATGGTTTGAGGTCCTCAACTTTCCATTGACCATTCACTTGTTTGTGATTGATGACCCCATTCACTCCGTATAAATATTTACATTTTTCATGTAAGTACTTATCTTTACTTTACACTGATGTTCTCCTACATAGAGACCTAGTTACATGGTTGTCCATTTGACCTATGTACATTCTATTCTCTCTTTTATAAAGGATGACTTATAAAACCTTCTCATGATGTGGGATTTCAAACATAGGAAGTATCAAACAATGTATCACTCTGAAAGAGTTTAAATTGCGAGGATGTAATTTAAATAAGGTTGGGAGAATGTGATGAACTGAAAATCTAAAGTAAGAACCTTTTATTTGATAGCGTGTATAACACGCGACCCCGAACACGTAAGGTAATATAATATCTAGATACTTTACAAAATAATTACTATTTAAAATAGATTCTATGTATTTCAATACATGCAACACCGAGTAAGCTTGTGTTTCATGAAAGAGAGGCATTTCTTGGTAGACTATGATACATGCAAGAGTGTCTTTCCTTGATAGCTTCCGTTACAAGAAAAAATGACCGTCCTGGATAGCTTCCATTACACGTAAGACTGATTTTCAGCAAATAATAATGTATTATTAAAATATTACTATTTAATATAATATGATATAACCTAGATGTTCTGTTATAATTTACAAATAGTATTAACTAACTTATGAAAATTTATGGTTTATAAAAATATAAAATTAATTCATTGGTTACCAACTAATGATAAATGAAAATAAGAACCAATTGGATAAAAAAATATTATTATTTATATACATCCAAAGGAGTATTGTCTTAATAAACATAGTTAATTAAAATTAATGAATGATTTTAACGAAATATATATTTTATATATTAAATAAAATATTTCTTATATTAATCCATCATGTTGATATGCATAAGATAAGAATAAACCCTATTTTACATATAAAACCTATATGTTTATAAAGGCAATTTTACAACCATTTAATAGAGAACCCATTTTAAATTATAATTATGACACTTTAATTGATTTAATATGTAAAAATAAACTTAATCTCAGAAATATAAATATAATAATTATTTTTGGGTGAATTTTTGATATTCTTCTGAAACATATCCTATTTAATGAATAGTTAAAAATACTAAATTTTAGTTCAAAACATCTTTTTTATCTAATGTATTTAAAAGGTTAAATTATATTTTAAATTGGTTTTAATGTTTAATTTGATAATATTTGTATAAACTAATTCAATGTATGTCATTGGAATAAGTTTTAATTTAAATTTTATAATAAAAAATAGCAAACATTCATACCTTTTTACCTTAAAAACATGCATTGTCGTCCCATATTGAGGATTAAATTTAAATTAATTTCTACCAATTTTGTGATATTAATTTGGAAAAATTAATTCCATATTTGGAATAAAAATAAATTATAATTTATAATAAGACCAATTTTGTTTTTTATAAAAATAATAGTGAAAGTAATTAAAATTAATTACAATTATTAAGGTAAAATTGAGCTTAATAAAGGACTAAACCTTTAACTTAAGGGGCCAAATGACCTAGAATCTTCTCCAAAACCTTGTTTATGGACATAATTAGGAAATAAACCTTCCATTATTCATTTTGGTCGGTTTTTTATGACAATTTTTACGGATAAAACATGGGAACACCTAACTTGATTTCAAAAGACCAACAGAGTCCTTTTCCTCCCTTATAAAAGGCCGCCACCTCTCCCCATTCTTGACACATATCAAACCACATAGATTTGAAAAATATCTTCCCATATAGCTTCCCAACATCCCTCCAATAGAACTTTAAGCCTCCATTTTAGTATAAATCCTTCCAAGGAATCATTTTGGTAGAGACCAAAAGTAGTTACCCGATTAAGACGTAATGTCTTCTCTCAAGCTTTCTAGTTTTATTTCAATTCTATATCCCCTCATATATTATTATTACATTATTTTATAAAAACGCACTTATCCTTAATATACTATTATTTTTTTATGCTATAGTTTATACCTATACTTACACACACTTCCATATAATGGGTAATGAACATATTGTTTCTATGTATGACAAACTACTACCTCACGAAATGATGATTGTTCATTTTCCATTACCAACTATCATGGTTGGAAATTATGATTGAGACTCTGTTTATATATGATATATATGATATTTAGTATTTCATTATACTTCTTCAATTTTTTTATAACACATACCTTTAATACTTTCCATTTTTTTTAATATAATAACTTAGATTGAGGAAGTGTGGATTACTGCCCCCTCAGAGCGATGTGATTTGTTTACATGATCCATGGAATGTATAAATCATTATTATAATTAAAAATATTTGACATAAAAAACTTTATATGATATTAATGAAATAATTACCTTTTTGTATATATACTATATATATATATATCATTTTCTTTATTACCCTTTCACACACTTAAATAGTGGTAATGTCGTTCGTGGACATGTGGACTACCGTCTCCTCAACACGACGTGATTCATTTTACATCACAATAATTCTATATAAAAGTATATATGATTTAATAATATGTTATTTATGATATAATGATCATTTTGGAAATATATGGTGTTACTTACCTTCTCTCCATAACAATCATTGACAAATAAGAGCATTACTCATGCGTACTTACAACCTACAATCTTCATGATTATAACGTTGGTTCGTTTTTCATAACCATATTTAATAATTTATTTTAAATGAATAATTAATGAAAAAATATGATAATTATTTCATGATTATTATTTTTGAGATTGTATATAATGACCCATTTAACCATAGTTGACCTAACAATGTTGTTTTTGACACATAATCCTAATTTGTTCTAAACACCCAAAGTAAACAGAATTTTTCAAGTAGTTGTATAAAACATTGTACAAAGTAAAATAAAATTAATTATAAACATGAAAAAGTTTCTCAATAAATTATAAAATAAAATAAGATTATTATAAAAGATGTTAAAGGATGTTCACCAAAAAGGAAACTCAAGGTAATGGATTCTCATCTCACTTTTTACATCTGTGAGATAAATGTCATATTCAAAATTTGGTTATTTTGTTTGGTGTATATACTACCAATTTTGATATATAATATCATTAACTATTTTATTGTCATTTTATTTGAAAATTCCATCTAATATTATTCCTTCATGAGTATTATGATTTAAAAATTTTCAAAGTTGTATGGGACACGTTGGGATTTTTAGAGATTATTTTCCTCAAGAATAGTACTAATGATCTTGCAATGGAACATCCATTAGAGGAAATTGTATAACAATTTTTCAATAAACCCTTTCATTTTTATCTAGTTATTCAGGACTATTTTCAAGTATTAGTACCATTTTTACACTCTTTGGTACTAAAAATGTTTTCGAATTTTATTTAAGAAAATCCAACATTATTTATCTCTTTAGTTGGAGAACATGTTTTCTTTTAAAAATCATGTTTTAATAAAATATTTTCAAAAATATTTTTAAAATTATTTGGTAAAGAAGTTTTTATCCTTTTTATCTTTTACCATTTTTTTCAAATGAATATTCTTTTCTTTTTTCAAACAATGTATTTTTCTAACTTTTAACAGTGCAAATAGAATGTTCTCTTACCTCACGTGACAAGTACAGATTTACCCATCGTCATTTCTTTGAAGCTTCCCTTTCATGTCTAAAAGGTTACTTTATAAAGAAAATTTTTTTAAAAGTGATTTTCAAAGAAACGTTTTTTCAAAAATGTTTTCATAATCATAGGATATTTTCCCCAATTTTTTTTAAAGATCGTTTTATAGTATTTCTATTCATCAGCATCAACAGAAACAACTACAAAACTAGGTTTATCCAATACATGGACTTTAAAAGCGCTAGCTAATAATGATGTTAAAGACCCCATTTGTCAGTGGTAAAAAACATTATTAAAGTAGGTCTTTAATAATTATAAAAAAACATTGTTAAAGGGGAACCTTTATGAGCGATTTTAAAAAAGCACTGATAAATGGGATCTTTTAAGAGCACTTGTAAAAAAACACAGTTAAAGGGGGGTCCTTATCAGCACTTTTTTAGAAGCACTGAAAAAGACCCCTCTTTATCAATGTTTTTTAGTTGCACTGATAAAGGTATACTTAAATAAAATTTATTAAGAATAATATATTAATATATAAATATATTTATATTGAAATAAATATAATATATATTCTTTAAAATATATTTTAGATAAGGAAAATAAAATTTTAAAATTAATATATAAGATATTTTGTGAATATGGATTACAAAATAAATAAAAAAATATTTTCAATTAATAATTTTCTAATTATTTCTGATTAATAGTCATTTAATATCAATTTAAATATAGAAAATCAAAAAAATATTAAAATATCTAAAATAAGTTGAAAACATAACTCAAACTTCAAACAGTGATAAATTTTTGATCTGAGTGTCCATTTATCCTCAACCACATATCAAATCAAATTTTTTGATGATATCTACACCCTTAGTGACAATAGAAAAACTCTATCACATGTTGAAAGACCAAAAAATCTCATAAGATCTAAAAAATAGAGATTTTAGTCAGGGTACCCTGATTTTTTTACATTTGATGGATTTTCAACCAATTTTAAGGGGTTATTATTGTCTTTTTGGTGGTAACTAATTTTATTCCTAGGTATTTCATTTATATTGATATTATGGTTTTGAAATTTTATCATTTTTCTTAATTTAATGTTATTTATATTTAAATAAGTGAATGTATCTTATGTTTACTTATAATAAATCACTCATATAAATACATATATCAACATATTTATGAAAAATTGTATATTCTAATATATTTAAATAAATACATATTTTAAAGATGTATTTAAAATAATATCAAGCCATTTTTTCATTATATATACATAGACATACGTGTGTATTAATAAGGAGATATATATTAATATTCTATTATATTATATATAATTTAATATAATATATAATATATTTAAATAAGTATAAGTATATATATATCACACACACACACATATATATTGTATAAATGTATTTTAAAATAATTATATAAATATATGTATATATATATATAAATATCAATAAATAGACATCAAAACAACATAGTGTAGTGGTAATTATGTTCCATCTTCGAAGGAGAGGTGCATGGTTTGAATCCACGAAGATGTGCATAAGGATAGAAATTTACAAATTGATGATAAAAGGTGGAAAGGGTGAAAAGCACTGATAAAGGGGGGGTGGAGCGCTATTAAAGGGTTTGTGGAAGCACTGATAAAGGGGGTCAAGCTCATAGGTGTCCAAAAAAATATAATTTTACCCCCTTTAATTGTACTGCCCTTATCATCACTAAAAAATTGTTATTAAAGGACCCCTTTAACATCACTAAAAAAGTGTTATTAAAGGACCCTTTAAACAATGTTTTTTTATCATTGTAAAAGGGGGACTTTAACAGTGCTTTTTTAGCACTGATATTGTTTTTTACCTTTAACAACGCACATATTGTAAGTGATTTATTAGAATTGATAATGGACTATTATAGAACTTTTAAAGGCCTATTTTGTAGTAGTGAACCCTTTATTTTTACTCCAATAAAGATTTTTTTGTATTCATATCATCTGTATTCTTCCTTTGAATTATTTATTATTGATTTTTCTAAGGATTGTATTCACATTCACTTCCTTGAATTATTTGTTACTCCCCTTGAAATATTCAATCTCTTTTAATCATTGAACACAGAATTTTCCCCTAATTATCCATTTCATTCATCATGGATGTTACTATTTCCTAAACCAGATACCATTTTATATATGATTTTTACTTTGACAGTTATTTTATTATTTCAGAAAATATAGATAATTTCATCTTCTTTATTCAATAAAGATATTTGATAAGGAATATTATTTATTTTGATTATTCAATTTAAGGAATAATTTGTAAAATAAATGATGGGAAGAGACTAAACCTTATATAGACCCTAAATGTTTCGATAGGTTCTCATGAGACAAATTATCTATGCAAATCAAAATATTTTAAATTGTCATGTGAAAGGTCTTGACGGTATTGGTTTTCATGTGCCTTAGACATGACGTCCATTAAGAAATCATTTACCTAATTTAGTTTTATTTATTATTCATCCACGAGATTTTGTGTCAACATATCTATGGATTCATTTAATTTTTAATTATTTAGATAGTATGTGTTTTAGTTTCTTACCATACCATATTTCTTTTTTCTTATCTAGTTATTTTAATGTCATGTGTTTTTATTTATTACCTTGTCATGTTGTTTAGGAACCTCTTTCTCATTTTATTGATTATATGGCATGTGAATTCAGTTATTCACCATATCATAATTATTATTCTCATTGATTCATTATTTCTTCCACTATATTTTGACCTTACTAAAAATTTTATCTCACTCTTATTATATTTATTTACATAGGAATCCAAGAAATATACTATGAAAGAAATGTAGGGATTTACTAACTAGATTAGAGTTATCCTCAAAGCAATTTATTTAGAAAGAAGAAGACAAATATGTAGTAATTTTTTTATTATATTATCATTTGTATATCTATTTAATCAATACTACTAAACTCTATGTCCTTTGGGATTTAATTCCTCATAATAATGTCAATGCAATAGTAGTAGACACCAGCTTTGGGCCTTCTGGGGTTGGGTCTCTACAGATCTCCTCTTAGAGACACTAGGGTTAGCCTTTTGAGAAGACTAGAACCTCTAATATGTGTATATAGAAGATAAGAAGATAAATGGGTAGGTTTTGGTAAATCTAGAAGGTTCAAATTGGTGTAAGTAAGTGAGGGATAATGTTCCATTTTATAATTTATGTGGGGAATTTTAAGAAACTCCCAAAATATTAAATTAATATATATAATTTTTTAATTTAAAATGTATTAAAAGTTATTTATTTAAAACCTAAGATGATTATGGGTCTAAATACTCTCAAAAAATAATTTTTAGACATGTTTAGGTCCCAATGTTATCGTTATCATTTTTCTTTAACCCTTAGTTAAACCCTTTAACTCTTACCATGACAACTTTTTTTACTCTTTAGAGATAATATAGTTATTATAAAATGATAAACGAAACCCAAATGGATCATTGATGACATATTTACCCTTATTGTTGTTATTTGGCCGAATTTATATTTTTATGAATTTTATATCATTTAATAAAATATTATTTTTTTTAAAGTATCATTTTTTTCATTGTTGATACTATTCAATATTTGTCTTTTTAAAAAATATCCTAACTTCATGATGACTTCAAACCAAAAATTATAATATATCACTAAAATTTCAAAATTATCTATAAAATTCATGGATGACATTAATTATGTAAAATTTTATTTATTTTAATTTTTTTAATATCATTTATTTTTTATTTCCATTAATTAAACAATTACTCCGTCATTATTTTGAAATCATTTGATTAAATTATTTCTTCTCTAAATTTTTTAAATAAATAATCATGATGAAGATAATTTTATTATCTTTCAAATGAATATTTATATTCTAATTTATATTTTCTATAACCATGTATTAAAAATGTAATACTTATTAAAAACATGAGTATGACATTTTTATCTTATCTTTAAATAAAATATAATAAATCTCTTATTCTCATCCAAGTTGCTTAAAAAGAGTATAATTTCGTCCTAATGATGATTTTGGTAGAAAATCACTCTATAAATGAAATTTGGGCAAGTGTTGGGGTTATTTTATAATATCATTTATATCCATAATTACCTAATTTACCCTTAACTGTGGTAATAAAAATATTACTAAATTTTACTATTCACAAGACAAAAAATAAAAGAAACCTATTTACATAATTTGGACCCACTAATTCAACATAAAGAATCCATTTTTCATAAATTAATACATAGAATTGGTAATAATTAATTTAAAATTAATCTTATTGACGACGTGAGAAAACGAGTTATTAAAGATTAAACCTACAAATGATTGAAACATTTTTATATCTAAATTCATTGTAAAATTTATTACAATAACGGGAATTGTATTAAATGATAAAAATATTCTATTTATACTATAAAAACATTCAATAATATCATTTAACAATATAAATTTTTTTGAAGAATTTTTTTTTTCAATTAAAATTTAGTATTTTTCACTATTCATCAAAACATAAAACTTATTAGAAAAATACCAAAAATTTATCTAATGTAAAATTTTATATTTATATTTAAAATATGAAGTTTACTTTTTCAAAATAAAATTCATAATATTTTCAAAAATTGGATTTAAAATAAGTTCTCCATTAAAAGACCATAAAACTGTTTTTATAAAAAAAAATTGGTTTTATGTGTAATATTGTGTTTGTTATTATATAATACCTCTCAAATATATTATATGAATATCAAAAATATTTTATTTTATATATAAAATATATATTTCATTAATATCATTATATAATAGTAATTAATATAATTTATTGGAACAAAATGACTTTGTGTGCATAAAAATAGTTCTTTAAAAAAATCTCAAATATATTCAGTTGGTTACAATATTTATTTTTAATTAATTTAGAACCATTGAATTCATGCATATATTTTCATAAGCTAGTTAATACTATTCATAACCACTAAATTAATGGCCAGGTTATATCTAATTATATTAAATAATATTATTTTAATAATATATTGTTGTTTGGTAAAACTCAGTCTTGCATGTAACGCAAGACAACTCATTGTTGTGTGTAGCATAAACATATTTTGGTATTGAATACAACATAATCTATCAAATTAAATGAATTTATTTAATAAGTGACATAATGTAAAATCTGGGCGTGTTACAGGTGATGTAGGGACATCAGGTGTTTATGTTAATGCATTTCATCTACAAGGTGGAGATTTTTGAACTTTATTCACTGAATATTGTAAATTAAATGATTTTAATTCCATGGTTTTTGTGAAGACCCATCCTAAGAAAAACCCAGAGACCATGCCTTCTGAACATGATGTGTCATTTTAAAACAAAAACATGCATTGATAAAAACAAATCACGTCTCATACAGAGGATCGAGTTCGGTTCGGGCTCTGGGAAACCGGTAACTACAGAAATGTTTCATCTGATAAAAGCTGTTACCTGAAAATTTAAAATTCAAAACGTAGGGTGTGAATAATAATGTCAATTAAGGGGTTTAAAATAAACCAATGAAACTTTTGAAATAATTTTTTAAATTTTTTAAAAACTCATCCAAAGAACATTCTCTTATAGAAAACTGTAACACATGTAAGATAACATAAAAGTGCTCAACTATGATTTTCATGGAATACATGAATCTATTAGAAAATTTTAAAAAAGGGGAATTAAAAGATATCCTAAATAATTATGACGTATGAATGTTTTAGCACAAATTAATCCGTTATGATTAATACTTAATCAGAGTTACACGTGAAGGAAAAAACTTCAATTTCATATGATTGTTACTAGTTTACAGGAATCATGCCCTAATCTTTTACTTGTGACATCAGTAAGAACTAGATAAAAACATAAGAGATAGAGTAGTGATATAATAGGCATGTCATATTTAAAATAACTTGTAACACTACTTAAATATGTGGCTCCTACATTTCATTTATACATTCATGAACATATGACAAAGGTTTATCCCCAAGGATTTGAAAAATAAAGATTACCAAGGTTATTCACCAGGGTAGCGTAAAGCTTGTCATCTCTAGAGATTAATTATTTACCCAATGCATTGGAGCACTATCAGGGAACACCCTTAATATTTATTTACTTTCATGTGAGCCACATAAATCAATACATTACTTAAATGTGGTTTTATATTCAAGATGTCCCAAACCACCTTGAATAGTTAATTCATAGTTGGTCATAAAAGTTGAATTTACATATCTTATTAGTGAGAAAGGCATCTAGATGATTAAAAACCATGCTAAAAATCATATGACCATTATTATAAGGGAATAATAAAGGTAGATTATGGCACATACAATGACATATAAGGTACTTAAAGAATAGAAAACTAGAATTTATCACATGCATGTTTGTTCATGAAATTCTAAAATTTAATCATCTAATTGATTACAAGGTGAACAGAAAATCTCAAGTAGGGTTTTGAGATTGGAAATTCTAAAACATTCAATATTGTTAATCCTTTTCATAATACTGAATAATTTACATGATATAAAGAATTAATCTTCACCATAAGTAACCTCAATTAAAACATATGGAAAACAAATAAGTTACTCTTAAATGTGGATATAAGTTTTGTTTAACCCCCTATTTCTTGTGTTTTTAAAACTCCACCTAAACTCGAGACATAATGTTTAAGGACCATAACAACTGAAATCAAGGTTCACACATCATATAAAATATATGTATGTACCCGAACTCAAACTGAAATATTAGCACACCCATCTGTGTTAATCCCCTATGAATATTAGTTCAACAACATTTTGAATAGGGCAGGTCATGCCCTTAGTCATAAAAATTTGTTTATGAAAACCTAAAAAAAATAATTTTAAAAAAATCAGATCATATATATAACATTTTCAAAATTTATTTACTATTTTAATATGAAATTAAGTGTATGTGAATATGTTCAGTGCATGAACAATTATACACAATCTTCATACATATAACTAAAGTAGAAAGGTCATGCCCATTCCTGCATATAACAGATGTATATACATACAACCCAAAGTATATATGTATTTTCAAAATAACAAAACGAGGTCAGGTATAATCGTTACATTCATTAAGCTATTTAAATGCAAGAGATCTTGAAGGCCTTGGTTCAACATTTTAGAATGTTTGGACTGAACCGTAAGGATAAAAAAAATATATTTTTTCAAATTTATAAGTGTATATATTCTTAAGGAATCAAAACAAGGGAAAAATAAAAACCCATTATTTAATAACTAGGGAAAGGAGGACTTCAGGGAGGGTTGGTCGGGCTCACTGGAGACTTGAATGGGAGATAAGAACTGAGAGGTCTCGGTTAATTGTATACAAAATCTCACACACCACCTTCCACACAAAAACGTACCCACTTGCAGTGCATTCAATGGGCGGTGTCGTGCTTGAAGAAAACGAGGAGACATGGGTGTCCCTAGTGGTCAAAGGTGATGAAAACGAGGGGTGTACTGTAGGGTTGGTTTACTGGTGTAACCCATTCTTGGAGGAAGAAGATGATGAGACTGGGTGAAATGCCGGAAAAAACGAACGGTCCAGATCGATCCCAACGTCGATCCAAGGGATGAGATGCGTCCGCTGTTTTAAAATAATTTAGTGGCCTAGATTAGATCTAAGTTTCATCAGATGGTCTAAGTTCGATGCGATAATTTAAAAACCTTGAATGGCCATGATTAGATCATTCCAGATCGAGAGGTTGACAAAAACTATGGATAGACACGTGGTCGCTGAGGGTCGAGCGCAGGATCAGAAACAACGGCACAGATCGCGCGTGACGCGATCCATCAGTCCAGATCACGTTTAGCCCAAAAAACTGCTTCCCACATCGAAATGGAGAGTGTTTTTCACCTCCCTTATAACCCCAGTCCTCCCAACGAGTGCTTAGAAATCACACAACACCCACGAAGGGGGACCTATACACGGGTGCCCGCCAGTAGGTTTTGTCCTACGCAGACCCCGTCGGAGCCTCACACCCACACTGGTGCGCCTATGAGCTCTTACTCGCTCTCGAATACCCTATGGGGAACCTATGTCTGAGCTCGGGCCGACCTTGGCTTGGGGATAAGGGTAAAGCGCAGCTACTTCATTTGAGATGCCTCCCTCGCCCTTGGCACAAAGGTCTGGCCCTAGTGGGCCAATTGTTTTTGAAAAAGCTACACTAAAAAAATTTAGGAAGAGGAAAGAACCCATTTATTAAAACAATATAGAATTTTATATCCTTAAACATCAATGAATAAAAATTAAACAATTTTTAGTTAGAAGTATTTCGAAAATTAAAAACACTAGACACCTTTTTTTAACTCAATAATTTACAAGAAGGAAATTTTAATAAACCTACATTATAATTTATATACTTGTATCCACGAAAACAAAGTTCAATCAAAACATGATTTAATTTGAAAAACTTAAACATAGTTTATAACAATATTTAAGAAATGAAAATCGTTACATTGTATTTGAAAATCTCAAAAATCATTTTGAATTCCTTAATTCTTTTCAAACTCACTTAAGGAATAAATGAAGTTTAACACCATATCCTTTTAGAGTTCATAAATGATTCTTTAATTATAACCTTAGTCGTAAGTCAATTATTTGGAAACTAATTAATATTTAAATAAGTTCACATATCCTAACAAGGTCCAATGACTATTTTTTATAACCATTAACTTCCAACGGCCACTAGAGCAACGGTCGAAAAAGGTGTCCTATAAAACCATACCTTACGGTGTTTTAAAACTCAAAAAGGAAGTATATGGTGCTTCCCATTCCGCTGATGCTCAGCATGGTTTTTATGATCACAGTGGTGATTTTTTTTTCTTTTGTTGAATCAAATGATCTCATTTACATACTGGGCCTCATGGTGATTGGGGGTCTTCCAGTAGTTATGATAGGTTTTCTAATCGGTATATTTGGTTAGCATGATTACTCTTTTGATATCGGTGTATTTTATGACACTACGGTGTTCTTATTTAAATAAAGAGACTCATATTGATCCATTAAACTTTTGTTCTTTCAAAAGTGCTTTATCAAAATTAAATGAATAATATCATCATTATATGATACCCAATATTTGAGGTCTTACATTACTCCCCCAATCAAAGAATTGTGTCCCCGCAATTCCTTTCATACAAACTTGCTAAGAGGAAGCTATCAGTTGTTCTTACCATATCCCCCAACATAGAGGATCCTGAGGTGTGTTCAGCGGAACACCCAAATTGATGGTCAACTCATCTAGTTCTCTGATCTAGATACACTTCGGACAGAATGGGTTGAACACATGCACCAAACACTCGGGTTTCCAGAGGGAGGCTCTAATGGTAAAAAGTTTGGAAATGTCCATATGGACCAACATACCAAAAAATTTCTAAATTTTGTCTCGATCGAGAACACCTAAGTTATAGATGTTGTCGTACATGATAATGCTGAGGAGTTGGTACATGTAGGTCGCATAAACCTTTCCCTCTAAATCACCTTCTTGAAATTTTACTCTGGCCATATTGTTCCGGCCTAGGGGAAAACACAGGAAGAGCCCTTCGTGGTATATTCCTCTCCTCTTATGCTTGGCCAATTGTGTTGAGCATATTCAATAGTAGACGGGAGCATTCCCCTGACAGATGCGGAGAATCCCAAGACCGTTTGTCACCTCAAACAATTTCTTATACGTTCCTCGTAGGTTTGCAAGGGGATGATACTCATCTTCAGAGGTTTTGATTGCAATAATATCCAATATCTCGGTAGGAAGAGATAACATGAGGGTTTTTCCTTCCATATGAATGTTTAAGATGAGAGTTCAATAACTTGAAATCAATCCAAAAGCATAAACAAAGTAAATACATAAGAAAGAAGAGATAACAAAATATGTTCTTTATATAACTACTGGTGCACAATTTAGAATGGGGCTAATGGTCTCCCACATTCCCTGACATATGAATTCCCAAGACAAGCTCAAAACTCTCTATCTCCCTAAACTATATGCAACCCGATCAATTAGGTTCAATGTCGTGGGAGAACATATGGTATCTCCGTAGTCTGACATGTGGGGTTTACAACTATGAGACATCCTTATGTACTTGTTGTATATACACAGAATGAGAGGATTTGAATTCAAGGATGCCAAAGTCCATCATTTGACCAAAATGGCCATAGGTCAAGACTTGACACATGTATGCAGCATGGAGATCTCCCTCTACAGCAGCCTCTTGGAAATCTGTGAGGGACGAGACACCTTCTGCTATGGTGAAGCATCTAAAAAGTCTTTCATAGTACTTCCCCCATCATGTGTAAGATGGAAACTTGGCTTGCATCATAAATATGTAATCTAGACCCACTCTTCGGTGGAGTTAAAGTACTCGAGGAGAGTTGGACACATCATAGAGATGTTTGCTTGACATACGGATATGGGAATAGTTTATAAAAGATTCATGAATGGCTATGGAAATTTTGGTTTCTATGGCCTCATTTGGGAGAGACAAAAGATTAGTACCTTCTTTTTCCAACATAAAATTAATAAAACTCATTTTTAGTAACACTAAAGTATATTTTCCTTTGATTCAATTCTGGATTTCCAGTGTTATCCAAACCGAATCCTCTGATACCAACTGTGAAGACCCGACCCTAGAAAAACCAGGAGTCGATGCCTTCTGAAAATGATATGTTGTTTTAAAATAGAAACATGCACTGATAAACACACATCATATCCCATACAGAGGATAGGGTTCGGTTCATGCTCCGGGAAACCGGTAACTTCCAAAATGTTTCATCTGATAAAAGTTGTTACCTAAAAAATTTAAAATTCAAAATGTAGGGTGAGCATAAGAATGCCTAGTAAGGGGTTTAAAATAATCCAATGAAACAATTCAAAAAAAATTTAGATTCATATCCAAAGAACATTCCCTTATAGAAAATTGTAACACATGTAACATAAAATAAAAGTGCTCAACTAATATTTTCATGGAATACATGAATCAATTAGGGAATTTTAAAAAAGGGGTAGTAAAAGATATCCTGAACAAGTATGACGTATGAATGATTAAACACAAATTAGACCATTAAGAGTAATACTTAATTAGAGTTTTGTGTGAAGTAAAAGAACATCAATTTCATATATTTGTTACTATTTTACTCGAATCATGCCGCAAACTTTTACTTGTGACATCAATATGAACTTGATAAAAAAATGAGGGCAAGAGTAGTGAATGAATTGCCATATCATCTTGAAAAGAACTTGTAACATGACATGAATATGTGATTTCAACATTTTAGTTTTACATTCATGAACATATCACTGAGGTCCATCCCCAAGGTTCCAATAAATAAAAAATTACCGAGGTTATTCACCAGGTTATCGTGATGTTTTTAATCTCTAGAGATTAATTTTTTACCCAACGCATTAGTGCTCTATCATGGTGCACCCTTAATATGTCTTTACATTCATTTGAGCCACAAAAATCAATACTTTACTTAAATGGGATTGTATATTCAAGATGTCCCATACCGCCTTGAATAGTTCATTCATAGTTGGTCATAGTAGTTGAATTTACATTTCTTATAAGTGAGACAGTCATCTAGATGTTTAGAAACCAAGCTAACAATCATAAGACCATTATTAAAAGGAATGAAGAAAGGCAGATTATGGCACATACATTGACATCTTATGTACTGAAAGAATAGAAAACTAAAATTTATCACATGCAAGTTTGTTCTTGAAATTATAAAATTTTATCATCCTATTAATTACAAGGTGAGCCAAAAATCTCAAGTAGGGTTTTGAGCTTGCACAAGCTAAAACATTCAATATTTTTAAGGATTTTCATAACACTGAATAATGTCCATGATAGAAAGCATGAATCATAAACATAAGAAAAATATTTTAGAAGATAGGGAAAACAAATAAGTTACTCTTAAATGTGGATATAAGTTTTGTTTAACACCATATTTCTTATGTTTTTAAAACGCCACCTAAACTCAAGACTTAATGTGTAAGGACCATAACAACTGAAATCAATGTTCATGAAACATATTAAATATTTGTATGTACCTGAACTCAAACTAAAATATTGGAACACCCATTTCTTCTGATCCCCTATGAATACTAGTTCAACAATGTTTTGAATAGGGAAGGTCATGCCCTTAGTCATAAATTTTTTTTAATGAAAACATACAAAAAAATAATTTTATAAAAACCCGATCATATTTATAAAATTTTCAAAATTTATTTATTATTTAAATATGAAATTATGTGTATGTGAATATGTGTAGTGAATGAACAATTATACACAAACTTTGTACATATAATCAAAGTATAAAGATCATGCCCATTCCTGTATATACCCGACGTATATTCATATAACCAAAACTATATAAGTATTTTCAAAACAACAAAACAAGGCCAGGTATAATTCTTACATTTATTAAGCAATTTGAATGTAAGAGAAATCGAAGGCCTAGGTTTAACATTTATGAATGTTTGGACTGAACTATAATGTTAAAAAATAAATATATATTTTTCGAATATATAAGTGTATATATTCTCAAAGATGAAAAACAAGGAAAAAATAAAAATTATTACTTTAAAAACCATGTAAATGAGGACTTCAGGGAGGGTTGTCTAGGCTCGCTAGAGACTTGAACGGGAGAGATGAACTGAGAGGTCTTGGTTATTTCTATACAAAATCTCACACACCACCTTCCACGCAAAGACCTACCCACTTGCATTGCATTCCTTGTTGGGTGTCGTGCTTGAAGAAAATGAGAAGACATGGGGGTCCCCGACGGTCAGAGGTGAAGAAAACGAGGGGTGTTTCTAGGGTAGGGTTACTGGCGTAACCCATGCATATAGGAAGAATATGACGTGGCTAGGAGAAATGCCAGGGATAAACGGACAGTCCAGATCAATCCCAACATCGATCCAAGTGATGAGATGCGTCCGTTGTTTTAAAATAATTGAGCGGATTAGATTTGATCTAAGTTTCATCAGATGGTCTAAGTTCGACGTGGAAATTTAAAAACCTCAAAGAACCATGAATAGATCTTGCTGGATCGAACGGTTGACAAAAAATACGGAGAGAGATGTGGTCGTTGAGGGTCGAGCATGGGATCAGAAACAACGGCCTAGATCACTCACGATGTGATCCAACGTTCCAGATCGCGTTTCGCAAAAAAAAAAATGACTTCCCACCTCAAAACGGAGAGAGGTTTTCACCTCACTTATAACCCTGAGCCTCCCAACGAGTGCTCAGAAATTACACAACACCCACGAAAGGGTCCCTATACACGGGCTCGTGCCCGCAGTCCTTGGACCACCTATACCCCGCTGTGACCTGACGCCTGCACTGGTGCACCTATGTGCTCCTGCTCGCTCCCGAGCACCCTTTGGGGAACCTCTTCCTGAGCTCGGTCCAGCCTTGTCTGGGGGCTGAGGGTCAGGCTCAGCCACTTCGTGTGAGCGGCCTCCCTCGGCCCTAGCCAAAAACGGCTGGCCCTTTTGGGCCAATTTTGTTTTTAAAAATCAACACTAAAATTTTTGTTAAGAAGAGGAAACAATCCATTTATTAAAACTATATAGAATTTTAAATTATTAAACATTAATGAATACAAATTAAACATATTTTAGTTAGAAGTATTTCTAAAATTAAAAATACTAAACCCATTTTTTTAACTAAAATAGTTATGAAAAGGAAATTTTAATATGCCTACATTTTAATTTATATACTAGTATCCTCGAAAACATAGTTCAATCAAAACATAATTTAATTAGAAAACATAAACATAGTTTGTAACATTATTTATGAAATGAAATCGTGACATTATATTTGAAAAATTAACAATGTGTTTTGAATTCCTTAATTCTTTTCAAAATCAAGAAAGGGTGAAACTATGTTTTACACCATATCCTTTTATATTTCATAAATGATGGTTTAATTATAACCTCTATCATAACTCAATTATTTTGAAACTAAATAATATTTAAATAAGTTCACATATCCTAACAAGGTCCAACAGATATTTTTTATAACCGTTAGCTTCTAATGGTCACTAGAGCAATGGTCGAAAAAGTGTCCTATAAAGACAAACCTTACATGTTCTAAAACTCAAAAGTAATAAGATGGTGCTTCCCATTCCAGTAATGCTCTGCATGGTTTTTATGATAGTAGTGGTAATGTTTTTTTCTTTAGTTGACTTGAAGGATCTCCTTTACTTAATGGGTCTTGTTGTGGTGATTTGGGGTCTTCCAGTGGTTCTGATAGGGTTATTAATAGGTATATTTGGTTAGCATGATTACTCTTTAGATCTTGGTGTATTGTAGACACTACAGTGTTCTTATTTAAATAAATATCCTTGTGTTTATCCTTTAATTTTTTTGTTTAAAAGGGATTTAACAAAAGTAACTGCATAATATCATCATTATCTGATACCCAAAATTCGGGGTGTTACACATTTTTTTTTACATGTCATAATATTCATTTTCATATAATTTTTGGTATTTTTATATGTTAGATTTATGTATTATTTAGCTTTATCTTCTTTTATTATTTCATGTGGGCCTTTTGTTCGGTTTATACATTGGGAATGTGCCATTAGCCTTGGTTCACATTCCCATTTGATCTATGCCATCCTCATACCGGATGTTGATCCATTGATCCTTATGATCCTATGGTATTCTATTCTTCCCTTTTTTCACTCTTTCTGAAACGGATTGGCTTGATCTATGGGTGACCCTTGATAGCTTTTCCTCTGATGTCATATGTCCTTATTTTGTTGTTTAAGTGGTTATGTTGGGACACTTATCTAGATTTTTCATATCCTTGGTTATATGCTCTAGTATTCCTCTACTCCTACTAGAATGACTCCTCTATTTGGAATCTACCTCTCCACTTGCGGGAGATTTAGTTAGGAGAAAAATATTAATGGTTTTGGGAGCTCTAGTTTTCCTTGAGGGAGAAGAGTAGATGAAGGAGCACTGGAGGGATTCCATGACTTACCAAAGAAGAAATAGTGATCTAGATATGTTTTGATCATATTCATTTATTCATGGTGAGGAGATCTGATGAGGTCCTACTATTCTGTGGTGTTCCTTTTACCTAGATGGGAATGATGATTATATAGGAGTACAATCTCGATGACCCTAACAATAAGACCTAATTACAAAGAGGCTCTATGAAAACACATAGGAGAGTCTTATCCCCAGTAAGGGGCCTTACTATGGTATTCTTATTCTTTTATATCGGTTATTTATGCCTTGTATTTGATTATTCTTTTGTTCTATGTTGTGTGTGTTGCTTGAGATTTTCCAAGGTTCATAGTATATGATGAATCCCCAACTTGGATCTACTATGAGTCCTGGCATTTCAAGAACCTAAACATTGGATATTTTCCTCATGTTCCTTTTTCTTATATGGTTATGTTTCACTATTTATCACATATCTTATATAACCTCATTTTTTTCTTAGTGGAATCTTGGTACCCCTGCACCATGCATATAAGCCAAATAGATAAATAATTTCAAAAACCTATGGTCCTCTTTATGATTTGATTACTACTTTATGTCAATCATTTCTATTGATCATATCACTTATGTTTGAGACTGTTATCTCTAATATGACTTTGTACTTATCAGTATTAATATCAAACTGGTTATATATATTCTCATTAGCATGTTATCTATTGTAAATGTTAACATGAATTGATACTTTTTATTCTCTTGTTCTTTGTTTATGGTTTGTTAGAATCAGCATGTTACACTTACGATTATGAAAATTCATTACAAGATTTGTATTATTCACATTTTCTTGATTCTTCCTAATATTTATATAATTATAAACATATTAAATATTTTTCTATAATTTTGAGAAACAAAATTATACCCATACAACTCAGTTACTCTATTGAAAGTGGGCTACCTCATAGTACAACCCACTATTTTTTTACAGAATCTGATAAAAAAATATTTAGTAATTGCTAATTTAGGGATCAAATATTATTGGACCATTCATAATGTTATAAATGTGAGATAAAAGTAAAGTAAAAATAAATAAAAAATGAAAAATATATGTAACATAGAAAACCACACAAATAAAGAGGGGTAAAAAAACATAGAAAAATAGAATTATTTCACTATGGTAAAAGAGGTTAAACACACTCTCTTTCTATTATAAGGAAAATATCCATGTAATTAACTCTATTGAGTAATGTATAATGCACCTCAAAAAATACAACACTCAAAATGACGAAATAAGAAGATCAATACTTGAGGTGATGATGCTAAAACTATCAAAATTGTATGCCTTTTATAGTCAAGGCCCTTACTTGATCTTCCTCCTCCATTTAACTCCATGGGTTAGTTTATTCACCCATCCCACTAACCGCAATAGCCCCCTTTGAAAAATCAAGGGGGAAAAATTGTTTGTGAGAAACAAAAACCAATATATATCACACATGGATATATGATTGGGAACCAACAATATTTCCACACATCATTTCTATATTCCAACCATGTTTCTCTTATATCTATAATTATGATTGAGGTTTTTTTACTATATTAACTTAACAAAGTTAATAAACATCATCATAAAATTAACATAATTTTATTCAATATAAATTTTCTACATATCCACTCTTCCTTTCTCCACCACATCTCGAACAAAGTGATATTGTACCATAATGTGATTTATCTTGGAATAAAAAGATAGATTCCTTTTAATTTTCAAGGTGTTATGATTGTGACAAAACAATTGGAAATACTTCTGTCATTGTCAGGGATCCTCTTGAAACATTCACATCTAAATCAGTTATTTTAAAGCCTATGTATTTTTCATTTACTCTACCTTATTTGTGGATAAATATATAACAAACTACAACTTTGAATTCCAGATCACAACTCATCCGATAAAATTAAACACATAAAAAAAGTGAATTTTCATTGGTCATAATCACCTACAAAATATGAATCTATGTATGCACTAATACTAAAATTTGTTCCTCAATAACATAATACAGGATATGAGATCTACTTGATGTATCTAAGGGAATTCTTTAATATGTTCCAATGCTCCCTTATATAATTCTCCACATACCAACTAACTTATCCCACTACATGTGCAACTTCTGGTCTCATATAAAACATACATAATATCATACTACCCACTGATGGTGCATAAGGTAATTGAGACATCTCTATCCTCTATACTTCATTGTTATCAGTGTTAGGATTCATCATAGAGGATAACATAAAATTAATAGTAAGTGGGGTAAACATTGGCTAATAATGTCTCATGTGGAAGTATTTCAATATATTCCTCAATAAATTTTTTTTTGATAGCTAAATCATATCCTTATTTCTCTCTCATTAAATATGTATCCCACGATATTTTTTGGTCCTAATTCCTTCATATCATACTCCCATGAAAACTATCAACATGTCATCCACATACAATAGAAGAATGATAAAATCATTACCATCTGAACCCATGAAATATTTACAATTATCTAAATGAAGCATTTTGTGTCCAATACTAATGATATTGGAATAAAATCTCTTGTACCAACACCTTGGTGCCTTCTTAAAACCATAAAAAGTTGTTCTCAACCTAAAAACCAATTTCAATATTCCTTATTTTGAAAAACTTTCTGATTAGAGAATCTATATTTATTTATCAAGATCAGCATGTAGAAAAGTTCTCTTCATATCTAGCTACTCTAGAGTTAATCTATATATTTCAACATCCCCATAACTACCTGAACAGTCGTTATTCTAACAATGGGAGAAAATATTTCCTTGAAATCAATAACTTCCCCCTATGAATATCCTTTGACCACCAGTCTTGCATGATATCTTTATAATTATTTCTTTTCATCCCAATTGATCTTAAAGAAACTATTTTTGCTGATAGTCTTCCTTCCATGAGGTAATGGATCAATATCTCAAGTATTTTTCTTGTTAAGGGCGTCAAGTTTCTCTTTAATTGTTTCCATCCATGTGGATATTTCTAAACTCCACATCACCTCCAAAAAAATAATATCGATTACCGTCCTCCAACAATAATTTGTACACAATATTTCTCTCAGTGATAAATTATGAGTGCCATATTGGTTCCCTTTTATCTTGAGTTGATCATAAAAGTCCAAAATCAATCATAACTTGATCATCATGATCCTCAATGGAAATTGGTTATTCTATGGATTCTTCCTCCACCCTAACTATTATAGTATATGTGTTCTCTTTCTTCAAGTCCCCATTAATCATCACTTGCACCTAATCTTCGAGACATATAACATCCATGTTGATGATAAGTCTATGGGTAGTGGGGTCCCACATACGATACTTCATCAGACCATCAACATATCCTAAGAATATACATTCATTGGATCTCGAATCCAACTTCAGTCTTTCCTGATCATTAAACAATACAGATACATGACCTCCATATGTATTCAACCAAGCACAATCAATAGGTTTAACACTCCACAAATTCATTAGTGTTTTCATGTCAATTATTAGAAAATTAAATCGATTGATCACATAACATGTGTTCTTCATTACTTTGTCCCATAACTTCTTGAAAATTCCTATAGTCTCCAATATCTCCCTTGTTCTATCCAAAAAGTTTACGTTCACCCACTTTTCCACTACATTTTGTTGAGGAGTGTAAGACACCATGAATATTCTCTTGATGCCTTCTCATTGAAAAAAAAGTATCAAAATACTCACTTGAATATTTTCCACCACTATCAATCCTCAAACACTTGATCTTCTTTCAAGATTCCATGTTCATCTAGGATTTGAATGTTTTGATGTCTTTAAAAACACTTTATTTCATCTTGATTGGGTACATATAATATCTCAAGGAAGAATCATCATTGAATTATGCAAATCACCTTTCTCTTCCCAGGGATATAAACAATTCTTTCCAAATATTGGAAGGGATCAACTCTAAGATATCTTGGCTCCTCATTGTCGACGTCACAAAATTCAACCATTGTTGGTTTCAAATATCATAATGCTCCCAAAATAGAAGGGATACCTTTTTAATCTTGGAATAAAATTATGTTCAGTATGAATATTCAAGCTTCATTCAAACATAAGACCAAGCTTTTGATACCATGACTTCCTCAATGCTTTTGTTGAGGTAGTTAATAGGACAACTATTATAATGTCTCAGAAATTCCATATAATTTTTTTTAATTATATTGAATTATTTTGAGATCTCAAAATCTGACAGCATGCGATCTTGAGGGCCAGGGTGTCCAGAATGATTTTTCAAAGTTTTTTTAAGCTTTAATTAGCGCATGTAAGCAGTTTTCCTGAAAAAGTTGAATAATTCTTAAATAGTTACTCGAATTAAAAATCTGAGTGCATTGCTGCGCTCAGAAAGGTGGGTTTACCCTAGGCAGTGCTTAAGTTTAGTCGGTGTGGGCCTCCTATAAGAAAACCTAAAAATGGAAATTACCGTAAATAAAATAATTAAATAAATTTATTATATTTTTCAAATGGTTATAACTCACAAATGGTAACTCGAATTGAAAATCTGAGACCATCGTTGAGCTTGTGAGGGTATGCTCACTTTTGGAAGATACTAACATTGGTCGGCGCAGGCCACCAATGAAAGTTACTTTTTGGCTGTAAATAAAATAAGTAAGTGACAATTATTTTATTATAAAATCCATAACTTTTAAATGGTAACTCAGATTGGAAATCCGATAGTACCTTTGGGTTTTTTGGGGAATGCTTCAATTAGGAAAATCCTAAACTCAATCAGTAAGAGTTGAGGGTGACTGTTAATAATTTTATAAACTTTTTTGTGGGTACATTCAGTAAACGCGTGAGTGGCGTTTTATAACTTTTGAACTATTGTTCGACTCCAAAATCTGAGGGAATCGTTGAACCCGCAGCAACGAGACTCTCTTAAGAGAGGCATAACTTCGACCACCGTAGGTCGGGTGAAAATGTAATTTTTTTGGACTTTTGAAAGATTAATAAAATAACATGTTTTGTTATTTTATTTTCCTTATTTCCTCCAACGGACGAATGATGTTGACAGGACCGACGATGTGTCAAGCCAATAAATGGCTTAACTCTTCTTTTCTTGTAACCACACCATTTGAAATTCGCGAGGTTCATTAATTAAATGAACGTCATTTATTCCATGAGAATTATACACTCTTTCTACTCTCCTATTTATATGGAGCTCAGGGAGGGGTGTTGGCACGGCTTCACAAAACGACGAAACTCTTGCAAGGCACCGTGACGCCAACCACCAGGAGGACGAGACAGGTTCCAATGAGTGGTGAAGAGTGCCAACGAGTCACGAACCAATGAAAAAAATAAAGGAGGTTTTGTCGACCGTTGTCAATGAACATCTCTTCTAGGTAGTGGTTTATTTTCATTTGTGCGTTTTACTTTCCCTCTACCACATTCTTGAAATTATATGAAGAACGCGGTTCAACCGACTAACGGGTTGACCCGCGATTCATCCGTCGTTGCGGGAGGTTATTGCGGGGAATCTTGTGGGGTTAATCGTGTGTTCAATACAACTGTTTATTGAAGTCCCTTAATATCCTTCATATTACGATCTAACGCAGGGGATGCTGGCCAAACAAAACTAGCCCGAAGCCACCGCTGTTTTTCTTTCCTTACACCGCCTCGGAAGACCACGAACATGTCGACGCACGCTGCAAGAGGAGGGTCATGGCTCGTCAGCCGCCTCACCAAACGAACGACCTCCAGGCCTTTTGGGAATCCGGTTGACCGGGGGGTTATACCCACTCCCCCCACCCCCACATTGTACTGAACTAGGTTGCAGCCCACGGAGTGGGCCGCCTCCCTCGAGTTGGGATGCTGCCCTCGCACAGGGACTCCGCCCTTGGACCGGGCCACCGCCCTCGGACCGGACCACTGCACTTGGATTGGGCCACCGACCTCGGACCGGACGGCCTCCCTCGGAGCGGGTTGCCGTCCTCGCACCGTGTCGCTACCATCGCACTAGGCCCCCACCCTTCGAGCGTACTTGTGCCCTCACACAGGGTCGCCACCCTCAGACCGAGCCGCCGCCCTCAAAGCGGGAAGCCTTCATGGACCGGGTCACTGCCTCACGCGGGTCGGGACACCCCTTTGCAGGCCACCCCCTTGTGGGCTACCCCCCTTGCGGGCCACCAAATTTTGGGTGGGCCGCCCTTGCGGGTCGTGGTGGGATTCCCTTCTGGACCACCCCTCTTACGGGTCAGGCCAAACATCGGCCCATCGGACCGAGTCCACCCCGGCCCAGCCCAGAGCGAGTCGGGTCGGGTCGGTCCGACCAGGTCTGACCGGACCCTGGAACACTTAAAGAAGGATATCATGAGAACCATATGTTTGTGTGATGAACCGTCTATAGTGTTGGGATCCTTGGACCGAGATGGTCCTTTTGGTATTCTCTAATTTAGTTTTTTAGACAGTTGGAGTAAGGCCGGGTTGGATCGAACCCGAATCCAACCGGGCCCCCGAAGATAAAACACATATAACTCACAGACTGGGCATCCGATTGACATGTTGTCTATCGCGTTGGAACACTTACGACATGGAGGTCCTTTAAGTTATTCCATTTAGGATCTTAGTGGTGGTTGAGGTACGAATGATATCTCGAGGGGAATATTCTACGGAACTTGAGTGCATCGGGTGCAATGAAACTTGTGGAAAGCTGCAACGGGAAGAAAGAACATCGATCCTATGTCAGTCAGATCCTGTGTGGTTCAGTGTTCATTGATCCTCTATGGGTCAACACATATCGATACTGTGTGGGTCAGATCATGTGTGGGTAAGGGGGGGTTAGTTACCTATTGATCCAGTGTGGGTCAGCAGTTGTTCTTCTTAAAAGAATAAGATGATATAGTTTATGACTAATCAAATGTACTTCTGTACTTATGTTATACCTGATTGTGAGCTGAGTCTTTTTCCTGTGTGGTACTTCTTTCTTTGTGGTGTTACCTGTGTGGTAATTTTACCTTTGTGGTATTGTATTTTTGTGTTACCTATGTATTATTTCTATCTTTATGGTGTTACTTGCGTGGTACTTCAACCTTCATGTAGTTACCATGGTGGTTTTATCTTTGGGGTGTTACCTGTCTTGGAAGGTGGGCCATTCGAAGTCTGGGTACGCACTCTGGGGGTTCCTGCCGGCCAACAACTGTGGTAGGGACTCACCACCCTGCCCCTCACCAGACACAGAATAAAGCTTATCAACTTCCTCTCCCTCTGCTCATTCACCACCGCCCTTTGTATGTAGGTCTTGTACATCCCATTGGACAGAGCCTGTTATTTTTCCTTTTATTATGACTATGAAAATCAGAAGTGTTAAATGGATCAGTGGTGAATGCGGACGCGTATACCTTAATTGTTTCACCGATGAGAACAGTGAACATGGCTGGAGAGGGGGTGACAGAATGATACCTCCCATTGTATGAAACATGGAGGCCACCCACGTGGGGTCTCTTCCCTAGCATCACCTTCGGTCGCTGGCAAGGAGGTCGGTAATTTAGACACAAATTCGCTTCATTTCCAATGATGAAATCCCAAAGGTAGCTACGTCCCACCCCAATGTCGATGACCATCACCTCCATGATCACCACCGAAAGACCACTCATGGCCTCGTTGTACTCCTCCCACTCCTTCCTGTCCCCAACACAAAAGGATCAAGGAATATATGGAACTTTTCCGACATCTAATCACCTCCAAGTTAAAATTTCCAGCATTTTTCTGGTTTAATTCTCAAAAAATTA
Source organism: Viscum album (assembly GCA_963277665.1). NCBI lineage: Eukaryota > Viridiplantae > Streptophyta > Magnoliopsida > Santalales > Viscaceae > Viscum > Viscum album. The sequence continues at coordinate 989,500,189 of OY728148.1, read as the reverse complement.
CCTGAAATCTAAAAAATCGGTGCCCAAGGTCTGCAAGATTTACTTATCCATTCTCCCAGCGGCGGCTTCAGTGAAGTGGAAGGACAACATCTCTTTCCACAGAAACTACGCTGTGAACATGTCGGTGAGGCCGTCGGTGTATCTTTGGTGATCCCTGTAGCTCCTCTTCAACCACTCCTTCTCCTATGGCAGCAAGCTGAAGAACCTCTCTATGCCGGTATGGGCTCGGGCGATGAGCTACGGGTCCACACTGTGATTCCGTAACAAAAAAAACAAAAAAAAAACAATCCTCATTATTTTAATAAAACATTGAAATAAATGATTTTTATCATTGAAAAATATTAAAAAATCCTCAATATTTGATAAATAATATGCATCAAAATTTTCTCCGTAAAATTCCCCCACACTTAAATCATGCTTGTCCTCAAGCATAAAATCTCTACATGGAAATCAGAGAACACCAATGTTACCAAAATTCAAATTCCAATGCAATAAAATCCAAAACATTCAATGTGAAATCAAACATTCAAAAATCTGCATAAAATATCAATTTAATATTTTCATTTTTTGAAGAAACAAATAATTCACATATTTTACTTTTTCCCTTTGAAAATTAGCGGATCTTATCAATTCATTCATTCAATCTCGTTCATTTCTTATTATTAAACATTCCAAGTCACGATTTACCTAACTTTTTATTATTTTCTCTCATCAGTCATGATACAATTCAAGTAGATTTAGGCTTATATCATGACAAACATGCTCCTTATCCATAGCCTTGTAAATGAACTAATTTCTCCACATTATAAAAACAAAAAACACATAAAATCACAAGGACTTGCAATTAAAGTTCTATTGAATTTGAGGTTTAAGGTTGGTAGGATTTGATGCATTAGAAATTAAGGCTCAAGGAGGAGGCTAATCACTTAAGTACTATGCATGATATCAAAAGTAAAAATATAATGAAATTATCTCTTGCAATGTAGCAACACCCACTTTTCAAAACTCAAAGAAAAGGTCGTCACCAAGTTAGCATAATGAAAGATTTGTGCACCCTCTTGAATATTTTTTTTATTTTGTACTTTTTTTTATTTTTTCAAAATTTATCATTATATAAAACCTCACATCCATGACATAACCACATAGGATCACAAGATCATCGGTCTGCGAAATGGTGATTTTTGTTTTTCCAAAATCACAACCCATTTTTTCTCTTTTTGTTGGTTCTTTTGGTCATTTTTGTCATTTTTTTAAATTCAAGTGTGGAAAACAATAGAGTATAATGAATGATTCTACAACCTTTTACAATTACCACAATAGTACCGCCACACTTCTTCATTATAATGTATATTATCTCGTCCACCATGATTCCCTTTACCCCCACACTTTAAATTTAAAATATTATGCAAATACTCAGAGGATGGTAGGAATGGATAAAAATGGATTGAAATATGGAACATTCCTATAATGGTCATTCATGGTTTCTATGGGATAAAATAAGGATTGATGTAAAGGTGGTATTTTAAGAAAAATTATCTTTTTAAAGGATGCCTCAATCATTTTAAATTTATTTTTTCACATTTATTGACATGACAAGTTTCAATACAAGTTCCGGTCAGTTACATGTCCCAAGATCACTCAAAAAATATGCTCAATAATAAATAGGAAGTACTTGGTCTAGAAATACTCTTTGGAATGGGAAATATAAAATTGGACAATCACTCATGGCATGACTAATAATTCAATTCACATGAACATCAGAAATTCAAAGTATAATGGATGGTAGGGAAATTTCATTTACATGAATCAATTAATTCCTTCAAATAATGAGTCATTACTTAAATATCCATGCTTCATTTTAAAAATTCAATTATTAATTTCAATAATTTAATAATTTCAACATTGAAATCTATAACATGGAATCTCAGGATTCATTAGAAACTCATGTGTCCTAGATAAGCTGAGTAAAACAATAATTTATGTGTGGGCATGAAATTTTATCTTTAAATCTCAAAACATGTTGTGGAAAAAATGTGGAAAGTTTAAAAGACAGAACACAAAAATTGAAAAACCCTTTTCCCATGAAACTTGCTCATTCCCCTTCACTGTCTGGGGCTTCCTTCTGGGGTCATGATCCAAAAAAATAAAATTACTCAACTAATCACACTGATCATTTCATTTAAGCTTAAAAATGAAAAGAGGGAGGTGTTTTAATGCTAAATTATTTCAAAGAAAATAAATTTACATCTACATTCCTAGAAAGAAATTAAAGATAAATCTTAGTATTATCCCCCATGTGGGCCCTGAAATTTGATTACCTCCAAAGGGAAGTACCAACTATTATCCAAAGTCTGCTGGAGGATGAAGATTCTTTGATTGGAACCACCATATGTGAAATTTCTCACATTGTGCTTCATTATTCTAGGTAAGTAATGATCCATGGATAGAGTACACCATATCCCCTGCCCCTTCACAATAAGGAATAGCTTGCATGGTGGGGTGGGATGATGTAGGAATCATCCTCCTTCTAGATTGTTACTTGTGCAACCTATTCTTCTCTATCCATTGTTTCCTCAAGGTATGTTTTATCAAAATAATAGTCAATAGGAAAGAAAGAGTGTAATTCTATTTTAATAATATTAAAACATGAAGTTCCAATATTAAATTATTCCCCATCAAAGTAATAATCTATTATCATAATTTCCTTATAGAAATCCACTATAATCTCTTCATGAAATTTCTAAAATAAATATTCAACGTGTCCATGGATCTCTATATGTTCCTCAAAATGTGCACATCCTGGTTCATCTTCATCCTCTAAGTAATTGCTGATTTTGTCAGATTCTGTATAACCAAAACCCCAAGGAGTGATGTAGAATTCAGATTCAATAAAATTAGAAGGGATAGAGTCAATGAATGGTCCAACTCCCTGAGTTGGTTCAGCTTCAATCTCTGCCTCAGTGGTAAGTGCCTCTTGGAGTAGACTCTCTGAGCATGGAGGCAGGTAGTCGGGCTTCTCCATCATGAAATCAAATTCCACCACTTGGCTGGTTTCTTCCTTCAGTTGTGAGGAATATTCATCTTTTTATTGTATTGGGAGGTCAGGTAGTTCATCACATTTAATCAAAAATTCATCCAAACTTATTTGATCTCCCACTTTTAGCTCACCAGGTACGTCTTCCTCCCTTGACTCCTCAGGTTCATCAATTTCATATATAAGTGGTGAAATTTCTTCCACCACTTTCTCAGGTTATTCATTTGGCTTAGGTTTGTGTTACTCCATTAATGAACGAACATAATCAAAAGCACTATCCGACTTTCGGGTTAATTTTTCAATTATTTCTCTATGTTCATGCACCTAAGATATTCTAAAATATTTATCTTCTTGTTGTTATTGTTGTTGCACCTGTGAGTAATTTTTCCATGCATAATATTCTGAATTTGAATACATCATGGAAGTATTTTTTTAGTTTTTTAAAATGTAATGAAATCTAACTAAGATGAGAAAATAGAAAAAGTAAATAAACTAATGATTGTATCCTTGGAAACGACATTAGTTTTGACACATGCCTGTCATGGGGCATGGACAAAATTAATTATATTTTTCTTAGTGCAACATAGTGGCTGACCAGAGTCGTCTCGCTTGAAGATCCTTCTCAATGTAGTTCACTTACTTTATCTAATTCACATTTTATATCGCTTTTTGTGGTTTTGTTTATTAAATGGATGTGATGATAATATTTTTGGGTTTTTCATTATTTAAAATAATGACATGTGAATCAATAATTCTAAATTTATACTAATATGAAATTCTAAATAGAATGAATTAATAAAAAATAACTTGGTTTTGGGGGTTTGTTAAATGTTCAAACATTATGATCCATTATATTTTTTATTTTAGTTTGATAATACAAACATGAAATATCATGTTTTAACAACTATTATTTAATTATAAATTCTGGAATATCATTGAATGTTTCAGAACACTCAATTCCACCTCCTCATTTAATCCAAGTTGGTGATAAACCATTTTCTAGAATGTGTCATCTTGCAGGACCCAGTTCAATCGAAGCCATTCCATACATTGATTAGCTCAAATCCAACGTGTGTATAACTAACCAATAAAGGGAGGTAAAAATGATTAAATAAAAGTATAGGGATAGGTTTAGTTGCATGTCATTGGATTTATTCACAACATCAAAGACATTCACCTTACTTGTGTGTGCTACTCAAATCTATCTACAAACATAAAATTGAATATTAAAGAAAATTCATGATCAACTTCACCACCCCCCGGGCCAAGTCTCGAGGTCAGCCTCTCATTCCTGAGAGTAATATATTACTCAGTGGAGTTGCTGGAAGAGAAGAGAGAGAGGGAAAGAAATGAATAAAATTGTATGGAGAAACACAAAGGCATGGATTAATAAAACTAAAATTTGAATTACAATTGAAAAAATAATACAAAAATAAAATTAAAATAAAATATAATGAATAAATTAGGGGGGAAAGAGGAGAAGAAGTTTCTCGTGCACTGGTGGGATCCCTCTTTAGCTATGGGTGTCGAGCTGATGATTTGGGAAGAATGCGAGGGCCTCCTATTATAGGCAGAATTCATTCCTCTGAATGTTTGCACATTTTTGGACTATTAAATTTTCTCTCTCAAATACCCCCACACATAAACCATGCTTTTCCTCAAGCATAAAATCTCAACATAGAAATTTGAGGACACCAATGTTACTAATATTCAAATTCCAATTCAATTAAATCAAACAACATTCAATGTGAATTCAAAATTTCAAAAAATTTCAAAAATATCAATTTAATTCCCCATTTTTCAAAGAAACAAATAATTCACATATTTTACTTTTACTATTTGAAAATTTATGGAATTTCTCCTTTCATTCATTCAAGCTCCTTGATTTATTATTATTAAACAAGCCAAGTCATGATTTACCTCATTTTTGATTATTTTCTCTCATTACTAATTATACAATTCATGTACAGTAATGCTCATACCATGAGAACATGATCCTTATCCATAGGATTGTAATTAAACTACTTTCCCCACTTTGTAATGAAAAAATGCCTATAAAATCAAGAGGACATGAAATTATGGTTCTATTGAATCTGAGGTTTAAGGTTGGTAGGATTTGATGCTTTAAAAATTAAGGCTCAAGGAGGAGGCTAATATATTAAATACTATGAATGATATCAAAAGTAAAAATATAATAAAATTATGCCCTTCATAGTAGCAACACCCACTTCCCAAAACTCATGGAAAATGTTATGATCAAGTAAGCATAATAAATGATTTGTGCACCCCCTTGAATATTTTTATATTTTGTACTTTATTTTATTTTTTCTAAAGTTATGATTATATCATACCTCACATCAATCACCAAACCATATACGCTCATAAGATCGTCAGTCTAGAAAATAGTGATTTGGGGTTTTCCCAAATCATAACCAATTTTTTCTCTTTTTTTGGTTATTTTTGTCATTTTGTCATTTTTTTAATTCAAGAGGGAAAAAATAGAGTATAATTAGTGATTCCACAACCTTTGACAATTACCACAATAAAACCCCTACACTTCTTCCTTACACTGTATATCATCTCTTCCACCATGATTCTCTTTACCCGCACACTTCTACTTTAAAATATCATGAAAATACTCAGAGGAGGGTAGGAATGGATAAAAATGGCTTGAAACATGACTCATTCCTATAATGGTCATTCATGGTCTCTATGTGCTAAAAGAAGGATTGATGTAAAGGTGATATTTTAAGGAAAACTAGCTTTTCAAAGGATGCCTGAATCATTTTAAATGTGTTTTTGCACAATCATAGATTTCAAAAGTTTCAATACAAGTTATCGTTGGTTACATGTCCCAAGATTACTCAATAAATATTCTCAAGAATAAATAGGAATTACTTGGTTTAGAAATATTCTCGGGAATGGGAAACATAACCTTAGACAATCACTCATGGTATGACTAATAAATCAATTCACATGAACATCAGAATTTCAATGCTTGAAGGATGGTAGGGAAATATCATTTAAATGAATCCATTAATTACTTCAAATCATGAGTCATTACTTCAATATCCTTGATTCATTTTAAAAATTCAAATATTAATTTCGATCATATAATCATATCAACATTGAAATCTAAAATACGGCATTAGAGGATTCATATGAAACTGATGTCTTCTAGATAAGTCGATTAAAACATGAATTCATGTTTGGGAATGGAATTATATCTTTAAAGCTCAAAACATGTTGTGGACAATAATTTGGAGAGTTTAAAAGATAAAACACTAAAATTGAACACCTTTTTTCCATGAAACTTGGTCCTTCTCGTTCACAATATGGGGCTTCCTTCTACCGTTATGCTCCTACAAATGAAAATTACTAAATTAATCACAATGATCATTTCATTTAAGCTAAAAATGAAAAGAGGTAGGGGGAAACTTTCTATATTATTTCAACGAAAATAAATTGACATCTGAATTCCTAGAAAGCAAGTAAAGATAAATCTTGATATTATCCCCTATGTCGGCCCAGAATTTTGACTACCTCTAGAGGGAAGTACCGGCTATTATCCGAAGTCTTATGGAGGATGAAGATTATTTTATTTGAACCACTACATGTGGCTTTTCCCAACTTATGATTCATCCTTCTGGGTGAGTAATGATCCAAGGACAGAGTACACAATATCCCCACCCCCTTAACAATGGGGTATATCTTGCCTCATGGGGGTAGGATGAAGTATGAATCAACCTCCTTCTTGGTTGCTACTTTTGAAACATATTATTCTCTATACATTGGTTCCTCGAGGCATGCTTCATCAAAAGAATAGTCAATGGGAAAGTCATAGTGTAATTCTATTTGAATAATTTTAAAACATGAAGTATCAAGATCAAATTCTTCCCCATCAAAGTAAGCATATTTTTTCATGGTTTCCTTAAGGAAATACACTAGTATCTCTTCATGAACTTCCATCAATAAATATTCAACATATCTAGGGAGATCCATATGTTCCTTACCATGTGCACATCTAGGTTCCTCTTCATCCTCAAAGGCATAGCTGCGATTTTCTGATTCTGTATAATCAAAACCACAAGGAGTGATGTATAATTCAGATACAATAAAATTAGAAGGGATAGAGTCAATGAACGGTTCAACTCCCTGAGTTGGTTCAGCTTCAATCTCTGTCTTAGTGGTATGTGGCTCTTGGTGTAGACTCTATGAGGATGGAGGCAGGTAGTCAGGCTCCACCATCTTGACTTCAAATTACACCACTTGGGTGGTTTCTTCCTTATGTGGGGTTGAATATACTTCTTTGTATTGTATGGGGATGTAAGGAAGTTCCTCATATTTAATCAATAATTAATCCAAACTTTTTTGATCTCTCACTTGTAGCACATAAGGTACGTATTCCTCCCTTGCCTCCTTAGGTTCTTCAATTTCAAATGTAAGTTGTGAAATTTCTTACACCACATGCTCAGGTGTCTTTCTCCAGCATAGGGTTGGGTTGCTCCATTAATGCACGAACACAATCAAAATCTCTATTAGCCTTTCTAGTTAGTTGTTCAATGTTTTTTATAATTTCATGCACCTGATCTCTTCTAAAATATTCATCTTCTTATTGATGTTGTTGCTGCACCTGTGAGTAATTTTTCCATGCATAATATTCTGATTTGTAATACATCCTGGAAGTTTTATTTAGTTTTTTAAATGAAATAAAATCCAAATTAGATGTGAAAATGGAAAAATAAATTGTACTAAGTATTGGCTCCTCGAAAACAGCTTCATTTTTGATGCATGCTTGTCTTGGTGTGTGGAAAAAAATAATTATATTTTTCCTAGCTCAGCATAGTGGCAGACCATGGTCATCTCTCTTGAGGATCCTTCTCAATGTAGTTCACTTTATTTATCTAATTCACCTATTCTATCTCTTTTTGTGGTTTTTTTATTAAATGATAGTGATTAATATCTTTTTGGGTTTTTTATTATTAAAAATAATAACATGTGAAGCAAGAATTCTAAATTTATACTTAGATGCAAGTCTAGATTGAATAAATCACTACTAGAATTATACACTTTACCAATGGTTGTAAACCTTTGGTAAAGCCCTAGAATCCTTTGGTATATATTATATCAACGGTTCACTCAATAGTGGACAAGTAAGGCGTGAAAATAGGCCTATACAGATGGTTCGATGAAACTCGTTGGTATAGGTGTCAAAATAGAAGGTATACCAACAGTTTGCTACAAACTATTGGTATATGTGTGTTAAAGTATAACATATACCAAACGTTTGTAAACCGTTGGTATATGTGTGTTACACTTATACCAACCGTTAGAAACCATTGGTATAGAGGGGATATGGCAATCCATAAGGCTATACCAACGGTTTTGTTATAACCATTTGTATAAACCTATACCAACAGTTATAACAAACCGTTGGTATAGTTATATTATAGTATCTTTAAAAACAGTTTTGAAACCATAGGTATACAATTGATCAACTCCATAGTAGCAGGACCCTCTCCCCTCTCCAGACCTGCATCAATACAACAACCCCTCTCCAAACCCGCAACAACACCAATAATAAAATCCCCATCCAAAGTATTCAGAATTTAGAATTCAATCCAAAATTTAGAAATTTAGAAATTTATAAATTCAAATGAAATAACACCCATAAGAGAAAATGCCTACATGTAAAAGGAAATGAAATAACACCCATACGAGTATTCCAAATTTAGAATTAAATCCTCACTCAAACCACAACACCAACACACATATGAGTATTCAAAAGTTAGAATTCATTCCTCACTCAGACCACAACACCAATACACACAAGGGAAAAAACCTACATTTTATAGGAAGAACATTGGATGTTTAGTCATGGTCTTAGGTTTATTATCTTAAAACCAATAGAAGAACATGGGTAGAGTGGCAAGGATCATAACTCCCATATGATAGACAATGGTAGTGGTCATGTTCTTAGACCTAGGATGAGTTATAGGAAGCACATGGGATGTTTATATTCCTCTAATGATTATGTATCAATGTATAAATGGTTCCTGATGTGTTAGTGGGAGACATCGGCCAATCATGACATATGAGATGGGTTATCGGAATAGCCTACATGTTTTTCATTTACTTCTGAATTAGAATAAGGGGGTATGTGGCTAATTTTAATCTTCTCTCCTAGTTATGATGTGACATGAATCCCCATCTTGGGTAGTGGGTATGAATTTTAAATTAAGTCTTTGTTATTGGGTTCTCAAAGGGACTTTGGTTTGGTCCTAGAACACCCTATTTAAGGATTGGATTGTGGTGATCCATGGGGCTATGGTGTCACCATATGTATTCCTCACCATTGGGGTATTTTTATGAGACTTTGAAACTTTTTTTGTCAAGAATCTATGTGTAGCCTTGTTGACGAATTTGTTATATGGTATGCTTCAGTGTTCATAGGTTTCATATGAAATCACTATATGATACTTATTTTTTTACGTTATTGTATAGAATGAACGACCCATGATTTAGAATTAGAACATGAGTGTTGGTGCATGTGCATGATGGGATGTCGAGACTCATTCCTAATATAATTCATGTTTTTCTAGATATACTATGATTCATTTTGTTTCAATATATGCCTTGTGAATACTTTATTCTAATAACATATGACCAATAGACCATATTTTGTTTTTTATCCCTTAATTTCATGAATCTATGTGTAGCCTTGTGAAGATTTTCCATATGTCAGTTGTTGTTTTCACTTAAAATGTTGTCCATTTCAAACAAAAGTGAAAAATGTTGAGTGATACCAGTCACACCGGGCCTCAGATTGAGTTGGGGTTGACTCGTACCTCTCACAAATTATCCATGGATCATTGGTATGGGGGGATGTTCGAGGTGGGTGGTCAGTTTGAGGGGTGAGTGGGGCTATCCGAGGGTGAGGGGGCTGTCCAGGGGGGGCATCTAGAGTGCGTTTTCAGCCACCGCGGTCACAAAGCCCTTCTGATTAATATGTCGTCTGGCTGAACATTTCAAAATTAAAACACTCTTTGTTGTCGTCTGATTTCATTGTATTCTGAGGTCGTTCGTTCGGTTTCGACCCCCCCCCCACGCCCGTTTTTCAAGCACGCCAAACACCTAAAAAACACATATTCTGTCGTGCCACGCCAACCGCGCTTCCGAATGACGTTTCGTCTTTTCGTACACCTCAAGAATAATTATTAGGGTGTTTTTGTGTGATTTCAAGTCATTCTGATGTTGTTCGGTATGTATTTGACTGTAAAACATATGTTTTGGCCATTTATGACACACAAAGTGCATTTTCAGCCACCGTGGCCTCACAACACCTCAGATTGGGGTGTCATCTAGCCAAACATTTCACAAGTCACCCACCCTTTGTTATCGTCCGATTTAATGGAATTATGAGGTCATTCAGCCTATTTTGACTACCCCACACTAACAACTAAAAAACACATATTCCGACGTGTTGCGGGAACCACGCATCTGAATGATATTTTGTCATCTCATACACCTCACGAATAATAATTAGGGTGTTTTCGTGTGATTTCAAGTCATTCTGATGTCGTTCGGTTTGAATTTGACTTTTAAATGCATGTTTTGGCCATTTACAACACACATAGTACGTTTTCGGCCACCACGGACACATGACACCTCAGATTGATGTGCCGTATGACCGAACATTTCACGATTCACCCACCTTTTGTTATCGTCTGATTTCATGGAATTTAGAGGTTATTTGGCTGGTTTTGACCACCCTACGCATGCTTTTCAAGAGCTCAAAACACCTAAAAAACACATATTCTGCCGTTCCGGGCAAACTGCGGGTCCAAATGACATGCCATACTTTCTTACACATCAATAATAATAATTAGGGTGTTTTCGAGTGATTTGAAGTCATTATGATATCATTCAGTTTGTATTTGACCGTAAAACACATGTTTTGGCCATTTACGACATGCAATGTGCGTTTTTGGCCACCGCGGTAACACAACACCTCCGATTGACGTGCCATCTGGCTAACGATTTTACAATTCACCGCCCCTTTGTTTTCGTCCGATTTCATGGGATTCTGATGTCATTCGGCCAGTTTTGACCACCCCACGCACGCTTTTCAAGCGCACCAAACACCTAAAAAACACATATTCCATCGTGTCGTGCAAAACATGCATCCGAATGATGTGAAGTCTCCTCATACACCTCATGAATAATAATTAGGGTGTTTTCTTGTGATTTCAAGTCATTTCGATGTCGTTTAGCATGAATTTGACTATTAATCGCATGTTTTGGCCATTTATGACACGTGGAGTGCGTTTTTGGCCAACGCGGTCACACGACACCTCCGATTGACATGCCATCTTGCTTAAAATTTCACAATTCACCCACCCATTGTTTTCTCCTGATTTCATGGCTTTCTGAGGTCATTCGGCCAGTTTTGACCACCTCACGCATGCTTTTCAAGTACGTCAAACACCTAAAAAACACATATTCAGCCATTCCACGCAAACTGCACGTCCAAATGACATGTCTTCTCCTCATAAACCTCAAGAACAATAATTTGGGTGTTTTTGAACGATTTCAAGTCATTCTGATGTCATTTGGAAAGCATTTGATATTTAAATGCATGTTTTGCCCATTTACGACACGCCGAGTGCATTTTTGGCTAGCTTGGTCACACGACACCTCCGATAATTGTTTCGTATGGCCGAACATTTCAAAATTCACCCACCCTTTTTTTTCCTATGATTTCATTGAATTCTGAGGTCGTTCGGCAAATTTTGACCACCCCACGCATGTTTTTCAAGCGCGCCAAACACCTAAAAAACACATATTTAGTCGTGCCGTGCAAACCGCGCATCTGAATGACGTGTCATCTCTTCTTACACCTCACGAATAATAATTAGGGTGTTTTGGTCTGATTTTAAGTCATTCCTATGTCGTTCGGCATGAATCTGACCGTTAAACACATGTTTTGGACATTTACGACATGTAGAGTGCGTTTTCTGCCAGTGCGGTCACATGACACGTCCAATTGACGTGCTGTCTGGCCGATCATTTCACAATTCACCCACCGTTTGTTTTCGTCCTATTTCATGGCATTTTGAGGTTGTTAGCCTTGTTTTACCACCCCATGCACGCTTTTCAAGCCTGCCAAACACCGAAAAACACATATTCAGCTGTATCGCGCAAACCGCGCATCTGAATGACATGACATATCCTCGTAAATCTTATGAGTAACTATTAGGGTGTTTTTGGGTGATTTCATGTCATTTTGATGTCGTTCGGCATTTATTTGACCGTTAAACACATGTTCTGGCCATTTACGACACACAGAGTGCGTTTTAGGCCATCACGGTCACATTACACCTCCAATTGATGTTTGGTCTAGCCGACCATTTCACAATTCACCCACCCTTTCTTGTCGTCTGATTTCATGGCATTCTGAGGTCATTCAGCTCGTTTTGGCGACCCCATGCACGCTTTTCAAGTGCGCCAAACACCTAAAACACACATATTCAGTCGTGTCGTGCAAACCGTGCATCCGAATGGCATGTCGTCTCCTCTTCCACCTCACTCATAATAATTAGGATTTTTTCATGTTATTTCAAGTCATTCCAATGTAGTTATTCATTCATTTGACCATTGAACGCATGTTTTGTCCATTTACGACACACATAGTGCGTTTTTGGCCATCGCGGTCACATGACACCTCTGATTCAAGTAGAGTTGACTTTTACCCATCACAAATGACCAATGTATTTTTTCCCTAAAGTATCAACACAATCTGAATGTGTTTGATCGGTTTTCTGTATGTCAGTTGTTGTTTTCACTTAAAATCAGGTCCATTTCAAATAAAAGTGAGAAACATTGAGTGGTACCGGCCACACCATGCATCAGATTGATGCGGAGTTGACTCTTACACATAAAAAATTTCCCATGGATCATTGTGTTAATGTATCAATAGAATCCGTATACGTTTGGTCCATTTTCCGTATGTCAGTTTTTGTTTTCACTTAAAATGTTGTCCATTTCAAATAAAATTGAGACACTTTGAGTGGTACCGGCCACACCATGCCTTGGATTGAGGTGGGATTGAGTCTTGCACATCACATATGACCCATGGATCATTTTCCAAATGTATCAACACAATCCAAATATGTTTGGTCAGTTTTCCATAGGGCAACTGTTTTTACCTAAAAGGGTGTCCATTTTAAACAAAAGAGAAACACTTTGAGTGATAGCAGCCACATCGTGCCTCAGATTGAGGCGGGGTTGACTCGTACATGTCACATATGATGAATGGATCGTTTCACTAAAGTATCAACACAATCCGAATGCATTTTGTCAGTTTTCTATATGCCAGTTAGGCAAATCGTGCAACAACAGTGATAATATCTTATACTAAAACTATAGACATTGTGCATTATGTGAATCCCATGTTTCATGGTTAGGGAATATGATGCACATTGCTTCTAATATATATCCATATATTTTTGATAGATACCCTGTGGGATGGACTTAGATTTTTTACTAACCGTGAGGCATAGTGTTTTTTTACACCTACCGGGGTTCCGAGCTCTGAACAAGCCCCATAAGCCCCATAAACCATTATAACATCATTCGGCTTCCAAATTTGGTAAAAAATAATGAGTTATACTAAATTAAAAATATCAATACTAGAGCGAAAAACCAGTTTAAAAAATAAAGATTTACACATGATTTGAAAATGTAATGGATCAATCTTACCCTGATCACCATCACCATCACCATTTTCATCATCAGCCTCATCCTCGCCGCCATCATTGTCCTCATCTTCATCCTCATCATCTTCCCCATGCTCATACTCAACCCCATCCACGCCCTATGCCCCATCCTCACCCTCGTCCTCATCCTCATCCTCGCCCTCATCCCCTTCAACATCCTCATCTTCACCAGGAACGTCGTCATCTCGACCACTACTAGAACTTCCGCCTAGTGCATAAGATAATACTCCCATCGGTGATATATATGTTTGAAAAGCTGCGCTGGCCTCTGGTGGAAGTGATCAAGATAAAGCTTTGATCAATTTCATAAATTATTTCCCCCTCATTTGAACATATTCTTCCAACTCTATGACCCTTTATTCATACTATCTTGCATGATCTTTGACCTGTTCCAACTCTATGGTACTAGAATGGATACCTGGAGAGGACTAATACCTCATCGGGAATATATTCTTACCAGGATGGCAGCCTATTAGACCAGAGTGCTCATCTCCCAAAACCTGATATAAATGATCGTGTGGCCCTAAATTGTCAGGATTTTGGGAATCAAGGGCCTCTAAATAAGCCTGTTAAAAATATTAATAGATTATTAAATTTAAAAATAGATATTAAACTTTTATATAAACAAATTAAAACATACAATCTTTTCTTGTGTCAATTCATTAACCACAGTTCCATCTTTTTCCTTCTACTCGAACAAAACTATTTTGCTCGAGGGATACATCCTTCAATATTCAATTTTTTTCTTCTATAATGACAAGAAACAATATAAAGTGCACTTATAATCATATATTCAATATTCAATAAATCACATAATTTTATTAGGAAACAATAAAAATGGATTGTCCAAAAGAAAAATTATAAACGACGATATCGTACCAACGGCCTCTCATGATTTGACAAAGTAGTGCACCCCAAAGTGTGGAGGTATTGCATTGAATCAATGTTTTCTTGTTTTTTTCAAAATATTCCTAAATAATGTTTAATTATAAATAAGATAATATTAATGCAAAATACGAAAACTATAATTTAAATACCTCAAATGGGATTAATACATTAAATTTGGTAGTCGCCCAATGGGTAATCATTTGGCAATATTTCTCTATTGGGAAGTCATCCATGATATGTACTCTCTCCAACTCTATGCCCATTCTTTCACACCATCCAACATACAGGTCATGCTTATAACCTCTCCAAAGCTCTCCAAGATCATTTAAACATTCTAGTCGTGCACCATCACCATCCGGGAAGTTAAACCGAAACTAACACCCAATTTATTAATTCAGATAAATAAAAAAAATACAACATTATATGCAGTAGATTTTTACCCATATTTGTTCCCACGCATTATCATTGAATTCGTGTGACATATGTCTACAAGAGGGAGGGTTTACGGGAATGGTGTCAGAGTATTTGGATAGCGTCGCCAAAAAACCCTGACATTCCTACCGAGATTTATCAATCATTTTTCATTCATCATTGTATTCAACCATCAACTATGTCTGGCGGTTCCATACTGCACGCAAGTGACTACGCCCCCTCCCCCGCCTCCTCTCAGAAGATGAATAAGTTTTTAAAGAATAAAAATATCAGTATAAGTTATAATAGAAATAAATTTTAGTATAAATATTTTTAAAGTTATATAAATATACCTGTTCTAGTCAGATCAATGGGCGTCACTGGATGTGCAGAAGCTGAAGGAATATCCTATACAGGTGGAGTTTCCCTCAGTGTACGCTCCTCAACCACATACTGTGTCATATTAGGAGTTGAAGAAGGTGGAATATAATAGCTTAGAGATAATGAACCAGAAGAAAAAGATGATGGCACATACATTTGGCCAACTGGTATTGTAAACATCGAAAGCCTAAATATCACGTGTGTCCCTAAAGACACACGAGGATAAAAATGGGGCGTAGAACATACGTATGTGGTAGGGGAATAGTCCAATTGGGTACAACCAGTGGATCGTCTAACTCTCTCACCACAAGCCCTCGTACCACTGGCATCAGTACCCGGATCACCAGATGATCATCTAAGTCTTACACCACCCCCTCCTACCACCAGCCTCTGTACTGGGAGAAATATCAGGTTCCTCGTCGGATATCTCTCATCTAGGGGGTCAATCCCGAAAAAAAATGTAACACAAAAGTAAAAAAATGATATTATAATTTATTTAAATATATATATTTGAAATAAAATACTCACAACATGGATGAGTGGAAGAATGCCCATTTATTTCATGCGACGATTATTTTTTGTCATCTTTTTCTGCCACATCTCTTCAATGGGTGTCATTTCCTACAATGAAATGAAATATGTAAGTAATAAGAAACAAATAACTAATGTGTAACCTAGAAAACATAATATAGAAAATCCATTCTGATAAAAAAACAAAAAGAAACAGAAGATTTATGGTGGTTTGAAGGTAAGTACTATGATACACACTCTGAATGATGTAGGTGTATTCATTGAATCATTTTCCAATTGATTTTGGAGAGGGACCTTCTATAGTTATAGGTATGGATTTGATTAGAAACACCTGTAAAAATGATATCCCGGAATTGTGACATCCCAAACCAGGATTCCACCCACTAGTGACCCAAACCAAGATTGCCACATGGCCTCAAGCACATCTACCAAAATTTCAAATGTTATTGACTAATATTGAGATCCATTGCTATGTCTTGGGGAGAAAATTACCTCATTACCTATGTTGAGAATTTTTAATAATATCAGTAAAAAAGTGGAAGAAATATAACAATGGGAAAATATTGGAAATGGATGAAAATAACCAAATCAGTAATACCAACTAATAACAGAATCATAAACAGAATGATGGTAATGTATTTTATATATCAAGAAGAAAAACATAGTTACAAATATTAATATGTTGTACTATACAAGAGTCTCAATAAATTCTAAAATTCGACCTAGCTTTGTCAGTTACAACCCAATAATCTGGTTCATCGGTGGAAAGAGTACGAGTCATGTCAATAACTCAAAATCCATAATCGTCAATAAAGGTTCATTTCCTCCTCATAGAATCAAACCATTGGTATATGGAAGAGTTTTACCAACAGTTGCACACCGTCGTTGGTAAAAGAGGACTTCAAGGCCCCTTTATAGGCATCCCAAATAGAGGAATATGCCTCATGCCCCATTATGTGTTACATGCATCCAAAATCACTCACTCATGTTCAATAAATCATTCATGGAACCTCTATGGTCATACCTTTCATTAACCAATTAGTTCCTCAAGTCAAGATCACCCCATGGGTGGATAAAGTTTAGGCTTCTACACTAACAGGTCGTTCATGGATTGCAAAAAGGTTTAATTTCAGAAAATATAGACAAAAACATTTATTTTTAAATTTGAGATTAATAATAATGTATTTCAATGATAAATAGATTACTGAATTAATCTTGTGACTTATCTAACATTGTTATGGATGTATACACATACTAGCCTGGCTAGTGAAAAGTACCCCACCATCATAAAAGTGATTGTTGGCCAAGAAAGATACATAATATACAACATGCAGTGGGAACCATATTTAATTGACCCGAAAGTTATATCCGTACAGTCATCTTAGGTAGCCAATTATCACTCATGACTAACCACGCCACTATAAACAACTCGGTGTGTATGAGTTTTCTCTCTGATCTTAACAAAATCATCACACATTATTACCATGATGTGAATCATGTGGAATATGGATGATATTAACACAAAATTCCTAGCAATACCAAGCCATCTAATAATTGAAAATTTATGTATGATTTTAACACATATGCATTTTGAATCAAATTTGATTCACTGTCAAATCCCAACACACACACCCAAATAAAATAGAAAACAAAAGTCATACACACCCAAATAAAAATAGAAAACCAAAACAATAGATGTAGACCATTAAAATGATAGTATCACATACAAATTAGAAGGGTAGAACTATGAAATTTTGAAAATGGATTGGAACGAAGAATTTCTGGAGTAGGGTAAACAGAATCCCACTTCTCCACTTCCCCAAATGAAAACATAAAACCAAAATAGTAGATTCAGTATCACCTACATAATACATGTGAATAACTGATAAATATTAAAGATGGAAGGATTTCAGCTGTAGGGGAAAGAAAATACAAAATCTCCATTCTGTTTAGGGATGTAGTCGCATGGAATGGGGGAGTTCGAGAATCTGTGAATTTGGGGAAAAACATTCCCAACGGTTTGTAAAAACCATTGGTAAAGGATGATTTAAACCTCTCTATACCAATGGTTTAAGAAAACCACTGGTATAGAGTATACTTTTCCCAACGGTTTTAGAAAACTTTTGGGAAAGGATGATTTAACCATATTTTACTAATAGTTTCCTTAAACCGTTGGTAAAAGTACTCTACAGGTGTTTGGAAAACCTCATTTTCTAGAATTTTATTAATAAGAAAGAATTTGGTTTTGGGTGTTTGTTAAATGTTCAATAATTACTATACTTTATATGTTTTATTTCAGTTTCATAATACAAATATTAATTCTCATGTTTTAACTACTATTATTTATTTATAAATTTTGGAATATCATTGAATGTTTGAGAAGTCTCAATTCCACATCCTCCTTTAATCCAAGTTGGTGACACACCTTTGTCTAGAATGTGTCATCTTCCAAGACCCAATTCAATACAAGCCATTTTATCCATTGATTAGCTCAACTCCAACGTGTGAAGAACTAAGAAATAGAGATAATGAAGAATGGTTAAATAATAGAATAGGGATATGTTGAGTTGCATGTCATCGGAGGCAGTCACAACATCAGGGACATTCTCCTTACCCATACATGCTACTCAAATCTATCTACAAACTTAATATTAAACATTAATGAAAATTCCTGATCACCTTCACCTCCCCCCAGGCCAAGTCTCAGGGTAACCTATCATTTAAGAGAGTAATATATTACATGGTGGAGTGGGTGGAAGACAAGAGAGAGAGAGGTAATGAAATGAAGAAAAGTGGATGGAGAAACAGAAATACATGGATTAATAAAACTAAAATTTAAATTACAATTGAAAACTAATAAAAAATAAAATTAAAATAAAATTAAAATAATAAATAAAGGGGTAACAGAGGAGAACCACCAGCCCATGCCCTGATGGGATCCCTCCTTAGTTGTGGGTGTCGAGATTATGATTTTGGAAGGAGTCGAGGGCCTCCGTTTATAGGCAGAATTATGTCCTCTAAATTCTTGTGTGTAGTCGGCCCATTAAATGGTCGATTCACATGTGGATAGCTTCATAAAAGTTGTTCATAAATATTTTTTCCATTCACCCTCCTAACATTTTCTCATTTATCCATGGGATTAAGGAGTTATGTACTTTTCAATGAATAAAGAATTTTATGGTCAAAATTTCCCAGAAGATGCCATAAAATGTATAACGATCAATGGAGACCTTAATGAATTAAAATCTCCCCCAAATTTGTTTTAGAGTTGTTCTGATGTGTACTAGTGTTATCCCTACTGTAATAAAATAAATAGGAGGTGAGGAGAGTTATTTGTGCATCTTTTATGTTGGTGGGGTCCACACTGTCTGCCCCAAAAAGTTTCCAACTTCAATGATTTTTTTGGACTAATAGATCTTTGAATCAACCATAGAACCTGAAGAGAAATTTGAATGAAATAAAATTAGGATTCTAAACAAATCAATAATTTTGGAATTATATTGTTTACGAAATGACAAAAATACCCTTGTGGTAAAAATCATTCAAAAATCCAAAATTATGCACTTTTATCAATTTTTCTCATAATAATTATAAAATTAAAATTACCCATTATTTTAATAAAACATTTAAATTCATGGGTTTTATCATTGAAAAACATTAAAAATCTTCATTATTTGATAAAAAATATGCACATAAATTTTCTCTGTCAAATACCCCCACACTTAAACCATGCTTGTCCCCAAGTATAAAATCTCGAAATTGAAATTAGAGGACACCAATATTACCAATATTTAATTTACAAGGTAATAAAATCAAAAAAAAAAATGTGAAATCAAACATTCAAAAATATGCATAAAATATCAATTTAATTTCCCATTTTTCAAAGAAACAAATAATTCAAATATTTTACTTTTACCCTTTGAAAATTGATGGAACGTATCCTTTCATTCAATCAAGATCCTTTATTAATTATTATTAAACCTGAAAAGTCATGATTTACCTAACTTTTGATTATTTTCCCTCATCACTCATCAAATAATTCAAGTTGAATTATTCTCATATCACGAGAACATTCTCCTTATCCATAGGATTGTAAATGAAATACTTTCTCCACTTTGTAAAGACAAAATGCACATAAAATCATGAGGAATTTCAATTAAGAATCTATTGACTCTGAGGTTTAAGGTTGGTAGGATTTGATGTTTTAAAATTTAGGGCTCTAGTTGGAGGATAATATCTTAAGTAATTTGCATGATATCAAAAGTAAAAATATAATTAAAGTATCCCCTTCAAAGTAGCAACACCAAATTCTCAAAACTCAAAGAAAATGTTATGATCAAGTAAGCATAAATAATGATTTGATCACCCTCTTGGTTTTTTTACTTTTTATTCTTTTTTTGAATGTTATGATTATAACAAATCTCACATCCATCATCTAACCACATACGATCATAAGATCATTGTTCTAGAAAATAGTGATTTTTGAATTTCCCAAATCACATCCCATTTTTTTCTCTTTTTGTAGGTTCTTTTTTTCATTTCTATTAATTTTTTAATTAAACAAGGGGAAAATAGAATATAATGAATGATTCCATAACCTTTTACAATTACCATAATAATACCCCCACACTTCTTCCTTACAATCTATATTATCCGGTCCACCATGATTACCTTTAACCCCACACTTCAACTTTTGAATATCATGAAAATATTCAAAGGAGGGTAGGAATGGAAAAAAATGGCTTGAAACATGGCTCATTCATATAAAGTCCATTCATGATATCTATGGTCTAAATGAAGGATTTATGTAAAGGTGGTGTTTTAAGGAAAATTGGCTTTTCAAAAGATACCTCAATCATTTTAAATGTGTTTTTTCATAGTCGTGGCTTTGATAAGTTTCAATATAAGTTCTTGTCGGTTACATGTCCCAATATCATCCAAGAAATGTGCTCAAGAATAAATAGGAAGTACGTGGTCTATAAATCCTATTGGGAATGGAAAATATAACATTGAACAATCACTCATGGCATGACTAATAAATTATTTCACATGAACTTCAGAAATTCAATGCATGAAGGATGGTAGAGATATTTCATTTACATGAAACAATTAATTCCTTCAAAACATGAGTCATTACTTCATTATCCATGCTTTATTTAAAAAATTCAATTATTCATTTCAATCAATTAATCATATCATCATTGAAATATAAAACATGGAATCACATGATTCCCAATAAACACAGGTGTATTTGATAAGTCGAGTAAAACATGAATTCAAGTGTGGGCATTCAATTTTATCTTTAATGATAAAAACATGTTGTGGACAAAAAAGTGGAGAGTTTAAAAGATAAAACACTGAAATTGAACACCCTTTTTCCATGAAACATGGTCCTTCCACTTTACTGTCTAGGGATTCCTTCTACCATCATGATCCTACAAAAGAAAATTACTCAATTAATCACAATGATCATTTCCTTTAATCTCAAAATAAAAGAGGGATGGGGCCACATTCTAAATTATTTCAATGAAAATAAATTGGAATATTAATTCCTAGAAATAATGTAAAGATAAATCTTGGTATGATCCCCTAAGTCGGCCCTGAATTTTTACTGCCTTTAGAGGTCAGTACCTGCTGTTATCCAAATTCTGATGGAGGATAAAGATTATTTTATTTGAACGACCACATGTGGATTTTCCCATCTTTTTCATCATCCTTATGGGATAGAGTACACCATATCCCCCATTTAAAATGGGTTATAACTTGCATGTTGGGGTAGGATAAATTATGAATCATCCCATTTCTTTGCTGATACTTTTGAAACCTCTTCTTCTCTGTCCATTAGTTACTTGAGGTATGCTTCATCAAAATAATAGTAAATGGGAATGTCAGATTGTAATTCAATTTGACTAATATTAAAACATGAAGTATCAAGATCAAATTCTTCACCATCAATGAATCTTTTGTCATGGTTTCCTTAGGGAAATAAACTAGCATCTCTTCATGAACTTCCTTCAATAAATATTCAATGTGTCTAGGGAGCTCAACATATTCCTCATCATGTGCACATTGAGGTTCTTCTTTGTCCTCCAAGGCAGAGTTGAGGTTGTCTAATTCTATGTAATCAAAACGACATGGAGTGATGTAGAATTAATATTCAATAAAATTTGAAGGGATAGATTCAATGAATGGTTCAACTCCATGATTCGGTTTAGCTTCAATCTCTTCCTTAGTGGTAAGTGCCTCTTGGAGTATACTCTCTGAGGATAGAGTTAGGTAGTCTGGCTCCCCCATCTTGACTTTAAATTCCACCACATGGGTGGTTTCTTCCTTTAGTGGTGCTGAATCTTATTCTTTGTATTGTATGGTTAAGTTAGGTAGTTCTGCATATTTAATCAAGAATTCATCCAAACATTGATGATCTCCCACTTATTTCTCAACAAATATGTCTTCCTCCCTTGCTTCCTCAGGTTCTTTATTTTCAAATATAAGTGGTGAAATTTATTCCACCACATTCTCATGTTCTTCTTATGGAATAGGTTTGGGTTTCTCTATTAATGCATGAAAATAATCAAAAGATCTATTAGCCTTTCGGGTTAGTTGTTCAATTCTTTCTCTAAGTTCATGCATCTGATCTCTTCTAAAATAATCATCATCTTCTTGTTTTTTTTGCAGCACCTATGAGTAATTTTTCCATGCATAATATTCTGAATTTGAATACATCATAGAAGCCTTTTTTTTTATTTTTTTTAATAAAATTATATATAACTATAATGTGAAAATAGAAAAACTAAATGAACTAATGACTGGATCCCTGAAAACAGTGCCAGTTTTGACGCACGTCTGTTGTGGGGTATGGACAAAAATAATTATATTTTTCCTAGTGCAGAACAGTATCTGACCAGGGTCATCTCTCTTGAAGATCCTTCTTAATGTAGTACACTTAATTTATATAATTCACATATTCTATCTCTTTTTGTGGTTTTTTGTAGTAGATGAAATTGATTAAAATATTTTTGGGTTTTTTATTATTTAAAATAATGACATGTGAAGAAAGAATTATAAATTTATACTAATATTGAAGTCTAAATATAATGAATTAAAAAGAATGAACATGGTTTTGGGGGTTGGTTAAATATTCAATAATTATTCTTCTTTATATATTTTAATTCAGTTTGATAATCCAAAGAAGAAATCCCATGTTTGAACTACTGTTCTTTATTTATAAATTGTGGAATATCATTGAATGTTTGTGCACTCTCAATTCCACCTCCTCATTTAATCCAAGTTGCTGACACACCTTTGTCAAGAATGTGTCATCTTCCAGGACCCATTTCAATTGAATCTGTTTCATCCATTAATTATTTCAACTTCGATGTGTGAAGAAATAACCAATTGATAGAGGAAAAGTTATTAAATAAAATAATATGGATAAGTTGAGTTTCAAGTTATCGGTGGTAGTCACAACATTAGGGAAATTTTAATTACACGTGCATGCTACTCAAATATATCTACAAACATAAAATTAAACATTAAAGAAAATTCATGATCACATTCACCTTGCCTTTGGAAAACTCTTGGGGTTATCCTCTCATTTCTGATAGTAATAGATAACCTGGTGGAGTGGGTGGAAGAGAAGAGAGAGACATTGAACGAAATGAAGAAAAGTGGATGGAGAAACACAAAGTCATGGATTGATAAAACTAAAATTTGACATAAAATTGAAAAATATTACCAAACTAAAATTATAATAAAATAAAATGAATAAATGGGGTTGGAATAGATGTGTGTCATCTTCCCATGCCTTTTTGGGAACCCACCTCGGCTGTTGGTGTCGAGGTGATGATTTGGGAAGGAGGCGAGAGCCTCCTTTTATAGGCAGAATATTGTCCCCTAAAAGTTTGTGCATTGTTGGAACAATAAATTGTCAATTAACACATGGAATCATTCATAAAAGTTGTTCCTAAATTTGTTTTCCGTTCAACCTCCACATTTCATCTCATTTTGACATCGTATAAAGGAGGTATAGAATTTTCATTGAATATTACTTTTTATGGAAGAAATTTCCAGGAAGCTTTCCTCAAATGTAAAACGATCAATGGAAACCATAATTACTTCAAAAATCCACCAAAATTGTTTTAGAGTCATTACTATGTTTCCTAGTGATATCCTAGATTTAATAACCTAAATTAAGGGCGAGGAGACCTATTTGTGCATCCGTTGCGGTGGTGGAGTCCACGTTGTCCACCCGAAAATGTTTCCAAATTCAATGAATTTTTTAGACTAATAGATCTTTGAATGAGCTCTAGGTCATAAAGATAACGTTGAAGGAAATAGAATCAGTATTATAACGAAAAAATAATCAGTAATTTTTTACTTATATTTTTTAATAAATGACAAAAATACCCTTCTGGTAAAAATCTATCAAAAATCCAAAATTATGCACTTTTCTCAATTTTGGTCACAATCATTATAAAATTAAAATTACCCATTATTTAAATAAAATATTGAAATATAGGGGTTTTATCATTAAAAAAATATAAAATTCCCCATTATTTGATAAAAATTATGCACATAAAGTTTCATTGTCAGAGATGTCCTGCCTCTTTGTCTTGTGTTATCATAATATGTCATGCCTAAATTGATTAAATTCTTAAATGGAACTTCTTAAACGAGTGGGTAAACTTGTTAGTTGTTTTAACATTACATAAATTGTTTTTTGGTAATTATGATTAATGGGTGGGTATATCCATGTGATGTGTTAAATGGAAATTGGTGATAAGTGGGTTGGTATAACCATGTGACATGATTAAATGGAAGTGGAGTACATCAGTGGATATACTCATGAGATGTAATGGTTTAAATGGGTAGGTATACTCTTTGAATGGTTTTAAATGTAATTTTTTATATGAGTGGTTAGACTCATATGGTTGGAAATTGTTAAATGTATGGAATGGTTGATGATTTACATATATTCCAAGGACGGATCTCCATGTATTTGGAACACAGTAGTGGACACCTTGGTTGAGTATTCACTTTGGGTCTTGATTCTATGGGATGTCTCGGTCTTTGTTTTCCATTAGATCCGGCTTGATTGGACTCACGTAGGACATTCTGGTACACATTCTCCTAGGACTCCAACGAGTGCCTATACTGAGATTCTATCGAGATGACACTAGGACTTGATAAAGACGCCATGGCCTTTAATACATTGGATTCAGCCCTTCATGGTTTACACTTCCTTATTTGTCACGATCGTGGGATATATGAATGTGTTTGTATGACAAGGTCATGGGTTTTTGATATGGTTTTCTTTATAGAGTAAGGCTGTGTGGACAAGATATGGATTTTTTTACAACAAGGCTGTATTGTTTGTTTATATTGCCTATAGGTTCCTTGTTAGGATCTGCCACTTGTTTCAGGGAGCCACTAGAGGTTGTTCTATATAACAAGTTTTCAATGGTTATGTGCCTTGGGCTTTCACACTTACATTACTTTTTTACTTGTACTTGTTTCACATATTTCATAGTGTAGCTTAGAATTCTATAGATCTCTGGGTAAAAACCTACTGGGATGTTTATCTCACACCTTGTTTGGGCCTCCTTAGGGACCCAAACAAATTATATGTTTTTAGGTGATAGTAGGGGAAAGAGCCCTAACACTAGTTGTTGATCATTTCTTTAGAGCATTGGAGCATGAGACCCAGCTGAGGCTTGCGATGATACTATGACACATTCTGATCTTTTTGTATTTTGGATACTTGTATTGTACTTTATTTCCATGTATATTTTTTGGTTGTTTTCTAGATACATGTATCATTTGCATCATGGTATATGAGACACTTATGACTTTTTATATATTCCTATCTTGCTTATCTATTTTACCTATTGTCTACTTATTGTATTTAATTATACTATTGAATTTTATTGACTTCCACTATGATATACTCAGTTAATTAGGTAATAGTCTCCCCTATAACTCAACTAGACCCTCACCACTAGTCGGAAGCATCTGGCATTTGAGGAGTACACATGAGGCCATGTAGCCAATCGAGCTTGGGGAACTATTGAGTGGCATCCGAGTTCAGGACGTTACAATGTGGTATTAGAGATTTTTTTTTCTAGTTGTATTTACTTTTTAGAGACAATAAAAAAGGATATGAAGTAAAATGGAATTTGTTAATGAGCTATGCTCGAGCGTTGCTAACCCGTGTACAAGAAAAATCCAAATTACCCTAAATGAAATTTCTATTTTCGGGTTTTGACTATTACAGTTGATTTGGTTTCACCATTAGGCGACACATATGATTTTTGCTGATACTGTTGATGCAATTTTGGGTTCTATTTTTTGGCAACCTGATGAGACGAGGGTATTCAATCTCATGTATCATATAGTCACTTGTTATAAATCACATATCATGCATTATTTCATGCCATTTAAGATGAATTATTTGATGCATGCTATTGTGATAGGTGCACTAATTGTTGTTCCTTGTTTTCTTATAGACTTTGTGCATTGGATAGAGAAGTGACATCATCTTTCAATTCATAAGGTGTATGGGCCCTTATAAAATAGAAAATGGCGAACCGTTTAAATTAAAAATTTAAAGTTAATTTGATGCGTATGGATTATATGGGAATCAAATTTTAGTTCATGAGGTGTTATGGGTCCTCAAGGATCAGAACATGGTGGACCATTTGTTAAATCATGTTAGATAATGACTGTTAAATGAAAATAAATGGACAATAGAGACTTGACCTACACCCGGATTTTGAGTGGGTGAGAGGTAGTGTTTCTAGTTGTGTTGTGGTTGTTCTTTATATAGTCATGTATTTAGGATTAGGTTGTGTGTTATGACTTGTTTTTAGGAGGCTTTTGACCTAACCTATGATTTTGAGATGCGACTTTGATATCATTCCTTTATGAGGTCAGTGTTTGGCATTGTAGAGGCATGTCACCATGAATACCTCCAATGGTATTCCAATTGGGTGGTGATGACCATGCTTCGAATATGGTGGGCCATGAGATAATAGTGGATCCTCTTTTAGTTATTTTTGTGGTACAATAGACTATTTCAGACATAGGTGTTGAGGAATAGTTCCACGAGGGGTTATTTTGCTATATGTAGACTTTTCAAGGAGCACTGTAGCCTACCATTACTATGGCTGAGCTGACATGAGTGTTCTAGAAGCAAATTCCATTCATGTTTTTGGGGTATGATGGTCCACAAGCTTCTCAGTTGTGGATTGAGACCATAGTAGCTATATTCGAGCATATGGAGACACCTCTTGTGAGGAGGGTCAAGCTCACCCCTTATATGATACATGGAGTAGTAAATTACTGGTGAGATGTTCTGTACCAAGCTGAAAGCCTACATGATATGGGTTGGATTGATTTCTAGACCATCTTCCTTGAATACTTTTACCCCAAGACACTATGGGTAGAGTGAGTTAGTAAGTTCATGCGTCTAGAGTAGGGAACCATGACAGTTATAGAGTACTCAACATACTTTACAGAGTTGCACACTTTTTCACTAATGTTCCTTACTAATGAGCTGTTGAGAGCGAGATACTTTGAGGAAGGCCTCTGACTTACTATCAAATCCCAGGTCAACGTGTTTAGGTTGACCACTATCACTGAGATTGTGAATCAGGCACTGATTATAGAGTAGAACCTGAGGTAATTTTAGGATATAGAGTAAGGAAATGTTTCTTCTCAACCTAGTGGTTCTACATCGTCAAGAAGGAAGCACCATATTGATGCTTCCCATGAGATACGCATTTGATAGGCTATGAGTGCTAGTAGCTCGGTGTTTTTTCACTATTGTGGCATGAGAGGACACATAAAGAATCAGCGTGACTGCGACCCAGTCAAGTGTCGAGCTTATGGAGGGATGGGCCACATGCAATGGTTTATGGAGGACCTTCCCTCCAGTTGTGAGTGGTAGGGGTCAGCTCCGATGTTAGGTTCAAGAGTAGGTTTTAATATCCGTGTCAAGCAGGGAGAAAGAGAAATGCAGGCCAATTAGGCTGCATAAATAGTGATCTTTGCTGAGGTAGCCATACACCAATTACACCTATACATCAAAGGGGACCTACTCTGAGTAGTGAGGTTGTTTCACAGGGTCGTGGTATAGGTCAATTATATTATGTACAACCTAACCCTGAGGAAAAATGTTTCATACTATCTACAGTGAGAGGAATGATCTTAGTAGCCTCTACTATTGAATCTACTCTTTTGGATAGAGGTGTATCTCATAGTTTCATATCCGCACCTATGGTGAAAATCCTAGGGCTTGTTTTGTGGTATTTGGAAAGTATTTTAATGCTAAAAATACTACTGGGAATCAGAATGGATGATGTGATATAGTGTAGGGAGTACCCCTTTGATGTTGGTGGGTGTCACATCATTTTAGATATTTATGTCGTTGAGATGATAGGGTTTGACATCATTCTTGGGACGAACCGTTTTGTATATTATCGATCTTACATTGTCTACTATTGCCTAAGGGTAACTTTCACATCACCATAGGATGCAGTGTTTACTCACAAGGGTGAAGGGGGTGTCCATACGAGTTGAGATAGACTAGATCATCATGAGTTGGTCATAATGACAACCTAGATTACTATTTTTTATTTTGGATGATCAGGGAGTGAGTTAGGGAGACTTTCCTCTAATGGTGGATCATTTCAGGGACATGTTCCCAGATGAATTTTCTAATTTACCTCTCGAGAGATACATTTAGTTCTCCATTAAACAAGTGTTATGAGCTTCACCAGTATCCATTTATACTTACTAGGTGGCTATGATGGAGTTGTATGAAATTAAGTGGAAGCTAGAGTATTTGGAAGCAAAGGGGTTTATCTGACCTAATACTTCTCTTTGGGGTTTTCCAGTTATTTTTTCAAAAAATGTAGATATAACTCTTAGGCTATTTGGGGGATAATGTAAATTGAATCAGCTAATAGTTAAAAACTGATATCCCTTTCTACAAATAGATGAAATGTTGGATAAGATTTTAGGATCCAAAGTATTCTTGAAAATTGAACAATGGTTAGGATATCACCATGTACATATTTGACCCACAGACATACCTCGTACAACCTTTAATAGTAGGTATTGTCTATATGAGTATTTTGTCATTCCATTCAGTCTCACAAACACGATAGTAGTTTTCATGGTGCTGATGAACCGAGTATTCCATCGTTAATTGTGACACATCAAGTATTGGTTTGGGAGTAGTACTGATGTAAGGGGATAGAGTTTTGGCATATGAGTCTCAGTTTCTAAGGCCACGTGAGAGAAATTTCCCTATGCATGATATTGATCTAGATTTAGTTGTTCCTGCATTTCACTATTAAAGACAATATTTATTGGGAGATCGTTTTTTTTGTATATAGACTACAAAATCTTAAAGTATATATTTACTCAATATTATTTGAATATGAGGAAAAAAATTTGGGTGGAGTACTTCCAGAATTTTGAATTCAAGCTTGAATACATGACCGGTAAAGGAAATGTAATGTTCGATGCACTGAGCATGTGGACTCAGATATAGAAAGTGCAACAGGCAAGTAACGAGTAGAAACTTATGGTGTTATTCTCTAAGATCTATATGGATGTGCACAACAGTTAGGGATATACATATCTAACATCCATAGTTGTGACCTCTACCCTATTGGATATAGTAATCATGAGGCAGTTATCAAATTCAGAGTGTCTAGTCCTATGGGAGAGTGTGGAAGGTGATGACCCTCCTCCTGGTTGGACCGTAGGTGTTGATGAGATCTTACATATACATGGATGTGTTTGGGTTCTAGTGGACATATGAGGGGATATGATGTGGGAGTTTCATGCTTCATCTTGGGCACTACATCCCAGAGTCACAAGATGTACCATGACTTGCATCATCGATACTAATGGCCAAGTAGTAAAAGTGAGGTAGCTAGTTTTGTTACGAGGTGTTACACCAATCATCATGTGAATAAGGAACATCAATGACCATCCATGATTTTATAGCAGTTACTTATTCCTAAGTGGAAATGAGATGATGTCATAATGTATTACATGACTGGTTTACTATGGTCGCCTTGAGGTAACGATGTTGCGTGGGTTGTTGTTGACGGGATCAAAAAGGTTGATCATTTATTGTTGATCAATGATACCTTCGATGTTAATGTTCTTGGAAGTTTGTATATCCATGAGATAATACAACTTCACGGGCTCTCAAGCAATATCATTTCAAATAAGGATTCCCACTTTACATCTCATTTCTTATAGAGTTTTCAAATGGAACAGGGTATATAGGTGCTTATGAGCACAGTCCACCACCCTCAGACTGATGGCCAATCAGAGTGTATGATACAAGTGCTAGAAAACATGATGAGAGAATGTGTCCAATATTTTTGGGGATCTTGGGAGAGACACATTAATCTATATGAGTTCTCTTATAATAACAATTATTATGCAACGATACAAATGTCTCCTTATGAGGCTTTGTATGGTAGGCTATGCCAATCACCCTTGTGATGGCTAGAGGCAAGTGAGGTAGCTTCACTGGGACCTTGTCTCATGTAAGAGAATTCTGAGTTGATACAGTTGATTTAGAAGCATATGGCTATTGCACAATCTCGATAGAAATCGTATATTGATTATCGTATATGACCTCTAGAGTTTGAGGTAAGGGATCATGTCTTTTTATGTGTTTCGCTAAGGTTGGACATAGATGGATCATGATACAGGGTAAGCTTTCACCACTATATGTTGGGCCATTTGAGATTCTTGAGAGAGTCAGATCAGTACAATATTAGTTTTAGTTACCTAAGAGGTACCGGTCCAAGCTTGACATCTTCCATGTATCACAACTATGCCATTATAATTCAGACCCATCTCATGCTTTTCAACCCAATTAGGTTGAGCTAAAATTTGATGAATCCTTCAAGGAGCCTCTAATTTTTATTGTTTATAGGAGCATGAAGGTTATAAAAGGATAGTCAGTTCCACTAGTATAGGTCATATGGAAGCCAGACCGTTCACAAGATGATACTTAGGAGCGAGAGGCTGACATACTTTCTCACTAACATGAGTTTTTTAAATGGATCTTGACTACCCTTGAGAGGGAAATTCATGGAAGAATTGCTTTAAGGGGGTATGATTGTATGATCCTTGGTTTTTCGTGAGGTATGAATCTTTTAAATTCTTTTTTGGCTTAATCCCTATGCTATGCCATGGTCCGGTTGGGTTGTTTTTGGGAAATAATAGGAAAGAAGGTTGTGTACCGGTTGCAGGCCAGTTACACGATGTGTATTTGGATTACAAACTGTGTAATCTAACTTCATAACATGTAATGTATAGTCATGGACCTTTCATGATGTGTAATGGTTTTACCCCATTAAAGGAAAACTGATCATTACACCCCATGTAAGAAAATTATTTATCATGTAATTTCCCAACTATGTTTTTTTAAAAAAGAGGCAGGGACCTCTATTTTTTGGAGAGAAGCCTTTTTTCTCTCTTTTGAAGACTAAAAAATTTCTTATCTATCTTTTCATATCAAGCACCCATTTGGATTCCATTTCTTTCCCTATCATTTTTTTGGAACCATGATGGTAAGATATGGATTCCTTTTTATCCATTCATGATTCTTCATAACAACAACTGTATTGTTTGGATTTGGGCTTTTATGGAATAATTTCTTGTTCTTCATATGTTATTTAGATTTATTCCCAACCAGGATGAATTAGGACTTGATACTAGATGATAACTCCACTAATGAGATAAAATAGGTGGTCTATACTTTTATTTTTGCTTTTGATTCTTTATAGATCTATTGACCTTTTTTCTGCCCGCTGGACTTTTTAGCGTGGGCCCAATTTTAAAGTGTTAATCTGAAATAGATGAGGTAGGACCTTTTTGGGACTCCCATAGGTTCTTTGAGATACATTTGTGGTTGTTGAACCATCCCAAGGACACCCATGGGGTTCACCATGCCTTTACATTGGTTTTTACCATTGATGAACTAAACATGGTGTGTGACCTCGAGTTTTCCTAGTTTAAGGATGCTCGGTTTTTCTTAAATGAGGAAGAATTATATACATAAGAGACATCTTGCCTCCTTAACTTGTGTTATTATAATATTCTATGCCTAACTTGATTAAATACTTAAATGTAACTTTTCAAATGAGTGGGTATACTCGTTGGCTATTTTTAGATTTCTTAAATTGTTTTATTGGTAATTGTGATTAATGGGTGGGTATACCCATGTGATGTGTTAAATGGAAATAGGTGATAAGTGGGTGGTTATATCCATGTGACATGATTAAATGAATGTGGAGTACATGAGTGGGTATAATCATGAGATGTAATGGTTTAAATGAGTGGGTATACTCATTGAATTGTTTTGAATGTAATTGTTTATATGAGTGGGTAGACTCATATGGTTTGAAATTGTTAAAGGCATGGAATGATTGACGATTTAAATAGATTCCATGAATGGATCTTCATGGATCTGGAATGCGGTAGTGGAAACCTTGGCTGATTATTCACCTTTGCTCTTTATTCTATGAGATTCCTTAGGCTTTTCTACCCCTTGGATCCAGATATCCTAGACTCGTGTAGGACATGTTGGTACACATGATCCTAGGATTCCAACCAGTGCCTATGCTAGGTTTCCATCAAGATTTTCCTGATACTCAAAGAAGATGCCTTGGTCTTCAACACCATATATCTGGACCTTCGTGATCTACATTTCATTATATGGCCTGACTGTGGGGTATATGATTGTTGTCGTATGACAAGGCTGTGGGTTTTTGATATTGTTTTCTTTATACGGTAAGGATGTGTGGACATTATATGGATAGTTATGTGGAAAGGTTGTGTTGTTTGTTAATATTTCTTGTAGATGCCTTGTTAGGAGAAGAAACTTGTTGCAGGGAGCCACAAGAGGTTGTTTAGTATTACTTGTTTGTTGTAGTTATATGACTTGGGTTTCACACTTACATTACTACTTACTTTCACCTGTTTAGCATATTTCATAGTACTTATTAGAACTGTATAGATATTTAGGTGGAAACCTACTAGGATTTTTATCTCAAATACTATTTGGGCCTCCTTGGGGACCCAAACTGATTATATAGTTATAGGTGATAGTATGGGAAAGCTACCTAAAACTATTTTTGATCATGGCTTTAGAGCATGGGAGCATAGGGCTAAGATGAGGCCTGCGATGCTACGAGGGAACTTTTCGGTCGTTTTTGATTTTAGATACTTGTATTTTATTATATTTCTATATACTTATTTTGGATATTTTCTATACACATGTATCATATGCATCACTGTATATGAGACATTTCTGGCTTGTTACCTATTCTTGTATTTCTCGTCTATTTTATCTATTGTCTTCTTATTGTATCTGCTTCCACTATTTAATGTGATTGACTTCCGTTGTGATAAATTATGGTAATGGGGGTATATTCTCCCAAATGACTCACCTAATCCCTAACTACTAGTGATAAGCCTCTGGAATTTGGGAAGATGTGCTTTAGGCCATGTAGCCAACCAGGCTTGGAGCACAGTTGAGTGACATCCGGGTTCAGGATGTAACATTTGTACAATGATTCAATGATTTCATTTCAAAATTCAGTTATGTCATATGAAGTTATAATATGATGTTGTGCATGTACATAATATATCATGTCTAGGTTTGAATAAAATTCCTTAATTTAAAAAATAAATTCCTTTTGGTGATAATTCTTGTAGTGAGATTAATTCCTTAAACTAATAAAAAATATTATGGGTGAGAACATTCATAAAGTGGGAAAAAATTCTAGTGAGAGAAATCCAGTTTTTTGAGAGGTTAGAGAGATGACATTTCCTGGTAACTTTTTAGCTTTATAATTGATAATAAAATTATATATGTCACTTTTATGGTAATATTCATTCAAACTATGTTATCTAGCACTTAAACAAAGTGTGGTATTTATGAAAGTTTATTAGTGGAAGTTCTAATAATCACTACTAAAAAACATTAGTAATTATATTTTAAATATAGGGGTGGTTTCAATGAATCCGTTTGATAATATTTTTAAACAATAACTAACCCCACCCCCTCCACCCAATGCCCTAACCCCCTCGCTCACTTGTTCGTGCCTCTCCTTGATGCTGGCGACTGCCCCTCCCCCTTGGTGGCGCCTCTCCTCGACATCGGAAATCACCCCTCCCTCTTGGCCTCGCCTCTCCCCAACACTGGGGACCAACCCCACCTTGATCATGACTCTCCCCGGTGTTAGTGACACCCCCTCACCCTACCCCCACTGATCCATCAGCCCCACCTCTCCCTGATGTTGATGACCACCCCTCCCCCTCGACCCTGCCCCTCCCTCAACATCGGTGACCTACCCTTTCCCTCGATCGCACCTCTCTCGAATTCCAGCGACTGCCCCTCACTCTCGATCATGCCTCTCCTCAGAGACAGTGATTACCCCCCTACCCAACCTTTCCCTGACACTGGCGACCACCCCTCCCCCTTGGTCACACCTCTCCCCAATGTAGATGACCTCCCCTCACCCTCGAACCCACATCTCCCTGACATTGACCCCCCTTCTCTCCGACAACATACCTCTCCCCCTTCCCCCACATCCCCCCGATGGCTCACCCCTCATCCTCGATGGTGACCACCCCTTTTCCCAATCTCACATTTGATCCTCGTGACCCCAACCCACATTCTACCTGATGATGACCCCACAATGACCCCCTTGCACCATGATGGCGATCCCCAACGGTGACTCCTCTGCCCCTTTTCTCAGAGATTGAAATCCCCAATCGTAACGTGTAATTTTTTAATATTGTATGAATGTTTTTCTATATCATTATGTAGTATAACATATTGAACAATCAAATGGTAAATTTTATCACTTAGAAATACTATACATATAACTATCAATAATGCCTATTATAAATGGGGGTCATGAATCATTTATGTGATGAATGCTTGTTTGTATGTGGGTTTATAAATAGTATGTAACTAAATGATTCATTTATCCCACATGAATTCTTGGTGAGTAAGCCTTAGTGAGTTTTGTATAATGTTTGATTAGGGGATATGAAACAATTTTGTTTTACTGATTATTCACTAAAGTTTTAGTATGCTTCTTCCACAATGGCATGAGACTTTCAATGTAAGAACATACTGAGTGTACATGTATGTTCACCATGATTTTATATACTATATTTATATAATTACAGGATAAATTAGGTGACCAAGAAAAATGAAGATAATTGATGTTTACTTTTAATTGTACTTGTTTGATTAACCATTTATATATTTATATCTAAACATACCGGGAGAAGATTGAAAAGTCAATACCTATGGATAAAAGTTGGATTACATTACCTCGAAACACACTTCATTATGACAAGAGTTTCAAAAAAAAATTATGAGATTAAATAATGATCAGTGGATGGTAGAATAAAATGTCTATGTCATGATTGAAAATTCAAGTGATGGTTAAATAGAAATGAAGTATATGATCATTATATATAGAAACAATTTTCCGCTCAATATGTATCTAGGATTTGGCATGGTGAATATATTGTTATGGAAATTCAAAACAAAGATAATCCTATCAACAAAACACAAAGTGACCCTCCAGAGGGGAATTCAGTTTGAAATTTGATAAATGAAACATTTGTCTTTGCAGGATATAATGTCCAAGATTTCAATAGATCAAAAAAAACTTCAATTGACCTGGAGAATTTTAATCTTTCTAATAAGATCAATGAACCAAAAAATGAGTTTATGAATTAGTTGAAGATGTGCATCTGAAACTGTATGAAGGGTGTGAAAGTATTCAATGTTTTCTTTTCTACTTAAGTTTTATCATATAAACAGTCTCTGTGAAATTATTGACAAAGAAATTTACATGGTTTTAGAGTTTCGTCATGATGCATTTTGTAAAGTTATGATCCGTGCATCATTCTTTGAGATTAAAAAAGTCATAAATAAACTTGTATTGTATTATACAAAGATACATGAATTCTTTAATGATTGTATTCTTTGCTAGGGAGAAGAGTCTAAAAAAAGAGAATTCATAAGATGTTATAAAAGTATATGAATTTCAATGATCAACAATTAGAGTATAAAACAATGCAACCCCAAGAAGAAAAAACTCCTTCAACTTTATTTCATTACTTTCCTCAGATATGATTCATGAAAAGATTATTCATGGCATCTAAGACTATATACGAAATGAAGTGACATGATCAAGATAGTAATGATGGCTTGATGAGACATCCAAAAGATTCAACATCATAGAAAATATATGATTCATTGTATCTATATTTTTCTTCAAATCATAAGAATTCACGTTTGGGATTGGATTCTAATGGTTTTGACCCCTTTTGTACTTTAGGTACTAATTATAGTATTTGGACTGTTGTTTTGATCCCTTATAATCTACCTCCATAGATGTGTACGAATAAATATTAATTTTTTATTTCGATGATTATTTCTAGAAATAAAATGCTTTGAAATGGGCTTGATGTATACATTAAACCTCTAATCAAATAATTGTGAGAATTATGAGATGATGGAATGGAAACATATGACGCTTCAATGAAAAAATTATTAAAAATACTTTCTAATTTATTATAGACAATTACTAACATTCCAGGATTAGGAAATATATATGATTGGAACACTCATACTAGTTTGTCTTGTCTAGTTTGAAATTTTGTTCATCAACGATTACCTCGTAGAAGAAAATGATGTTTTATGTGTCATTATTGATTTCATTATTTCTTCTCATAAATCTAGGATTAACAAGACACAATTCAATGAATATATTAAACTATGAAATCCAATAAAAGTGTTTTAGGTTCAGAAATCACGGGATAATTAATGAGTGTCTTTGAAGAATTTGGAAAATATAATCATTTTAAAGAAGGGGTAAATGGTACAAGGTAAAATATTTTAAGAATCTAGAACACAAAAATAAAGGGTATATTTATCAAAATTCCTTATTAGGAGTTTAATTTGATATGTTATAATCTTGAAATAATGAATATTGAGAAAACATTCCGTGGAAATGTAATTTTCACATTGTAGAATGAGAAGGTTAAATCAAAGGATCAACATAATGCTCATAAGAATTTGGATTTAATGAATATAAAGCATGATTTTTGGGAAATTGAGAATGGAAAGTATCCTTCGACTTTTTTTACAATGAAATATCAAGAGAAAGACGCATTCCTTCAATCATTAAAGAATTTAAAATTGGAAGATGGATATTCAAGTAATATATCAAGGTGAATTTACTAAAAAAATTGAATGTTACATGGATTGAAAATTCACAATTCATGTATTTTGATGGAACAACTATTTTCATTGGAATTTTGTAATATTTTAATTGAAAAATAAACTATTGTACATTTTTTCAAAGAGCTTTGTAGAAAAAAATCAAAATCCAATTGAGCTTGATAAACATCAAGAAAGAATTGTTTTGACTCTTTTTTATTTGTATATGTTATTTCCCCTTTCATTATTCACTGTAATGATTCATTTGATGGTTCATTTGGTTGAAGAAGCTAAACATGGTTGACCAGAACATTATCAATTGATGTATCCAATTGAGAGGTACAATGATATTATTTTTATTTTCATTAGTGAAATTAATTTTATTAAATTATTGCATAATTTTTTTATATGTTTCTTATTTTTTTCATCCGGTAAATATGTCATGTGAAATCATATATGATGAATAAATATCAACCAAATGGCTCTATTGCTAAAGGGTACATATCCAAATAGTGATTGACCATGTATTCAAGGTATTTGGATGGGATTGAAACTAGATTCAATCGTGTTTAATATTTTGATGTTATCTCCACTAATTATCATTTTGAAAACTAGTTATCAATATTTCAAATTATTGGATAACAAATTTGAAAGGGGTTAAATTTTATACTAAATGAATTGGAGTTTCTATAAGAACATAGATATATACTGCTCATTAGTCTTATTGCAGATCCATTTATTGAAGAATTATGATGTCAAACAAATAATTGATTAAGGGTTAGATCTTGGAATGAGATGGAATTAAAAAAAGATGTTAATTAGGATATTATCAAATGGATCACACATCAGGTAAGTATATACTCATATTAATATTATTGACATGTAGTTATTTTGTCTATGTTAAAACTAAAACATTATATATATATTTGTAGATTATGAATGTTGAAAATCCATCTAAAATATCAAATGCTTTTATGTTTTCTTTGGCTCTAGGTCCTCTAAGAATGTCGAAGATATTCGATGCCTACAATATTCATAGCTTTTGGTTTCATACAATTAATCAGGAATAAGACTTAAAAACTCAAAATAGTGGTGTATTTACACTTACAGAGGTGGGATATTATGGAAATTTGGATGATATAATTGAATTAAACAATCATGGTTAGTTTTTGGCTGTCTTATTCATATGGAAGTGGGTTAATATTGATATGGGTATAATGAATGATTCATTACATTTTATTTCTATCAACTTCTCTCGATTTATCCATACCAATGAGCATGTAGATAATGATCCATTTATCTTGGATTCCTAAGTGAAGATAGTTTATTATGTGGATGATGAAATAAATGAAGGTTAGAGTTTGTTTTACAGTTAATGTAGAGAGACTTATATGATATGAGTGATGAAGATCAATTTTTACTTTGTGACAGTGAACCTCATAAACCAAAAAACATTGAATAATTTTTTACTGACAATATGGAAATAATAGAACTTTCAATAGAGGTTGAAAATGAAGCACTCGTCACAATAGAGGTTTATAATAATGAAGACAATTAAGATGAAGATAATTGAATGTATAAATAGGTAATGAAAATATATTGCAATTTCTCACTGATAAGTGGTCCATACATATTTACATTGTTCTAGTTTTTCTTTTTCCTTTTTGTAAA
The DNA here is from genome assembly GCA_963277665.1 of Viscum album. Classification (NCBI taxonomy): domain Eukaryota; kingdom Viridiplantae; phylum Streptophyta; class Magnoliopsida; order Santalales; family Viscaceae; genus Viscum; species Viscum album. The sequence goes on along the minus strand of OY728148.1, from coordinate 989,461,203 downwards.
AATTTATTAGTTTCTAATTTTCTATACATTTAATATATCTGAACCAATTGAATTGCAAGATTTCGGAGAACAAATAAATTTCAATATCATAGCTTGTTATCATCTCAAATCACACCACAACTACCGTTAGCATCAGTGGATCTGAGTTATTCGATTGTAATTGAGACTACCAGCGATCTAGCCATTCCCCATATGTTTTTAGTATCCCACCATCCAATTCACCTCCAGCTATGGAGAAGTTAGTCATCCCTTCATCTAGTGGATATCGGTGAGTAACTATTACTAGTATATATGTCATTTTAAAAAAAAACTATATATTTTATTAATTGTTTAATTTATTTTACAAATGGATAAAAATAAAAGTAGAAGATATATAAATATGAACATGAATGAAGTATTAGACCTGAAGGAATTCAATATTGACATTCCATTTGATGAGTTTGGGGTGCCTACTGATGATGTTTCCAGAATCTATGGACAGATTATTAGGCAGCTTATTTTTGATACAATGAGCATTCGCATTAATTATAAATATTGGAGGCATATTCCTACAACTTTGAAAAATGTGGGTTTTGATACTTAATTAAAGTTTATTTAATTTAATATTCCCTGATAACTAATTTACATGTCATGATAAAATTGTGTGATATACTTATACAGTATTATGTTTTTTATTTCTAGATGTTTTTTCATTTGGATGTCCCAAGCTCTATTTAACACCCATGCACTATGATAAAATTAGGAAAGAAAATTTTATATTTTAAATGAATATTATGACATGAGTTTAATGAAATATCTTTTAGATCATGATTGATGTATGAGAAAGTGTGTGAATGAATTTATCATGTGAAATGGAATTCGTTTTTCTCTATTAACAGAGATGCATCTCATGAGGTAATTGAAAATTTTACAGTATCGTAATAAAATAAACAAAATAAAATTATATTTTTTTATCAATGTTTCTATTTTTTGTAGGAATTATTTTAAAAAATACTATGAATCCTGAGAAATAATTCATTCTTCCTAACAATGTGTCTTAGAGTTTTTTTAGAAAATGAATAATTTTGGTTTTTATTTTATTCATTATTATTTATATCATTTTATTATAAGTAAAATTTTTCTAACTTGCTTATATTTTTTATAAAGACTAATGAATTACGTTACTCTGTTGGGCATACATATATGTGGTTTAAATTTCATCGGGAATCTGATGTTTGTTTTGTAAATGACCCTAACAAATATATTTGAGTAAGTATTTTTCATTATCATTTCATGTTATTTCAATACTATAAAAAAACAATGAAAAATATATTATATCAAAAAAATCATTAAATCCAATTAAATGGGGCTGGATACATGGATAAAATGATGGAAATTTAGAACTGTTTGATACATCTACCAAACCCTAATTAATTGGGTTTAAGGTTTTTTTGTTTTTATAATTTATTTTTCAATATTATGTTTATATAGTAATGAAATAATAATACATAGTAATAGAAAATTTATTAATTAGATAATATTATGATGTTAAAATATTTTAAAAAATAGTTTTTAATATTTTTGTATTAACTGGTTCAAATTCAAGAAATATGGGATGTGAACCATTAAAAATCATCATCAATTTCCCAGAATGATGAAGTTCGAATTGTTTTACGGAAGGATAATCCCAGACATGTACAGGGGATGGGTTCTAGACCTACTCCATCAGTTTTATTTTCTAGGGAGTCATCATCAATTACTACTACACCTAGTGGGGGTTCATGTAGCACTATTTATAAGGAATCACAATGATAAATTGCAATGATGAAAGGAAAAGTGCGAGAACAAGACTCTTATAGGAAAACATAGGATCAATGGTGAAAAAAATGGAAAATGATTTAGTTTTTATATATCATTGGATTATAAGAACAATACCCCATGAAATTTATATCCTTATAAGTAATCTTATCAAGGTAAATTCTAAATTTCATAGACCATTCACACATTTTCAAAGAATGCATACAACTTCCTTAAATAAAACTAAAATGACACTTTTATATTAAAACCATTAAATTTGAGTCATACCGACAACATCTTGCACCAAATTGATGTTTGTTTGATTCATACACATCAAATATAAAATATATATTATTATCCTTATGTTTGAAAATAATTCAATCTCATTTTCTCAATTTTGACACAGTAAATTGTTTGTAACGGCACCAAAGCCTTTAATGAAAAGTGTGTGGGGGGGGGGGGAGGGGGGTCAAAATAGGAATTAGATTCCATATCAACATAAAATTTGAGTAAAATGACTGTGGATTAATTTTTGAAATGTAGGAATAGATGACACATCATTTGGAGTTATAGTTTACCTGAGATGCTTGTAAATGTATTTTTAGTGTTTTAAAGCACCAAAACATGTGTGTAATGGTTCAAACCATAGAAACCGATATCATATTAACATGAAATAATGATAAAACCACCATTTAATTATTTTTGACATATAATCATATAATAAATATCAATTAGACTTGCAGTGTAGTCAAAATTCCTCAGTAAATAGTTTTTAAAGGTACTAAATCCATTAAAAATGCATGATAGGGGGTCAAAATTAGAAAAATGAAATTCAATTTCCATGAATTTAGTGGAAAATAACCATGGATATTTTTTGAAATATATGAACCAGCAACATGTTATTCTATGTTACAATATTCTAGGGATTCCTGTAAATGAATTTTTAGTGTTTTAAACAACTAAAACATGTGTAAAATATTCCAAACCAAAGAAAAAAACCTTAGATTGACTTGAAATCATAATAAAACCACCAATGAATTATTTTTGACATGTAATCATAGAAAAAAAATCATTCTGACGTGCGGTGTGGTTGGAATGAATTAGTAAATAAATTTTAAAGGAATCAAAGCCTTTAAAAATGTGTGTCGGGGTGTTACAACTAGGAAAATTTCATCATATTTCCATAAAACCAGATAGGAAAAAAATTGTTTATTGATTTTTGAAATGTACGACCCGACGATCTGTCATTATGTGTAAAATTTTTTTTGGAATGTTCATAAGTGAGTTATTAGTGTTTTAAACCACATAATGATGCATGTAACATTCAAAACAATAGAAAAAGACCACAGATTGACATAAAGTCAAGAAAAAACCATTATTTATTTATTTCTGATGTGTATTCATAGATAACACATCAATATGATATGCAGTTTGGTTGGAATAGATGGTATAATATTTTTAAAGGTCCTAATGCCTTTAAAAATGTGTGTTAGAGGGTCAAAACTAGGAAAATATTGTCATATTCCAATGAAATTATATAGAAACTACTATAGAATAATTTTTGAAATGTAGGAACTGATAACATGTCATTATGATTTATGGTTTTCCTGGGATACCTGTAAACACATTTTTAGTGTTTAAAAAGAGTAAAAAAGAATATAATGGTGAAAACCATAGAAAAATAACTCATATTGATGTCAAATCATGCTAAATTAACTATTGAGTTATTTTTTACATTTACGCATAGACAAAACATCAATCTAACATGTGGTGTGGTCGGAATGACTCGGTAAACAACTTTTAAATATATTAAAGCATTTAAAAACATGTAAATGGGGGTCAAAACTAGGAAAGTCAGTATATTTCTATGAAATAGAAGTAAAACAACCATAGATTTATTTTTGAAATGATGGATCCAACAGAACATCATTCTGAGTTATTATTTTACTGGGATGCTCGTAAATGTGTTTTTTGTGTTTTAAAACACTAAAATGTGTGTGTAACATTCAAAAAAAGATAAAATAACCTCATATTAATGTGAAATCAGGGTAAATATACCAATTAGTTATTTATGACATGTAATCACTAACAATACATCAATATGATGTGTGATGTAGTTGGAATGGCTCAGTAAACTATTTTTAAAGGTAACAAATCCTTTAAAAACATGTGGTGGGGGTTCAATACCAGGAAAAAATCATTCGATTGCCATGAAATCATAATTCAATAACCATTGGTGGATTTTTTAAATCTATTAATAGATGAGAAGACTTTTTGAGTTACAGTTTTATTAGTATTTCCATAAATTCATTTTTAGTATTTTAAAACACAAAAACATTGAACAGTGATAGCCATAGAAAAAGACATCAGATTTATGTCAAATCATGGGACAACCACTGTTGTATTATTTTCGAATTGTATGTGTAATGTCAATCTGATGTGAAGTGTGGTCAGAATGGATTGGTAAATAGTTTTTAATGGTACTGTAGCCTTTAAAAACATGTTTCGAGGGGTCAAAACTAAGAAAATGTTGTCATATTTCCATGAAATCATAGAAAAAATACTATAGATTTATTTTTGAAATATAGGAACTAACATAACATCATTTTATGTAATAGTTTTCTTAGGATGTATTTAAATGGATTTTTAGTGTTTTAAAACAGATAAATGTGTGTGTAATGGTAAAAAAATAGAAAATTAATACATATTGACATGAAATCATGGAAAACCCACTGTTGAGTTATTTGTGATGTATACACATTGACAACTTGTCAATCCGACATGTGGTGTGGTCACAATGGCTTAATAAATAGTTTTTTAAAGGTATCGAAGCCTTTAAAAACATGTGATGGAGGGTCCAAACTAAGAAAAATTCATTTAATTACAATGAAATCAAAGTAAAACAACTATATATTGATTTTTGAAATGTAATAGCTAACGACACATCATTTCAAGTTACCGTTTTCTTAGGATACCTGTAAACATGTTTTTAGTGTTTTAAAACACAAAAACATGCATTTAATGGTGAAAACCATTGAAAAGACCTCAAATTGACATGAAATTATGCTATATCTATATTTTAGTTATTTTTTATGTTTACACATAGTAAAAACATCAATATAACGTGTAGTGTGATCATAATGGATTGGTAAATAGTTTTTAAATGTACTGAAGCCTTTTAAAACATGCATCAGGGGGTCAAAACCAAGAAAACATCATCTAATTTCTATGAAATCATAGTAAAATGACCAAATAATTATTTTTTAAATTTAATACATGATGAAACAACATTTTCACTTACGGTTTTCCTAGGATTCCTATAACATATTTTTAGTGTTTTAAAAAACTAAAATACGCGTGTAATAGTCAAAACCATATAAAAAGACTACAGAATGATGTGAAATCATACTAAAACCACCGTAAAGTTATTTTGGACATGTAATTGTAGAAAACATGTCACTCTGATGGGTTTTGTGGTCAAAATGGATTGACAAATAGTTTTTAATTGTATCGAAGCCTTTAAAAAGTGTATTAGGGGGTGGTCAAAACTAGGTAAAAATCATCAAATTACCATAAAATCAGAGGAAAATGACCATATATTTATTTTTGAAATTTAGGATTTGATTTAATGTCATTTCAAATTAGGATTTTCCTAGGATGATCATAAATTGGTTTTTAGTGTTTTAGAACACATAAACGTGTAGGTGATAATCAAAACAATATAAAACAACCTCGAATTGATGTGAAATCAAGGAAAAACACCATTGTGTTATTTTAGATTTTTAAGTGTAGAAAACACATCAATTTGACTTGCAGTATTGTCACAATGGCTTAGTAAATAGTTTTTAAAGGTATTTGAAGCCATTAAAAGCATGCATCAGGGGGTTACGACATGGAAAACATCATTGGATTACAATGAAATTAGAGGATAATGACTATAGAATGGTTTTTGAAATGTATTAATTAACAACACATCATTCGGATTTATGGTTTCACTATGATTCCCATAAACACATTTTTAGTGTTTTAAAACACTAAACATGCGTGTAATGGTAAAAACCATAAAAAACCCCTCATATTGACATGAAACCATGGAACAACCACCATTTATTTAGTTTTTAAATATAGAATATGATTTTATATCAAATTCGTTAAAAAAATATTAAGTAAAATTTAAGCACATTGCACATCAATTTAAAAATCAATTAGAATTTTATATACTTATCCCTTTTTAGTTTCAAGTGTTGAATCATATTTTAAATAGGAAAATTTATGTTTTAAAAGAGTTTTTCATGGTATATTATTTTTTTTATTTTAAAATGTCTTCTATTTGATTAACAAAATAACAAATTTTATGTGCTACATTATAAATATATTCCATTTCTTTTCACTTTTGCATTTCTTTTGTTAAATGTTATGGTTTTTATTGTAGGTGATAGATGTTAACCAAAGGAAAGAGTTTGACCATTCGATTCAAGAAATTATTTATAAGTCACTGGTGATGGTTCTTAGTTTCTTTGGTATGTTTAAATTTTATCAATGATTCTATTGTAATTCTGATTTATTATGTTTAGTTTTCATTTCAGTGATTTTTATTACAATTGATGAGATTATGTGGTATGTTTTAATTTATTAGATTATGTGGAGGTATAAAGATGAAAAATAGGTCATGGGGTCGGAATATATTGGGCATGGGTCGTTGTTGCACATATTTTATATGTATATATTGAAAATTGAGGTTTGGGTTGACTGAGGTAATCAGTTTATTGAGGTTATGATGACTATGAATGTATATGTATATAACTATTTATGTATCATGTATGATGTATGTATGATGGGTATATTGTGCATCAATGTTTTATTTTGTTACATGTCAATGTTTTTATATTTATATTTTTTTATTAAATATTTATAAAAAGAATATTTTTTAAAAAATATTGAGAGGTGATTTTTTAGAACCATTTTAAAAAAAATGAATTTGAATCATAATTAACAGTGGTTAATATTAACTACCAATAAACATAACATCCGATAACATATTTATTGGTTGTTAGGTTCATCTTATCTATATTAATTTCAATTTTTTTTTAAAAAGTAGCATTAAATAAAATGAAAATCATTTCTACATTATCAAAAAATCACATAAAAAACCAGCACTAAATGAATCAAACTACTGTGAAATGACTAGAGAACATGCAATATTGGGAGATTTTAGTAAGCACTTCAAAATAATTAGTCAAAGGTTTAAAATACATCCACTAGAAGAAAAAATCACTACTATGAATAGTATTTTTTGTAGTATGGAGTCTTTTTTAATGGTTTTTGTAATGCCTTCACCTGAAATTTCAGGTTCGAACCGAAGTGCTACAACACCTCAGGTATGCCTCCCCACACACAAGAGGTTTCTAACTAGCAGTGAGGGTCTAATTCCATCAGTGAGAGACTATAGGCATACTATCATGTCATAATTGAAATAATACATAATAAACAATATAATAGAGACTATAGTAATTATGTGGAAACTTAAAGATGAGACACATTCCATACAATAATTAATGGGATTCTAAAGTGGAAATCCAAACTAGAGTAATAATAGGCAGATAAATAAATAAATAAAACATCAGGGTCCTCTAGTGTCCTTCTCGATAAACTACCATCTCCATTCTCATTTGCTCAGCCATTAGCCACATGTCCCTTTTCCATATCCAAATCCCTAAAAATAAAGTTTGAATGTGCATCGACATTCTTATGCAATGTGTGAGTAATAAAATTCTGTAGGACACAACTAATTCATCCTTAACATCTGTGAGCCTGTTTAACTGGTGTATTCAGTGATAATAATAAATGTAAAATAAATCACAAAATCTAAAATAACATAACGAGTGGTTTTTTGTTAACCAAGCTGCTACAACCCCCTACTGTATTTGCTTCAACTCCATGTTGAATGGAATGTCATTATATTGAAAGTAATCAAGATATGGCCATGAGGCTAGTGATCATACTTCTTAGAAATATGTGTACATACTACTCGACATCCACTGAGCTCGATCATTAGACTTCCGCTCCCACATCTCCTCTTGGATCTATCCATACTGCCAAAGGATCTAGAAAAGTGGCACCTTATGATGGTTCTGGGAGTATTGGAAGCATGTAGTGGTGGGAAATGAATTAAAATTTCTTTTAATGTTTATATACTCAAAACCAGGATTGAGGATCTTGAACATCAAATTTTTAATTAATTTATTTAATGTCATCAAAAATGATTACCTTATCTTAGGAATATTTATTCATTAATGATGTTAATAATATGAAAAGACCCTTTCAAATTTCCTTCATTTCTCTATGAGGATCAAAGAATAGAATCCCTCTAGAGAAAATCCACACATGCTCCATTGATATCCGATAAATGCTAAACAATCTCTATGTGCTAGTGTGGGTTATAAAATTTCTTGTGTTGTTCATTCTTGATCACTCATTCTTTAATCTTGAATAAATCTCTCAAACATTTATTTTTTTGAGAGGGAGAGAGATAAAAGAGTTAAAATAAAATTCATTATTTGAAACAATTATCTATTTTCTATTACCTTCACAATATCCATAACAGGATATTTGTTGAGGTATATTTTTGGATAGGATATTTTTTTATTGCATTCTATACCATAAAAAATACTAAAACCTTTAATAAACCTCATTCCATATAATAATAACATTCTTATTTTTATTCTATGGTGCGCTCCAACTTGAGCATCAAAAAATATTATCTAACAATATTTTAAATTAATATTATTTATTAGACATGGTCTTGGTATATTCAATCTCTTCTTTTATTTATTAAAAACCTAAATAAATATTTAATTTAAATATTTCATTAATCAATATAATTTCGTGATTAATAAAACATGAATAAAATTATACCTCAGTCTTGAGAATAATATTTATTCAATTAATTAAATTCAATTTGTATTTAATAAAGATCATCATAAACACTTAGTGTTTGACCCTCTTGGATTCTTTAAAATTGGCATCAAGAGAGACTACCTAAAGTCAAAAATTACTGTCTAAAAATGAGTCAAGTCACCCAAGATAAATAACTTAATTTTGAAATGATGAAAACCGAAAATGAACACTCACTATATAATATAATCCCTTTATCTTAATATCTCATCAAGAAGGTTGCCCATCTATGTCACCAACCTATTTTCTTGGTACATCTTTCTTTAAATATATATAATAAACACATCTTTACAACATGTACATGAAATTTAATATAATGGTTCTATTTTGATCAAATGGATGAGATATCAGCTTCTATAAATATAGAAGTGATAAATCCTTCTTTATCTTATTCATTAATGACATGCGAGTCATGACAAGATCAATGTAACCTAACTTACCCTGAATATATGTAGTCATGGTTTTTATCATAAAATCTATGTGCATGAGTTATAAAATTCATTTATGATTATTTTAAAGTCCAAGTACCATTTCACATGCACACATATAGGAATATCTGATGACCCCAAACCATGTGGAATTCCTACCAGTGATTCTTTCTCATAATCTCTCGTATTGGTGATTACCAAGTGAGAACATCATGATACTAAGACTCATCGTCTTATGAGTGATCTCACTTAACAGTCTATGAACTATGTGACCCATCATAGTATGTTATCCAATAGAGGAATATTCTTAATGAATATCATCATAACACTTCAAGGTTCTAAATATAACAGTGAACCACTATGAACTTATCAATGTGACATATACTCTAGGACATTATTACATTAGAGTATTACAGAACAATAGAAAATATGTAATAATATGTTTTATTAATATTCAATATATCGAACAAACTTGTAATTAAAGTACAAATAGCTAATCCTAGGACACCAACCCTAAGAAATTCCCATGAGGACTAGATCCAACTACCTACAACTTTCAATCCAATTGAACTCACTTAATAATCATATTTATGGTGAGTCATGATTTTTGTCAAGGGGTATGATATATTTTCTTCTTTGGAAATACTACTCACTAAAACCCCACCTCTCTTAAAAAAATCCATCAAGAGATGATACTTCAAAAGTACATTTTTCGTCTGTTGATGTGTACTTGGCTCTTTTACGAGAGACGCCGCTCCAGTATTATCACAATACCGTGTAATGGGATATTTACTATTATATACCAATTCAAGATCATGGATGATTTTTTTCATCCATCATGCTTATTTAGCTACCTCAGAAGTCACAATATATCTGGACTCTACTGTAAAATCTATGACTACAGCCTTTTTTGAGCTCTTCTAGCTCACAATACCTCCATTCATGGTGAATATTTATCTCGTTTGTGACTTCATGTAATCTTGATAAGTTTGAAAACTATAATCTTCTTATCTATTGATGAGGGTTTCCCCATATCCTCCATAAAATAGGAACATATCCTCAGTACATTTCATATAATTAATGATAATCATGACTGCCATCTAATAGAGGCAAACTGGATCATCATGATATCTTATTACTACACTTGATGCATATGAAACATATATCCTAGTACATATCATAATATTCATGAATACCCCAATCACTAATGCATAAGAAATCCTTTCCATTATATTTATTTCCCCGTATATCTGAGAGGACATTTTCCTGGAAGGATGAATGCCATGTGACATTGGAAACAATACCCTCTGGGATATTTCCATACTAAATCTCTTAAGTATCTTATCAATGTACTTACTTTGACATAGACTGAGCAACTTCATGAATCTATCATGATAGATCTTGATTCAAAATATATATGATGTCTGATTAGTCACTAAAAGTAGCTAATATTAATTTTTAATATAATTATATTCATTGTTCCAAATTCCATAAACATTGTTTTTAGTGCATTACATAAATAGAACGTCATTTCTCTTCTAAAATGCAATTCATGTTTAAAATGAAAATTTGGGCCCAATCATTGATTTATTTGGGGACCAAATTATATTCATTTTCTGAATTTTAAATTTTGGTATATGATTGATCACTTTGTTTGGAACACTTTATCTTTTAGGTCCGATGGATGAATCTCAAAGGAAGATGGAGAATTTTGCGCCTGAAGGCAGAAACATGCTGGAAATAGCATAATGGGTCTAAGGCCCATCAATCATTTGTGGGGCCCAGAAAAAATCCCAATGAAGCTAAAATTTATACAATAGAAAGAAAAAAAATATGCAGATAATTTTAATCAACTATGACCGGAGCTAATTCTGAAGTTTTCATGATGATAAAGGGATCTGGAGTTGAGATTTAAATGGTGGACCAGACATTAATGCACAGAAATCCGTCCCACCGTTTCGACCATAACCTCCAAACGGATGAGCCAAATATCATGAAATTTTTACAGCTCATAGAGGACAGTGGGACGAATATATTTCCCTTACACAACCCCTTGGATTCGGCTTTCTTCCATTACAAATTCAAACGTCAATATGGTGGACGAATCTGGACAGTTTTCCGGGTCAAATTCGAAACATCAATTTCCTTTTGATTATTCACCCTCCTTTTTACTCTATTAATTGTTGGGGGGTGAATTAATTGTTGTGGGATGGACCTAAGGATCCTAATATTACTATATAAGGAGAAAGTGGTGAAGGTAATAGGGGTGGATATTTTTTTCTTATCATCTTTTGTTGCTTGTTTCATTCTAAGGTTATGCTCCCAAATTTCCGTTGTAATGTTTTCCATTTCCAGGTAAGTTTTTTTGTATATTTATGTTCTTAATCAACTTCTTTCTCTTCTATATTTTCCATTTAATTTATTAAAAATATATTATCACAAAGAACAGTGATATCTCTGTGTTGTTGTGAATTAGTTCACACATTGGTGTGAATTTCATTCACACACACGGAGGAGTGCTCGTTATATCCACTATTTCAATTTATTCAATTAAATTCTTGTTAGCCATCTTCCGCCAACCATTGAGAGTATACCATCAGTGTAGGGTGAACCCTTTAATGGTTTGATATTAGGAGGATACAAAGTCTGGATTGAATATTATTTTATGAACGAATTGTTGTTAATTGGGTAATTAATTTAAGGGATCCATTCTTCAGTAATTTCTACTCTTCATCTTTACTGTGTTTGAACAAACTAAATTCAATTACTAAATTACCATATAACATTGTAGAGATCATGAATTTGGTTCTCTAAGTGTATAGGGAATTAGTAATTATGTTTAGTAATAACCAAACCAGAAAATGATGAAGGTAGTGTTATTTTTGAAGAATGGATTCATCAAGAATTAATAAAACCAAAATTGTCTATAGAAGTAAAATTCTTTCAATCCACCTCGAGCATAATCATAATATCAACCCATTTTATTTGAATTGAATTCACTTAGTTTTCTTAGTGTTCTTTAAACCATCCAAAATCAAACCTAAAGTTGGCTACTTCATAGCCCATCCTTCACCAAATCATAGCGTCTCAAGGATACTTCTTCGGTCCCTCTGGATTCGACCCCAACATGTACTACATCAACCGCTTTTACCAGTAGGGTAAATTTGGACATAACCAAATTTTCGCACCATTTTCGGGGACCAAAGTAAGTACCTTAGACCCACGTCTTCTTTTTCTCACCCCAAATTCTCTTTTCTCATCCCCATTTCTTTTTTCTTTTCCCCTTTCTATTTTATCCACTCCCGAAAATCACGTTTCAAAATTTCCAAATGAATCCAATGGGGTATAATCAACAATATCCCTTCACAAACTCATAATGGAACCAATTAAAAAATCCACATTGGGAATCACCAATTTTTTTAGTTACTTTGATCAAACTTTGAATGAATACACCACACCCAATAACATGAACGATCTTTGTGATGATGAATATTTAAAAGGTCAATTTCCATACCTATCAAGAATGATTGAAAATATAAATAATGAGGAAGTCTATGATGTACAAACGTCTATCAACTCTATTCCTGAAAAAATTCATGAACGATTGTGTAATCAAATGGAGATAATGAATTCTGAGGTTTCATCTTTGAGGTTTGAACTAAAAAACTTTAAAACATGTAAAGAACTCACATTATAATTTGGGAATTAGGAGTAAGATATTGAATTGAATTGGTCAGGAAATGTTGAAAGTCAAGCTGAAGAGTGTTTAAATTAGGAGGAAATTGAATTTTTTAATTCAAAAGATAATAACTTGACATCATGGATTGAGTTTCCTGAATATGGCTCCATTAGTGAATTTTTAGGACCACTAATCACTGAACAATTAGGAGAAATAACAAACATTGATCCCATACACACTTCTGGTATTCAACTAGACAATTTTCAAGATAAATCTTATTTTCAACATGAACCAATTCTTTCTAAATGTTTTGGAGAAGAAACTAATTTTGATTTAATTTTTCTATCTCCTTTAGGAAATTTCAATGAACCCCAGCTCAAAATTATTTTACTTTCTTCTGAACTCAAGAATCCCACTATAGAAGATAAGAAAGACCTTGTATTTTTAGTTAATTATTCTCAAGAAACCAATAATTTTGGAATGGTCATTGATGTCTTAGGAAAGACTAAAAATTCAACCGAATCAACCATTACCAAATTTACTTAGGCTTCCACACTCATTATTGACCATGGGATTTCACATTAATCAAATTCTAAAAAAATCCATCTAAATCAAGTTGAAGTGGGAAAAAATGGGGTCCTAAAAATGTTGGAAGTTGGAATTGGATAAGTTGGGGGGTACAAGTCGAGCCAACGAAGTTAAACAAAAGCGTTGCATTGGAGTCAACCCATGGTTTTCATGTTTTCTAATCATTTTCAATCATTTTCATTTTCATATAATAAATTACTATAGACTGTTGAAATATTCTCCTATTATGAGTAAGGATTGGTATGAAAGGGGAGTTCTATATTCATCCGTGTCAGGTGGCGTGATCTATGAGTAATACCTTACCCAGAAATATAAAAAAATTCAATGTATCATCAGTTTATTTTGTATTGTTTATTATTATGTTTTTATAGGTTAAAAAAATAAAAGGACATGTCATAATTCATAACGAAAATCCATTCATGATCATCCAATACACTGAGACTCAAATCCAGGAGTGAAGGGAGACTGTGGCATCCACTATCTTCATCAACCACTAGGTGACTTCATTACATGATTATCATTTAAAATTTACTCTTTGAAATCCTCCCCTACCCCCCTTCTAACTTTTCTTTTCTTTAAACACGAGGGATAATGTTATTCTATGTTGGGGGGAGATGAAATAACAAATGATTTTTTTGAATAAGACCATGCATGAAATAAAAAATTCCATTAACATTGAACATGATAACACACATTACAAACTCTAAAATTGGATATCAAATAATTTTGTATACATTGATTCTGATTTTAAAGAAAGTTTAAGTTCATGAGCATAGTTTTTGGAAAGTGCGGTTGTCTGATGTGATTTTTCAAAGTTTACATTTTCATCCTCTTAATAAAAATGCCACAATGCACGTCTACTGGATTGTGGGTTTAAATTTTAGATCTTGGGTCCCTTTTATTATAGCATAGGGTTCTGGGTCACTTTTAGTTTAATTTGAGTATCCAAAAAATCACAAAAACACAAAAAATAAAATTGAAAAAATAATGACCACATAGAGCAATGTTTTGACCAAATGTGTAGAGCCCGACACTTGGGGATCGCGACCCATAGTTGTGTTTCCCAGATTTTGGCTTTATATCTCTATTGTAGATAATGAAATTGACAATATGTGTGGCGTTCGGCACTTGGGGATCGTGACTCCATAGTTGTCTTGCCCAGAGTTATTCTTTTCATATCGATTATGGTTAAAAAAATAAAAAAATAAAAAAATTGGATACTCATATTAAGGTTTAATGTGATTCCCACCTAACACTTCCATTTTTCCCCTTGAACTATAAAATGGGCCCCATATCTTTTATGATGCACAACACTTTATCATGCTTTATTGGAATTGGATAAAATGTGGAAATGAATTTGAACAAAGGAATGGGCTTGGTCTTGGGATATGGTTATGGACCTAGCTTGTTTTTAATAATTTTGATGGGTTTTCATAATTTATTTTTTGTATTAGATATTTGGTTGAGAAATGTGTATTAAAATGTTTTTGGAAAAGGGGATTTGAATTTCATATTTTTAATTTATTGTGCTCGGGACTAGAAAAACAAAAGTTGGGTGGTGTGATTAGTCACATAATGTGGCTAATATTAATTGTTAATATATTTATATTCATTTTTCCAAATTCCATTAACATTGTTTTTTGTTCATTACAAAAATAGAACTTAATTCCTCATCTAAAATGCAATTCATGTTTACAATGAAAATTTGGGCCCAATCATTAATTTGTTTGTGGACAAAATTATATTCATTTCTGAATTTGAAATTTTTAGATATGATTTATCACTTCGTTTGAAAAACTTTATCTTTTAGGTCCGATGGATGAATCCCAAAGGAAGATGATGAATTGTTCACCTCAAGGAAAAAACTTACTGGAAAAAGCATAATTGGCCTAAGGCCCATCGAACAAATGTGGGGCCCATAAAAAAGCCCAATGAAGCTGAAATTTATATAGTAGAAAGATACAAATATGAGGATCATTTTACTCAACTGTGGCCGGAGGTAATTCTGAAGTTTTCATGATGATAAAGGGATCTGATGTTGATATTTAAATGTTGGACCCGATATTAATGCATAGAAATCCGTCACACCATTTTGACCATAACATCCAAAAAGGTGATCCAAATTTCATGAGAGTTTTACAGCTAATAGAGGACAACAGTAAGAAGATGTTTTCCTTCTACAACCCCTTTGGATTCGGCCTTCTTCAATTATTAATTGTTGTGGGATGGACCTAAGGTTCCTAATATGCCTATATAAGGAGCTAGTGGTTAAGGTAATAGGGGTGGATATTTTTTTCTTATCATCTTTTGTTGCTTGTTTCATTGTAAGGTTATGCTTCCAAATTTCCTTTGTAATGTTTTCCATTTCCATGTAAGTTTTTTTTGTATCTTAATGTTCTTAATCAACTTATTTCTCTTCTATATTTTCCATTTCATTTATTGAATCATTATTATCACAAAGCACAGTGATATATCTATGTTTTTGTGAATTAGTTCACACATAGTTGTGAATTTCATTCACACACACACACACAGAGGAGTGTTCGTTATTTCCGTGGTTTTAATTTCATCAATCCGATTCTTGTTAGCCATCTTCTGCCCACCATTGAGAGTATACCATAAATGGAGGGCTAACCCTTTAATTGGTTGATCTTAGGAGGATGCAAAAGCTGTATTGAATGTTATTTTATGAACGAATTGTTGTTAATTGGATAATTAATTTAAGACATCCATTCTTCAGTAATTTCTACTCTTCATCTGTACTGTGTTTGAGAAAACTAAATTCAATTAATAATTACCATATACCTCGGAGAGATCCTGAATTTGGGTCTCTAAGTGTATATGGGGTTAGTAATTGTGTTTAATATGCACCAAACTAGAAAATGATGAAGTTAGTGTTATTTTTGATGAATGGATTCATCAAGAATTAATAAAACAAAAATTTCTGAATGAAGTAAAATTCAATCAATCCACCCCGAGCAGAATCCTAAGATCAACACATTTTATTTGAATAGAATTCACTTAGGTTTCTTAGTGTTCTTTAAACCATCCAAAATCAGACCCAAAGTTGGCTACTTCATAGCCCATCCTTCACCAAATCATAGCGTCTCGAGGATACTTCTTCGGTCCATGTGGATTCAACCCCTACATGTACTACATCGACCTCTTTTACCAGTTGGGTAAATATGGGCGTAACCACTGTCTCTCCCAAGTCTTTCACAGATAACCATTCATTCAACCACATCTTAAAAAACTGTAAGACTGGTATTTGATTTCCTATAAGTAATATGTCATAAACATATACAATTAAAAAAATGAATGTAATCCGACTAAATTGTTTGTAGACACACGGATCACACTCGTTCTTTATGAAACCATGTTCTATTATAGATTCATCAAAATGAATTTTCCATATCCAAGATACTTGATTTAATCCATAAATATACTATTTTTCAATTTGTGTATTTTTCATCTTTTGTAGTCAAAAACCCTTCAAGTTGTTTTATATCAACATATTCCTGATGGTTCCCATTAAGTAAGTTAGTTTTGACATCCATTTCTCAAATCTCATAGTCACAGTAAGCCTCAATGTCAAGTATAATTCTGATGGATCTCAAAATTACAACTGGTGAAAAGGTTTTATCTCAATTAATTTCTTAATGCTATTTCAATCCATTTATAACTATTCATACCTTATATGTACTGAATTTTCCTTCAATGTCTAGTTTCTTATTAAATACCCACTTTCAACCAATGGGTTCTACATCCACTGTAGGATCTACCAAAATACAAACTTGATTTTGGTAGAAGGAATCCATTTTAGAATTGATGGATTATTTTCACTTAGCAACATATGTGCCACTAACTGCTTTTTTTAGGTTATAGGATCATTATTATAAACTAATAATTAGTCACCATCCTTGGTGAAAAGAAAACCATACCATTCTATATCTTTAACCTCTTTTGTACTCCCCCACATTATTTGTGTCTCTAGAATAGTTTCCTCTTACATGTGTATTTATAGAACCTGTTCCTATGACATGTCTTATGTACCTTGATTCTCAACTTCATATAATTCTATCTCTATCCCACTATCACTTAAAGAGATGTTTTCCCTCTCATGGAGTATGGAAATTCTTTCCACTATTACTTTTTTTATAAGGGTTCATATTTGTAACATTCCATTGTTTCATTGAGTTATTCTATAAATTCACATTCTACACCTCAATGATAAGGTTTATTCCTAAAATAGGCCTTAAAAACACTTTCAAAACCAAAATATGCAAGTATGACAACATAGGTTTCCTTCCATTTCATAAATGGTATGGAATACTGAATAACCTTCATGATGTTTTTTTTAAAAGTTTTGTATTTGTAGAAAACTAATCTTTTGAAAAATAATGGTTTTTGAAAAGATGTTAGAATAATAAAGTTGTTGATAAGACACATCGTTTTTCTTAGATCCATTAGCATGAAGTTCATGTTTTATTCGGCTTAGTTTTGGTTATAAATACAAAAAAGTGTTGAAGATTTTGAATTAATATATTGATTTTAGGTGTTATAATGTTTTAAAGTTTCTAACCTTCAGCCAGACAATGATTTTCTAGTTTTTAATTCTCAAATATCATAAATTTTCAATAACAATTGTGATACAGTACTTATGAATAAAACGGGGAGAATAGGTGAAACGATTCATATTGTGTTTTGGTTGAAAGGTAACAAGGTTTTGAAAGTAATAGAGGTCATAATAATTTCCTAGGTAAGTCAGAAGGTGCTTTTCCAATCTTGAAGTTCTCATAAATCAAGAAAACTCTAATGATGAAGGATTTTGAATAAACAGAGTAATCATATAGATTTTATTAGTTATAGGAATCAAGAAAAAGTTTGCATTGGATCTAGGGGTACCGAGTAAATATGTTTTTAGAAGTATCAATGAGTTATAGCTACTGAGGTTTGAAGAATTTAAAAGTTGCATAAAACAGTTCCATCGTAATGAGAATTCCACTGTTATGAGGATTCTATCAGACTAAATCTAAGGATGTTCCATCAGACTAACTATGAGGAGTAAATTCAATCAGACTGACTCTGAGGAGGAAAGACAATCATAATGACTTTGAGAAGGAAATTCAATTAAGATTGACTTTGTTAACAAATGTCAATTAGAATAAATCTAATTAAAAATTCAACCAGACTAACTCTGATGAGGAAAGTCAATTCAGAATGAGTTGAGGAAGTTCCATCATAATGAGTTGAGGAAGTTCCAACCTAATTAGCTAAGTAAGTAACATCATAATGATCTAATGAAGTTCCAGTGTACCGAAGAAAATTAAGAAAGTCTGATAATAATAATTACAAATAAGACTAAAAAAGATTTTAACAGATTTGTTAAGAGTTTAAGTGGTCAAAATTCAAATTCAAATATGTGTAGATCTTGAAGTTTTTGAATAAAATTATGTAGGAAAATTATTCCAATTTCATGCCTTTGTCTTTCTAGGATTCCTATTAATAGAATCATAATACATTTGTACTTTACATCTTTTTTATGTGATTGGAAAAGATGGAGAACTGTATAATTCATGTCAAAGTTATCTTTTTGGACTCAGACCTCATTATAAGGTTGGACATCATAATGTTCTTTTTACCAGAATAAGGAATATCTAACTGATAATTTGAGAAGTTTTTGAGTAATGTATATTCAGAATGAGTTCATCATAATGTTTCCATTAGACTAAATTCATTATACTAAGTCCATTGAACCCATCCCCATCGAAATGAGATAATCAGGCCTTGCCACATCAGACTGTGGATTCCAGATAGAGAATTTTTGGATAAGTTTCATGAAAACATTTATTATTTTATTTTGGCTCAACTGTTTTTAATGAATATTTTAAGGTGATGGGAGTTAGTATAATAATTTCTACTAAGACATGAAGTTATCTTGCATGATTGGGCATGAGTTGTATTCACTTATTCATTATAGAGAAATTATATACACCCACAGGAGTGGCTATGTAAAGGTTGTAGGTTCTCACACCGAGGACAATCCTTCTAAATATTACGTGATTTACTTGATTTCCTACATTTTCATTCATGGGTATTTACTAAAAGAAAATAAGAATATAAACTTTAACAGGTTTCAAGGGTTACGTTTTTTGGCCTAGAAGTTTTTGATGCTACTAAAAATGGTTTTACACATATTAAGAAAGAATTTCCTATATTTTTTACTAATAAAATAAATATATAAGTTGATGGAAAGGCTAGAAATTCAATTCTTATGTCCTTATCAGAAAATGGTTATATGAAGGTGATGGGTTTAAAAACCTCAAAGAGCATGTGGGATAAGCTAGAAAGTATATTCAATGGGAATAATAATGTGAAGGAAGAAAAGATAGAAATTTGGAATAGTAAGTATGAATACATAAGAATGAGAGATGAAGAATCCATTGATGAATACTTCATGGTATTAAATGAAATTTTTTGTGTAAGATCTCGACCTTTCCAGAAGATGAATTTAGATTAATTTTAGGTATTTATTTTTTTTCTTGTTTGAGAATACTTTGGTTGGGTTTTACCTTAGGGTGTTTTTGGGAGAAAATTTGAGAAAATTGTAAGGGAGAAGATAAATTCATGGTTGGCGCATGGTTTTCCCTAACCATGTGCCCCAACCCATCAAACTGTGCAACACTGGATAGAGGAATTTCACGGTTAGCGCACATTTTTTAAATTCATACACCATATTAGGATAAATTGTGCACCCCCATAATAGAGGCTCATGGTTAGCCTCATAGTTAGGGGAAACCATCCACCCCTTCCCAACTAACCAAGCATGACCTTCTAAATAACCCAAAAATTATATTTTTAATCACTCAAACCCCCATTTTAACTTTTATCCGACCCCTATTTGACCCTAGATGATATTTCATGACTTTTTAGTCTCATAGAAGGATTAAAAGTTTTCATGACCTCCATTATTTGTGATTTAAAGAATATATCAAATATATACACCCTTCATAGAAAGGTGATCTCATCTCACTTGGTTTCTCTTTCCTTCTCCTTTTCCTATTTTAGATAGGGTTTGTTATTATTATTTTGATTGGAAATATACCTTGTTTTTTAATGTAGATATATTATTGTAGAAATATATAAACATAGGAGATATATATTTGTTCAATATTGATTTAGGGTTTTAGATTCAGATCTTGTTCTATGTCATTGTGCTGCTCAAATTTTGGGGATTTCTGTTGGACGACGGCATGTCAACGAATCGAGTTAGTTGGTCTATAATCTAAATCCCAAAGTCTTCATATAAATTATGTATATGTTATTTTATAATTTCTATTAGATTTTTGGAAACTGTACTCTTGACTAAATTAATTAATTTGGTGAATTAATAAATTAAGGAAATGTGAAATTAGGGATTTTGGAAATTATAGATTGAGACAATTAATTGTAGAATTAATTGTGAGATATTGAGATTTGAGTATTGAAACGTTTAATTTTGTGATTAATTATGATCTATTAAGCTTGTGATTGAGATAACTAATTGTGGAATTAATTATGAAATTTTGAGTTTGTGGATATTGATTAATTAATTTAAGAATTAATTAATGTGATTGATGTACTCAATTAATTGGGGAATTAATTAATGGTATTTATGTGATAAACTAATATTTGAAATATTAATGAAATTTTTGGGGTTAGTTAATTGTTTAATTGACTAATATAATTAAAGTTATAAATTAATTGTAGAAATAATAAATTTACATGATGTGGTTAATTAATTTTTGAATTAATTAATGTTATTTATGTGATTAGTTAATTATTGAATTAAATAATGGATTCATTGTGTTAAAATAATTGTTGAATTAGTAATGGAATTTATTTGGATGTTTAAATATTTAATTAATTATTTGTTATGAATGCTATCATGGGAATTTAGTTTAGAGTTAAATAATGGGAACATTTTCATTCTAATGTGTAAGTTATGAATGGTGACATTGTTATTTAGTTGTGAAATAAAGAATGAGAACATGATAATTATAATGTGTAATGTATGAATGGTAACATCTTTATTTAGAAACAAATTAAATAAGGGGAACATGGTCATTCTATTGTGTGATGTACGAATGGTAACATGTGAATTCAAGTATGAATTAAATAATGGTATCAATGACATTATGAGATAAGATATTCATCAGACACACTTCATGATCTGGTATGAGACAAAGTAGGTATTGAATGGTAAAAATGGAATTATGAGATATGAAATCCATTAGACAAACTTTAGGCTTCAGAATGAGAGGAAGAAAGCATTAAGGTACAAGTGTCTATGAGATTTCGGGGGTTTATGTTGTTAAATAAATATTAATTGATAATGTGATAACTATTTACATATGAATTGTAATTATGTATTTATACAACTACATTCACTTTCTATTAACTATATATTGTTTTATACACCGTTGGTGTTGGCCTACTGAGTTGTACTCACACCCTACTCGGGCTTCCTTATTTGTACCCAAATAGGCTTTGTGTTTTCTGGATATGTTAAGGGAAAAGGATCATTGTTATATAGATGATATGGGATAGAGCATGGATGAGGGAACTATAAATTATTTGGGACCTAATTAGGGTTGTCATTAGTGTATTTATTTTGACTTTAATTTTAGACACATGACACATACATTGGCATGGCATATTTTCTTCTTTAGTTTTGATATTGTATTTCCACGTTTAGCCATCTCGTGATACCTGTTATTTCAGGTTTTGATTACATGATATTTAGTTATTGTTTCTTATTTTATTCTAGTGTATTTAATATTATAAATGAGGGTATAGTATCCCCATTATCGATATTTATGCCCATCACTGCTATTCTATATCCTCTAGCATATGGGGAGGCACACCTGGGGTCATGTGACTGACTGACTCAAGGCACCGATGTGTGGAACCTGGGTCAGGACATTACAAAGTGGTATCAGGGTCCATTTTTCTTTTCTTTTTTATTTTGCATTACTATTTGGTAAAGGTAGACACAAATCTAGAAAGAGTCAGGCCATGGATATGATATCATGCATGGGAGTAGTTAACCCATGTATGGGGGAGAACCCAAGTACCCAGGGTGGGATTGTTGTTATTCCAATTTGTTGTTACAGTTGAATATTATTTCAACTTGGGTGACACACTTTTTGTTTGTTGTGATTATAGATGTTAATTTGTTCTATGTTTTGACTCGTGTACTAGTACGGCACATGATTTGAGTTACATGCATCATTAAGGAACATAGGGTTATTGTGACATGCATCATTATAGGCACACATAGAAAAATGGTTTATGGGTAATTTATTGAACTTGAACTGTTTTTCCTTGCTTGTGAAATTGAAATGAAAATGGCACCTAACATGAAATTGAGAATGATATTAGAATAATTTAAGATGAGAATAAATCGGTTTCTAAATGAGAAACTTTAATAATTAGAATGTGTTTACCCTTGTTATCTAGAACCAAGTATTAATATTATTAAGGTTAGTGATAACACCTCAGTTTTGACTATGTGGTAGGGTTTGGGGAAATGACTTATTGTGGAATATTGTATTTTACCTTAAATGTGTAAATTTTGAAAAAGGTGTCCTATGGTACCTATTTTTAATGGTGTAGATATTTCTCTATCACCTCTCTTATTAAGGGGATTACATGAGGATATGGCTAGAGATGATCTACCGGTAGTAGAAACTAAGGCACCAATTGTGTCAGGTGTGGAATTCAGGGAGCAGTTCCAAGAACCCACTTCATGAAATTCATGGGAAGAGACCCATGGTGGGTTGTGAATAATATGATTGATCTAAAAATGGAGTTACAAATTCAACACCCTCCTTCTTTTATTGGTGATGGTGGACCTGGGAGAAATGATTTTTGGTTTGAGTCCATTGAGACTATATATGACCACATTGAGACTCCTATAGAGAGGATTGTCATTTTGGCTACTTACATGATACGAGGATCAGTGAATCACAGGTGGTATGTTATGGCATGGACTGTATAGGCTAATGGTATGTTATAGAAGGAACTGTTGGATAAGTTACTAGAGAACGTCTTTTAAGAGATAATTAGGTAAGAGAGAGTGGCAGAGTTCAGGAGGTTGACTTGGGGGAGTATTTATGTGATAGACTATGTTGGACACTTTACACATTTGGAACACTTTTCTCCAGCATTGGCAGTGGATAAGATAACTACAGCGAGACATTTTTTGGATGGAATTAAATTTGAGATTAAGTCCCATGTTAACCATATTCTGTTAAAGGAGTTTGTTGAGGTGGTGGATAAGGATCTCATAGATATGAGTAACATAAAGAGGCTTCCAGTGTAGGAAAGTTGGTTCCCTTTGGATGATTAGAAGGTATGACTTCTGAGAGTAGGAATCATTGCTATAAAAACATCAACTAGGGCAGTAGGGAACAGAGTACCTAAAAAACGGATTATTTTCATAGGACCTTAATTGAGTGATCTATCACAAGTGTGATAGATTTGGAATCTTTTGAAGATTTTTCCCTCAACCAAAAATATAGTTATTGTCTTGTAGAAAGATGGTTCATCTAGAAAAGTTCTACAGGACCCAGTGCTAGATGTGTAGTAAGGGTATAGCTAGTCAGAATCAGACTGTAGGAAGAGGATATTCTGCACCATATTAGTCTTGCATCTGGAGTTCTACTGGACAAGGTGGTAAAGGTATTGTATGTGGAGATTCAGAGAAAGAGTGCTCATATTTGTAGAGTAGTGCAGCATAGAGGACTTATACTGTATCACAGGGAAGTGGGGTAAGACTATTGCATTCTATTCACCCTACACTTGTGGATATCAAGGCTAGACCATTGACAGTGATAGGTGCTATTTTTATTCTTCTATGATATCTAGTGCCTTATTTTATATCGGTTCCTATCATTCCTTTATTTCTAAAAAACTAGTTAATGGTTTGAGACTGGTGATGGAGTTCATGAGTGGGGGGTTGATGACAAACACACCTCATCGAGTTCGGTCAAGAGACATTTTTTTGTGCAAGGGGTGTTGTCTTAAGGTCAAGTAGTATCGATTTATATGGGATATTTATTTCATAGACATGTCGGGATTTGAACTAATTATGGGTATGGACTGGTTAGTATCATATTGTCTGCAAATTTATTTTTACAATAAGAGAGTGACCATTACATCTACTAAGGGTTACAAATATATTCAGTGTGGAGAGTGGGATATTGAGGCGTTCCGAGTAGGGCCAATTAATCATCAAATAGGAGAGATCGCAACCCAGGTTTCTAGTTTATTTATGAATGATGGAGGTTTAAAATGAGAAGTCTTTCCACACTTAGTGGATATGTATTAGGTTGTGTTTACTTAATATTTCTCAAGGATTCCACCTGAGAGAGATGTGGAATTTATCATCGAGTTTTTACTGGGGGAAGAAATGATTTCTATTCCACCATATAGAATGGCACAGAATGATACTCAAGAGCTCACGACTCCTCTGGAGGATTTAGAGGATAAGGTATTTATTTATCTGAGTATGTCACCTTGGGGTTCACTAGTGTTGTTTGCAAAGAAGGCTGATAAGTGTTTATGGTTATGTGTTGATTAATGAAAGTTGAACCAGATGACTATAAAGAACCAGTAACTTCTCCCTCGTATCGATGACCTATTTGACCAGTTGAGAGGAGCTTGGGTGTTCTCAAAGATTGACATGAGATTAGGGTATCATAAACTGAGAGATTAGAATTCTGATATACCAAGGGATGAATTTAGAATCTGGTATGTACTATATGATTTCATCATAATAATTCTAGGGTTGATGAAAACACCAGTAATGTTTATGGACATAAAGAATAAAATATTTAATCTTTACCTAGATCAGTTTGTGGTAGTGTTTGTGGAAGACATCTTGGTGTACTCCAAGACACATGATTAGTATGACCAAAATCTTGATATCATCCTAAGTACACTAAAAGAGCATTAGATATACATCAAGATATCTAAGTACAATTTTTTGGATCGATCGGGTACACTTCTTGGGTAGAATTATCTCAGAGAAATGTGTGTTGGTAAATCAAGAGAAGGTTCAGATAGTGGATTCTTGAGAGCATCCCAAGAGCATGTTTGATATTTATAGATTTCTAGGATTTTCATAATATTGTTATAGGTATATTCATGACATTTACCTATTGGAATCATTGTTGATGGGCTTGACAAAAAAGGGATAACGTTTTATTGGTCATAAGAGTGTGATAATTATTTCTAGGAGATGAAGATGAGTTTGGCATCAGTACCAATATTGATCCTACCTGAGCAAGATGAGAAGTACAATGTGTATTGTGACACTTATGGGATTATAATTGGAGTTGTGTTGATGCAAGGAGATCAATTTGTGGTTTATGGGCCTTTGAAGTTGAGGCCCCACGAACCAAAATACCCTACATATGACCTCAAGTTGGATATAATGGTTTATGTTTTAATGTGTTGGGTAAATTATCCATAGGGAAATTTTTTTACTATGTATATTGATCACAAGAGATTAAATTACATATTTTAAAAGTGAGACTTGAATCATCGATAGCAGAGATGGGTTGAGTATATGCAACCATTAAATTTCGTATCAGAATATACGGTTGGAAAGGGTAACATTGATGATGATGGTTTGAGTAGGAAGACTCAAATTCAGGTGTTTTAGGAGTCTAGTGCTGAGTGGAAGATGATGGATTTACTGGACGAGATACACATTGTGGTTTAGGAGAGTTATTATTAGATGAATCTTGTAATAGTTTCATTGGAGTATAAATTTTTGAGATATATCTAAGATAGAAAGTATGTGGATTTATAATGTTTTACCTTGAGGGAAAACCTTGAAGGTGGGGAGTCACCTTCTGATTAGAGCAAAGATGAGGACGAGGTCATCTATGTCAGGAATATGGTTGTCGTACATAAAAGAATGTGAGACAAGCTGATGTGTGAGTTTCATGACTCGAAGTGGGTGGTACATCCAGGTGTGACCAAAATGCCCTGTGAACTACAAAGATAGTTTTTATGGTTGGAAATGAAAATGAAAATAGTAAGGTTTGTGACACGATGCTACACCCATCAGTAGGTGAAGGCCGATCATTAATGACCTATAGGTTTACTACATTCATTTTCCATTATAGTGTGGAAGTGGAACAAAGTGACCAGGGACTTTGTGGTCGTTCACCCGAGGATGGCTTTGAAGAATAATTCTATTTGGGTTATTATGGGTAGACTAAAAATGGTAGTGAATTTCTTGAATATATTGGAGACTTTATCAGTGGATCAGTTGGGATATTTGTACGTTTGGGTGCTAGTCTGTCTACACGAGGTGACACAGAATATTGTTCTAGAATGAAACTTGTGTTTTACTTCACTATTATTATATGGATTGCAGAAGGTGCTTTGTATGTAGGTTTTATTGATTATGAATTTTCACCCACTGATAGATGGGTGGTCAGAGCATACTATACAAGTGCTTGAGTGTATGTTGTGAGCTTCTGTTCTAAACTTTGGTGGGTCTTTGGAGAATCACCTATCACTAGTGGAGTGCACCCATACCAATAGTTACTGGGAAACTATATAGATGGAACCATATGAGGATCTTTATAGTAGGCCACGAAAGCCAACTCTAGTCTAGATGGATGTAAGTGAGTCTAAGTTGTTGGGACTGAGTCTTGTGTAGGACACATTAGAGCATGTACAGTTGATTCAGAAATATATGGATATGACCCAAAGAAGATAGATGCCATATGCTGATAGAAATAAATGAAACCTATAGTTTACAGAGGCTGATCATGTATTCATTTGTGTGTTTCCTAGATTCAATCTCTATAGAATATAGAGACAGGGCAAGTGGGCATCGAAGTTTGTTGGACCATTTGAGGTGGTGGAGAGAATCAAGCTAGTGGCATACCATTTGGCTCTTCTATAGAGATACATCGATATGTATGATGTTTCCTAATTATAAAACCTATTTTGGTATCCCCCCAACCACTCTAATGTGATCAATATGGATGATGTTGAGATTGAGATAGATTTTTCCTTTGAAGAGAATCTAATACATGTGTTGAATCGCAGTGAGAAAGTGTTGCGCGGAAAGACCATTCCTATAGTTTGTGTATTGTGGAAACTTGGGAATCTGTGGGAGGAGGCATATGAAAGGAAAGAAGATATGTGGGATCATTGTACTAATATTTTTGACCCATAATCATAGAGATTCTTGGGAGTGCAGCTCAAGGATAAGATGTTATAATGTCGTGACATTGTAAAATTCCGACCTTTCCTGAAGATTACTTGGTCTTAATTTCAGGTATATATTTTTTCCATTATTTAGTGTACTTGGGTTGGGTTTTACCTTGGCGTGTTTTTGGTGAAAAATTGAGAAAATTTGAATGGAGAAGGGTAGTGTATAGTTATCTCACGATTTTCCCTAACCGTGCGCCCCTACCTAGAAAACCATGCAACCTTGGATTATGAGGAATTGCATAGTTGACACATGGTTTGTCAATTTGTACAGCCTATTATGAGAAACTATGAACCTCCACAATAGAAGTTCACATTTAGGTACACATTTAGGAGAAACCGTGCTCCCCTGCCCAGCTAACCATGCATGTATTTTTAAAGCACCAAAAAATTAGATTTTTAATCAGCAAAACCCCCATTTAACTCCTATTTGATCCCCATTTAACCCTAGATAATATTTCATGATATTGGAGAATCCTATATGGATTAAAAAACTTAAAAACATTATTAATTTTTTATTTTAAGCCTTGATTGAATATCTTCACCCCTCCTTGTAAGAGGATCTTACCTCGCTTGGTTTCCTATTCCGTATCATTTATTATCCTATTCTAGAACGAGAGTTTTCTTCCTTTATTGATTGTATATAGACATATTTTTGTGGATATGGATCTAGTATTGTAGATATATATCGATATATAAGATATCTTGATTTATTTGATCTTTTTTAGGGTTTAAATTTGAATCTCATTTTATATAATTGTACTGCTCAAATTATGAGGATTTTCATTGGGTGATCGCTCATCAACGAATTGAGGTAGGTTGTCTATAATTCAAATCTCAAAGTATTTATTTAAATAACATGAAAGTGATTGTATAATTCCTATTAGATGTCTAGAAATTATATTCTTAATTAAATTAATTAATTGGTTGAATTAATTAATTGAGGAGATCGGAAATTGGGGATTTTGGGAATTATAAATTGAGATAATTAATTGTAGAATTTATTATAAGATAATAAGATTTTTTGATTGAAATATTTAATTGTAGAAATAATTATGATCTATTGAGATTGTGATTGAGATAATTAATTTTGGAATTAATTATGTGATTTTTAGTTTATGGATATTGATTAATTAATTGAATAATTAATTAATGGGATTTACGTACTAAATTAAGTAAAAAATTAATTAAGGGGATTTATGTGATAAAATAATTATTGAATTAGTAATAAAATTTTTTTGGTTGATTAATTATTGAATTTACTAATAGAAATTAAGTGATTAATTAATTTTATAATTAATTAATGTATTTTATGTGATTAATTATTTTTTAAATTAATTAATGTTATTTATGTGATTAGTTAAATTTTGAATTAACTACTCGAATTTTTATGTTTAACTAATTGTGGAATTAGTAATGGAATTGATGTGGATAATTAATTTTTAATTACATATGTGTTAAGAATGGTAACATGTTCATTTAGTTGTGAATTAAATAATGGGAACATGGTCATTATAATGTGTAAAGTATGAATGGTAACGTGGCCATTTAGTTGTGAAATAGAGAACGTGAACAAGATTATTCTAATGTGTAAGGTATGAATTGTTACATGGTCATTTAGTTGTGAATTAAATAATAGAAACATGGACATTCTATTGTGTGATGTATGAATGGTAACATGTGAATTAAAATATGAATTAAATAATGATATCAATGGAATTATGAGATACGATATTCCTCAGAGATACTTTAGGCTCCAACATATTTCATAGTAGTTATTGAATGATAAAAATGGAATTATACGATATGATATCCCTCATACATACTTCAGCCCCTGACATGAGTTAAAGGAAGGATTGAGGTATGAGTGTCTACAGGAACCCAAAGCTTTATATTGTTAAATAAAGATTAATAGATAATGTGATAATTTTTTACGTATTCATTGTAATTATTTCATTATACAGCTGCATACACTTGCTATTGATTAGATATTGTTTTAGTTGTCATTAGTCGTGGCATACTATAATGCCTTAGATTTTCCATGAACTATTTTTTTGGATACTATATAGATTATTTGTGACACCAGGCACTGAGACGTTGTGCGGTTTTGAGACCGTTGTTCCTAAAATAAATGTTTGAAATATATTAAATAGCATACATGCACATCTTTCATGAAAATGTGTAATAACATCTAAACGGGAACCCTGATTAGAAATATGAGGGTACAGTTGAGTTCAGAATGTGAGGTTTACCCTAGGAGTGGTTTAACATTATTCGGTGTGGGTTATTTGTAGAAAATTCATCACAGGCATGGAATTAACGAAAATAATATAATAAATTATTTTATTTTAATTTTGTTGATGTAGTGATTGATGGACTTTAAATAGACTATTATGGAGAAATACTAGGGTTAGGTATACAACCCTGGAACCGATGAAGAGCCATTGGAGATAGCTTCAGTGAATCCTCTCAGACGAATGGCGATAGGATCTTTGATCAATGATCGATTCAAAAAAGATTCAAAGGATGTCACCAAAAAACATGACACAACCCCATTCTTCATTAGTGATCGATTTGAATCAAGGTAGGTCATCTGTATTTAGTTTATTCTTCCCCATTCTTGATTTATATAATGAACATGAATCAATCAATGAAAATATTGATATGTGGTTTGATCATTATGTGAGATGAGTTTATTTTTTGAGGTTTTTATGGGAGAATAAATATTTATTTTTTTATTCTGATTTTCAATTTAATAATGATGGATCAAGATAAACATGAACATCGATCAAGGTTTGTTACTCCAATATGTTCTTTTTCTTTTTATTTTCTCCCCCCATCCATCGTTCGTCATGAGCATTCTCGATCAATCGATCATTGCGCACCCATTTCATGGTTCAACGATCCAATATCGCAGATCTATGATTGGAATAGCCTGACAGAGGTGTGATGATGGAGATAAAGCAATTTAGATAAAAGAGGATACCCAATTTACCATTCTTCAACACACAACAAAGAATGTCAATTTGATTCATTTTTTGAGTAGATTTTATGGAATAATTAATTCTTCATCAACAAAAAGGGTTGGCTGAGTTGGGATCATCAATCTCAGTGTGAAACAATCCCCAGATTGAAATCTGGAGGCATTGGATCAAATGCGGTAGTAGATATGGGATTCTGAAAAATCGTGAACAACACAATGTATATAATGGATCTATACGTTGTGTGGGGCCACATGAGATGTGATTAGGGTTTCCATAGGAAGTTAAATATCACATGGAATGTGACCCCTTTCACATAGTATGTGGTATCACTTGGGTCACTGGGCATGTAATCAGGAATCACATGGGATGTTTATAAGGGAAGATGTTCACAGGCTAAGCTGTGTACTGGTAATTGAGAAGACATGCATAATATGGTGATGTGTACTAGCACATGGTTAGAGTAAATTGGATATGTACATGGTGTGTACTACTATATGGACACAGTTTGATGAGATGAGCCATTTACACGGGAAAGACCCAGGTTCAAGGGACGTGGAGTGTGACCCCTACTACACACTGTGTACTCTTTTATACATGTCTTGGAGCACTTGTACTCTATATCTTGGAAATTTTATGTTAGGGTTTGTTACCTTTATCTTTCCCATGATGGTTAGTACGCAATCATTTTTTACTCATGGGACAGCGATTCCTTCAACAGTGATTCCTACACAGAGTTTTTGGAATCCCTCTGAGAGGCCCAGAGTGAGATCCTCTATTCATATTCATTTTCTAAGTGGATTTCTTGGTATCGACGTGACCAACACTACATGGGAGTCAATCCTATACTTAGCAGGTTAATCCAGACTGATTTGTTGGTATCACCCCATAGCCTTGCCAGTGATCCTCATCTGTGTATTCTATTCTATTCAAACTATTAGCTTGCTCTTTCTCATGAAGAGACCCGATAAAAAGCACCTATTGGATGGACAACATTAATGCTATCAGATTCAGGATTGTGTTCTCTCGGGGGCGTGCTTGTGGAATATTCTATATTGAATCATAGACTAGTATAATTTGGTTGGGACTTACCTCTATAATGTGTGTCTTTGTTGAGTATATCTGGAAATTATTATTGAATGTGTTGTAGAAATATACCTATTTAGAGATGAATGTATTTCTTTTGTTTTATGTGACGCACGCCTTCCATTGGGCATGTAAAAAGAAATTTAATTTTCCTAGTGTAGTATAATGGATTACCAGGTTCGTCTCACTTGAGGAACTTTCTCAAATGTTCACTCACTTAATTTAATTCTCCTAAACTAATTCTTTTTAATTTTTTTTAATTTAATAAGGTTATGAAATTTAAATTTATGAAAATATTAAACTAACATGCAATGAAAAACATTAATTAGAGAATAAAGTACTTGGAATTTATGGGTTGGTTTGTGGGTTCCATCATTCTCTTTGATGGTCACTACTACAAAAACGGGAAAGGGAAACACCAACTTATATCAGCGCTAAGAAAAAACTGCTGATAAAGAAACCATGTATCAGTGCTAAAATTTTAGTGTTGATAAATGGATTCTTTATCAGGTCTTTTCTAGTGCTGATAGAGGGAGTCTTTATCAGCGCCAGAAAAGAACTGATAATAAAACCCTGTATCAGCGCTAAAAAAGTGCTGATATAAAACCTTTTATCAGTACTAAATGATCACTAATAAAGAATCCATGTATCAGTGCTAAAATGTTTGTGCTCCTACAGGAAGGATTTTTCAGTGCTTTTTTAGTGCTGATAAAGTGGTCTATTATCATCCCTAAAAAATCGTTCATAAAGGATACCTTCATCTATGCTAAACTTTTAGCGTTGATAAAGGTAGTCTTTATCAAAGCTTTGTTAGTGCTGATAAAACCTTAATCCATTTCTTTATCTAGTCGGTCTCATAGTGCCCTCGTTTTATCGTGACCTAAAGGTCTTGCAATACTGGAACCCTACGACTCCCCTACACCGCCCGCTGAGTTCACGTTGTCAGACCTCCGCCACCCTCGAGCTCGTTGCCAGACCTCTGCAGTGCACTGAGCTTCACATTTCTGGACCTAATCTGCCCTCAAGCTTCACTTTGTTGGACCTCCTCCGCCCGCAACGCCATCGAGCTTCGCATTGTCGGACCTCCACCTCCTGATGAGCTTCACCTTACCGAACCTCCATTTAAGGCATGTTTTCGAAATCATTTTTTATTATTTTTCTCCTCTCCCTTCACACATAACCATATGTTGATTTGGCATGATAGATTTAATGGATATTTGAGATTGTGATGGTTTTAGGCTACATGATTCATCCTTTTCTTCTTCATGTTTGACTATAGGGTAATGTACCCTATCGAAGCTTGAGTTTGGTCCAACATCTTCTAATGGTTCTAGAACTATTATTCTATAAATCATCTCAAAATATTAAAACATTGTTAATTGGAGTTTTGGGATGTGAGTTTTCCCATAAATTGTGTTCTAGTGGATTTTGTGTTGAATTATTTAATCCCTAGGTTTCATTTCCACCCATGGTGATGATTCTGCTTCATTGTTGATTCATGAGTAATCTTCCTACATATTGGGATGGGGTTATTGGGTGTGATCATCCAATATATTTCTATTACTCCTATAGTATCAACTTTATTCTAATGACTATAGTGGGTTTTTAGGTGATTTGGTATTTGTTTATTTTAGATCCTAAAAACCATTTAATTTGACGGTGTTATGGCTGGATATGTTATATAAATTCTTCCAATAATCATTTTTATGAGAAGGTGTGGTTTGAATTATAGAATATATATACTTTGATTTAATTATATTATTAGGATATGTTGGGTTGGAAATGAGTGATGAGGTTCATAAGGTGATGAATTCTAGTTTGTTATCTTATTAGTGAAGTTGTTGATGATAATATTGATCTTGCGCATCACGGTGCAGGTATAATGGCACGTGTAACAACCAGAGATTTTATAAGATATATTCGTTTTGATTTCTTTCATATCTTCTGTTTTATGCTACACCAAGATTATATTGTGCTATATGCAACAACTTATTAGCTTGCAGTATACACAACACAATTCTTGGATCACGTTATACACAATTTCAAGTACATTTGATAGAAGTTATTTTACGCAACATTGAGTTTATATATATATATATATATATATATATATATATATTCAATGTATAAATAAAAAATTGTTGGATTCTATTAAAAAGAAACAACAAAGGAGTCTTGCACTATACGCAACCCTGACATGGCTTGCATTACACACAATCGTGACCTTCTTCGATGGCATGTGTTGTACAGAGTACCGAGTTTTACTAAACAACGATATGTTATTATAATATTATTATGAACTAGCCGTTATGAATAGTATGAACTGAATTTTGAAATTTAAAACATTATTATTCTTCTTACACATTTTCTAAAACATGGTATAAGAACAAAATAAATTTTTCGGGTAAAATAAGTATTTTTCAAAAAATGTAGTTTTGCCGCCTTTTGATGGCGCACCAAATTTAAATCTTGTTTTGACATGTTTATAAGATCAATTTTACAAAATAAAATTATTCTATGGAATCAGTATATAAAATTTTACCTTGGATAAATTTTTCATATTATTCTGATAACTTTCATATTTTAATGAATAGTAAAAACACGTTATATTTTAATTAAAAACAACATTTTTCATCGTAATAACCTATGTGGTTAAATTATAATATTGAATGGTTTTAAAGTATAAATAGAATATATTTTTACCATTTAATATAATGTATGTCATTAGCATTGATTTTACCCTGAATTCGTAAGTTAAATCAATTCAATCTTTTGCAATGTTTTAAAGAAAACCCGTTTTCTTTCAACAACGTGATTAATTTTAATTTAATTTCTGAAATTTTTTTGTATTGAATTTGGAAAAATGGATTCCATATTTTTAATCAGTGGGTACAAATTATGTCAATAAGCTACTATTTTTTGGAAATTATGAATAGTAACTACGGTAAATTTTATTTACCATAGTTAAAGGTAAATCAGGTAATTAAGGGTAAATATAATATTATAAAATTACCCTAACACTTGCCAAAATTCTATTGGATGGATAAAAGTATACCCATATCACCTAAGGGTCGGATTAGATTCATTTTATGGACTTTTGACCTTGAAAATAATTTAATTATTATTAAAATCAAAGAAAGTGACAACATGTCACTCTCTTAAATATTATAAGTATAATAATTTCAATTTAGTGATAAACATCATAAAACATAGAAGATAAATAGTCTCCATAAATCTAATAAAATTATCTACATCATGATAATTTATTTAGAATTTTTAGGGATTAAATAATTGTCATTGATAGTGATACATTAATGATGCAGAAATTATTTATTAAGTGAAAAATCAGTAATATAGATTTTATTGGAATAATAATACTCATTAAAAGGCCCAAAACCGGAACAATACTTATTGGTAGTGTATATACATACCATAAGCATCCAATTACTTAATATATAACCGTTTGGAGTCTTATAAAAGTGATTATGACACTTATATTATTTTATTTTAAATGATGTCAAAGTTGTCACCTTCATAATTTAATAAATATAACAATTTAAATATTGTGATTTTAAGATGATAAATTCGAGTAAAAGTATTATTATAAAAGGTAATAGATTTTTCTTCATCATAAGATTTTATTTTTAATTTTTATGCAACAAATAAGTATATTAAATAATTATACCAAAATGTTGTAGTAATTATTTTATTAAGAGATAAACTAAAGAAATGGTATTAAAAATAATAAAATAAATATTATATGAACTATTTAATGTGCTACACTAATTTAATAGTTACATATGACCATTTGTTATTCTATTAATGCTTTTATTTAGAACATATCTTCTGTATATATTTTATTTAAATTCAAACAATTGAATAATTTCAAAATTGACACTACTGTTATTTTATAAAAATAATATATTATAATTTTTTTTTTAAATCACAAAAATATATAAAATTATAAATTTAAATTTATATGGTCTAAAATGTTATAAACTATCCAATTATAGATAACTAACAACAAATAATTAATTATTTGTTATAATTTAAAATTTAGAATGTTATTACCACAAATAAAATAAAATTGATTAAGTAAGGAGAAATCTGGTTGATAATGTTAAAAATATTTTCCTAACATGTCTAATTTTTATTTTTTGATGAGATTACAACCCTATATAATCTAATATTCTAATATGAGTCATTTTTGGAGGTTTTTATGTAGGGTTATATTTATTATAAATTAATATTTTTAAGAATTCCAAAGGTTCCCCTCTCCTCCTTTATAAAAGGGCACCTCCTCCCTCTCTTCCTCACACCATTTTGAGCCTTCATGCTCAGATAATACCTGCCCATTTCACTTCTACACTTCCCTAGAAACATCCTAGAGGTTTGGATATTCTTCAAAGACCAATCTTAGTGCCCTAAGAGGAGGTTTCAAAAAGGCGTGTTGAAAGAAGAGGTAATATCTATTACCGATTCTTTCAAATTTATTTCTTATTCTACTTATTCTTCTTCAGTTGTCTCATTATTAAGTAATAACATAAGTATCAATCATATACTGATATTTTATTATAAGTATGAAACAACCCTATTTCACCATTTATCCATCCTACGGAAAACGAAATCACCGCGCGTGCGTACGTACAGAATACCGTCTCCATGCCATGGTGTAATCTATTTTCCACCACCACCTTACATGGATGGGTATATTGGTGCAAATAATGACTATATATGATTATTTTAAAGTGATATTTATTCTTAAATATTATACATACACTTAAATACAATTACACGATCATGTGAATGATATCATCGCTCGTTCGCACGTACGGACTACCGTCTCCACGACGCGATGAGATTCATTCTCAATGATTAACCATTCATAAATGATTATAAAGTATATATAATAAGTAATCATGAAATATATGACATAATAATGATACTGGATTTATGTATATATATATGTATGTCATCTACTTAGTTCCATTCAATTCAATAAGGAAACGAATACAGAATTCATGCGTACGTACGGCCTACCGTCTCCATGAACGGTGTATTTCATTCCAATTATCGATCTATTATATATATGTATATTCTGAATATATATTACATATAAATCATGTTTTACATTTGGGATGTATGTAAACATGATCTATGTAATCATATGAACAATTACAAGTCAAAACACGGATGAGAAATGAAACGATTTTACCCAAAACGCTCTTTAACATGGAATTTACAAGAGAACGGGTAAAATAAAGTCATAAGTGAACCGTATATGATACCATAACAATTAATATGATTCTGTAATAATTCAATAACATTATTTAAATCATTATACAGGGGGTTCAGATACGTACGAATCATATCAGACCTAAGGTAAGGGATAAATTTTCAATCTCATTTTTTTATACGAGATTTCTTATACGTAAGTATTTACTGGGGTTACGTTTATCATACATTATGATGTTTTCTAAATTTTTTTCATAAAATGTTTACTATTCTTCCATGAATCTTTAAATTCATTTTTACCCTTTTTTTAATTTTTACCACATTGTATGGATGGAATCTTTCCTTTGGTTACCATATAAAGTACTTATTTTACTTTTTTTTACAAAAGTACGAGAAGAATGTTTTTTAACATATACGACATGAAATGATTTTTACAGTTTTATAAAGCCTTGTTTTCATGAAGCTTCCTCCAAAATATTTCATGAAAGTTTCAACAAAATCCTTTTCTTTTAAAATTGAATGACATTTTGGGAAAAGAAAAAGATTTTGAAGAAGAAAAGATATTTTCCTCAAGAGTTCATTTCAAGTGTTTTATCAAAACCATTTTTCATCTAAGATGACATTATTTCATATGTGTATGTTTCAAGTATCGTGTATCTATGATTTACATGGTTTCACTTTTATTATTATGAAATGATATCCATTTATTTTATATGGATTATGTGATGACGAGATGATGTTTATGAAACCCATTTTATTTGTTGGGTTATTATGAAGAATGTATGTTTATTTTGTGGCCTAAGTAAGAATGATTTCATTATGAGATGGGTGGGACCTATATCTCCCTCTAATGCATTGGGTAAAGATTTTATATCTCATGAGATAGGCATGGGTGGAACGGTAAGTTAATCCGGTTCAGTGTTACAGGACTGAAACGAGGAGTGAACTCGATTCAGAATGGGACTTTGTCCACTAAGATGGTCTTGACAGCAATGTCTTGGCTACTATAAAAATAATTAAATGTGCCTAATGGATGCCACAATTACTTGATTTATTCCCATGATATTTTATCATGATTTACGTTCCATTATGATCTATGACTTATGTACTTCCATGTTTTATGTCATTGCTCATGATTTTTAATATTCATGTTTTTTTAGTTCAAATGTACATGGTATGTTTTATTTTATCTATGCTTACCCATACTGAGCATTTGAGCTCACCCTTTTTATTTTTTATTTTCCCCCAGGATTAAAAGAAAGGTTTTAGATAAGAAAACAAAAGGGGAAGATATTTATGGGAGATGTTGAAGATCTTTCACAACGATTAGAAGATTATATTCTGAGTTTCCAAAGACACTAAACTATTACGGTCCTTGTGTGTGTGTTTTTGTTATGTACTAAGTATTCTGCAAAAGTAATGTAATGTCCATGTAAGTTAAGCTTCGGGTCTTTACAGTTGGTATCAGAGGAAAGGTTTAGTCAACCTTTGGAAACTAGGATGTGAGAACTTTAGTGGGATCCCAAGAGATATTTCTAAGGTATGTCTAGGGATGTCCCTAAGGTTAAGTATAAGTATAGGATACAGTCCTAGAACTACGGTAACGATCTTAAAATTTAACCTAAGATGTTAGATATTGAGGGTGCTCCCCCTTTACTATGTTGTTTTCCCTAGCATGATTTTTTCCTCTCACACTATTCTTTTTGGGATTTAGAAAATGGCTAGAAATAGTACGATTCATGATAATGGAGGATATGACGGACAATGGAATGATATTCTTCATGAGAAAACAAATGAAACAGGATTTGGAAGTCCAAACATCGTTATTATACCTAATCAGAAATCTCATAATATGATCAATAATCTCAACATTGGTAAGTTTCCCAACTCAGATAATATGAGAAAGATGGAGTTCAAGGAGAAATCTCAGAATAATGGTGAAAAGAATATGAATGTTTACTTATGCTCAATGTGTGGAAAGAATCATGGTGGAGATTGTCTTAAAGGGACAAGTAAATGTTTCAAACGTGGAAAGGAAGGTCATCAGGCATTTGAATGCTGTAGTGATGGGAA
Source organism: Viscum album (assembly GCA_963277665.1). NCBI lineage: Eukaryota > Viridiplantae > Streptophyta > Magnoliopsida > Santalales > Viscaceae > Viscum > Viscum album. Next base: position 989,422,120 of record OY728148.1, on the reverse strand, counting down.
GAAGATGTCTAATGATCCAAACAAAGGAAGGGATACACAGAATGAACTAACTACACTTCAATGCTTCATATGCAAGGAAATGGGGCATTATGCTAATAAATTCCCTAATCCAAGGGTTAGTGATGATCTACATGATCAACCACTTAAGGCAGTGGACAAAGGGAAGTCACATGAGATCACCATTGGCGATGTTGAATATGACAATGATGTGGTGGAATGATTAAGTGTTTATGTAATGGGATTCAAAAATAATGTTGTATATTGTATCATGGAATATTGTAATATTTATGTATTGGTCTATTGTGGTTTTCAATAATGTAATGGTACCAGTAACCATGGAAAGTGATTGAGATATTTTTGGAAAAAAGATGATATGCGCATAATGAAGGGATAAAGAAAAAAATGAAATGTTTGATAGTATTCATGAGCTCATGATCGATATAAGGACTAAGTGATATCATGGTTTGAGTATATAGAATTTTGAGGATTTTGGTAAGTGGAAAGAGTTATCTTTTGACAGCACTCATGATTTCACTAAGATTCAATGGGTATTCATTTTTCAAGAGAATCCATTATTAAGTCCTTCAAATGTTTGGAATGTGACAAACAAGACATATCTTATGATATATGGGGATGAACGATGGAATTGAAATTCTTGTTATATGAAATCTATGGTAATCGTTTTCACTATAATATGAGAGTGGACTGCAGTATTATGGATAAGCCTAAATATTAGAATGGATTATGTTGGACATATGTTAGTATTGTTTAAGGATGAAGTTTTTTCGATATTATTGATGGGATGTTTTAGTAATATAGTTTTAGAAAAAGGAAAACCTGCAGGACAGGCGACAACCCATCGTGTCGAACAAGGCTGTGGGAATTGAACCCACAACCGAAGTGCGACTGCCCTTTATCGCCTACCACTGGCCTACAGGAAGTTCCTGGTTAGTAGAAACTAGTTTTATTGTATTATGCGGTATGATATATGTAGTATAAGTTCATTTTTGGAACCATATAAGATTAAACTATCCATAAGATGGACTTATATCTTTTTCTAACCTTTTGTTTGAAAGAGATGGAATGACTCATCATTCTATCACATGATCTGCTAACACATCACGAATAACAAATTCAACTTCATTTCTTTAAGGGATGAAGTGGAAATTGTTCAATTTACGAACAACAGTGAGATTGTACCAAAATCATGCAAGTATTTCTTTTAATTCATCAACTTTAGGGAAATGATCTTGAAAACCAAAAATTTTGTCCTAGTTCCCTTATATCTGATGAATCAGATGGTACCTTAGATCATCACAAATCAATAGCTTTGTGATTGTTGGCTTTTTCATAGCCATGTTCTCTACCACTCTCCATCAGAACTTGATGGTTAGATTTTTCTTCAATATCCATATTTTCACCTATGTTCTCCTACGTGGAAACCCAGTGATGAGTTAATTTGGGTAACCGTTACATTACATACTTTATTTTTTAAAGCCATGTTTTGGTATTCCTTTTTACGATGTGGGTTTCTATGAATAGTAAATGATTTATAACCCCGACGAATTTCGAGGGAGAAATTCATTTTAAGGGGGGTAGAATGTAACAACACGAGATTTTATAAGATATATTCGTTTTGATTTCTTTCATATCTTCTGTTGTATGCTACACCATGATTATATTGTGTTATACACAACACCGTATTAGCTTGCAGTATACGCAACACAATTCTTGGACCATGTTATACACAATTTCAAGTTCATTTGATAGAAGTTATTCTACGCAACATTGAGTGTATATATATATATATATATATATATTCAATGTATAAATAAACAATGGTTGGATTCTATTTCAAAGAAACAAAAAAGGAGTCCTGCACTATACGCAACCCTGACATGGCTTGCATTACACGCAATCGTGACCTTCTTCGATAGCATGTGTTGTACGCAATACCAGGTTTTACTAAACAACGATATGTTATTATAATATTATTATGAACAAGCCGTTATAAACAGTATTAACTAAATTTTGAAATTTATAACATTATTATTCATCTTACACATTTTCTAGAACATGGTATAAGAACAAAATAAATATTTCGGGTAAAATAAGTATTTTTAAAAAAATGTAGTTTTGCTGCCTTTTTATGGCGCACCCACATTAAATCTAGTTTTTGACATGTTTATAAGTTCACTTTTACAAAATAAAATTATTCTTTGGAATCAGGATAAAAAATTGTACCTTGGATAAATTTTTCATATTATTCTAATAACTTTCATATTTTAATGAATAGTAAAAACACGCTATATTTTAATTAAAAAAAACATTTTTAATCGTAATAACTTATGTGGTTAAATTATAATATTGAATGGTTTTAAAGTATAAATAGAATATATTTTTACCGTTTAATATAATGTATGTCATTATCATTGATTTTACCTTGAATTCGTAGGTTAAATCAATTCAATCTTTTGCAATGTTTTAAAGAAAAACTCGTTTTCTTTCGACAACGGGATTAATTTTAATTGAATTTCTGAAACTTTTGTGTATTGAATTTGGAAAAATGGATTCCATATTAGGAATCAGTGGGTCTATATTATGTTAATAAGCTACTTTTTTTGGAAATTGTGAATAGTAACTACGGTAAAGTTTATTTACCATAGTTAAAGGTAAATCGGGTAATTAAGGGTAAATATAATATTATAAAATTACCCTAACACATGCCAAAATTCTATTGGATGGTTAAAGGTATACCCATATCACCTAAGGGTCGGATTAGATTCCTTTTATGGACTTTTGACCATGAAAATAATTTAATTATTATTAAAACCAAAGAAAGTGACAACATGTCACTCTCTTAAATCTTATCAGTATAATATTTTAATTTAGTGATTAACATCATAAAACTTAGAACATGAATAGTCTCCAGAAATCTAATAAAATTATCTAAATCATGATAATTTATTTAGATTTTTTAGGGATTAAATAATTGTCATTGATGGTGATACATTAATGATGCAGAAATTATTTATTAAGTGAAAAATCAGTAATATAGATTTTATTGAAATAATAATACTCATTAAAAGGACCAAAAACCTGAACAAAACTTATTGGTAGTGTATATACATACCATAAGAATCCAATGACTTAATATATAACCGTTTGGAGTCTTATAAAAGTGATTATGACACTTATATTATTTTATTTTAAATGATGTCAAAGTTGTCACCTTCATAATTTAATAAATATATAAATTTAAATATTGTGATTTTAAGATGATAAATTCGAGTAAAAGTATTATTATAAAAGGTAATATATTTATCTTCATCATAAGATTTTATTTTTAATTTTTATGCAACAAATATGTATATTAAATAATTATACACAAATGTTGTAGTAAATATTTTATTAAGAGATAAACCAAATAAATGGTTTTAAAAATAATAAAATAAATATTATATGTACTATTTAATGTGCTACACTAATTTTATAGATACATATGACCATTTATTATTCTATTAAATCTTTTATTTCGAACATATATTTTGTATATATTTTATTTAAATTCAAATAAATGAATAGTTTCAAAATTGACACTATTGTTATTTTATAAAAATAATATATTATAATTTTTTTTAAAAATCACAAAAATATATAAAAATTATAAATTTAAATTTATATGGTCTAAAATGTTATAAACTCTCCAATTATAGATAATTCACAACAAAAAAGTAATTATTTGTTATAATTTAAAATTTAGAATGTTATTACCACAAATAAAATAAAATTGATTAAGTAAGGAGAAATCTAGTTGATAATGTTTAAAATAATTTCCTAACATGTCTAAATTTTATTGGTTGATGGGATTAAAACCCTATATAATCTAATCTTCTAATATGAGTCATTTTTGGAGGTTTTTATGTGGAGTTATATTTATTTTAAATTCATATTTTTAAGAATTCCAAAGGTGCCCCTCTCCTCCCTTATAAAAAGGCACCTCCTCCCTCTCTTCCTCACACCATTTTTTGCCTTCAAGCTCGGCCAAACCCTGACCATTTCACATATCCACTTCCCTAGAAACATCCTAGAGGCTCTGATCTTCTTCAAAGACAAATCTTAGTGCCCTAAGAGGAGGTTTCAAAAAGGTGTGTCAAAAGAAGAGGTAATATCCGTTACCGATTCTTTCAACTTTATTTCTTCTTCTACTTATTCTTCATTAGTTGTTTCATTATGAAGTAATAATATCAGTATCACTAATATAATGATATTTTATTACAAGTATGAAACAACCCTATTTCACCATTTATCCATCCTACAGAAAATGAAATCACCACGCGTGCGTATGTAAGAAATACACTCTCCACGCCGTGGTGTAATCTATTTTCCACCACCACCTGACTTGGATGAGTATAATAGTGTAAATAATGACTATATATGATTATTTTAAAGTGATATTTATTCTTAAATATTATACATACTCTTCAATACAATTTCAAGATCATGGGAATGATATCATCGCTCGTGCGCACGTATGTACTACCGTCTCCATGACGCGATGAGATTCATTCTCAATGATTCACCATTCATGAATGATTATAAAGTATATATAATAAGTAATCATGAAATATATGACATAATAATGCTACTGGATTTATTTATATATATATTTATGTCATCTACTTAGTTCCATTCAATTCAATAAGGAAACGAAAACAGCGTTCATGCGTACATACGACCTACCATCTCCATGAACGATGTATTTCATTCGAATTATCGATCTATTATATATATGTATATTCTGAATATATATTATATATAAATCATTTTTTACATTTTGAATGTATTTAAACAAGATCTAAGTAATCATATGAATAATTACAAGTCAAAACACAGATTACAAATGAAACGATTTTACCCAAAACGCTCTTTAACATGGAATTTACAAGAGAATGGGTAAAATAAAGTCATAAGTGAACCATATATGATACCATAACAATTAATATGATTCTGTAATAAGTAAATAACATTATTTAAATCATTATATAGGGGTTTCGAATACGTATGTAGCATATCAGACCTAAAGTAAGAGATAAATTTTCAATCTCATTTTTTTCTATGATTTCATATACGTAAGTATTTACTGGGGTTACGTTTATCATACATGATGATGTTTTCTAAAAATGTTTTCATAAAATGTTTACTATTCTTCCATGAATCTTTAATGTCATTTTTACCCTTTATTGACTTTTTACTACATTGTATGGATGTAATCTTTACTTTGGTTACCATATAAGGTACTTTTTTTTCTTTTTCGACAAAAGTACGAGAAGAATGTTTTTTAACGTATACGGACTGAAATGATTTTTACGGTTTTATAAAGCCTTGTTTTCATGAAGATTCCTCCAAAATATTTCATGACAGTTTCAACAAAATCCTTTTCTTTTAAAATTGAATGACATTTTGGGAAAAGAAAATGATTTTGAAGAAGAAAGGATATTTTCCTCAAGAGTTCATTTCAAGTGTTTGATCAAAACCATTTTTCATCTAAGATGACATTATTTCATATGTGTATGTTTCAAGTATCATGTCTCTATGATTTACATGGTTTCAATTTTATTATTATGAATTGATATCCATTTATTTTATATGGATTATGTGATGATGGGATGATGTTTATGAAACCCATTTTATTTGTTGGGTTATTATGAAGAATGTATGTTGATTTTGTGGTCCAAGTTAGAATGATTTCATTATGAGATTGGTGGGACCTATATCTCCCTCCAATTCATTGGGTAATGATTTTATATCTCATGAGATAAACATGGCTGGAATGGTAAGTTAATCTGGTTCAGTGTTACAGGACTGAAACGAGGAGTGAACTCGATTCAGAATGGGACTTTGTCCACTAAGATAGTCTTGGAAGCAATGCCTTGGCTACTATGGAAATCATTACATCTGCCTAATGGATGCCACAATTACATGTTTTATTCCCTTTCTATTTTATCCTGATTTATGTTCCATTATGATCTATGCCTTATGTACATCCATGTTTTATGTCGTTGCTCATGATTTTTAATATTCATGTTTTTTTAAGTTCAAATGTACATGGTATGTTTTATTTTATACATGCTTACCCTTACTGAGAATTTGAGCACACCCTTTTTATGTTTTATTTTCCCCCAAGATTAAAAGAATGGTTTTAGGTAAGAAAACAATAGGGGAAGATCTTTATGGGAGATGTTGAAGATATTTCACCACGATTAAAAGATTATATTCCGAGTTTCCAAAGACACAAAACTATTATGTTCCTTGTGTGTGTGTTTTTGTTATGTACTAAGTATTCCAAAAAAGTAATGTAATGTCCATGTATGTTAAGCTTCAGGTCTCTACAGCATGAGTATCATTTTTATTTTAGGAATGAATCAATAGCATATTTTTGTTTGAAATTTGAATTTAGTGCTGTTTTATGGGGTATTTTTATAATTTCACATACTATTTGAACATATCTGTCTATGACATATTTATTTTATTTTTTATCATTACTCAATTATTCTAGGATTTTCTATTAGTATAGTTTTGTTAATATAAATAAAAATGTGGAATCTTTGGGGAATGTTTGAAATGGGTTGATTTTCTTTAAAAGGGATGGTTTATTCATGTCAAATATATCTTGAGAAACCTAGTATTGGGGGAAATATTGATATGATCATCGTCAATGGCGATCAATGAGTTTACCTTATCTTAGTGATGTTGATGAAAAATTTAAGGTCCTTCCCAATTAGATTCCAGTTTCCCTAGCTTCCTCGTAGGTATCATCGATTCCCTTAGATCCAACACCATGTCACCGTAAAGTAAGGAAAGAAGGAAAACCTTTTTCTTTAAGGGAAACACCACCCGGTTCTGATGCATTTCTATGTCATTCAACGCTTGAACCCTATTTTCTTTGAGGGGTTCCCCCTTCATTCTTTAATGCTATATAAGTGACTTTTTCTCGAAGTTCACTTGTATGGCATGATTCCCAGACCACCAAGATTTCTAGCCTTGCCACCCCTACCTCCATATCTGTCCTCCCTCGCTGAGGTTACTGACTGCTTCTCCGTAGTGGAAAGGCCCCTTCCTAGTAGTGTTTGTTCTATCTCCCTTGGATCTGAGCCTGTCACCCCGCTCCAAATACTTATTAATCCAAAGAGAACTCCCTCACCACCCCAAGATTCATTACCCATCCTTCTCCTTACCCTTTGGATCCTCATCTCCTACTCATATGAAGCTTACCAACCATAAGGGATTATGAACATTTTCAAAATCAAGGGACCTCAATGAGAGATCATCCTCCCACTTCAATAAGGTTACTAGCTCCAGATCCAATGCCAGAGCCCTATCCTATACATCATTATTATCTTCATATGTAATTATCATGGTCTTAGTGCCCATGTTAAATTGCACTTCCTCACCATAGAAATCAAAAACCATAATGTCATTGTTGTTGTTGTCAAATAACACAAAAACCTATAATAATTATTTAATTCTCCTAGAAGATTAAGTTGTATGGATTTCTACACTATTACCCCTCCAACAGACAAAAATGGGTATTTTGGAATAATAAATATACTGTTGAGACTGTTCAAGATTGCAATCAATTCATCACTACCAAGGTATCCATTGGTGACACCTCCTTACTTAAGACTTTTGTTTTTGGAAGTTATGACTCTCTTCAAATGGAATCTCTATAGAGCCAACAAAATACCTTTGATCCAGGCCACCATCCATTGTTTGATGGGGGTTACATTAATGTCATTTCTAACCCAATGGAAAGGAAAGGTAGAATCCCATTACAGAGGAAGGCCAACATGGAGTTTTTTTAGTTCATGGTAGGGAAGGTCCTCATTGATCTCAGCTTCTCCGGTGATAGTTTCACCTGGTGAAACAACTGCAGGGTCCATCACCGCTTGTGTCGTCTATTGGATAGGTTTCTAGAAAACATGAAATCCACTAACCTATTCTCAAATACCATGTTTTTTCATCTTTCTTGAGGTATTTTGAACCACTCCCCCCTCTTGGTTTGCATTTCTTCTTGGTATGATCATCAGGAATGATTTCACATCCACAAGTAGTGGGTTTACATCCTAGGGTACCTGTACATGGTTTGTGAAATATGGAATGAACCCTTATAGGAGTATCGGGCCACTTTCAACCTCAGTGACCTGACATCGCACCCCAATAGGTTCATGTTCACCTTCATCCTCAGGAACCTTCACCACCTTGGACTACTGTCACATATGAGATCCTTCAGAGTATTCTGATAGATGAAATGATACCTTGGGTTTATTGGATTATTAACACATGTTTAATATTTATGTGTTACTATATACTTATTATATTTTCGTATTATTTATTACACACCACCACTTGAGTCGAGTAACCTGATTGAAATCCATATTGGTACTTTGGTTCTGATGTGGATATGGTTTTTTATGTGTTTTTGACATGTGTATGTGTGGATATATGGACATTTAGGAACGATGATATTGAATGTAGGGTCGAGACCAAGGAGTGGTAGATGTATCATTCTTGATTATTCTTTTGTTTGGTCTAGGGTGATTTGAGGAAACTATAATGAATCTAAAGTAATTATATATAATGAAGATGAATAATTACTAATGTTTACTCTCTATAAATATCTATTTTTATAAGTAATTGGTCCTCTACTATTGTATTTGGAAGTCATGTTTTGTGTAATTGAACCATATATACTAATATTTGATATTCAAATAGGATGAAGATGAATAAAGATTGGATGGATGCTAATCTTTTGATAATATAGTACGAGAAAGGAGTAAAAGAGTTCATCAAATTTACAAAGGATCACGCAAAGGATCCTTCTCAAATCCTTTGTCTGTGTTTTCATTGTTGTTATTCTAGAATACTTACTCCAGAGGAGTTTGAAGAACATTTGATATGTCACAGAATAGATCAGAGTTATAAATGTAGGAATAAACATGGAAAAAGTGAGAATGTAACTGGTTGCACCAAGTATACAACATTTTCAGCTGTACTGATGTTGTATAAATTGAAATTAGTCAATGGATGGAGTGATGTCAATTTTACAGAACTACTTTCTCTCTTGAATGACATGCTCCCTAAAGATAATGACCTCCCAAGATAGACATATGATGTTAAACGAATGCTACACTCGATGGGTATGATTTCTGAAAGAATACATGCCTGCTCAAAAGACTGGATATTGTTTCACAAGGAGAGAAAATCACTAAAATAATGCACAAATTTTGGTGCTTCTTGATACAAGAAAGATGAATCCAATCCTACAAAAGTTTTATGGTACATTCCAATCATTCAAAGGTTTAGGCGTCTTTATGGAAGTGAAGAAAATGCAAGACAATTGTTGTGGCATGCAGATAAAAGAAATAAAGTTGGAAAATTACATCATCCGGCCAACTCTCCTTAGTAGAAGAAAATTGATCATGATTATCCTGAAGTTGGAAAAGAGCTGAGAAACCTGCATCTTGCATTATCTACATATGGAGTAAATCCTTTTGGTTTTCAAACCAGCACTCATAGTACATGGCTTGTTATGTTGGTAAATTATAACATTCCACCCTGGTTATGCATGAAGAAGAAATTCATCATGTTATCTATGCTTATATCAGGACCAAAACAACCAGGTAATGATATTGATGTTTATTTGGATCCTTTTATTGAGGATCTGAAGTTATTGTGGGATTCAAGTGTTATGTTTTATTATTCTTATAAAAGTGAATACTTCACGTTTAGAGAGATGTTGTATGAGACACTAAATTCTTTCCCTAGGTATGGAAATTTTTTGGGCTATAACATTAAAGGAACTAAAGGGTGTTCCGTGTGTGAAGAAGATACAGAATCAATTAGGTTGAAACATTCATCCAAATATGTGTTTTTAGGACATTCTAGATTTATACCTCGTTGGCATAAGTGCCGATCTTGGACGACATCATTCAATGGAATTTCAGAACAACATGCAGCACCATCTCCACTAATAGGTGATCAGCCATTTGAGAAAGTAAAACATGTGAACACTGTTTTTGGTAAACCATTTTTGTAAAACCTTATAAAAATCGACTGGAAAAAGAGATCAATTTATTGAATTGCCATTCAGGAATTGTTTGTACATCAGACATTTTCTTAATAAGATGCATGTGGAAAAAAATGAATGTGACAATGTTATAGGAACATTGCTAAATGACCCTGGAAAAACAAAGGATGGAATTAAAACAATATTGGAAATGGTTGACAAGGTAATACGAGAAGAGTTGGCTCCAGTGAAGGGTGAAAATCGAATGATTCTTCCTCCAGCTGCATATACTCTTTCTAGGGAGGAGAGATACCCGTTTTTCAACTTCTTCAATGATTTAAAGGTTCCAGAGGGGTATTCATCAAATATCAAGAACATTGTGTCAATGAATGATTTGAAGTTAAAAGGTCTGAAATCACATGACTGCCATGTTTTGATGTAAGATATAATTCTTATAGATTTACTTTGCATTTTTCCCAAGAATGTTCGTCATACATTAAGAAAACATTTTTATTTTTTTAAGCTATATGTTGAAAAGTTTTAGACCCTGAGAAATTTCCAGCTATGGAAAAATAAATTTTCATCATATTATGTGAATTAGAAATGTTCTTCCCACCAATATTCTTTGATATGATAGTTCATTTGATGATTCACTTGGTAAGAGAGATTCGACTTTGTGGTCCTATGCACTATAGATGGATGTATCCTGTTGAATGATATATGAATATTTTGATAGAGTATTTCAAAAATCAAAGTCGTCCAGAGGGTTTTATAGTGGAGTGATATATTATTGAGGATGTCATTGAATTTTGTACTGAATACCTATCTTATGTGTAAAGCATTGGTCTCCCAAAATCTGATCACACATGAAGCATTGAGGGTGAGGGAATTTCTAGAAGAGTTATTTTGAAAATCAGCATTACAGATCGGGAGCAGGCCCACCTTTATGTTTTGCATAACAGTTGGGAGGTTGCTCCATATATTGAAACTCACAAAGAAATTCATAGGTATTTGAATCCATCAAGGGCTGAAAAATGGTTATCAAATACACATAATCACCAATATATAGGATGGTTTCAGGACCATATTTTTACGCAGATGGATGAAAATTCGAATTCAATTTCAGAATGAATTTGATGGCTAGCCGCTCGACCAAGTGTGTATGTATTATTATACAGTGGTAATGTAATTAATGGTTATACATTCTATACAAATGAACATGATGAAGATAGTACCATGAAAAATAGTGGAGTTACACTAGTGGCTGAAGTGATGCATGTTTCTAGTAGTAAGGATAGTAATCCAATTTATGTAAATATTTCACACTTTGGCATTATCAAAATAATATGGAAGATGGATTATATGACATTCCAATTGCTGATTTTTCAATGAAAATCGATTGATAACCACAATGATGTTAAAATAGATGAATGGGGATTTGTGAATGTCGATTTTAGTAAAGAAGGGAAGAAAGTTGAATAGTTTATAATGTCATCACAAGCGGTACAAGTTTTTTATGTTCCATATCCCACAAACGGAAAGTGGTCGATTGTTCTGTTAGCGTCCAAAACTACTGAAGGTTCTGATGAAAATTCAGTTGAAGACGATCCTTTCAGTGGTACGTCATAATAATTTCAGAGTGGTCCCAATGTAGATGATGTTTTGTATGTTAGAGGAGACCGAAATTTAGGGATTTGGATAATTGATAGAGGTGTCAAATCCCTTCAGCCTTTGAAAAAAAGAAAGATAGTTCTATAAACATGTTATATTTTTTTATAATATATATCTTGTTATCTGATGTTGTTATATTATCATTAATGAATATATGTAATCTAAATTAACTTGTCGACCAATTTTTCTGATAATTACTTCTGCCCAATCTGGTGCTCCTAACCTTGAGGCTGAACAAGTCTCTCATGATACTGTTGCGACTGTTGCGGCTGCTGCTGTGGTTGTTGTTGCTCCTGCTGCTGCTCCTACTGCTCCTACTACTGCCCCTGCTGCTCCTGCTACTGTGGCTCCTGCGGCTCCTACTGCTCCTAGTGTTGAGGTCCAACAAACATCATCGCACTCCATTGCTACCATTTCATATGAACATATATATGATGTTGATATAAATTAAATGGTCGGTAATGAAGGATTGACATCGTAGAAAACACTGGTGCATCGTAGTTTGATGGTGTTAGCCAAAGTTCTTAAGGGGAAAAGAAAATGAATCAAATTTGACGTCGGATGGACTGAAAAAGGCCAACATGTGAATCCAAACAAGGCTATGTTTATTTTTTGCATTTTATTTGTCACTCGGCAATGCATACCGATTGACATAGATTCATGGCACCATGTTGTGTCCGGGCTGAAGGTTGGGATCTGGGAAGAAATTATGGTAACATTCTGAATTTAGTTCATTAATTTACTAGAAAAGAAATAATTAAACAATGTCTTACTCTTCTCAATATCTTACAGAATACATTTATAGTAGATGATTCACATAAGGATTGTGTACAAAGGGTTGCAAGAATGATTCATCGAGGTTTTCTCACTATTTTAACAAGATGTGACCTGAAATATTCCAAAGGTAAAATAAACATGCACCCACCCATTGTCTACGCTCACTGATATCCTAAGAAGCATGAAATGCATTTATTGGCCATTGTGGGGATGAGGAGTTTCAGATATATTGTGGGTGATAATACATTGTTTGAGGATACATGTATTCATCACTTTGATTTTCACTATTTAATTTATGAAACAGAAAATTTGTACAGAAAATAAGGAATGTGCATCAAAACCAACATACCCATATCGTAAAGAAAGGATGGGGTATGCTTCACTAGAAAATAAATTGGTAAGTATTTTAAATTTATAGAAATATTGTTAAGTGCGAACAAACAACATCCTAATTATCTTTTTATGTTTATATGTAGATTTATGAGTCTAAAACCAAATATACTTCCACCCCATGTCATGTTCTTTGGAAGGAGGTACGTGTGAATAAGGAAGGAAATCTAGTAGATGATAACACACAAAAAGTGTGGGAAATTTGTGTAAGTATGACACGACGATAAAAATATTTGTTTTAAATTGATATTACATAAAAATAATTAGTTATTTTTTTATATTTGACAGTCACAGGAATCAGCTACTCTTATAGTGGATGGGGACCTATTATCGATGGCTTTGAAGCAGCCAGAAAAATACAGTCGTGTGAGGCGTGTGTGGTTTGGGGTGACACCCCAAGTATATTTTGAGAAGAAGAAAAAAACTGATGATAGAGATGAAATATTGAAAAAATAAGAGAAACACTTGCAACCCTTGAAGAACGATTGCAATGGCAGGGAGAGTTGATATGAACTTTTATTGGTGGGAAGCATGGAGAAGACACAACTCAGGAACAACCAGTGTGTGAAGATCCCTACCCACCCCCACCATCTTTGAGGTGAGCTATTCCCCTCAAAGAGTTATCTTAGTCGGGGTAATCAATATTCTAATAATTGTTCCAATGAATTTTGAATCTGAAAAATTATGATACATTTCCTGTACTGATCTTCTATGGGGTTATAATGATTTTGATTTATATCTGTTAACATCCACCTTTCACCTTGTAGTGAGGGCTACAGTGTTCAATATCCCAGATGACACGCTACATAATAGACCACTTCTGAAAGATCATCTGAAAGTAACGATTACTGTATCTCATGAGCCAAATGCATAGATACCTATTCCACTTGATGACGATGATATTCAAACGGTCGAAAAGGCTATTGGGACATTCATCTCATGGTCGTCACAACTTGTAAGAGTACATACGACCAAAGAGTTATTTATTTCATTTTTTAACCTAAACCTTAAATAATTAAAGAAAAAAGGGTATAATCCAATGAATGTTATTATAGAGGGAGAAAGGGAAGGGGGCTACAAATGTCAGCTCAAAACCATCTGAAGGATTGACCAACTGATCCCAATGAGCTACTGAGAGAAAAATAACACCACATGTTCTCTATCCACATTTACTAGCATTGAAGACTCATGTGGATACGAAGCTAAGAGGTTGTAGTAGTTATATAGTTATTTTCGAAGAGAATATATATGGCGTGGAATGTCATGATTTTGTTGCAGCTAAAAATTTAAATGAGATCCTTGAAAATGGTTGGTTCGGTGTCACCATTTTAAATATATATATGAGGTACGTTTCCGTGAATTGATTTTTTAAAAGCTGATCTAATGTGAAAATTATGACTAAATACATTTTATATTGTTGACATACGTATATATGAAAAACACTTGAAGGAATTTTCACACAAGCCAAGATTTGGACTCGTTGGTCCTCATACCACATCATCACATCTGATGAAAATAGAGCCATCCAAAAAGAATGAAATAGTGAACGGCTTGCTGAAAACATTTGAAAGAAAGATTAAAAATGACAAAATCTTCTTAATACCAACAATGTAGGGGTAAAACACTACGATTAAATCATATAAATTATATTTTGACTTCATTTATTACTTATTCCTTTTTGTGTTTTTAGGAAACATTGGATGCTAATTGTATTGAACTTGGATACTCCAAAGATTTATTTTCTGGATTCAAGTCAAGGATATCCATCAAACCAACCACACATGATGGAGTTTTTGAATCTGTAAGACACTAAATCTTACATTTTAGGTCTAAAAATCAAGTAATATAAATTATATTATCATTTTATGAGGATTTTGTTATGATAGGGTGGTGTATAATTATCATCTTAAAAAAGGAATGAGGACAAGGGCTGAGCATAAGGCGGCGAGCAAGTACTACGTCTGGACAAATATCAAGGTATATAAAATAAAATTTCACTATCCAAACACATCTCAAAACAAGTTACTTATTCTCCAAATGATAAATTTTGTTGTAGTGTCCAAAACAATCAAACGATAATGATTGTAGTTATTATGTTGGTAAATTTATGAAGGAGATAGTTTTTCATCAAGAAACAAGCTTCCCTAAAGTGGTATTTTCAAAAACAACTACTAGTTCTCATAATTAATTTATTAATTATTGATTTTTATATTTTGAAGTACTACTCTGACTGCCAAAAATCCTCATAGCCACAAGATGATATAGATATGTTCAGAAATGAGTGGGTCGCATACGTGATGACAGATTGTACACAAATAACATGAAGATCTAACTTGGGGACGTGTACAATTGGCGGTCATTTTTGAGGGGGGTTTAGGGGATCAGAAGATGACATATTGTTGTATGTAAATGTTCGTTGGAATATTGTAATTGTTATTAAATAAAAAATCCTTTCTACAATGAGTAAATTCTCTATTTTAACAGATGATATACACCAACAACATGCCAGAATGATGAACCACTTAGAGGGACTTTCTTTTGTTTAAAATGGACATATTTTTAAGTGAAACAACGGCTGACCTACGGTTATCTGACCAACACATTAGGATTGGATTGATCCTTTATGAGAATGATCCATGGATCCTTTGTGACGTGTAAGAGTCAAACCCGCCTCAATCCAAGGCACGATGTGGCCGGTACCACTCAAAGGGTCTCATTTTTGTTTAAAATGAACACACTTTTAAGTGAAAACAACAACTGACCTATGGAAATCTGACCAAACTCATTCGAATTGTATTGATCATTTATGAGAACGATCCAAGAGTCCATTGTGATGTTCATGAGTCATCTCCACCTCAATCGGAGGCACAGTGTGGCCGGTACCACTCAAAGGGTATCTCGTTTCTTTATAATGGACACAATTTTAAGTGAAAACAACAAATAACCTACAGAAATCCAACCAAACACATTAATATTGTCTTGATCCTTTTATAGAACAATCCAAGGGTGCGTTGGGGATGTTTATGAGTAATCCCCACCTCAATCTGAGGCACAGTGTGGCCGATACCACTCAAAGGGTCTCTCTTCAGTTCAAATTGGACATATTTTTAAGTGAAAACAACAAATGGCCTACAGAAATATAACCAAACACATTTGGATTGTGTGGATAATTTAATATAATGATCCACGGGTGCATTGGGGATGTGAATGATTCATCCTCGCCTCAATCTGAGGCACGGTGTGGCCAGTACCACTCAAAGGGTTACACATTTGTTTAAAATGGACCTATTTTTAAGTGAAAAGAACAACTGACCTACAGATATTTGACCAAACACATTAGGATTGTCCTGATCCTTTCGGAGAATGATCTATGGGTGCATTGTATATGTGTAAGAGTAATCCCTGCCTCATTCAAATGCATGGTGTGGCCGGTACCAATCAGAGGATCTCTCTTCGGTTTAAATTGGACAGATTTTTAAGAGAAAACATCAACTGACCTACGAAAATCTGACCAAACACATTCGGATTGTGTTGATACTTTAAGTGAAAGGTCCAAAGGTGCATTGGGGACATGAACAAGTCATCCCCACCACAATCTGAGGCACGGTGTGGTCGGTACCACATAAAGGGTTTGTCTTCTATTTAAATTGGACAGATTTTTAAGTGAAAACAATAACTGACCGACAGAAATCTGATCAAACACATTTGGATTGAATTTATCCATTTAGATAATGTTCCACGGGTGCATTGGGGATGTGAATGAGTTATCCCCAACTCAATCTGAGGCATGGTGTGGCCAGTACCACTCAAAGGGTCTCACTTTTTTTTAAATGGACAAATATTTAAGTGAAAACAAAAACTGACCTACCAAAATTCGACCAAACACATTTGAATTGTCTTGATCTTTTAGTAGAATGATCCAAGGGTCCTTTGTGACATATAAGTGTCATCCTTGCCTCAATATGAGGCACAGTGTGGCTGGTACCACACAAAGGGTCTCTCTTCTATTTAAATTGGACACAATTTTAAGTGAAAACAACAACTGACCTATGAAAATATGACCAAACACATTCGGATCATCTTGATTCTTTATGAGAATGATAAATGGGTCCTTTGTGACATGTAAGAGTCAACAAAACCTCAATCTGAGGCACGGTGTGGCCGGTACCACTCAAAGGGTCTCTCTTTTGTTTAAAATGGACAGATTTATAACTGAAACAAACAACTGACCTACGGAAATCTGGACAAATGCATTCATAATGCCTTGATCCATTATGAGAACGGTCTAAGGGTCATTTGTGACATGAACGAGTCATCTCTTCTTCAATCCAAGGCATGGTGTGTCCGGTACCACTCAAATTATCTCTCTTTTCTTTAAAATGGACACAATTTAAAGTTAAAATAACAACTAACCTACAAAAATCCGAACAAACACATTCATATTGTCTTCATCCTATAAGATAACGATCCAATGGTGCATAGGGGATGTTTATGCGTAATACTACCTCAATATGAGGCACGGTGTCCCTGGTACCAGTAAAAGGGTCTCTCTTTTGTTTAAATTGGACATATTTATAAATGAAAACAACAACTAACCTACAGAAATCTGACCAAACACAATCAGATTCTGTTTATACTTTAAGAGAATGATCCACGGGTTCATTGGGGATGTGCATGAGTCATCCCCACCTCAATCCAAGGCACGGTGTGGTCGGAACAACTCAAAGGGTCTCTCTTCTGTTTAAAATGGACAAATTTTTAAGTGAAAAAAACAACTAACATATGGAAATTTGACCAAACGAATTCAGATTGTCATTTTCATTTAGGAGAATGATCCATGGGTACTTTGGGACGTTTAACAGTCATCCTTTTCTTCGTTCATAGGAATGGTGTGGCTGTTACCACTCAAAGGGTCTCTCTTCCGTTTAAATTGGACACAATTTTACGTGAAAACAACAACTGACCTATGAAAATCCAACCAAATGCATTAAGATTGTATTGATCCTTTATTAGAACGATACATGGGTCCTTTTTGATGTGTAAGAGTCAACCCCACCACAATTTGAGGCATTTTGTGGCCGGTACCACTCAAAGGGTTTCTCTTTTGTTTAAAATGGACATATTTTTAAGTGAAAACAACAACTGACCTACAGATTTTCGACCAAATGCATTCATATTTTCTTGATCCTTTATTAGAATTATAAAAGAGTCCTTTGTGACGTGAATGAGTCATTCACACCTCAATTTGAGGCACGTTGTGGCTCGTACTACTCAAAGGGTCTCTCTTTTCTTTAAAATGGGCAAAATTTTAAGTGTAAACAACAACTTACCTACGAAAATCCAACCATAACCATTCTCATTGTCTTGATCCTTTAAAATAACGATCCATAGGTGAATTGGGGACATGTAATAGTAATCCTTGCTTCAATCCAATCCACGGTGTGGCCGGTACCACTCAAAGGGTCTCTCTTCTTTTTAAATTTGACAGATTTTAAGTGAAATCAACAACTAACCTACGAAAATTTGACCAAAAACTTTCAGATTATGTTTATACATTAAGATAATGATCCATGGGTGCATTAGGGATGTGAATGAGTCATCCCCACCTCAATCTGAGGCACAGTGTGGCCAGTACCAGTCAAAGGATCTCACATTTGTTTAAAATGGACATATTTTTAAGTGAAAACAACAACTGACCTACGAAAATTCGACCAAATGCATTTGGATTGTCTTGATCTTTTAGGATAACATTACACGAATCCTTTGTGACACGTAAGAGTCATCCTAGCATCAATCCAAGGCACGGTGTGGCCGGTACCACTCAAAGAGAGTCACTTTTGTTTAAAATGGACAAATTTTTAACTGAAAACAACAACTGACCTATGAAAATTTGACCAAACGCATTCGGATTATCTTGATCTTTTAGGAGAACGATCCACGGGTCCTTTGTGGTGTGTAAGAGTAATCCCCACCACAATCCGAGGCATGGTGTTTCTGGTACCACTCAACGGTTGTCTCTTCTTTTTAAATTCGACACAATTTTAAGTAAAAACAACAACTGACCTACTAAAATGCGACCAAACACATTCTGATTGACATGATCCTTTATGAGAACGATCCATGGGTCCTTTTTGATGGGTAAGAGTCAACCCCACAAACCCTCTAGACCGCCCCCACCAACCCTGGACACCAACCCGCCCCCTGGACACCCCACCCCTCTAGACACCAGGCACCCCTGGAAAGTCCCCTCAACCCTCTGGACACCCCCACACCTGGACATGCCGATGGACATCCCCCCACCTCAGATTGCCCCCCCAACCCCCCCTAGACACCCCCACCCCTTTGAAAACCACCACCACCCTATGGAGATCTCCCCTTGGTTCCTTAGAATACATGTCATGGAAAATGGGATGAGATGAGAGGTGGGAGCTCCCCTTCTTAAATAGTAAGAAATTGTCCACCTCATGTTTTCAAATTTTTGGCAATATAAATTTATTATTAACACATTCCATCCATCATAAATTTTTTAATAAATGACTTTTTCATTCGACCTCAAAATTACATATTGATTGAACTCTTCTAGAGGGATTTATGTATTTTTTATTGACAATGTATTTTTTCTAGATGAATTTTCCAGGAAGCTTCCTTCAAAGTATAACATCTCTTTTCCACCATAATGGAAGACATACTCCATGAAATTTATTTAGGTAGTTCATATATGTGTCCTACTTCATATCCATTTATAATCAACTCTATTGTAGGTGTATAGCCTGATTTATACATGCGTTACTGAGGTGGGGTCCACAATGTCAGCCCGGACAATTTCCAAACCTTAATGACTTTTTTGGACTTTAGATATTCGAATAATCCTCAATTATAGAAGAAAAAGTTAAAGGAATTAAAATAAGTATTCTAAACAAAAATCATTCAATTTGGAATTATATTTTTATATAAATGACCAAAATACCCTTGACGTCAAAATCTGTCATAAATGCAGAATTTAAGCACATTTCACATTTTACCTCAAAACACACCATAAATCCAAAATTGATCCATATAAGCTCAAATTGATAAATTAGTAGGGTTTAAACCATTTAAATGCATATAAAAAATGTGGAAAATATTAGTTTTACCAGTATATTTTTTGGTTTCAGGGTGTCCTACTAAGTATTGTTATACTCACACATACATGGGGTTTTCCTTCCTGTGTCATGTCTTGTGTAGAAGATTGAAATTGTGATAGAGTCTTAAGAGGACCAGGACCAGATGGTGCTTAGTGAGATCAAAAAAACTGAGGTGTGTTCCTACAGCTTTTTGAAAGCAGTCCCAATACTTACTTTTTGGTTTTACTTTTGTTTTCAAACTCTTTGAGGTGGGCTTGTATTTGTCCCCACATACTTTATAATACTTTCTTTTATACTCTGGTTATGAAATTTAGATGTATGAATGCATGGGTTTTCAATTGTTTTTATGTTTAATCATTTTATAGGTTTGTAGAAGTTTGTTTCTGTACAGGTACTTAAAATAAGGCTTCTCATGTCAGTGATACACCTCCTCAGTGCTAGCCACTAGCCCCTAGCCTATTTGAGGTGGGATTTGGGAGTCGAGGCATTTCACCCTCTAGGAGGGGGCATGACTCCTACTAATTTGTACTCTCACCTAATTGTGCTGCATGTTCGGTAACTAAATAGATTTTTTGATTTCTAGAGAGGTTAAGGGAAAATACCTTGTGTTAGATCATTGATATGGGATGGAACATGGATGAGGGAACTAGACACTATTAGGGACCTGCTTGAGGGAGTCATCAATGTCTTTATTTTGGGTTTCATTTTAGACACTTGACATGTACATTGGCTTGACATATTTTATTCATTATTTTTTGATATTGTATTTTCATTTTTTACCATCTTGTGATACTGGTTCTTTTAGGTTATGATTACATGTTATTAATATATTGTTTATTATTTTTTGATGGTGTATTTAGTCTAATAAAAGCGGGTAAAGTATCTCCATGATCAATATATCAGACCTTTACTACTAATCAACAGCCTCTGACATATGAGGAGGCATGTCTGAGGTCATGTGACTGACTGATTGGAGGCTCTGGTGTGTGGAACCTGGTATGAGATGTTACAGTTTTCAACATTAGAGGTTTTGGATATATCTTGTAAGATTCTACAATTGTGAAGAAAATCATGTGAAACATTCTAGATAAGTTTCATTCTAAAATTTTCTCTTTATAAGATAAAGATGATTTATCTCATGTTGAATTGCTTAAATTTCTTATTACTTATGAAATGAGAAAATACCCAATGTTAAAAAAATATGAAAGATGAAATAGATTTTTAATCAATGAGAAAGATGATAATTCAAAATGTTGGACATGATTATCCTTGCTACATTGATGATAAAGAGGATGATAAGTTGAATGATAAAATCACGTCTCTTATATCTAATAAATATTGTAGAGGAAGATGAAATTATGGTGGTAAACATACTCTTAAATGTTTTTATTATCGTGGAATTGGACACTTTACTATGAATTTACCTGAGAAGAAATTTGATGAGTATCGAGAAAATTCTGATGAAACACGTTGATGAAAGAAGTGAAACAAAATTTATGAAGAAGAAAATTCATCAAACAAACACAAGTATATGTCTACTAGAAACAAAATAAATATGATAAGTAATAAATTTTAATTATACTCAACTGAAAACAATTCTTCAAAATATGAAAGTGAAAAAAAAATTATAACCATCATTGCAAAATTTTAGAAAATAAAATATTCCTTAAATTGTGAACAAGGTGGTGAAGAATCATATAGAGAGTATCAACTCAAAACAGAACATATATTATTTATTAATAAAAATAGAAATATCAAGTATGAAATTTGATTAATGACGAAATATTGTGAATAAGTATCTAAAGTGAGATATTATGTCATCAATTCTGAGGAAGAATACATTCAAGAGTTCTTAAGTTACAAACTAAAAATCACTAAACATTGAAGGATGGTTGATGATCTCAATAAGAAATTGGAATATAAGGAAAAATAATTCAATAAGATTCAATATAAACTTATATATTCTATAAATACCTTTAGAAACATGAATGAAATATTTAACAAAGCTTTAGTAGAAAAATTTAAGGCTTATAAATTTGTTGAGAAATCTCAAATAAAGAATTAGGTGAATTCTTCACACACCAAAAATAATGTTTCAAATGATTTTTCTAACATTTCATGTGATAAGAAATTCAATAGGAAAGTTTTGGTGGAGAAACAATGTGAAAAACCTATCACATATACAAAATTTCAAATCTCACTTAGAAGGAAATATGGTATACACCCAAAGTATGTTAGGGTAAGAAGGATTTATCAACCTCAAATGTTTTTATAGAGAAAGATCATACTTCCATAAAAAATTAATATTAGATAGATTTTATTGGTACTATAGAATATATGGGCACATGACTTATAATTTTTAGAATAAAATATCACTTCCCAAAATAATATTTGAATAGAGTTGAAGAAATAGTGAAATTAGAATTTTTAACTTTCCTAACACAAAGGAAGTTAGAAAAGAAAAATCACAAGAAGTTAGAAACATTCCAAAAAAATCTATTTAAATGTTTGGAAGAAGTTTATAGAAGATGTGATTTAGCTTTTCATCATGTCGAAATATGTATGAAACTCCTTCTAGAATATTTTTTTTATGGGAGATAAAGAAAATGAAGCTAGGTTGAAGAAATTTGAGGAAATATTTTTTGGTGAGACTGCATTGAAAAATGTAAAAAAGAAAAAACCATGGATACTTGATGGTGGTTGTTCTTCATGCATGATACTTGATTTAAAAATCTTGAAACATGTTGAAAATCATGAAGGAGTTTCTATTACCTTTGGGAATAATAGTTCTTTAAAAATCATAGAAATCATAATGATAGAGATTAAAGAAGAAAAGTTGAAATCTTAGGAATTTTTATTTATTGATGTTCTAAAACATAATTTACTTAGTGTAAGTCAACTTTGTGATGATGGAAAATAAGTGTTTTTTCGAAAATATTCATGTGTTATCAGAAGTGTGAAACATTGAAAAGTTATCAAAAAAGGAGAATGAACTAGTTGAAATCTTTTTCAAGTTAGAGAATTTAAAAACTCATGTTATCTAAGTGACAAAGATGAGAATATGTTTTGGTTCCAAATACATGTCCAACTTGGGAGGAAAATAATGAAAAAAAATTCTAATGTTTATTATGTACAAATTTTCCAAAATTGAAAAAAAGAGAGGAAGATTTTTGTTTTACTTGTTAGAAATGGAATATGACTAATAAAAGTCATAATAAATCATAGATTCCATCTACCGGGCCTCTTAACCTTATTAATTCCTATTTATGTGGGTCAATGAGACATCAATAAAAAGGGATATTTATAATTTATAAATTTTAATGGTGATTTCAATCAAATGACAAATATCATGTTTTTGAAACACAACTCAGATCCTATAGAAATGTTCAGGTTTTTTAAAATAGATGTTGAGAAAGATATGGGGGTTTATATAAAGAAATTTAGAATGGATAATGGTATTGAAATTACAAGAAATACTTTCAAAACTTATCTTAGAGATCATGGTATTAAAAATTAGTATAGTTCTCTATATACCCCATAATAAAATGGAGTAGTAGAAAGGAAGAATATAGGTTTGGTGGAAATGGGAATAATCATTTGAGAAGAATAAAAACTTTCAAAGTTCTAAATTAGTGAAGTTGTTAGTATTATTTTACATTTTTAGAAAAAAAATTAAGTTTAGAAACCAACATGAGTTCTTATGAAATTTTATATGAGAAAAAACTTTTATTGAAGTACATCAATGTTTTTGGAATCCCATGTTAACTTAAAATAATAAATTTGGATCGAGGAATGTTTGATGAGAAATATGAGGAATGAAAATTTATTATTCACCCAATGGAAGAAGTTACAAATGTTGGAAATAAATGTTTATAAAAGTTAGTGGAATCATATTATGTGGAAGTTATTTGGAATCAAACTTATTTAACCAAATTTTATGGGGATTTTGAGGAATAAAAACTAAAATTTTCCAATGAAAATGAAAGTGATAAATGTAATTTTCATGAAGATTCAGATGAACCTTATGATGAGGAAAGTGAAGAGGGAAGAGGAACTCAGAGATTTCCTAGTTTAAGAAAAAAATATAGACTAAAAATATTATGGGTAATTATAAGGCTCTAGTTCAGTTTAGAAGAAAGTTGATATTAGAAAATAAAACTTCAATCATCTCAAAATTTGAAACAGAATCAGTCACATAAGCTATTCAACCCAAAGAATCGGAGAATTCTATGAATTAATAGTTGGATCAAATTGAGAAAAATGAATCATATGAACTTTTTTATGTATGAAATAAAAAAAATAACCAAATAAATGTGTTTATAGAAAATTTTTGAAGGAATATGGAGAAGTTTCAAGAAACAAACATAGGATTTTTTATAGAGTCTATGCACAGGTGGAAGGCAGAGATTTTGATGAAACATTTTCCCCTATTTAATGTTTAGAAACTATAATAATGTTTTGAGTAGTAATTGCTCATCAAAATTACAATGTGTATCAGATAGATATAAATTTTGATAAATTGAAGAAGAAGTTTACAATAAGAAACCGTTTTGGTTTCTACATGATAAGGATGAAAAAAAAATTATATATTGAAGAATTATTTATATGGGATAAAACAAGATCCACATTTATGGTATTCTATGATTGCAAATTGTTTGAGAATGATGAATTTTTCAAAAAGAAAAAGTTGACATAAACTTATATATGAAAGATGTTGACTTTTGAACTTTAATTGTATTTGTTCTTGTTGATAATATAATTTTTTCCAGGGATGAAGAAAATTTTTGTAAATAATTTTTTGAGGAAATTCAAAAGGATTTTGAAATATCAATGTTGTGAGAATTAACATTCTTCCTTGTCTTACATGTTAAATATAAGGAAAAATAAATTTTCTTATCTAAAGAAAAGTATGCAAGGTAATTGTTACAAAAATTTGGAATTGTAGAATATAAAGTTGTTTCTACACCTATCTCAGTGAGGATGAAGATGAGTAAAGATGAGTTTGGAAAAATTGTGAATTAGAAAGACTTTTGGAAGATTATAGGAAGTATACTTTACCTTATAACCTCAAGCCTGATATTGTTTATGCTATAAATTTCTATGCAAGTTATCAAAGTAATCTGAAAGTGTAAAATATGTTGGCAGTATGGATAATTATGAGATATGTCAAAGGATCAAATTCACAAGGATTATTATAAAAAATAAATTATGAGATGAAGTTTCATGGTATTGATAATATTGAATGGGTTGGAGATTGTAATGATATAAAATCAACCTTAGGAGAACCATTTTTCTTGGGTGAATGTTGTGTAAATTTTCATAGTAAGAAACAAAGTTCAGAAACCTTGAGAAAAGTGGAATTATAATATGTTGTGACTATTCAAGTATGTACTTAGATATGGTGGATGAATATTCAGTTGGAATATTTGAATATAAAGGTTTCTAAACTATTGAAGACACTTTATGAAAATCATATTGCAATTGATATTTCTAAAAATTATGCCCAACATTCAATATCAAAACACATAAATATAAAGTTTCACTATACAAAAGAGAAAGTTGTTACTAGAGATGTTTTGTTGGAATATATCTCAACAAAGTATCAAATTATTGATATCTTCAAAAATTCAATTCCAAAATAAAGGTTTCATGAGTTGAGGTTGAAAATTCATGTTCATCCTCCTATAATGACTTCCTAAAACTCATAAGGAAGTCCCCTACCATGCTTTGGATTATATTGAAAAAGGGGGAGAAAAAGTAACAACATTGTACTATGTAAGAAATTTTTAATTATCATTATTTTGTGAATATGAAGTTGTGTTTATCAGATAATGGGGGAGAGGAAAATAAAATTTATAGAAAAATATACATGAGAAAATATAAAATATATGGGGATTTGATCTTAGCATGGACATACAATTTTCTTCTCACCAAGGGATGGATTTTTTTCAAAAGAAATACCTTATATATTATCGTGGTGTCTAAAAACTCTTTTAATAAAGGAGGTGGTTTTGTAAAATTCAAAAAACATGAGTTGTTTACAAAAGTTGAATTGTGAAAATTTTCACAGAGTTGAAAAATTTATTAATTAGTCTTGGTAAAAAATACGAAAGGGGAGATGAAGAACCATTGTGATGTTTTGATTTTAATAAATTTTTTTATTTGTGGATAACTAATCATTTATAAAAGAATGTTTTTGAAAAACAAGTGAAAGTTTTTGAATGTTCTAACCCAAACATAACGGGGGAGAAAAGTGTTGTTTTGAGAAAGTTGTTTTATAGACATAGAGGATTGAACTGAGAAACACCCGATGAAAAGTATCGAACTGATCACCACCGGTCATAGAATTCATCAAAAAGTTAGATTTTTTTAGACACACCATAAGTCTTAGATCCATTGACATGAAGTTGAAGTCTCATTGGACTCAATGTTGGTTATAAAGTTAGAATGTTGCTGAAGAGGACGAATGAAGAAAGTTATGTCAGATGTTAGAAATTTCTTAAACATTCTAACCTTCAACCAAAAATTTCTTTTCTAATTTTTAATTCTCAAATACCATAAGTTGTCTATAACACTTTTGATGTGATCCTTATAAATAAAATGGGGAGAATAGGTGCAACCAATCATATTGACTTTTGGTTGGAAATAAAGAAGGTGTTGAAAGTAAGGGATGTCATAATCCTTTCCTATATAAGTCATAGAGTACATTTATAATATTGAACTTCTCATAAATCAGGAAAACAATAATGAAAAAATATTTTTATGAAATAGAGGAATCATAAAGGTTGTATTGATTCTAGAAATCAAGAAAAAAAATTCATCAGATCCAGAAGTACTGAGTATAGACGTTTTTAGAAGTCTGAATGAGTTATAGTTGATGAGGTTTGAAGTATTTTAATGTGTTAGATTGGAGGTTCCATCGTAAATAGAATTCCATCATAGTGATAATTCCATCATTATGAGGATTCCATTGGACTGAAGGTAAGTAATTTCTATGGGGTAGAATCTGAGGAGGAAAGTAAATTAAACCGACTCTGAGGAAGAAATTCAATCAAACTAACTCTGAGAAGGAAATTCAATCATGACCAACTCTGAGAAGGAATGACAATCACACTGAATCTTAGAAAGAAAGTTAATTAGACTAACTCTAAGGAGTAAATTGAATTTAGAATTAGATGAAGAAGTTTCATCATAATGAGATGAGGAAGTTCCATCACAATGATATGAGTAATTTCTATTATACTGAATAAAAGTTAGGAAGTCTGAGAAGAATTATTATAAAGAAGACATAAGAAGATTTCATAATATTTGTGAAGAGTTTAAGTGTTCAAACTTGAAATTAAAATATATATAAATATTAATTTGTTTTCAAATTTGAGTGAGTGGGAAATGTTTTTTAGTTTCTTAAATTTGTCTTTTGGGATGCCTATAAATAGAAGAAATGTATATTCATACTTTTCACCATTTTTATGTGAGTGGAAAAAGAAGAGCACTACATAATT
The DNA here is from genome assembly GCA_963277665.1 of Viscum album. Taxonomy (NCBI): domain Eukaryota; kingdom Viridiplantae; phylum Streptophyta; class Magnoliopsida; order Santalales; family Viscaceae; genus Viscum; species Viscum album. Next base: position 989,394,587 of record OY728148.1, on the reverse strand, counting down.
CTTGTCAATGTTGTCTTTCCATATTAAAATCCCATTATATGTTTGGACATATAAAATTATTTTTTATTGGACTGAGTAAGATCGGACTGAGCATTTTAGATGAGTTTGAGTAATGAATATTGAGAATGGAATCATCAGACTGGGTCTATCATACTGAATTTATCAGATTGAGTCCATCGGACCTAGCCCTATCAGATGGAGAGAATCAGAACCAACCACATCATAATGAGGGTTCTGAGCTGAGAATTTGATGTGTATTTTGAACAAAGTATTTTTCTTTTGTTTTATCTCAATGTTTTGTAAGGAAAAATTTATAAATAAAGAATGGTTAGTATAATCATTACAATTAGGATATATAATGTGTCTAATGGGAGTTGGCACAAGTTGTATTCACTTATTCATTTTAGTGAATTTCTATAGACCCATAGGAGTGTCTATGAAAATGATATAGGTTCTCACACTGAGGTTGATCCTTGTAAATATCATGTTATTTAAATTTTTTACAAATTTTTCATACATTAGTATTTACTAAAAATATGACAAGGATATAAACATTAACATGTTTCAGGGTTTAATATTTCCAAAATTATTGAAACTTTTAAAAGTGAACAACTAATTCAACCACACTTCTGAGTTATCATTCGATCCTTTGGAACATCATATACTGTTTATCAGTTTTTTTGAATTTTTTTTAATATTTGCACTACTTTTTGTAATTAAAATCCCAAAAATAATAATGGAATACTCTCATGACTCATCATTGATCTCACCATGTATTACAAGATGTGGTTCCTCCTTTCACTTACATCATTCCACTGATGTGTATCAGGAGGAGTGAGTTAATATAGGATCCCAAACTCCTATAAGTAATAAATGAATTCTTGATTGAGATATTCTCCACCATGTTCTAAGAGGATTTTATCAGTCATATTACCAATTTGGTTCCCATATTCCTTCTTTTGTTTCTTGAATTTATCAAAAGAACCTAACTTATACCTCATTAAGTAGACATATTCATTTCTACTAAAATCATTGGTAAAATTTATGAAGTTTGAGAACCCACCCCCTTCATCAATAGGAAATGGTCCACACACATATGTATGAACTAATTCAAGAATCTCTTTAGACCTTTCACCTTTTCTACTAAATGGTTATTTATTCATTTTACCATATAAATAAGTGTGACACATACCAATTGGTTTAAGGTCAAAAGAATCTAAATATCCATTTTGGTATAACATAGTCAAGCATTTTTCATTTACATGACCAAGCCAATGATGCCATAATTGGGTGTGGCACGAGTTATGTGAAGTAGATTCATTATCAATTTCCATTACTTGGTTTGTGTAAAATGATAAAAAAAATTGTTATTTAAATTCACCTTACCATAAAAAATGTTATTTTTATAAAAGAAGCAACATTTGTTTACAAATATTAAAATAAATCCATCTATATCAAGTTTATATATATAAATAATGTTTTTTGTAATGGATGAAACATAATAAAAAACTTTCAAACCCATGATCATTATAAGATCCCATATTTTTCTAGGTACGTCCCACTTTGGGGTTTTCATTGAACATATTTTGTTGGGGTTTCCTTTGTAATTAATCTTTAGTGACTAAGTCTTATTTGATGACAGAGAGCCATTTTTGGAGAAAATAACCTTAATTTTAGGCATTTTTTTATATTTAAATTAATGTATTCCATGTATAAATATGTTAAATGGGATTACTAGGGTTTTCTATGAGTTCAAAAGGATCATAGGTGGTTTCGTCACTTTTAAAGAAGCTAGTATAAAAACTATTCAATGAAAATTTATATGTTGTGTACATGTTACATGACATGTAACTATTTCTAGATGAATTTCATTAACTAGTTTATGATCTGATGTGGTAACATGTCGTGAACCTGATTCACATCGTGTAAATGTTGATCAAATTAAATATTAACCCGGGGAAAAAGGTTTTTCCAGCATAACTTAAAAATGAGGAAATACATGACAAGAAAGGATTACACATCTTGTATTCCTCTTACCCAATAGTTTTAAGTGTGTCATGTACTTATGACTCTCATTATTTTTTATTATAGACTCCCGTCTCTCGCTCCTAGGGTGAACTCTATGAAATTTTGAATTATCTTCCCCCTTCCAGATGTCCCATTTTCACATTCGATCCTTGGTGAGTTTATTCACTTTGGATTCCCTCTTCTAACCCATCATTACATTTCATTGTAGTTTACATATTTTTAACAAGGGTTTTGTTTTGGGCGTTGATCTTGTTTTGGGTTAATCTAGGTTCTTCTTGTGATCTTTTGTGACTTCTTCTTTAATGGATTTTGTCATTAAAAGCGTTTTGTTAATCACATGTTAAAGTTATGGAGACTATACCTAACCCTATGGTATAATTAATTTTGAATTATATGAAATATAGTGATTATGACCATGTAATGTGCACTGTAATTAATCAGTTGATTTATAGTAAATCATGGATTGGATTCTTTTAGATTCAATGGTTGATGCAACCTGTATTATGGATACCTGTTGGGTGAGAAAACAATTGAGTAAAAATAACATGGCTAATGGTTTAAATCATGATGAGTATGACATGATACCTTATGTGATTGCTTGATATAGAATCCCTAGGAAATATATTATTGATTCTTGGTATGACTGTTCACCATTGGAGAGATAAATGAAAGTTTATTTGAAAGAAAAACGGTAATTTTCATAATTAACCACTTAGATTTATGATGTGATATTATGATATCCATACTATTATGACTTGTTGAGTTGGGGATGAAATGATTATATATAGGGATATCCTAGTAGAGTTTAAATTATTATATAGTAGGCTTGGCCCAGTGATACATTAAAAAATTCTTATATATATGGATTTTATTGGAGGATGAAATGATTATATAGTAGGCAATTCCCAGTGATACTTACTGAAATGCTTATATACCAGGAAACACCCAGGGACACATGCTGAAATGCAGTTATATAGGGTGATGATCGGAGGAAGAAATTATTATACAAAGAGAGCTACCTGATTGTTTGATTTTTCCATGGTATATGGATATAGATGGAATGGTTGTGTTACATGCTCAGAGACATTTCATCATGGTTTTGAAATAGGTTAACTTATATATTATATTAATTAGTTAATTAATACACATATTTATCACTTTATTGCTTATAATTGTTATCATACTGGTTGTGTTTAGGGATGGTGGTGTCGACCTTCTGAGTTTTATTCACACCCTATTTGGGAATCGTTTGGTACTCGAGCAGATTACATGGATGCAGTTTTGGACAAGGGAACGAGACATTATTATTGATTCATTTGTTTCTTGCTGGATTTGATGGATTTTGGAGATGGGTCTGACATGGGGATCCGGACCAGAGCATTTTGGGATTATTTAATTTGAGTAGATTATTTTGATTATATTAGTTTCAGTTTTACTTTAAGATACATCTTATCTTATCATTAAATTATTCAACATTATAGGTTCCTCCTTTTATTTTCCTAGATGTATGATATACTATTTCCACTATTTCTCTATAACTCTAATTTTTTTAACTATGGTTTAGTTCCACTATGTTTTACCAGGGCGTATAGTCTCCCCACTATAAATATCATAGCCTCGATATTATTCAATAGCCTCTGGCATATGGGGATACATGATTGATGTCTAATAACCAAATAATTTTGACCATGTGAGAGAGTACCAGATCGCGGGACATTACAAAGTGGTATTAGAGGATTAGCTTGTTATTTTCTATTGCTTTATTTTTTGGAAAAAGTAGAAAGGATACTAGGATCTATTGGGACTTGGTAATGAGATTTTTCATTAGAGTAGCTAACCCCTATAAGTGGGAAATTTTGAGTTCCATGGATGGGATTATTGTTTATGTTTTTCTCTTTTTAAAATTGATGTTATTTCCCCTTGGTTGATTTACATGTTGTGTGATGTTATTATTTTGTGATGTTATTGTTTATTCATATTTACACTCGTGGACCAATATGGTGAGATATGAGTATTCATGCATCATAATAGACACATTGGGATATATATATATATATATTGACATGCATTGTTCATGATAGGGACATGTTTATTGCATGTGTTATATACATTCTATTATGAATTGTGAAATAATATATCTATTATATTTGATAAATGGAATGAAATAAACTATTATTTCATCATAAAACACTTATAATCCATGGTTAGAGAGACAAATAGTAATGGTTCACTATCTTCATCACCTCTTGAGGTTGACTTTATTTTTTACCAATGTTTATAGGAGTGTGTTTTTATTGTAGATAAAATGATTCATCATCATCTACAAGTTGAGTTCTAAGAGAGTGGAAATCAGTTATCTCCTTACACAGATGAACGGGATCTTCCTATTTATCTTGAGGATCAAATGTATGTTCATCATCACAACAACATCTTAAGGGTCATGCAATCCATGGAAAATGAGACTATTTTCATCATGCCTTTGATGTATGAGTTGATGAGAGAGATTCAACTACAAATTTCCCTATGTTCACTGGGGATGGAGGATCCCAGGTAGTTGAGTTTCAGATTGACTCAGTCTACACAATCTTCATGCATCGTGAGACACCCACAGATAGGAGGGTGAATCTTGTTGTGTATATTCTCAGTAGACCAACAAAAACTTGGTGGGATATTCTAGAGTAGGATTGGAAGGAGGAGAAGTTATCTTAGAAGGAATTTGAGGTGAATTAATTGAGCCACTACTATCCATATATGCTATGGGATGAGAAGGATCATTAGTCCACGCATCTGATATAGGATAGATTAATAGTGATGGACTATTTTGAACATTTCACCAACCTTCAATGCTTTGTGCCATATTTAGCTATTGATGAGATCTCTAGGGAGAAACATTTTCAGGATGGTATTCACTATGAGGTTAGGTCATATGTGAATATTTTTATTCTGAGTAGATTTTTTGATTTGATGAATCATGAACTCATCACAGCAAATAATCTGAGAGAGGACCCAAGAGGTTGCTAGGCAATTTCCACTTGGTAAACTGTGATCACTTATTTTGGTGGAAAGAAGTGATTCTATGACAGTTTTTTCCCAGGAAATGACATGAAGACCAGTTAGGGTAGTGGAAATACATCTTAGAATCATTTTCCATTGTAGTGCATCTGTGTAGAAACTTAAACCACAAGAAAACATAGGTTTCATACACCACTTTGGAGTGCCATATTTGCGGTAGGATGGGCCATCTTCATAATTTTTTTAGAACTTCACATAGTATAGTAATGGTAGGGGAGTAAGATAGGTACTTGATTCTAGGAAGGACTCAAATACTGCACATCAGATAGGAATCTAGAGTTCTATAGTAAGTTTAGGTTGAGGCGGGAGATGTGGTGCCCCATTGTAATGACATAATGTTTATTAGTAAAATTTGTTTCCTGAATAAATGTGTGTTGTATTATATTATATATTATAGACATAAAAAATAAAGAGAAACCAATAAAAAAATATATTAATAAATATTGTTACATTAATCAGCAATGAAACCAATTAAATTTCCAAACATTACATCTGGACAAAAAGTATAAAATAGAAAATCCAAAATGAGAAAATATGGATCGACCTAATCTACTAGAATTATTGGCCCCACTACCAACACTATATAAACGAAACAAAATAATAGTAAACCAATAAAAATTATTTAAAATGGAAATATAGAACCTTGAGAGGAATTGATTTGAATATTTTATGAAATAATTGGTTGGTAAATATATATGGTAATGTGACTGTTGGAATAGTAATGTGACCATTTGAATAGTAACCTGATCGTTGGAATAGTAACCTGACCATTGGAATAGTGATTTTACCAAAAAATAATAAATTATGATATAAATAAAATTTATCACGATTAATTAAGGTAAATAAAAATATTATAATTCAATAAAATAAATATCATGATTAAAAACCTCAAAGAAAATAATGAATATCTTTAATAAACTATATTTTAAAGTATTTTGTAAAAATCATTATTTTCCTCTTAAAAATTATATTTTACCTATTTTAGATATTTATTTTTACTAAATTAATATCATTTTTGAAATTATCATGTTAAAATTTTCCTTGAGTGAGTTTTTGGTAATTTTCTGAAATACTTCAATTTTTAGGTGAATAGTAAAAATATAGTTTTTCACATTATCGATGTATCTTAAGTTACATCATTCATGAGATAATAATGACATAAAACTTTATAGACATTTATTTTCGGCCATTATATATTTAATTTCATAAATGAGTCATTAAAATACAATAAAATTAATTTTCAAACATAAAAATCACTTTCCAAAACCTAAATTCCAAGGTGATTCCTTAAAATATCGATATCTTTTTTTCTCCACTTTTCTTTTTAATAAGTTAATGAATAAGAATTATAAACAGGATTTAAATTCATAAACCCATTATATTATATTTATATATAATTTATTTTGTCAAAAATGCATTATTTCATGTTTTTCCTTTGATATATTATTTTATTAAATATTGTATTCTAAAAATACCACTCTCTTAAAGTATAAATAATCCCTCTCCCTTCCCTTGAAAACACACTCCTCTCAAACATTCCAAAGTACAATATCTTCCCAAATACACCCTCTAAATCCCCTAACATTACATAGGGACAATTTGGATCAATCCAACTCTAATCACCAATGGTGTTATAGCGTCTACAAGAGAAGTTACATTGAGGAGAGAGTAAGTCTCTATTAAGTTTTTCCTTTTTTCTTTTTCTCTTTCTTATTTTTACCTATTAATTTAATAACCATACACTATAAAACTAATTATTAAATAATTTTAAATTATATTATTTATGTTAACAAGATGTAATTGTCATATTTATGACAAAAATAAATGTAATACTTCTTTCTCCCTCTCTTTTAACAACGTCCCATTAAAGGTTGATTAACCACCTACAGAGAAATTTCTAAGAAAATTATTATAACCAACGGCATGGATGGTTATTATTAATTTTATATATTATATAAATAATTAATTACATTTATTATAATCTACTGGATTTAGTCATACTTTTCTATAAAGGAATCTGAATGAAAATTGAGAAATCAATGTGAATCAAGAAATTTTTAGGAAAGTCATGATATCAAAACACTTCAATTACATCAATAGAAAGTAATAAATATAATAAAATGATTATAATTGATAAATAATTGTATAAATGTATATAATTAACATATTTATTAGGTTTTTAATAAATATAAGTTTATTATTCAAGAGGCACAAAAGTGACAAAATAAAGAAAGAATCTAAGTAAGGGGATTCTTGAAACCAACTCTTTTTCATTGGGTTATCCATATTTCATGACTTATTTTGAAATATAGTCATTTAATGTTCCTTAAATATAATTTCATTATTCTTCCCTCTTCTTTTTTGGAATATACATGTTTTTTATTTTATTTTATGGAAAATACAATGATTTTCCAAAATAAATATTCTTTCCAAAACACATCTTTGACTCCTATTTAGTTGTTTATTCTTAACTAAAGAATGATGATTCTTATAGAAAATATGTTTTTCCATTTTTCATTTTGGAACCCAAAGTTTATTTAAGAAATCATAATTTTTGAAATCCTCATAAAACCCATTCCTTTCCATGGGTTATTTCATGGAATGATTGTTACACATTCTATGTGACATGCATGATTATGTAAATATTATGATGTGATGACTTGAACAAAACTATATAGCCCTCCAATTCATTGGGTAATGTGGTGTATCTCATGAGATAATTTTTATTATATGTGAACATGATGCTATATTATTTTACAGTGACGATGTTATGATTATTCACATATGTTATATGTTAACATGATGCTTGCTTTATTCACAACTATATGTGGCATTTGACCACTATAAAAAGATGTTTCATTTTTATACATTTCCATATTTGATGAATTTATCACATTTTAACCTCATGATATTGATAATTATCCTAGCCTTATGAGATGATGATTATGCTCACCCTTTATATATTGATTCAAGTTCCTTATTCATCCTCTTACAGGGATTTTATCTTACCCCTTTCATTGATGTATATCCATATGTAATTTCATGTACTAAGGATAATTTTAGATTTGAGAAGGATAATGAAGAAGGATTTAAATAAATTTTTATGTTTTATTATGTACAAGTTATTTATGAGCCTAATGTTTCTAAGATATAATCCATTGGATCCTAGATTTGTAACTCTATTATGTTGTTTATCTTAAAAATGATGTACTAGTTATGTATGAAAAATTTGTGTCACTATAGTTGGTATCTAAGAATGGTTTAGTTAATTTGGGAATTATGATTAGAAAAAAAAGGAGTAAAAACCATTAGTATTAGTCTATTTATTGGTAAAACATCCTAGAAGATTGTTTTTTAGAAATGTATAGACATAGGGACCCCATAAGATATTCATTTAGTGTTAATTTAATAAAAGAATAAATTACCCATGATTTATTGACTTATGTTTTGTTCTAACATTTTCTATTCTAGAAAATGGTAGGAACTAGGAGAAACATGACCTAAAACCTGTGTGAGTGACAATGAATCAATTATCCAAATGGGATCCCCAATTCCATGGGAGGTTGAGTTCAAAACATTGTAGAAATGATTACCTAGTTTTCTCGAGATATGAACAATAACATGAACAATGTGGAATGTCCATATTAACACAAGAAGGATCAATTATCCATTGAGCCCTTAACGCAAAAATGACCATCAATGTTTAGTGGAACTTCTTATCCACTTGATGTGGAATAGTGTGTTAACTAAATAAATAAGATCTTTTCTATGATCCATTTCTCCTATAAGTAGATGGCGACTCTTGCAAATTATCATTTATATGGAGAATATATTAAATACCAGGAATTGATTAAGAACAAAAATCTAAAGGATTAAATGAAAGATATGGAGTGGGAATAATTTAAGAAAATATTTCATACAAAGCATTTCCCTTTAACTCTTCAAAAAAAGATTCAATGAGAATTCATATAGCTAAAGAAAAAGGAAGGTGAAGTTGTCACATTTTATGATGAAAACTTCATAAGGTTTTAATTGTATTCCTTGGGTTTTTTATAAATAATGATAGAAAAATATATATGTTCTTTATTGTTTTAAAAATAATCATTCGAAACGATCTAAGAATATAATAATTTGGGAGTTTTGAAGATGTGGTTAAATGTGCTCTTAAATTAGATATGAAGTTCAAGGAATTGTCCCATGGTTATGGAAATAATAAGAGAAGAATGAGGTTTCAAGATTTTGCGTCAAATGAAAAATGAGAAAATAGAATCCAATAACCCACATGTCAAAAATGTTGGAAGAAGCATCATGTTAATTGCCTCAAAGGGATGGAGAAATTCTTAAAGTGTGGGAGAGAAGGACACCAAGATAATGAATATTGAAGATACATGAAGAAGCTGAACAACATGATAGAGGAAAGGAAGGAACATCCTAATTCCCCACCCTTGGTTCAATGCTTCAACTATTGGGACCAAGGGTGTTATGCAAGCATGTGAACTCAACCACATGTTTTTGAGGGAAAGAAGTGTCAGCAATCACCAAATTCAAAGGAGTAAGGGAAATATTATATCATCACTACTAATAAAGTGGAGTGTAAAAAAGAATTCATACAACATATGATTCCTATTCACTAAATAATAGAAAAAGTATTATTTGATTCTTGTTCTACTTATTCATTTATATCCTAAATGTTTTCTAGAACTATTGAATTGAAGCCCTGTTACCTTTAAGTGGAGATATCCATAAAAACATAGTGGTGTAATCATTACAACCCAAGTGTTGGACTCTTCTCCTATAATCATATTTGTGATAATTCTTCTGGAAAATCTTATTATATTTCTATTGTTGAAATTTGATGCTATATTGGACATGTATTGGCCTTCAATATATATAGAAGAAACAAACTATTGGAAAAAATATAATTCTATATTCTGAACCATCCCATGATCCTCTAAAAATGCAAGAAATATCATGAATCTTATTAGGAAAATCAATCAACAGTGTGTGTGTTGATACCCTATAGAGAAGCATACCATTACCAAATGGTTGAGTCAAAGGAAGGTATTAACTTGGAGGAAATGTCCATTGATAGGGAATATATTGATGTATTTCTCAATGAGTTACTTGTAATCCTCTGATCATGAGATAGAGTTCTCAATAGATCTCATAGCCAGAGCCACTCCTATCTCAAAATTCCCATATAGGATGTCTATGATTGAAATGGAGGATTTAAAAAAAAGTATCTACAAGAGAATTTGAAAAAATGGTTCATACGCCCTAGTACAACACCTAGGGGTGCACCAATGCTCTTTGAAAAGAAGAAATATAGATCAAAATAGGTGTATATCAATTAGCAAGATATCAACAAGATCACCATAAACAAAAATTATTCTCAACCAAGGATTGATGACTTGTTCAATCAACTACGAGGAGTGAAATAATACTCAAAGGTTTATCTTTTTTATTGATATCATCAATTAAAGTTGAAGAAAGAATATATTCAAAAGACTACTTTCCTTACAAGGTATGGGCACTATGATTTTATAGTAATTCCCTTCAGACTTACTTATTTTCCTACAATCATTATGGATTTGATGAATATATTCTTTAGAGACCACCTCAACAAATTTTGCTTATTGTTTAGTGATTATATTCTCATTTATCCCAAGATTAAGAAGGAACATGAAGAGAATATAATGATTCTGTTGGTGATATTATGGAAGGAGAAAAAGTATTCTAATTTCAAAAAGTGTGACTTTTGGAAGCAAGAAGACACATTATTGGGGAACGTGATCACAAGGGATGGAATTTACGTGGACCCTTCAATGAAAAAGGCAATTGAAGAATAACCTAGACCCACTAGTTTCATAAAAATCTATAGTTTTATACATTAGCTAGTTACTATTTTCATTTTGTGATAAATATATCATTGTTTTTTAGCCAACTAACTAATTTACCAAAAAATGGGATTAATTATTTATGGATGAAAGATATGAGGAAAGATTTAAGGAGATCAAGATGAGGCTAATCACTGTTCTTGTACTGTAATTTCCCAGTCAAGATAATTGTATCACTAAGAGGGGGAGAGAGTGAATCAGTGATATATTTTTCTTTTATATTTCCTTAATTATGTAATAACCATAGAATCCTATTAAATATTTCTTTCCCTTTTGAAAACAATTAAAACAAACATCTATAGAAACACATGAATTTATAAGTATCACTTTTCACCAAGAATAGCTACATCCTTTCTATGATTTTGAAATGATCTAATACCACCAAATCTGTTAGAAAATAATTTTTTTTTTGTGGAATACAATCAGTAGGATATTCTATTTCACTCATGTAGCTCTATATAAACAATTCAATAGTGAATGTGATCCTTCTATAACAAATGATGAAATAAGAAGATTTGTAACAACACATGATATGGTGATTCTTTATCAACTATGAAAAATGTATTATTATAAAAAAAATCTTCAATTTCTTACCTAGATGTTGGTAAAAATTTTTATAAATTTTTTTACAAAACGCAGTCTGATTTCCCAATACAATTATCCTAGTATAATTATACAAGTTTTATTCCTCAATATTAAAAATATATTACTTTTTCAAAATACATTTGAGAAAATTCTGAACCACTTCTTCTTCAATCAAAAAATTCCAATTTTATTTTCCCAGTCTGATGATTCAGCCCAATAAAATGGCCAGTTGAATACAACAAAACAAAATATGGAAACCTCTTCTTCTCTCTAGAGCTATGTCTTCTCTATTCTTCTATGTGAATAGTAAATTTGTCAAAAGTACAAAGTTCATTCCCTTTAATACTCACCCGAAAAATGGTTTGGGTGGGATTCCTAAAAAATTTCCTACTCAATCAAATTTTCTGAATCTACACGTTCCATTGAATTTTCGGTTTATATTAACTTCATTATCTCTTCTAAACTCTTATTTAACATTCTTAAATCATATCAAAACTTCAACTCTACATTATAATTTCTGTAAACATCATTCTAATTCTGATTTCCTATTTCAATTTTTTCTTATGACCTTCTTCATTATGATGAATAAAAATTTAAAAGAATATACTATTCTTAATATCTTCTCTTGTCCCACTTGAATTGTATACAGATTAATTCAAACTATTTTAAATGGTTAACTAAATTATACTCATATTTTCTTCCTCAAATTTTAATCCTCCATAGAATACAAAAAAAATAGTTTCCAACAACCACTCCAACAAACAGTTAGAATAGTTCACACACTTAAAATGACGAATTCACAATTTACCCACAACTCTCTCTATTTACATGCTTCCATAATGATAGATTTATAAAACAACCCCCCCCCCTGAAAACACTTTCCAATGATAAGATGAGAGAGGGAACAAAAACACATACCTCAACCTTGATGGGAAAGAGGTTAGATGACCTTGTTCAAGCTCAATTTAGATAATACTTCCTTGGGTAAAGGTTTCGTGAAAATTTCAATAGCTTGTTCCGATTTAGGAACAAACTCCAACCTCAACTCATTATTCTACACATGATATCTGATGAAATAATTGTTGATATCAATAAGTTTTGAATGAGAATGTTTTACTAGATTCTTGGAAAGTTGATTTAACATTGATTGTCACAACCCATGATAAAGGGTAGCTTTAGTTCAACAAGTTAGTATTATAACTGATTATTCTTACACATAGGTTGGGTAGCAGATTGTGTAGTAGAAAAATATTCAGATTCAGTTTTAATGATATTTAATGAATTCTATTTGTTTATATTCCAAAACACATAACTTTTACCTAGAAATATATCTCCACCTGATGTGGATCTTCTATCATCAGCATTTACTGACCAATCATCATCTGAATAACCAAAAAAAATCCATACTTTCTAAGCTATCATACCTGATTTCTAAATTTTTTAGGGCTTTGATTTATTTGAGGATTCTTTTTCTAGAACATAAATTTGATTATTTAGGATCACTATAAAATCATTCACATAATGTAACATAATAATCAATATTGGGACTTAAGGTAGTAAAATATGATAAAATTCCAATCAACTTTGGAAACACTTTCGGATCAACATTCTTGTCTTCTCCATCTTTACTCAACTTTTTTCCCACTGATATTGATGTGTAAACTTGTTTTGAATTTTCTATACTAAACTTTTTAAGAATTTATTTACCATTATTTTCTTGAGAAAGAAAAATGTTTTTCTTCTTTTATAAAATTTGTAACACAATAAAGTATTTAATCTCTCCCAACATGGAAATATCATACAACTTTTTCATTTATTTAGGAAACTTTTCACAAGATCATTCATTATTCCTAGTAAAGATAATGTAATTAATATAAACAATTTTGATGAATGATAACTCTTGAATTTCTTTGATGTATATATTGTTATCAACTCTTCCTTTCATAAAACTCATATTCCTTAAGAAAGTATCCAGTTTGGAATACTAAGACCTCATATATTTCGTTAGTGCAGACAAGGATTTATTAAATATGCACATATAACATTCCTCTTTCCCAATAAAAAATCTACAAGGTTGTTCAATGTATACTTCCTCATTAATATCAAAATTTATAATTACAGACTTTACATCCATATGAAAAAATTTGTAACTCCATTGTGTAGAATTAAAAAGAAAAATTATGATTGTTTCTAACCTTTCCACTAGAGAATAAGTTTCATCAAAATCAATGCCTTCAATTTTTGAGTAACCTTTACGTACTAATATATCCTTGTATGTTATCACTTCTCCATATTCATTCATTTTGTTCTGGGAAACTCACTTTGAACCAATAACATTTTTGTTATCTGGATTAGGTATGAGTTCCTATGAATCATTCTTTTTTATCTGTTCTAACTCTTTATTCATGGACTGAACCCATTATAGATACTCAAAATCTTATTTCACATCGTTCACCCCAATTTTTGAATACAAATAAGTACGTTTAATTGAATGTGTTGTTCTTATTGTTTGAACATTTTTATCTTGATCACCAATAATGTTCTCAATTTCCACTTGATTTATCATCTTGGCATGATATTTTAGAGATTCTTCTTCACCACTTGAAATAGCTGATCTGATTCTTGTTTTTGAGTAGGATTTCAATTGGATGTGTCCTTATCAGCAATGTTGAAAAAAATTTCTTAATCCTGCTCAAATTCCTTATCTGTTTGATTATATTTATCCTTAATATATTTTTCAATAACTTTCAAATTATTATAATAAAAAAATCTTTCTATTTCTTTGTTGAAACATCTATATCCTCTTCCTTCTAGAGCATAACCATGAAAAATTCCATCTTCACCTTTCTACTCAAAATTTCCCAGATTTCCACCTTTCTTCTTTATTATGCATGGACTCCTAATAACTCTTAAGTGTTTCAAACATGTATTTTTTATATAATAAAATTTGTATAGATTCATATACAAACTTGTCCTGTAGAAACATTAGTTTTGAATACAAAAAACAGTACTCATGGGTTGCCTCCAATACGAATGAGAAAGACCTTGTTCAAGTAACATAGTTCTCCCCATTTCCCACAAAAATCTATTCTTCCATTCATCATAACCATTTTTTTGAGGTGTGTATATGGATCTATACTCATGAAAAATTCCATTATTCACAGGATAACTTTCAAAGTATTCAATCTTTTACTCATCACCATTATTATTTTTCAACCTTTTCACTGAATACTCACTTTTCTTCGAATCTTTTCTCCTAAAAACTTTAAACATTCTCAGAGCATATGATTTTTGTTTCATATTCATAACACAAGTAATGTGATTAAATTCATAAATGAATATGATGAGGTAATTATCATCTTTTTTTTGATTTTTTTCTTATTTTTCCATAGATATCAGAATGAATAAGTTCCAAGGGTTGTGTTGAATAAATCTCAGCTTTCTTATACACAGACATTGTAATTTTTCCCGTATGAGAAATAGTGCAACAAAAATCTCTTATTCATTGAAAATCAAGAATATCTTGAACACAATATCTCTTTCATAACATACTATTTTTATTTGACACATGTTTCCTATCCTCTTATGCCATAAATAATTTTCTTCTACCATACCCAAGTAACAAGAGTTTTGTACCTCACCAAATTGAAATATGTTTCCCCCTGTTTATTGGCCTCTTGTAAATATCTTTTCATCCTTATCAATTTTAACAAAAAATACATCTTTCCCTAAGGTAACTTTGTTACCTTCATCATGGAATTGTGAAACACTCAACAAGTTAGGTTTTAACTAAACAATATATTAATATTTATTATATTTAAACCTTTCTTTCCCAATGATAGTTGATCTAACAACTTTTATTATTTTTGTTTCATCCTTGTTGAATTTCATAGTTATCTCTTTGAAAACTTTTAAATTATTTAAAAAATGTAAATCTCCTTTCATGTTTGAGGAACACCCGCTATCAAAAATCCAAGGTTGTTCACTTTTAAATGATTTGAGGGTAGTTTTAACAATAAGAGATTTTTATTTCATCACCTTCGGCTTATGAGAAATCTTATGAAAATTATATTGGGCCAGTAACAAGAAAATAAAACCCTTAAAAAGATTACCTGGTTGTTCACATCTTTCAAAAATAGTTTCTTAGGGTTGGAACCTATTTTTAATTTTTACACCATCATTATCAGGTTTCTTTAGAACTTCTTTTTCATACTTATTCTTATGAGAAGATTGACTCCCCCTAAACCTATGACTTTCATAACCTATGGAATAGTAGTAATGTTGTTGGTTGAACCAACATATTTTTTTTATGATTCAATCACAATACTAGTAGTAACCATAGAAAGTATATTTTCTTCTATAGCTTCCATACTGACTGGAGTTATGAATATGTTTCTTAGCAACCTTCTTATCTGAATTTTATTAACCACCAACCTTTCTGTTATCAATAATAATATTCTTTTTTAGCTTATTTCTCCTTTTATCCTTTCCATAACTAGAAATAATAGAAACATTTACATATTCATAATTTTTGGAAACATTTTTAGACTTAGGTTTTTCAAAAACATATGAATTCTCAACTTTTTTAATCTTAGCCACATACATAAATTTCTAATCATTCTTATTTCCAGAAATAATTCTATCATTCCTATTAACTTCTGATGGTAACTTTTTTTTATCCTTATCAGGTTTTTCCTTTTGAAAACATTCACCAACTTCATATATAGAATTTATGGAAAATATAATTTTATTTTCATCTTTACAATGTTTTTACTGGACAAGTTCGAACTATTATTTTTATTCCTTTAACTTCAATTCCAGATGTTCATTATGAATCTTTTCTTCCTTAAGATATTTTTTCAAATCACTAATATCCAGTTGCATCTTTTTCTTCTCATCTAAAAAAAAATTCATGATGTTTTTATGAGGAGCACTCATCTTCCAACTTCTTGTTTTGTTTTTCAGGACTTATAATATTTCTCAAATATATTTCAAATCTCAGTTTAAATGAAATTTATGTTTAGTTTCTTCTTAATCAGAACTGCTGATTCTGAATTCTAGATCATTCATTATTACACTAAAAGTATGCTTACCAACATGCTCAGTAGAATTTTTGGATTAATCTTTACTTTCTTCTTATTCTTTATCATTAGATAAGAAAATACACCTTTTAGATATTAAGAATTTTTTACCCTTACCTATGGAATAAAATTTTCCTTTCCACCATATTTCTTCAATGACCTTCTTGGCCTTATTTCTTCTTCATCACTATCTTTTTATTTCTTTCTTTGTGGAAATATTTTTGTAAAGTTCCCAATGAATCCATATTCATAACATTTAAAGGGGAAATTCCCTTTATATTTACCTATACCTCTTCTCACATTTTTAGAAAAAAAGGATAAAATATCATCAAGATTTTTACATACCTCATTTTCAGAATCAAAATACCCACCTTCTTCTTCAATATTTTTTTTAATTCTCATTCTTCGCAGTATTGAACAAAATTTCTATATCAATTTTTATTTTTATTTTAATATCTTTATACCTTTTTATTTTATAAGTGATGAGAGTTCTATGAAAATAATCTATAGATAATTTTTTTTGATATATATCTTCTAATTAATAAACATTAGCATAAAACATGTCAGGAATAATTCTTAATATATTTTTAAAAAATATAGAATCCTCAAAATTTTAACTAAGACATCTGATAGTGTTGTTGATGTTATTTAACCTTGTAAATATGTCCCCAATAGATTCATACCCACCTATTTTCAAGTATTCAAACTTCAGCCTCTAGATTTGTAATTTTTCTTCTTCACTTTTGTATTACCTTCATATATGTTTTTGAGCTTATCCCATATACCTTTAGCTATGGAAACACCCTTCACCCTTAAAAATTCACTTTTAGAAATTGATGAAAGTAAATAATTCTTGTCCCTTCAATCACTCTCAAGATTATTCTTATCAATAGATTAAGATGCACTTTATCAACAATAAGAGGAAATACATATGTTTCATCTTCAAGAAAATAATATCTAATAGACATAAGAAAGGGAAACATTATATCTTTGTAGATATGATAATTCTTACCATCAAAAACCAGGATTCTTTTATTGTTGACACAATTCAAATTATCCATCAACTTCTCTTCAAAACTTCATCAAAGAATAAATTAATGGAACCTATCACTGAAACTAATTGTAATTGACCAGTCAGGATAATTGTATCACTGAGTGGGGGAGGGGTGAATTACTGATATATTTTTCTTTTATATTTCCTTATTTGTTAAAAAACAGCTTCCTCCTGTTAAATATTTTTTTCCTATTGAAAATAATTAAAACCCATATCTATAAGAACACAAGAATTTACATGGTTTATTATTCAACAAGAATATCTACATCCTTGGTATTGTTTGAAAATGATCTAATACGAAACAATCTACTAGAATATAGTCATTTTGTTTGGAATACATTGATTAGGATATGTCTTTTCACTTGTGTGTCACTATGTAAACAATTCTATAGTGCATATTATCCTTCCAGAACAAATGATGTAATAAAAATTTTTGTAACAAAACAAGTTATGATTCTTCTTTATCAACATTCAAAAATGTGTTATTTTTTATAAAAAATGCTTACTTTCTTAACTAGAAGATGGTATGAACTTTTATGGACTTTGTTATAAAACTCAATTTGATTCTCTTAGTATAATTTATCAATAAGATAAATATATGACTTTGTTAGAATATATTTGAGAGAATTATGAACCATTTATTCTTCAATCTAGAAATACCAATACAATTTTTCAAGTCTGATGATTCAGCCCAATACGATGACAGGTTGAATACAATCTTGTCTCTTCTCATATGCTTATTCTATACGAAATACTTCTTCAACAAAATTCAATCAGGAAACCTCTTATTCTCTCTAAATCTCTCCCTTGTCTATTATTCATCATGAATAGTACATATATCATAAATTACAAAGTAATTTCTCATTTATACTCACCCCAAAAATAGTTTTGGTGGGATTCTTAAAAATATTTCCTCTCAATTACATTTTATGAATCTATATGTTCTTCTGAATTTCAGGTGCATCTTTCCTTCATAAACTCTTCTCAACACTTCCTGAAAAATCATGAATCTTCAAATAGATTTATCTATACTTTATACTTTCTTTAAAAACATTAGTCTGATTCTAATTTCCCACTCTGATTTGTCAATATGATCTGCCTCATTACGATGAAGACAAATATAGAATAATATATTCTTCTTTATCTCATGTCATGACCCACATTAATGATAAACAAAGTAATTAAACCTATTTTAAATGGTTAACTAAATTATTGATAAATCTATGAATTTATTCTTCATATTGGCCACCACATAATTTTCATTTTCTTTGCATTCATCAGTTTCAAACAATTCTTCCTCTGATGATTATGACGGCGTACCGAGTCCGATGGACAGGTATCAGCAGCTTCAACTTCAACAACTTATTTCTCTTTTAAATATGATACCCGTCAATTATTATCACAAAAAATTCAAACATTGATGAATATGATGACATACTAAATCTAATGTATAAACTTTAAGAGCTTATTTATTTTTTGAATATGATTCTTGCTAACTTCTTTATTTTAGGATTTAAATATTTTTGGCATTTAGATTAACTAAGAACTAGCACCTTCATTATGATCATCCTCCTTGGTCATTAAACAATTATTCAACCAGAAATATCATTATGATGATCTTGAGATTGGAATGATTCAAATTCATCAAATTTATTCTTTCGTAAACTTTTAGCAAGTACCCTTAATTCCTTCATGACTTTGACTATGTTGAATATCGGCTTCATCACCATATTACCTACCAAGTAACATGTTGCTACTTACAAATAATTTATCAACATCTTTCTTTCCTTCTCAACCTTAATACGATTGGTATGATTATTATCAAACTGAATATGATTGGTAGAATCTTTTTCTTATCTTTATTTCATCAATCATTCATCACTAGTTTTATAACTTACTAACAATTTATGAGAACTCCATGATCAGCAAAGAATCATTATATTTTCATCGAAGTCAGGAAGACTCTGATTTTCCCCATTAAAATTAATCCTTTCATTCTATACATAGTGTGAGTATAATGAACCTATTCATCCTAAAAACATATTTCCAATACAATGGTTTTTTCTTAACAATTGTGAGTCTTATTTTATTGAATATGATGGTCAGTCATATTTTCACCAAATAAAAAGTGAGGTGATTTATTTTATTCTTAAACATTCTTGACAACATAAAATAATACCTAAATATGATAGTCATCATTATCATCTTGGTCTTAACATATACTCACACTACCAATAATTGTGGAAGGTTTTGTGATATATAGTGATGATTCAACGAAAGTCTTGTTTTGTGTACTCATGCTGAATGATAAAGTGATATCCTATTCCTCATGATAGTTAAAGATCCATGAGAAGAAATACTTGGCACATGATCTAATGTTAGAAGATATGATCTTTGTTCTAAATATTTGGTCGCACTATCTTTATGGTGAGAAGTTTGACATATATACCGATCATAAGAGTCAAAAGTATATATTCACATAGATGTATATCAATATGCATCAAATAAAATGGTTTGATCTAATCATGGACTACGATTTCTCTATTCACTACAATCCAGGAAAGGTGAATAAGTTAGATGATGCTCTTAGTAGACACAAAACATGTTACTATGTCCATGATGAAAATTGAGAGAGTCCTTATCTTCCTGTATTTAAAAAGGATATATCTTGAAACTATAAAGATTTGGAATACATCCTACCTCTCCCAAATGATTTCCCAACCATCTATCTAAGATAAGATCAAGGAGACATAAGGGGATGGTCTAGAGCTAAAAAAAGTTGAAATAAATAAATTAAGGGGATCTACCTGAGTTCGAAATTGATGAGGATGGTGTAATTTAGTTTTTAATTTGGATTTATGTTCCTTAATCACCTGAGATAGAGACCATGCTATTGTATAATTCACATAGCCTATCCTTCTACACCACCCCATAAGTACCAATATGTACCATGACCATTGCGAACACTTTTGATGGGACTACATGAAGAAGGAGATTACGGAGTATATATTAAGGTGTTTGGTATGCCATCACGTTAAAGTAGAGTGATAAAATTCCAAAGGGATGATGAATCCATTTCTTATAACCATGTGGAAATGGGTGAATATCACCATGGACCTTATCACCAGTCTCCCAAAAACATCCATAGAAAAAATACAATATGGTTTGTGGGGGATTGTCTCACCAAGACTGACCACTTTATCACTATTTGGTATGATTTCTCACTTGAAAAAATTTCCATGATATATTTCAAGGAAATGGTGAGGTTTCAGGGGGTTACACATTAGATCATGTTTGATTGTGATCCAAGGTTCACCTCTAAATTCTATATAAGAATTCAATAATATTTTAGTACTAAATTAAATTTTAGCATGACCTGTCACCCCCAAACTGATAGAAAATCTAAAGGGATTGTACAAACACTTGAGCACATTCTAAGATCACACTTGATGTAATTTAAAGGAGGATGTGATCAACATATCCCATTAGTTGAGTTCTCATATAAAAACAACTTACACTAGAGTATTTAAATGGTTCTATATTAATCATTGATTGTAAATAAATGTTGAACTCAAATTTTTTTGGGATGAAGTTGTGGAATGAAAGATAAATGGTCCTAATCTGTTAAAGTGATGACAAAGAAGTTTCTATCCATACAAAAACATATAAAAGCTACCTAGAGTCAGTAAAGGAGCTATTCTGACTACCACAGAAGGGACATTAATTTTGAGGTTAGAGAAAAAGTTTTCCTTTTAATATAACCATGGAAGAGATTCAAACACATTGTATAGAACGGGATTTTTTAGCCCGAGGAATCTTTTCCCCATTGAGATCCTTGATCACATAGGACTAGTGACATAACAGCTTTCATTTCCACAAAGTATGGCTCAAGTTCATGATTTTTCCAAAACCAATTTTATGGAAATAATTTGGCCATTAACCTTCCATTTTTTGGAAAGGATAGTTTTTTATGAATTTTTGTTAGGTAAAAATGTGGGTAAACAAAACATGTTTTCAAAATACCAATTTATTCTTTTTCCTCCGTTATAAAAAGTCACAGCCTATCCTCATTCTTCACACCTCTCAAACAAATTAGTTTCAACCAATATCTTCCCATATAGATTACAAAAATACATACCCTAGACCATGATTCCTCTCTTTGTTTAGAAATCCTAACAAGCAATCCTTTTGGTACAAACCAAAAGTAGTTACGGGATTAAGAGGTAACATCTTCTCTCAAGATTTTTAGTTTTATTTCCATTATCCAACCCCTCATATATTATTATTTTATTCTTGTATAAAAAACCATATCCTCAATATAATAGTATATTTTATTCTAAGGGTAATACCAACACATACACATACTTACATTTAATGGGTAATGAACATATTGTGTCTGTGTATAGTAAAATACTGCCTCACAAAACGACGATTGTTCATTTCACTTTACCAACTTTCATAGTTGGCCATTATGATGGAAAATATATTTTTATATGATATAAATGATATTTATTAATTATTTATTCTATTTTAATCCTTTTATAATAAAAACGTTTAATACTTTCCATTTTTCATTAATATGATAACATTGATTGAGGAAGTGTGGACTACTTCCCCCTCAAAGCAAGGTGATTTATTCATATGATCCATGGAATGAATAGAGAATGATTATAATTAAAAATATGTAAAATAAAAATTTTCTATATGATATAAATAATATAATTACCTTTTTGGAAATATACTATATATATCTATATCAATTTCTTTATTACCCTTTAACACACTTAAAAAGTGACAACGTCGTTCATAGATGTGTGGACTACTGCCTCCTCGACACGATGTGATTCGTTGTACACCACAATAATTATTTATATAAGTATATATAATGAAATAAAATATTATTTATGTTATATTGGTCATTCTAGAAATATTTGGTGTTACTTACCTTCTTTCCATAATGATCATTGAAAAATAAGAACGTCACTCATGCGTGCGTACAACATACCTTCACCATGATTGTAATTTTGGTTCATTTTTCATAACCATATTTAATAATTTATTTTAAAGGTATAATTAATGAACGAATATGATAATTATTTCATTATTATTATTCTGTAGAAGTCATATAATGACCCCTTTGACAATAGTTGACCTACCAATGTTGTTTTTGACACATAATCCGAATTTGGTGTAAACAACTGATGTAAACAGAATTGTTTAAGTAGTTGTATACAACATAGTATAAAGTGAAATAAAAGTAATGTAAAAAATGAAAAAATTTCTCAAGAAATTAGATAATTAAAATAAGTTTGTTATATAGGAAGTCAAAGGACGTTCACCCAAATTGAAACTCAAGGTAAGGTATTTACATTTAACTTTTTAAATCTATTAGATAAATGTCTTGTTCACTATTTTATTATTTTGTGTGGAGTATCTACTATGCATTTTGATATATTAAATCATTAATTATTTTATCTTTATGGTATTCAAAATATTCATTCAATATTATTCCTTCATTAGGATTATGATTTAAATTTTTTTAGAGTGTTATGGGACACTTTGTGATGTTTAATAATTATTTCCCTTATGACTAGTACTAATGATATTTCAATGGAATATCAATCCTAGGATACTATATATCCATTTTTCAATAATTACTTTCATTATTATCTTGTTATTCTTAACCATTTTCAAGTATTAGTACTATTTTTTCCACTCTTTGGTACTCAAAATTTTTTAGAAAATGTTTTTAAAAAAACTCATCTTTATTTCTCTCTTTAGTCAGAGAACCTATTTTGTTCTAAAACCCATTTTTTAATAAAAAAAATTAATAAATGTTTTTAAAAAGAATTGGTAAAGGAATTTTTACCCTTTTTTTCTTTTATCATTGTTTTCAAAGGAATCTTCTCATAACATTATGAACAATTCATTTTTTAACCTTTGACAATGATAAAAGAATGTTCTTTTACCTCATATGACAAGTATAGATTTAACCACCATCATTTATTTGAAGATTCCTTTTCTTTTATAAAAGGTTAATTTTTTAAGAAAATGTTTTTAAAATTTGTCTTCAAAGAAAAAAATTTCCAACAGTTTTTTCATGATAAAAGGATATTTTCCTCAAGGATTTTTTTAAATATCATTTTATAGTATTTCTATTAATCATCAACAATTACCATTTATTTTTACTCCACTTGATATTTAATTATTAATACTATACTTATTGTTCCTCTAGGTGGCTTATTATTGATTTTTCCAAGGATTGTATTCACATTCACTTATTTGAATAATTTGTTATTCCCCTTGAAATATTCAATCTTCTATGATCATTGAACATTTAATTTCCCCCTAATTATCCATTTCATTCATCATATTTATTACTATTACCTAAACCATATACCATTTTACATACAATGTCTACTATGATAGTTATTTTATTATATGGGAAAATATTGATAATTTCATATCCTTTATTCAATATATACATTTGATAAGGCATATCATTTATTTTGATTATTCGATATGAGAAATGATTTGGATAGACCCTGATGGAAGGAGCCCAAAATTTATATAGGTCCTCAATGAATCGATAGGTTCTCATGAAAAAAATTATTTTCACAAATTTGAATTGTTTAAACTGTCTTGTGAATGTTATTGATGGTATAGGTTTTCATGTGCCTAAAACATTATATCTATTAATAAATCATTTCCCTCGTTAAGTTTTAGTTATTATTCATCCATGATATTTTACATTGACATATCTATGGATACATTTCATTTTTAGTTATTTATATAGAATTTTTTTCAGTTTCTTACCTTTCCATATTTATTTTTACTTATATAGTTATTTCAATGGAATGTGTTTTCAGTTATTACCTTTCCATAATATTTATGAACTTACTTCTCATTGTAGTGATTATATAGTTAACTTACTTCTTAGTTTATTGATTATATGGAGTGTGAGTTCAGTTATTCACCCCATGATAATTATTATTCTCATTGATTCATTATTACTTCACCTATATTTTTCCCTTAATAAGAATATGAAATCATCCTTTTTATGTTTATTTCCTTAGGAATCCAAGAATCATACATTGTAAGATATACATGGATTTACTATATGGATTAGATGTATCCTTGAAGATATTTATTTAGATAGAATAAAAAATTCTGTTTTAATTAGTGTATTCATTTCTCATGTATGTGTCCCGTTTACCAAGAATACTAAACTCTCGATCCTTCGGGGTATAATTCATTGTAATATTTCCAATATAATAGTAGTATACACTGACTCTAGGCCTTATGGGGTTAGGTTACTACTATTGGGTTCAGAAGAAGTTTAGTATCATCCTTGGGAACTGGATTTAGGAAAACATAGGTTAGAGAACATAGACCTTAGGTAGAATTTGAGGATAAGTATAGAATAAAAACCTAGAATTTTGGTAAGGTAGAGATTATGTGGTTCTTTCTAGAAATACATCCATTTCTGGATAATACATGTGTATGTGGTTTGGATACCTATGTAGCTAGGATTAATGACTATGACAAGGTATTTTGAGTCTAACTTGGGGTAACCTGCTATACAACAACGGGCCATACTGCACAACTACTTTGACATTCCTGGGGAATATGTTTAGGATAATTAATATTTTCTTAAAAAAACCATGATGGATTTTGACAATGAATAACCTAGGTTAAAACTGGGGTGTTTAGATTGAAAATAGGGTATCATGATTTAAAAATCATATAAATGATATTATGGATAAAAACTAGACTAAGGAAAGATCTATGTGAAAATAAGTGGATGAAGTATTTATGTATTAGGTTTGTATTGAAATATTTAGTTAAATGTCTATTTTGTGAATAACCTAATTTAAAGGATTTCAATCGTATTTATTTTAGTAATTATATTATTTTTTTTAGAAAAGGATGACTTATAAGAATTGTGATAACCAATCAAATCTGGCAAGGCTGTCGGTCTTAAACCCATGACCAAAGGATGATAAGGGTTTCTTTCCAACCACTAACCTATGAAATTTCCTGGTTATTTTTCCATTGTTTTTAGTTAAAAAAATTGATGAATAAATGTTAATGATAAACTAGTAGTTTCACTTATGATAATTTGATATTAATCTATTAACCATATTGGTTTTGGAAGATAGTTAAAGAAAATAGTTAGAATTTTCACTCATTTATATGCCTCTCGATCCTTTAAATGTTTCTTTTACTGATTCACGCATAAAAAATCATAATTGGTAATTAATTTCTAGGAGTAAAGAATGAATTAGAATTTGGTCAAAGCAAAACCAAAATTTAGGATTTTTCCTATGAAATTGAAACCTATCATGTAAGAATATTTCATTATATTCTTAAGTAGTAAAATAGTTACCCAACATTAGGAAAATTTCATAAAAATAAATTTTTTTCTTAATATCTTAATTTCTATTGAATTTTTGGTCTTCTAAATCATCACAGATTTATGGATTTGAGGTCCTCAACTTTCCATTGATCATTCAATTGTTTGTGATTGATGACCCCTTTCACCCCTTATAAATATTTACATATTTTCCTATAAGAATGTATCTCTACTTTACAATGATGTTCTCCTATTAGAGACCTAGTTACATGTTAGTACATGTGACCTATATACTTTTTATTCTCTCTTTTATAGAGGATGACTTATAAACCCTTCTCAGGATTTGGGATTTCAATCATAGGAAGTATCAAACAGTTTATCACCATGATCGAGTTTAAATTGCGAGGATGTAATTTAAATAAGGTGGGGAGAATGTGATGAACTGAAAATCTAAAGTAAGGACATTTTATTCAATAGCATGTATGACACGCGACACCAAACATGTAAGGTAATATAATATCTTGATACTTTATAAAATATTTAATATTTAAAATAGATTCTATGTATTTCAATACATGCCACACTGAGTTAGCTTCTGTTTCATGAAAGAGAGGCCTTCCTTGATATATTATGTTACATGAAAAAGTGGACTTCCTCAATAGCTTGTGTTACATGGAAAAACGACCTTCCTTGATTGCTTCCATTACACGCAAGACCGATTTTCACCAAATAATAATGTATTATTAAAATATTATTATCTAATATAATATGATATAACCTAGCCATTGTGTTAACAGTTATAAATAGTATTAACTAACTTATGAAAATTTATGGTTTATATAAATAGAAAATTATTTCATTTGTTACCAACTAATGATAAATGAAAATAAGAACCAATTCGAAAAAAAATTATTATTATTTATATACCTCCAAAGGAGTTTTGTCTTAATAAACATAGTTAATTAAAATTAATGAATTATTTTAATGAAATATATATGTTATATATTAACTAAAATATTTTTTATATTAATACATTATGTTTGATATGCGTAAGATAAGAATAAACCCTATTTTACATATATAACCTATATTTTTATAAAGGCAATTTTACCACCTTTTAAAAAAGAACCCATTTTAAATTAGAATTTTGACACTTTAATTGATTTAATATGTAAAAATAAACTTAATCTTGGAAATATAAATATAATCATTATTTTATGGTGAATTTTTGAAATTTTTATGAAACATTTCATATTCAATGAATAGTTAAAAATACTGAATTTCAGTTCAAATTTTTTTTAATTTATTTATAAGGTTAATTTATATTTATAATTGGTTTTAAAGTTTAATTAGATAATATTTTTATAAATTAATACAATGTATGTCATTGGAATAAATTTTAATTATAAATTTATTATAAAAAATAGAAAACTTTTATACCTTTTTACCTTAAAAACATACATTGCTGTCACATCTTCGGGATTAAATTTAAATTAATTTCGACCACTATTGTGATTTGAATTTGTAAAAATGGATTCCATATTTGGAATAAAAATAATTTATAATTTCCAATATGAAAAAAGTTTATTTTTATAAAAATATTAGTGAAAGTAATTAAAATTAATTACAATTATTAAGGTAAATTTAATCTTAATAAAGGACTAAACCATTAACTTAAGGATCCAAATGACCTAGAAACTTCTCCAAAACCCCGTTTATCGACATAATTAGGACATTATACTTCCATTATTTAATTTTTTTGGTTTTTTATGACATTTTTTTGGTTAAATCATGGGTACACATAACTTGATTTCAAAAGACCAAGTGAGTCATTTTCCTCCCTTATAAAAGGCCGCCACCTCTCCCCATTCTTGACACATCTCAAAACACATAGAGTTGAAAAATATCATCCCATATAGCTTTCCAAAATCCATCCACTAGACCTTTAAGCCTCCATTTTAGTATAAATACTTCCAAGGAATCATTTTGGTAGAAACCATAAGTAGTTGCCCGATTAAGAGGTAATGTCTTCTCTCAAGCTTTCTAGTTTTATTTCCATTCTCCAACCATTAATATATTCTTATTATATTATTATAAAAAACAAACTTATCCTTAATATACTATTATTTTGTTATGCTAAATTTTATACCTACACTTACACACACTTCCATCTAATGGGTAACAAACATATTGTTTCTGTGTATGAAAAACTACTGCCTCACGAAATGATGATTGTTCATCTTCCTTTACCAACTTTCATGGTAGGGAATTATGACGGACACTCTATTTATATATGATATTTATGATATTTATAATTTCTCTATAACTCATTAATTTTTTATAACACATTCCTTTAATAATTTCCATTTTTTATATGATAACTTTGTTTTAGGAAGTATGGATTACTGCCCCCTCAAAGCGATGTGATTTGTTCACACGATCCATGGAATGTATAAATGATGATTATAATTAAAAATATGTGACATAAAAAAAATTTATGTTATATTAATGAAATAATTACCTTTCTGTATATATACTATATATATATATATCATTTTCTTTATTACCCTTTCACACACTTAAAAAGATATAATGTCGTTCGTGGACATGTGGACTACCATCTCCTCAACACGATGTGATTCATTTTACATCACAATAATTCAATATAAAAGTATATATGATTTAATAATATTTTTTTATGATATAATGATCATTTTGGAAAGATATTGTGTTACTTACCTTCTCCCCATAACAATCATTGAAAAATAAGAGTGTTACTCATTCGTACGTACAACCTACCATCTCCATGATTGTAACGTTGGTTCGTTTTTCATAACCATATTTAATGACTTATTTTAAATGCATAATTAATGAAAAAATATGACAATTATTTCATGATAATTATTTTTGAGATGTTATATAATGACCCCTTTAACCATAGCTGACCTATCAATGTTGTTTTTGACACATAATCTGAATTTGTTCTAAACACCCAACGTAAATAGAATTTTTCAAGTAGTGTATAAAACATAGTAAAAAGGGAAATAAAATTAATTATAAACATGAAAAGGTTTTGTCAATAAATTATAAAATTAAAATAATTTTTTTATACAAGAAGTGAAAGGATGTTCACCCAAACAGAAACTCTAGGTAATGGATTCTCATCTCACTTTTTTACATATGTGAGATAAATTTCAAATTCAAAATTTGAGTATTTTATATGGTGAATATAATACCCATTTTGATATATAATATCATGAATTATTTTATTGTCAGTGTATTTGAAAATTCCATTCAATATTATAACTTAATGAGGCTTATGGATTAAAATTTTTCAAAGTTGTATGGGACACCTTGGGACGTTTAAAGATTATATTCCTCAATAATAGTACTAATGATCTTGCAATGGAACTTCCATTAGATGAAATTGGTTAACAATTTTTCAACAAACCCTTTCATTATTATCTAGTTATTCATGACTGTTTTTAAGTATTAGTACCATTTTTGTACTCTTTGGTAGTGAAAATGTTTTAGAATTTCTTTAAGAAAACCCAACTTTATTTATCTATTTAGTTGGAGGACCTGTTTTCTTTTAAAAATCACGTTTTAATAAAATGTTTTCAAAAATATTTTTAAAATGATTTGGTTAAGAAATTTTTATCCTTTTTGTATTTTACCATTGTTTGCAAATGAATATTCTTTTCTCTTTTCAATCAATGTATTTTTCTAACCTTTAACCGTGCGAATAGAATGTTCTTTTACCTCATACGACAAGTTCGGATTTACCTATCATCATTTCTTTAAAGCTTCCCTTTCATGTCTTAAAGGTTACTTTATAAAGAAATTTTTTTCAAAAATGATTTTCAACGAAATTTTTTTCCAAAAGGATTTCATAATCATAGGATATTTTCCCCAATTTTTTTAAAGATCGTTTTATAGTATTTCTATTCATCAGCATCAACAAAAAACTAATACAAAATTAGGTTTATCCAATACTAGGGCTATAACTGCGCTAGATAAAATGATGTTAAAGACCCCCTTTGTCAGCTCTAAAAACATTATTAAAGGTTGTCTTTAATAATGATAAAAAAACATTGTTAACGGGGGACTTTTATCAGCACTTTTAAAAAGCACTGATAAATAGGATCTTTTAACAGCACTTGTAAAAAAACACTGTTAACGGGGGCTCCTGATCAGCGCTTTTTTAGAAGCACTGATAAAGACACCTCTTTATCAACGTTTTTTAGTTGCACTGATAAAGGTATACTTCAAAAAATTATTAAGAATAATATATTAATATATTAATATATTTATATTGATATAAATATAATATATATATTTTAAAATATGTTTTAGATAAGGTAAATATAATTTTACACTGAATATATATGATATTTTGTGAAAATGGATTACCAAATAAATAAAAAAATATTTTTATTTAATAAATTTCTTATTATTTCCGTTTAATAGTCATTTAATATCAATTTGATGATAGAAAATAAAAAAATAAAAAAATATCTAAAATAAGTTGAAAACATTACTCAAACTTCAAACAGGGATAAATTTTGATCTGGGTGTCCATTTATGCTCTACCACATATCAAATAAATTTTTTTGATGAGATTTACACCCTTAGTGACAATGTTAAACCTCTATCACATGTTTAAAGGACAAAAAATCTCATAAGATCTCAAAATAGAGTTTTTAGTTAGGGTAACCTAATTTTTTTGACATTTGATGGATTTTCAACCTATTTTAAGGGGGTATTATTTTCTTTTTTAGCAGTGACTAACTTTATTCCTAGGTATTACATTTATATTGATATTATGGTTTTGAAATTTTATCATTTTTCATAATTTAATGTTATTTATAATTAAATATATGCATGTTTCCTATGTTTGCTTATAATAAATCACTCATATAAATACATATATAAACATATTTTTGTAAAAATGTATATTCTAATATATGTAAATAAATTCATATTCTAAAGATGTATTTAAAATAAAATCTAGAAATTTTTAAATTATATAGACATATACATATGTGTGTATTAAATAAAGACATATATATTTTTATTCTATTATATTATATATAAATGAATATAATATATTATATATTTAAATAAATATAAGTATATATATCACACACACACACATATATATTGTATAAATGTATTTTAAAATAATTATATAAATATATGTAAATATAAATATAAATATATATATATATATATATATAAACAGAAATATCATTAAATAGACATCAAAACAACATAGTGTAGTGGTAAATGTGTTCCATCTTCGAAGGAGAGGTGTAGAGTTTGAATCCATAAAGATGCGCATAAGGATATAAATTCACAATGTGACGATAAAAGTTGGCGGGGGTGAAAATCACTAATAAAGGGGTGGTAGAGCACCATTAAAGAGTTCATGGAATCGCTGATAAAGGGGGTCAAGCTCATAGGTGTACAAAAAAAATATAATTTTACGCCCTTTAATAGTGTTGGCTTTATCATCACTAAAAAAGTGTTATTAAAGGCCCCCTTTAACATCACTAAAAAATTGTTGTTGAAGACCCTTTTAACAGTGTTTTTTATCATTATTAAAGGGGGACTTTAATAGTGCTTTTTTATCACTGATAATGTTTTGAACTTTTAACCACGCTCATACTGTCAATGTTTTATTAGAATTGATAAAGGACTATTCTATCACATTTAAAGGCATATTTTGTAGTAGTTAACCCATTATTTTAACTCCACTTAACCTTTTTTTGTATTGATATCATCTGTATTCTTCCTTTGAATGGTTTATTTTTGATTTTCCCAAGGATAGTATTCAAATTGACTTTCTTGAATTATTTTTTATTTCCCTTGAAATCTTCAATCTCCATTTATCATTGAAAATTGAATTTAACCCTAATTATAAATTTCATTCATCATGGATGTTACTATTTCCAAAACCAGATACCATTTTACATATAATGTCTAAATTGATAGTTATTTTATTATTTTAGGAAATATTGATAATTTCATCTTCTTTATTCAATACAAATATTTGATAAGGAATATTATTTATTTTGATTATTCAAATTATGGAATAATTTGGAAAATAAATGATGGGAGGAGACTAAATATTATATAGATCCTAAATGCATCGATAGATCCTCATGAGACAAATTATTTGTGCAAATCAGAATATTTAAAATGTCATGTGAAAGGTCTTGATGATGTAGGTTTTCATGTTACTTAGACATGACTTCCATTTAGAAATCATTTACCTAATTTAGTTTCACTTATTATTCACCCATGAGATTTTATGACAACATATGTATGGATACATTTCATTTTTAATTATTTAGATAGTATGTGTTTTAGTTTCTTACCTTACCATATTTCTTTTCTCTTGTGTAGTTATTTTAATGTCATGTGTTTTCATTTATTAACTTTCCATGTTGTTTATAAACCTCTTTCTCAGTTTATTGATTATATGGCATGTGAATTCAATTATTCACCACCATCATCACCATTATAATTTTATTATTAGTCCAAAAGGCTACAAGAAAAGAGAACAGCCAGGACCTATGGAGGCTGAAAGTAATGCAAGCCAAGTGCATCAGCATGAATCAAGTTCACCCCCTCATTTTTATATAAGAAAGAATCAAAAAGGAAACTAAAAAGTGTACCAGGAGCAGCCAGGGAGGCCAAATAGTCCGCCACTTTGTTCCCCTCCCGCCAAGTGTGGGTGACCAAAAAGTTGTCTCTTAGGAGGGCCTTACATTGCTGAATGATGTAAGAGATTTACCAAGGGATAGAGCCTTTAACAAGTAAAGCATCATGGATAATCATAGAATCAGTCTCCAC
Source organism: Viscum album (assembly GCA_963277665.1). Taxonomy (NCBI): domain Eukaryota; kingdom Viridiplantae; phylum Streptophyta; class Magnoliopsida; order Santalales; family Viscaceae; genus Viscum; species Viscum album. The sequence continues at coordinate 989,361,653 of OY728148.1, read as the reverse complement.
CTGGGAAATACAAATGTCAAGTTCCCTACAGATGGACAGACCTGAGAGAACAACTCTAGCCTGTGCTCGAATAGAATCGGCAATCCCAAAGTGAGTTGTGAATGCCAGGACGACACTAAACCTAGCATCAAAAACCACCCCACCGCCATGCATGATCCCCATTACACAGGACCCATCTGTGTTGAGATTCATGACGAACTTAGGAGGAACTCATCGAACCCAAAGTCCCCTAGAAATAAAGGGAAGAACTGCAGCCACAGGGACCCCCAACAAGCGAATGGACAGAACCTCCTTCCAGTTACCAGAATGGAAAATCAGCTCAACCATCATGCACCGAACTCATCCCACGATGGACCTACTAGTGCAACTAATCCCCTCAAACCTGGCTCAGTTCCTAGATTTCCATAAGCACCAGCAACCCACATTTAGGATTAAGGAGTGTTCCGTCATTTCCACCTCTGAACCCTCAGACCCCTGAAACCAGTGCTCCAGGAAGACATCAATGATGGAAACCTATAGAGAGTTATCTATAAACACCCCAAAGGTACTCCAAACCATGATCTACCAATCCCCTTAAACAAAATATGGCATACGTTCTATTCTTTTCTGTCCAAACAACACCGACAACAAGAGGCCATGGAGATACTTCTGCGTTTGATGTTGGAATCAGATGCTACAACATTGTTCAGAATTCTCCAGGAGAGAAATTTGAGTTTAGAAGAGATTTTTTTTTGCACCGGATGATCTAATTCAATCTATTATACTGATCCTAGTAGACCTTCATCCTAAGATAGTTCTTCGAGTTAAATTTCCCTGAGAGATATGGGGTAAAAACACACCTATCCTACTCCAAGGTAATGAGAATGGAGTCAAACAGTTCCTGATGAGATGTATTCAAAACGGATCTAAAAAATTCTAGATAGGGGATCGATTCCTAGAAGGATAACATAGGAGAATGACACCCGGGAAAGGCAAGCATGTTACCCAACCATTTATGAAACCAGTAAAGTATGTTTCCTTCACCAATGATCCATTGTGAATGAGGAAGGAGGTTAGAAATGATACTACACACAGAGGACCATAAGAAAAACCCATTTGTCGAAGGAGAAGCAGAACAGGTTCAGTGCTTCTGGGACATAAGTTTCCCCAACAAGGTATGATCATTAAAAATCTCCCAGGCAAGCGTCGCATGCATGAACTGGATTGTGACCACCAGGCTATTGACACTGATCCCTCCCTCACGAATTGGCCTTGCCATCTTCCTCCATGAGACTCAATGTCTCTTCCCCTCTGAATGGGAATCCAAGATGAAACGATCAAGGATCCTATCAATGAATTGTATGACACCCTTTAGCATAGTAGAGGCAGAAAGAGAAGGCACTGGAATTTCCAAAAGAATTATGTTGACAAGAGAGATGCGGCCGCCGAAGGATAGGAAGTTTTTTTTTCAGTTGAGAATATGGCCGCTGATTTTGTGCGTCACTTTTTCAAATTCCTTGATACAAATTCTTCCTAGAGACACAAGGGTGCTGATATACTTCATGGGGAAGACTCCACACTGCATGTTCAAACTGATACTCAGATCACGTACTCTTATTTCAAAGCATGAATCAGAAACATAAAAGTTGATCTTCTCTCTGTTGATGATCTGGCCACTCCAAGAGAAATATTCCTCTAATAATTTGTTAATTCTTTGGATAGATCTCTTCCATACATTCATGAAGATAACTATATCATCAAAAAAACATAATGTGCAACGTGGAATGGAGGCTAAACTTCCTACGAAAGGGAATGATGACCACAACAGAAATACCCTTGTTGATCAACCTACTATGGGTATATTGCATGAGAATAATGATACTCGGAGACAGAGGGTCACCATTCCATAGTCCTCAGATAGGCTTGAAAAAGCCATGAATAAACCCCATGAATGAAACAGCCATCCATGAGGACCTAACTCATCTGAAGATAAGGTCTGAGGACCAAGATGAAAAACTCATCATTGTAAGGACCCTATTGATAAGACCCCACTCCATCCTGTCGTACGCCTTTCTCATGTCCAACTTAATGACCATGTTGGAACCTCGATATTTCAAGTTAATATCTTTTAGAATTTATTACACCAATGCAATCGCACCCTAAATGGAATGTTCCTTCACAAACCCATGTTGCTCCATGGAAATCCACATGGGAAGAAGTCTGGACAACTGCCTCTTGAGGAAAGATGACAAGATTTTTTAAGGGAAATTGAACATGGTTATAGGACGATAATGGTGGAGAGAGGAAGTATATATGATCTTTGGGAGAAGCATTAGGGTCGTAGCTGAGGTGATCCGAGGAAGGCCACCCCAACGGAAGAAGTCCTGGATGGTGTTGATGATATCACTCCTAAAAACCTCCCAAGATCCCCTGTAGAAGGATCCATGGAACCCATCGGGACCTGCTACACTCTCTGGATCCAGGCTCAGCATGGCCTCATGAATCTTCTCCTCCTCGGGAATACCTTCCAGGAGGCTATTGTCCTGGGCAGACACGAGTCTTGGAATCCCCACCCATAACGAGGCTTCCCCAAAGGGATACACTTGGGCCATGAACTCAGAGGGAAGAGAAAGAAGATCCTTAAAATGAGAAAGATCCAATCCTATAACCACCTCTCTATCATCTATGACAGATCCATCCACCAGATCCAGGTTTGGTTTGATAGCACACCTCCTCTCCCAAATGCACGCATGAAAAAAAAGAGGTATTCTTGTCCCTTCCTTGAGCCATTTGACCAGCCATATTTACCTAGACATTCACTCCTGTGAGAGAACCATGACCACCATGTTTTTTCTTTTCTCCACAAATTTCTCCAAAAACAGAGTCGTCCCAGAGCTCATCAAGTCTAGCCTCAAGCTGATTGACTTCAAGCATGATCACATCCCACTTTTGATCCAAAGAAGGAATGGACTGAGACCAGATTTGAAGTTCCTGCATGAGGTGCCTTAACTTGGAATGAAAAGCCATCCAAGAGTGGCCCTGAGACGGTTCGGCCTAGATGTTCCTAACCAGCAAATGATAGTCAGGGAAACTCAACCACTGGCTAGAGAAGTGGAACCCTCCTTTAAAACATCCCCCCTTGCACAATGATAACAGGAGCGGGGAGTGATCAGAGATTCTACAAGTCAAGTGGGCCACCTTCTCATTTGGAAACAGGTAAATTGCATGGATGTTGGAGATACAATGGTCTAGTATAATCTATCTTCGACTGTCACCCTTGCGGTTGTTGGACCATGTAAAGGGGTCTCCAGAATAGTCTAAGTCCGACAACCCTTCGTGAGCCCTAAATTGAGAGAAGGACATGCTAGCCCTGCTTGGAAATTCCCCACGACCCTTCTTCTCATCTAGGAGGGAAACAATGTTGAAATCCCCCCCACCCACCACTCAGGGCTGGTCCCCAGGATCGAAATCATTCAGCTCGAACCACAAAACTCCCCTTCACTGAGCATTGCAGCTTCCATAGTCAAAGAAGGAAAAAAGTGAGTCCCCGCCAAATGCAATTTTCGTAGTGATATATTGGACTCCCGTAAGGACCAAGTCCACAGTAACTTCCCTATGCCAGAAAATCCATATATATTTGTTAATAGGGATCGCATGCATGGAAGCATGCATTTTCACCTTACGAGTGAACTCAGAAATCATTGTAGGGGCCTATTTGTGTTTGAGGATCACTGCCATTTGGGATTTGTTTCTTTTAGATTTTGAGGATATGAAATCTCTTTTCACCCTTTCCCAACACCCCGGGAATTAAAAATGAGATTTGGAATCATTGCAACAAGAGAGGCCTGGCTTTGGCCCTTGGCACTGTGGTCTATTCCAATATGAGTGAAGGAAATTCCCAATCCAACATCTACTTTAACATCAACCATGTACGCACCCCCAGAATCATATAGAAGAGATATGAGGATGTTGATAGGAAGCTAGAAGAGAAATTAGTGGATTTTCCCCTCACCTCGCTGGGTGGAATCCCTGCCTGGGGACTGAGTTCCACAGGAACACGAATTCCATACGTAAAAGAGGACGAAGAACTAGCACTAGGAACCACAGAAGCTGACTTTGCAAGAGCCCGTTCACCGAAGTCTTTGCGAGCTCTGCTTGGTTTTCTCTTGGGACTAGGGAGGGAATCCAAATAAATGAGGTTGAATCCCTGAACCCCATTAACCTTGGCCCACAGTGCATGGCAACATTCCAGTGATGAAAAGGAAATGGGCCAGAAAGAAGCAGTCAGGGCCCTCAAGGAGGACCGTAAGAAGAATTCCAGCAACACCCCTGCGAGCAGCAACTGAGAAGAAGCCCATGACCACTCATGAGACACCAATGAACCCGACCACTTTCCACTCGGCTTGGGGGAAACCAGTTCTAGACAAGGGAGCGCCTCCAAGCTAGTGGATGGTGAAATGGTCTGCAGTAGAGGACATGCCACTAGGGTGAGGGAAGGAGAGCCAGCCACCAGGAAAGCGGGAGAGGGCATGCAGCAGGAGGGAGAAACAGGAGAAAATGAGACATCTGAGGGAGAAGGCTGAACTGAGGTAGAATCGAAAGCCTCGCAAGGCTGAGGGAGATGAGCGCTAGGAAATGAGACACTGGAATGAAAGAGGGGCCACTGAGGTGATGTTTCCAGCAACTCAGGGTCGAATGGCCTTGGAGAAGACACGATGAGCAGAACCTGGGAAACACTGGGTAAAAAATGTACTGGGACCAGTCTGTGAAATCCTGCTCCTTCAGATAGAGCTTCTCCAAGATCCATAGAGAGAGATAAATATCAAATCAGATCCCAGCCACCATAGTTTCCTCCCTGCGGCGGGTGTGCTCTGCCATACAGAGAAAAAACCCCCAAAGAATCACCAATGGCCCTAATGAAGGTTCCATTATGGAAAGAAGAGGTAGCCCCAGAAGGCTGATCAAACTACATCCCACGAGCTTTCTTCCCCTCTATTCACCTCCATAGACCAGCGCAAAAGATTGAAATTCAATTGACCCATCACCTGAAGGTCTTTGAACAAAGCCTGAAATAAATCCGCTTCAGAGGCACGAACCATACAGAACGACTTCTGATGAATCACCGAGATGCAATCCACCGCTAGAAAACCACAGGAGGCCATGAACTGCTTGAAAGTCGATAGGGGAGGAATCCCCGCACCAAACCTCTCCACAAGAGTCCATTTAAAACCAACTGATGTAGTGGTGAACGCGGAGGCAGGGGTGACCAGCGACAGGTAAGACCCCTCCCTCAACACCAAATGAGAAAACTGATTAATATCTTGGAAACAAGGGAGAACAATGCTAGATACCTCCCAACACAGAGCCTCTTGAAGGACACCACTGGGTACCGCTAACGAGGAATAGATCTTGGGGACCCCTGGGGGGAAGGGGGGGAGATTGTAGCCAGAGGCCCTGAGCCTGGGTCGATCGTCGGAGCCAAGGCTGCCGAAGGTCTGGGGGCGGAAGAAGCAATGGTCGGAAAAGATTCAAAAACTGCGAGCACATGGAGTGTGTTCTTTGGGAAGTCTATTTCCTTCAAAATTCACTTTTTAGTTATCCACCATCTCATAATTATTATTCTCATTGATTTTTTATTTCTTCCACTATATTTTGACCTTACTAATCATTTTATCTCACCCTTATTATATTTATTTACCTAGGAATCCAAGAAACATACTATGAAAGATATGTTGGGATTTACTAACTAGATAAGAGTTATCCTCAAAGCTATTTATTTATAAAGAAGAAGAAAAATAAGTAGTAATTATTTTATTGTTTTCTCATGTATATATATATTTTATCAAGACTACTAAACTCTCAGCCCTTTGGGATTTAATTCCTTGTAATCATGTCAATGCAATAGTATTAGACACCATCTTTGGGCCTTCTGTGGTTGGGTGTCTACAGATCTCCTCTTAGAGACGCTTGGTTTAGTCTTTTGAGAAGACCAGAACCTCTAATATGTGTATATGGAAGTTAAGAAGATAAATGGGAAGGGTTTGGTCGATCTAGAAGGTTCAAAATGTTGTGAGGAAGTGAGGTAGAATGTTCCCTTTTATAATTTAGGTGGGGCTTTTTAGGAAACATCCAAATTTTTAAATTAATATATTTTTATTTTTAATTAAAAATGTATTAAAAGTGGGTTATTTAAAACCTTATATTATTATGGGTCTTAATTCTCTCAAAAAACAGTTTTTAGAAATGTTTAGGTCACAATGTTAAACTTATCAGTTTTCTTTAACCCTCAGTTAAACCCTTTAACTCTTACCATGACTAATTTTTTTACTCTTTAGGGATAATATAGTTACTATAAAATGATAAAAAAAACCCCAAATTGATAATTGATGACATATTTAACCTTATTGTAGATATTTGGACAAATTTATATTTTTATGAAATTTATATCATTTAATAAAATATTATTTATTTTAAAGTATAATTTTTTTCATTTTTGATACTATTTAATATTTTTCTTTTTAAAAAATATCCTAACATCATGATATCTTTTAACCAAAACTTATAATATATCACTAAATTTTTTAAATTTTCTATAAAATTCATGAATGTCATTAATTATGTCAAATTTTATTTATTTTAATGTTATTAGTATAATTTATTTTTTATTTCCATTAATTAAATAATTAATACATCAGTATTTTGAAAGAATTTAATTAAATTATTTCTTCTCTAAAAATTTTAAATAAATTATCAGGATGAATATAAATTTATTATCTTTAAAATGAATATGTATAGTCTAATTTATCTTTTCTATAACCATCTATTAAAAATGTAATACTTATTTAAAACATGAGTATGACATTTTTAACTTATCTTTAAATAAAATATAATAAATGTCTTATTCTCATCCAAGTGGCTTAGAAAGAGTATAATTTCGTCCTAATGATGATTTTGGTAGAAAACCATTCATTAAATGAAATTATGAAAAGTGTTGGGGTAATTTTATAATATCATTTATATCTATAATTACCTAATTTACCCTTAACTATGGTAATTAAAATATTACTAAATTTTACTATTCATATGACCAAAAATAAATGAAACCTACTTACATAATTTGGACCCACTAATAACAAATATAGAATCCATTTTTCATAATTCAAAACATAGAATTTGTAGTAATTAATTTAAAATTAATCTTGTTTATGGGGTGAGAAAATGAGTTATTAAAGTTTAAATCTACAAAAGATTGAAATATTTTTATATCTAAATTCATTGTAAAATTGATTACAATAACCTAAATTGTTTTAAATGATAAAAATAATCTATTTATACTTCAGAAAACATTCAATAATATAATTTAACACTATCAATTATTTTGATGAAAAAAATTTGGTTTCAATTAAAATTTAGTATTTTTCACTATTCATCAAAACATGAAACTTATCAGAAAAATACCAAAAATTTAACTAACATAAAATTTTATATTTATATATAAAAGAAGAAGCTTATTTTTTCAAATAGTACTCATAAAATTGTCAAAATGGGATTGAAAATAGGTTCTCCATTAAAATATGATAAAACTTTTTTTATAAAAAAATAGGTTTTATGTGTAATATTGGGATTGTTATTATCTTATACCTCTCTAATATATTATATGAATATAAAAAATATTTTACTCAATATATAATATATATATTTCATTAATATCATCATATTATAGTAATTAATTTAATTTATTAGAATAAAATGACTTTGTGAGCATAAAAATAGTTCTTTAAAAAAATACTAAAATATATATTCAGTTGGTTAGTATATTAATTTTTAATTAATTTATAACCAATGAATTCATCCATATATTTTCATAAGTAAATTAATACTATTCATATCCACTAACTTAATGGATAGGTTATATTTAATTATATTAAATAATATTATTTTAATAATAAATTGTTGTTTGGTAAAACTCAGTCTTGCATGTAACGCAAGACAAGTCATTGTTGTGTGTAGAATAAACATATTTTGGTATTGAATACAACATAATCTATCAAGGAAAATGAATTTATTTACGAATTGTCATACTGTAAAATCATGGGGTGTTACAGGTGATGTAGGGACATCGGGTGTTTATGTTAATGCATTTCATCTACAAGGTGGGGATTTTTTAACTTTGTTCACTCAATATTGTGAATTAAATGATTTTAATTCCATGCATTATGTGATGACCCAACTCCATAAAAACCAGGAGTTAGTGCCTTCTGAACCTGATGTGTCATTTTAAAACAAAAACATGCACTGATAAACACACATCATGTCCCATATAGAAGATCGACTTCGGTTCGGGCTCTGGGAAACCGGTAACTTCAGAAATGTTTCATATGATAAAAGTTGTTACATGAAAATTCAAAATTCAAAACGTAGGGTGAGAATAAGAATGCCCAGTAATGGGTTTAAAATAAACCAATGAAACTGTTGAAATCAATTTTTAAAAATTATCCAAATAATATTCTCTTATAAAAAACTTTATCACATGTAACATAACATAAAAGTGCTCAACTAAGATTTTCAAATAATACATGAATCAATTAGGACATTTTCAAAAAGTTCTAGTAAATGAAATCCTGAACAAGTATGACGTATGAATGTTTAAGCACAAATTAAACTGTTAAGAGTAATTCTTAATCAGAGTTGCGCGTGAAGGAAAAAACTTCAATTTCATATGTTGGTTACTATTTTACAAGAATCCTGACCCAAAATTTTACTTGTGACATCAACAAGAACATGATAAAAACATAAGGTCAAGAGTAGTGGAAGAATAGGCATATCATCTGGAAAAATAACTTGTAACATGACATGAATATGTGGCTTCAACATTTCATTTATAAATTCATGAACATATCACCGAGGTTCATCCTCATGGTGTCAATATAGAAAAATTACTGAGGTTATTCACCAGGTTATGTTGAAGCTTGTAATCTCTAGAGATTAATTATTTACCCAATGCATTGGAGCACTATCAGGGTGCACCCATAATATGTCTTTACTTTCATGTGAGCCACATAAATCAATACTTTAATTTAACGGGGTTTTATATTCAAGATTCCCCATACCACATTGAATAGTTCATTCATAGTTGGTCATAGTTGTTGAATTTACATATCTTATAAGTGAGAAAGGCATCTAGATGACTAAAAACCAAGCTAACAACCATCTGGTTATTATTAAAAGAAAAGAAGAAAGGCTGATTATGGCACATACATTGACATTTAAGGTACTGAAAGAGGAGAAAACTAGAATTTATCACATGCTATTTTGTTCTTGATATTCAAAAATTTTATCATCCTATTGATTACATGGTGAACCCAAAATCTCAAGTAGGGTTTTGAGCTTTCACATGTTAAAACATTCAATATTGTTAATCCTTTGAATAATACTGAATAATGTGTATGATAGAAAGCATGAATCTTCACCATAAGCAACATCATTTAAAACATATGGAAAAAATAAGTTACTCGTAAATGTGGATATAAGTTTTGTTTAACACCCTATTTCTTATATTTTTAAAATTCCACCTAAACTCGAGACTTAATGTGTAAGGACCATAACAACTGAAATCAAGGTTCACACAACATATAAAATATATGTATGTACCCGAACTCAAACTGAAATATTGGCACACCCATTTGTGTTAATCCCCTATGAATATTAGTTCAACAATATTTTGAATACGGCAGGTCACTCCCATAGTCATAAAAAATTGTTTATGAAAACCTACAAAAATATAATTTTATAAAAACCCGATCATATATATAAAATTTTCAAAAATTATTTATTATTTAAATATGAAATTAAGTTTATGTGAATATGTGCAGTGCATAAACAATTATACACAGACATCACACATATAACTGAAGTAGATAGTTCATGCCCATTCCTACATATAACCAACGTATATATATACAACCAAAAGTATATATGTATTTTCAAAACAACAAAACGAGGCTAGGTATAATCCTTACATTTTTAATCTATTTGAATGAAAGAGAACCCGAAGGCCTTGGTTCAACATTTAAGAACGTTTGTACTGAACTGTAAGGTTAAAAAAATATTTTTTTCGAATATAAAAGTGTATATATTCTCAAAGATGAAAAAGAAGGAAAAACTAAAAACCCTTAATTTAAAAACTAGGGAAAGGAGGACATCAGGGAGGGTTGTCCGAGCTCACTAGAGACTTGAATTGGAGATAATAATGGATAGGTCTCGATTATTTATATACAAAAGCTCACAAACCAAATTCCATGCAAAAACGTACCCACTTGCATTGCATTCGATGGGGGTGTCGTGGTTGAAGAAAACAAGGAGACATGGGGGTACCTGGTGGTCGGAGGTGAAGAAAACGAGGGGTGTGCCATAGGGTAGGGTTATTGGTGTAACCCATGCGTGGAGGAAGAAGATAACGCATCTAGGGGATATTCCGGGGAAAACGGATGGTCTAGATCGATCCCAACATCGATCCAAGGGATGTGATGCGTCCGCTGTTTTTAAATAATTAAGCGGCTTAGATTATATCTAAGTTTCATCAGACGATCTAAGTTCAATGTGACAATTTAAAAACATTGAATGTCCACGATTAGATCATTCCGGATCGAACAGTTGAAAAAAACCACAGAGCGAGATGTGATCACTGAGGTTCGAGCGCAGGATCAGAAACAATGGCCCATATCACGCGCGACGCAATCCAACGGTCCTGATCACATTTAGCCTGAAAACTGCTTCCCACTTCGAAACAGAGAGTGGTTTTTTCCTTTCTTATAACCCCGTGCCTCCCAATGAGTGCTCAAAAATCACACAACACCCACGAAGGGGGCCCTGTACACAAGCTCCCGCCCGCAGGCCTTGGCCTACCCAGACCCCACCGCGGCCTCACGCCTGCACTGGTGCGCCTATGCTCCTCTGCTTGCTCTTGAGCGCCCTTCAAGGAACCTCTGCCCGAGCTCGGGTCGTCCATGGCTTGGGGTGGAGGGTCAAGCTCAGCCACTTCATGTGAAATGCGTCCCTCGGCCCCAGCCAAAAAGGGATGTCCCTAGTGGGCCAATTTATTTTGAAAAATCTACACTAAAAAAATTTTTAAGGAGAGTAAACAACCCATTTATTAAAACTATATAGAATTTTATATTCATAAACATTAATTAATACAAATTAAACTAGTTTTAGTTAGAAGTATTTCTAAAATTAAAAATACTAAACCCTTTTTTTAACTCAAAAAGTTATGAAAATGAAATTTTAATAGACTTACATTATAATTTATATACTAATATCCGCGAAAACATAGTTCAATCAAAACATAATTTAATTTGAAAAACTTAAACATAGTTTATAACATTATTTATGAAATGAAAATCATTAAATTTTATTTGAAAAATTCACAAAGTGTTTTGAATTCCTTAATTCATTTCAAAATCACTTAAGGGTGAAATGATGTTTTACACCATATCCTTTTAGAGTTTATAAATGATGGTTTAATTATAAACTTAATAATAACTCAATTAAATGGAATCTATTTGATATTTAAATAAGTTCATTTATCCTAACATGGTCCAACAACTATTTTTTTATAATCATTAGCTTCCAACGGTCACTAGAGCAACGGTTGAAAAAAGTGTCCAATAAAACCAAACCTTATGGTGTCCTAAAACTCAAAAAGAATAAGATGGTGATTCCCATTCCGCTGATTCTTAGCATGGTTTTTATGATCACAGTGGTGATGTTTTTTGCTTTATTTGACTCGAAGGATCTCCATTACTTACTCGGCCTCATTTTGGTGATTGGGGGTCTTCCAGTAGTTCTGATAGGGATTTTAATAGGTATATTTGGTTAGCATGATTACTCTTTTGATATAGCTTTATTATTGACACTACGATGTTCTAATTGAAATACAGATCCTTATGTTTATCCTATAATTTTTTGTTCTATTAAAAGAGATTTAACAAATGTAAATGCATAATATCATCATTATTTGATACCCAAAATTCGGGGTGTTACATTACTCCCCCCATCAATGAATTGTGTCCTAGCAATTCCTTTCATACAAACTTTCTACGAGGAAGCTCTCAATTTTTCCTACCATATCCCCCATCGTAGAGGATCCTTAGGTGCATTCAGTAGAACACCCAAATTGATGCTCAACTCCTCTAGTTCTCTGATCCAGATACACATTGGGCAGAAGGGGTTGAACTCATGCACCGTACACTCAGGCTTCCAGAGGGAGGCTCGAATGGTACAAATTTTGGAAATGTCCATATAGACCAACGCACGAAGAACTTGATGAATTATGTCTCGATCGAGAACATCTATGTTATAGAGATTCTTGTACATGATAACGCTGAGGAGTTGATACATGTAGGTCGCATAAACATTTCCCTTTAAAGCACCCTCTTGAAATTTTACTTTGGCTGTGTAGTTCCGGCATAGGGTGAAACACAGGAACAGCCCTTAGTGGTACTTTCCTCCCCGCATACGCTCGACCAATTGTGCTGATCCTATGCAGTAGTAGATGGGAGAATTCCATTGACAGGTGTAGAGAATCTCTGGACCGTTTTTCACCAAAAACTATTGCTTTCACATTCCTCTCATGTTTGCGAAGGGATGATACTCATCATCAGAGGTTTTTATTGCAATAATATCCAGTATCTCAGTAGGAAGAGATAACATGTGAGTTTGTCCTTCCATCTGAATGTTTAAAATGAGAGTTCAGTCACATGAAATCCCTATGTACTTGTTGTCTGTACAGAGAATGAGAGGCTTTGTATTCAAGGTTTACAAATTCCATCATTTGACCAAAATGGCCATAGGAGAAGACTTGACACATGTATGCTGCCTGGAGATCTCCCTCTACAGCAGCCTCTTGGAAAGCCATGAGGTACGCGACACCTTCCGCTGCGGTGAAGCATCTAAACGTCCCCCGTTGTACTTCCCCCATCTTATGTAAGATGGAAACTGGGCTTGAATCATAAAAATGTAATCCATACCCGCTCTTCGGTGGAGTTGAAGTACTCGGGGAGAGTTGGACACATCATAGAGATGTCTGCATGACATATGAATATGTGCATTGTTTATAAAAGCTTCATGGATGGCTATGGAAATTATGATTTCTAAGGCCTCATTGGGAAAAGAAAAAAGATTAGTACCTTCATTTTCCATCTGAAAAATAAGAAAACACAATTTTAGTAATACTGAAGTATATTTTTCTTTGTTTCAGTTCTGGCTTTCCAGAGTTATCCAAACTGAATCCTCTAATACCAAATGTGAAGACCCGTCCCCAGAAAAACCCGGAGTCTGTGCCTTCTGAACATGATGTGTCATTTTAAAACAGAAACATGCACTGATAAACACACATCACGTCCCGTATAGAGGATTGAGTTCGGTTTGGGCTATTGGAAACTAGTAACTTCAGAAATGTTTCATCTGATAAATGTTGTTACCTGAAAATTTAAAATTCAAAACATAGGGTGAGCATAAGAATGCCCAGTAAGGTGATTAAAATAAACCAATGAAACATTTGAATGAATTTTTTAAAAACTTATCCAAATAACATTCTCTTATAGAAAACAATAACACATGTAACATAACATAAAAGTGCTCAACTAATATTTTAAAATAAAACATGAATCAATAAGGACATTTTTAAAAGGGGGTAGTAAAATATACCCTGAACAAGTATGACATATTAATGCTTAAGCTCAAATTAAACCATTAAGAGTAATACTTAATCAGAGTTGCACGTGAAGGAAAAAAACATCAATTTCATCTGTTGGTTACTATTTTACAGGAATCATGCCCCAAACCTTTACTTGTGACATTAATATGAACTTCATAAAAACATAAGGGCAAGAGTAGTGAAATAATAGGCATATCATCTTGAAAATAACTTGTAACATGACTTGAATATTTGGCTTCAACATTTCATTTAGACAATCATGAACATATCACCGAGGTCCATCCCCAAGGTGTCAATAAATAAAAATTACCGAGGTTATTCACTAGGGTATCATGAAGCTTGTAATCTCTAGAGATTAATTCTTTACCCAATGCATTGGAGATCTATCAGGGTGTACCCTTAATATGTCTTTACATTCATGTGATCCAAATAAATCAATAATTTACTTAAACGGGGTTGAATAATCACGATTTCCCATACCACCTTGAATAGTTCATTCATAGTTGGTCATAGTAGTTGAATTTACATATCATAAAAGTGAGACAGGCAACTAGATGATTAAAAACCAAGCTAAAAATCATATGACCATTATTAAAAGGAAATATTAAATGCAGATTATGGCACATACATTGACATATAAGGTACTGAAAGAACAGAAAACTAGAATTTATCACATGCATGTTTGTTCTTGAAATTCTAAAATTTTATCATTGAATTAATTACAAGGTGAACCAAAAATCCCAAGTAGGGTTTTGAGCTTTCACATTCTAAAACATTCAATATTGTTATGCATTTGCATAATTCTGAATAATGTCCATGATAGAAAGAATGAATCTTCACCATAAGCAACATCATTTAAAATATAGGGAAAAATAATAAGTTACTCTTTAATGTGGATATAAGTTTTGTTTAACACCCTATTTCTTATGTTTTTAAAACTCCACCTAAACTCAAGACTGAATGTGTAAGGACATTAACAACTAAAATCAAGGTTCATGAAACATATAAAATATATGTATGTACCCGAACGAAAACTGTAATATTAGCACACCCATTTGTGTTAATCCCCTATGAATATTAGTTCAACAACGTTTTGAATAGGGCATGTCATACCCTTAGTCATAAAAATTGGATTATTAAATCCTACAAAAAAAATAATTTTATAAAAACCTGATAGTATATAACATTTTCAAAATTTATTTATTATTTAAATATGAAATTAAGTGTATCTAAATATGTGCAGTGCATGAACAATTATACAAAAACTTCATACATTTAATCGAAGTAGAAAGGTCATGACCAATCCTGCATATAACTGATGTATATACATATAACCAAATGTATATATGTATTTTCAAAACAACAAAATGAGGCTAGGTATAATACTTACATTCATTAAGCTATTTGAATGAAAGAGAACCTGAAGGCCTAGGTTCAACATTTAAGAACGTTTGGACTGAACCGTAATGTTAATATATATATATATATCGAATATATAAGTGTATATATTCTCAAAGAAGAAAAACAAAGGAAAAATAAAATACCTTACTTTAAAAACTCAGGAAATGAGGACTTTAGGGAGGGTTGGCTGGGCTCGCTAGAGACGTGAATAGGAGAGAAGAAGCGAGAGGTCTCAGTTATTTATATACAAAATCTCACACACCACCTTCCACGAAAAACAATACCCTCTTACATAATATTCAATGGGGGTGTCATGCTTGAAGAAAACGGGGAGACATTGGGGTCCCCGGTGGTCAAGGGTGAAGAAAATGAAAGGTGTGCCATAGGGTAGGGTTGCTGGTGTAACCCATGCATGGAGGAAGAAGAAGATGCAGCTAGGGGAAATTATAGGGAAAATGGATAGTCCAGATCGTTCCCAACATCGATCCAAGGGATGAGATGCGTCTGATGTTTTTAGTGAATTGAGCGGCTTGGATTAGATCTAAGTTTCATTGGGCAGTCTATGTTCGATGTGGAAATTGAAAAACATCGAAATACCAAGATTAGATCATGCTTGATTAAACGGTTGACAAAAAACATGGATAGAGACACGGTCGCTGAGGGTCGAGCGTGGGATCAGAAACAACAGCCCAGATCACGCGCGACGCGATCCAATGGTCCAGATCACGTTTTTTCCGAAAACATGATTCCCACATCGAAAAGGAGAGCGGTTTTTGCCTCCCTTATAACCCAGGGCCTCCCAATGAGTTCTCATAAATCACACATCACCCACGAGTGGGGACCTATAAACGGGCTCTTTCCCACAGGCCTTGGCCTACCCAGACCCCGTTGTGGCCTCACGCCCACACATGTTCACCTATGCTCTTCAGCTCGCTCCCGAGCTTCCTTTGGGGAACCTCTTCCTGAGCTTGGGCTGGCCTTGGCTTAGGGCTGAGGGTTAGGCTCAGCCACTTCGTGTGAGCTGCCTCCCTCGGCCCTAGACAAAAAGGTCTGGTCCTAGAGGGGCAATTTTTTTGTAAAAGGTACACTAAAAAACGTTTTAAGATGAGGAAACAATCCATTTATTAAAACTATATAGAATTTTAAATTCGTAAACATTAATAAATACAAATAAAACTTGTTTTAGTAAGAAGTATTTCTAAAATTAAAAATACTAAACCACTTTTTTTATCTCAAAAAGTTACGAAAAGGAAATTCTAATAAACCTACATTATAATTTATATACTAGTATCCTCGGAAACATAGTTCAATAAAAAACATAAATAAATTTGAAAAACTTAATCATAGCTTATTACATTATTTAAGAAATGAAAATTGTTACATTATATTTGAAAAATTCGCAAACTGATTTGAATTCCTTAATTCTTTTCAAAATCACTTAAGGGTGAAACAATGTATTACACCATATCCTTTTAGAGTTCATAAATGATGGTTTAATTATAACCTTAATCATAACTCAAATATTTGGAAACTAACTAATATTTAAATAAGTTCTCTTATCCTAAAAAGGTCCAACATCTATTTTTTATAACTGTTAGCTTCCAATGGTGACTAGAGAAATGGTCGAAAAAGTTTCCTATAAAGGCAAACCTTATGGTGATCTAAAACTCAAAAGGAATGAAGATGGTGCTTCCCATTCCGCTGATGCTCAGCATGGTTTTTATGATCGCAGTGGTGATGTTTTTTTAGTTGACTCGAAGGATCTCCTTTACTTACTGGGCCTCATTGTGGTGATTGGGGGTCTTCTAGTAGTTCTGATAGGATTTTTAATAGGTATATTTGGTTAGCATGATTACTCTTTTTATCTCGGTGTATTGTAGACACTATGGTGTTCTTATTTAAATAAATAGGCTTATGTTTATCCTTTAAATTTTATTTTGGTTAAAAGGGATTTAAAAAAAGTAAATTTCTTATATCATCATTATATGATACTCAAAATTTGGGGTGTTACACATTGATTTTTTTAATTGTCGTAATAATCATTTTCATATAATTTTTGGTATTTTTATATGTTGGAATTATGTATTATTGAGATTGAGCTTCTTTTATTAGTTCATGTGGGTCTTTTGTTCGGTTTATACATTGGGAATGTGCCATTAGCCTTGGTATGCTTTCCCATTTG
This sequence comes from Viscum album, assembly GCA_963277665.1. Lineage (NCBI taxonomy): Eukaryota > Viridiplantae > Streptophyta > Magnoliopsida > Santalales > Viscaceae > Viscum > Viscum album. Next base: position 989,344,374 of record OY728148.1, on the reverse strand, counting down.
ATCTATGTCATCCTCATACCTTATGTTTATCCATTGATCCTTATGATCCTATCATTTTCTATTCCTCTCTTTTATCATTCTTCGTGAATGGATTGGAATGATTTATGGGGACCCTTGATAGCTTAACCTATGATGTCATATGTCCTTATTTTGTTGTTTATGTGGTTATGTTGGGACACTTATCTAGATTTTCCATATCCTTGGTTATATGCTCTATTATTCCTCTACCCCTACTAGAATGACTCCTCGATTTGGAATCTACCACTCCACTTTTGGGAGATTTAGTTGGGCAAAAAATCTCCATGGTTTTGGGAGCTCTAGTTTTCCTCATTAGAGAAGTGTAGATGAAGGAGCACTGGAGGGATTCCTTGACATACCAATGAAGAAATAGTTATCTAGATAAGTTTTGATCATCTTTATCTATGCTTGGTGGGGATCTCTGATGAGGTCCTAGTGTTCTGTGGTGTTCGTTTTACCTAGATGGAAATAACGATTATATAGGAGTATAATCTCTATGACCCTAACAACAAGACCTAATTACAAAGAGGCACTATTAAAACACATAAGAGATATTTATCCCATGTAAGGGGCCTTAGTATGGTATTCTTATTCTTTTATATCTATTATCAATGCCTTGTATTTGACTATTTTTTGGTTCTATGTTGTGTGTGTTGTTGGAGTTTTTCCAAGGTGCACAATATATGATAAATCCCCAACTTGGTTCTACTGTGAGTCATGGAATTTCAAGAACATAAACTTTGTATATTTTCCTCATTTTCCTTTTTCATATATGGTTATGTCTCACTATTTATCAAATATCTTTTATAATCCCATTTTATAAAAGTGGAATCTTGGTACCCCTACACCATGCATATATACCAAATAGATAAATAATGTTTCCACAAATATTTTCTATAATACAACCATTTTGTTCTTATATCTATGATTAATATTGAGGATGTTTACTATATTAACATAACAATGTTAATAAACTTCATCATAAAATTAACCTAATTTTCTTCAATATAAAATTTTCTGCATATCCACCCTTCCTTCCTCTACCACATCTAAAAAAAGTGATATTGTACCATAATGTGTTTTATCTTGGAATGAAAAGATAGATTCCTTTTAATTTTCAAGGTGCTATGATTGTTACAAAACTATTGGATATACTTCTATCATTGTCTAGGATCCTCTGGAAACCTTCACATCTATATCACTTCTTCGCAAGCCAATGTAGTTTTCATGTACTCTACCTTAGTCGTGGATAAATATATAACATACTAGAACATTGAATTCCATATCACAACTCATCCTATAATATTAAACACATAACCTAATTTGTATTTTTGTTGGTCATAATCACCTACAAAATCTGAATCTACATAGGCTCTAATAGTGAAATTTGATATTCAATAACATAGTACATCATATGAGATCTCCATGATGTATCTAAGGGTCTTCTTTAATATGTTCCAATGCTCCCGTATTTAATTCTCCACCTACCAACTAACTTCTCCCACGACATGTGCAATTTCTGGTCTCATATAATCCATAAATAATATCATACTACCCACTATTGGTGCATAAGGTAATTGAGACATCTCCATCCTTTACAATTCACTGTTATCACTGTTAGGATTCATCATAGAGGATAACATAAAATTAATAGTATGTGGGGAAAATATAGGCTTATAGTGTCGCATGTGGAAGTATTTCAAGGTATGCCTCAAGAAAGTATTTTTTGATAGCTAAATCATACCCTTATTTTTATCTCATTAAATCTGTATCCCAAGATATTATTTTTTGGTCCTAATTCCTTCATATCATACTCCCATGAAAACTATCAACATGTCATCCACATACAATAGAAGAATGATAAGATCATTACCATCTGAATCCACAAGTATATGAATGAACTATTTTGTGTCCAAATCACATGATATAGGAATAAAATCTATTGTACCAACATCATGGTGCCTGCTTAATACCATTAAATGTTTTCCCCTACCAGAAAACCAAGTTCATTTTTCCTCATTTTGAAGAACATTCTGATTAGAAAATATATATTTATTTATCAATATCACCATGTAGAAAAGTTCTCTTCACATCTAGATACACTAGAGTTAAACTATATATTGCACACATCCCAATAACTATTTGAACAATCAGTATTCTATCAATAGGAGAAAATATGTCTTTTAAATCAATAACTTCTCCCAATGCATATCCTTTGACCACCAGTCTTGCATGATATCTTTACAATTATTCCTTTTCATCCCAATTGATCTTAAAGAACCTATTTTTACTGATATTCTTCCTTCCATGAGGTAATGGATCAATATCTCAAGTCTTGTTATTGTGAAGGGCCTCAAGTTTTTCCTGAAATGCTTTCATCCATGTGGATATTTCTGAACTCCACATCACCTCCAAAAAAAATAATATGGATCACCATCCTCCATCAACAAGTAGTACAGAATATTTATCCCATTGACAAATTCTGAGTTCCATATTGGTTCTCTTTTATCATTAGTTGATCGTCATAGTCCAAAATCAATCATAATGTGATCCTCATGCTCCTAAAACGAAATTGGTTCTTCTATGGATTCTTCCTCCACCCCAACTATTATATTATATGTGTTCTATTTCCTCAAGTGTCCATTAATCATTACATGCACCATATATTCTAGAAATATAACATCCATTCTGATGATAATTCTATGGGTAGTGGGGTCCCACATATGATACCCCTTCACACCAACAACTTATCCTAAGAATATACATTCATTGGATCTCGAATCCAACTTCAATATTTCTTGATCATTAAACAATAGAGAAACATGACCTCCATAAGTATGTAACCATGCATAGTCAGTAGGTTTAACACTCCACATATTCATTAGTGTTTTCATATCAATCATCACAAAAGTAAATCGATTGATCACATAACATGTGCTCTTCATTACTTTATCACATAACTTCTTGAAAATTCCTATAGTCTTAAATATATCCCTTGTTCTATCCAATAAGTTTATGTTCACCCACTTTTCCACTACATTATGTTGAGGAGTGTACAACACCATGAATTGTCTCTTGATGCCTTCTCATTTAAAGGAAACTATCAAAATTGTCACTTGAATATTTTCCACCACTTTCAATCCTCAAACACATGATCTTCTTTCAAGATTCCATCTTCAACCAGGATTTGAATGTTTTGAAGACTTTAAAAACACTTGATTATTCTTGATTGGGTACACCTAACATCTCATGGAATAATCATCAATGAATTATACAAAGCACCATGTTCTTCCCAATGATATAAACAGTGCTTGCTAAATTTTGGAATGGATCAAATCTAAGATATCCTTGCTCCTCATTGCCGACATGACAAAATTCAACCAATGTTGGTTGAAAAAATAATAATTCTCCCAAAATGGAAAGGATACCTTTTTAATCTAGGAAGAAACTTATGTTCAGTAAAAATCATCAAGCTTCATTCGAACATAAGACCAAGATTTTGATACCATGACTTCCTCAATTCTTTTTTTGAGGTATTTAATAGGACAACTATTGTAATGTCTCGGAAATTCCATATACAATTTTTTAATTATATGGAATTATTTTGCGACCGCAAAATTTGACGGCGTGCGATTCTGAGGCCCAGGGTGCCCAGAATGACCCTTCTAAGTTTTGTTATGCTTTAATTAGTGCACTTAAGCAGTTCTCCAGAAAAAGTAGAATAATTCTTAAATGGTTACTCGAATTAAAAATATGATGGCATTGTTGCGCTCAGAATGGCGGGTTTACCCTAGGCGCGGGTTATGTTTATTCAGTACGGGCCTCCTGTGAGAAAAACTAAAAATGGAATAACCGTAAATAAAATTATTATATAAAATTATTTTATTTTTCAAATTCTAATAACTCACGAATGGTAACTCGGATTAAAAATCTGACACCACCACTGAGCTTGTGAGGGTATTCTCTCTTTAGGAAGATACTAACTTTGTGGTTGCATATTATTGTGTTCTAGTCTGTGTGGTTGCATCTTGTTTTGTTCTTGGACTGTGTGTCTATATCGGTTAAAAAAGCAATGTGTTCTTATTTAAGGGACACACATTTCTGGTGCTAGTTGTCAGCCTCTGGCCTATGGAAGACGGGTTTGGGTAGTCACCACATGGGCCCCGAGGGATGGGTCATGACAACTATCCCAACCTCCTTGTATTCTTCACCATAAAGAACACATAGATTCGTTGAGATCAACTTTGTCTTCATCACCACAAGCACACCCTTCACAATCTTCCCCACTCCATTGTTAGTGTGAGTCTTACACCTAATGTCATCAAATCCACCCAAAGAAAATATGTTAATCTTCATGATCATCGCATGGTATACTCCTTATGTGGTTTGAATTATACCGTCATGCATCTTTGGTTTGTTGGTATTGACTCCAAATATCATCAAGGTGTGATTGTTCCCCATGTAAAAAAAGTCCGTTCGAGATATGTTCATACTGATCAAACCATTCCCATTGAGCCACGTTTCTATTGAATCAATTATCCATGCATTGTTGAGATGATGTCTACCTCCATCCATCAATAAGTTTTTCTGACTAGTATTTCTTCATTTCCGTAAGTACTCTTCATATTTCATTGAGAGTTGTTTCCACCACTCTTATTGTTCCAACTATTCTTTTTGGTGTGCAACTACTTTCCACAACTGTAACATGTCATTTTTTTATTCTTCTTGATTTGGACCATCAGTGATTTTGGCTCCCACTTAGAATCATGCTCTATCGTCCTTCCTCCCCCTATTGACAAAGTCTTCGATTGGTGTAATGTTTTTTGTCTATAACATTGCTCTTGCATTGACTTTTTTCTTCAGGAACCATAGTTGCAACATTGTTGAGCATAAACATTTCCATCATGATATTGTTGGTAATGTTGATGATCAACTGATCATATGGATTTGTAAATCTTTAGAGAAGAATACCAACACATTTAGTGTACCTAATTTTGTAGCCCTATGTCATGAGTTGAGCGAATAGGGTATTAACAGTGTTGATGTGATCAGTCACTGAGGATGACTCTTCATTCGAATTTGATGCTTTATAGAGCTATCGACCTTTTTTCCACCCGCCAGACTTTTCGGTGTGGTCCCAATTTTAAAATGTTAATCTAAAATTGATTTGGTAGGACCTATTAGGGATGACATTAGGTTCTTTGAGATACGTTGGTTGTTGTTTCTCTGTCCCAAGGCCACCCATGGAACGCGTCGTGATTTTTCTATGATCTTGACCATTGAAGAACTACCCAAGTGGTTTAACCTCATGTTTTCTTAGTTTAAGGAAGCTTGGTTGTACCTAAATGAGGATGATTTACTTGCACAGGAGATTAATGCACGCCTGTCACAAGGTGTGGACAAAAACAATTAAATTTTTCCTAGTGTTGCACAATGGCTAATCAGGGTCGTCTCTCTTAAGGAGCCTTCTCAATGTAGTCCAATAACTTTATCTAATTCACCTATTCTATCTCTTTTTGTGGTTTTGATTATTAAATGAATTTGATAAAAATATTTTTGGGTTTTTTATTATTTAAAATAATTACATGTGAAGAACAAATTCTAAATTTATACTAAGATGCAAGTCTAAAAATAATAAATTAATTAGAAAGAACATAGTTTTGGGGGTTGGTTAAATGTTCAATCATTATTCTCATTTATATGTTTTATTTTAGTTTGATAATCCAAACATGAAATCTCATTTTTGAACTACTATTCTTTATTTATAAATTGTGGAATATCATTGAATGTTTGAGAAATCTCAATTCCACATCCTCCATTAATCCAAGTTGGTGACACACCTTTTTCTTGAATGTCTTGTCTTCCAGTACCGGGTTCAATCGATGTCATTTCATACATTGATTAGCTAAACTGAAACAAGTGAAGAACTAACCAATGGAGAGAGGTAAAAAATTTGAATAAAAGAATAAGGATAGGTTGAGTTGCATTTCATCAATGAGAGTCACAAGATCGAAGACATTTGCCTTACCCGTGCATGCTACTCAAATCTATCTAAAAACATAAAATTAACCATTAAATAAAATTCATGATCACCTTCACCTCCCCTCGGGCCATGTCTCGGGGTCATCCTCTAATTTCTAATAGTAAGAGATTACTTGGTAGATTGAGTGGAAGAAAAGAGAGAGAGATAGAGAAATGAAGAAAAGTGGATGCAAAAACACAAAGGCCTGGATTAATAAAACTAAAATTCGAATTAAAATTGAAAACTAATACAAAACTAAAATTAAAATAAAATAAAAATAATAAATGAGGGGGGAAGAGAGGAGAACCAGCGGCCCATGCCACGATGGGATCCCTCCTTAGTTGTGGGTGTCATGCTGATGATTTGGGAAGGAGCTGAGGGCCTCCTTTTATAGAGTACACCATATCCCCACACCTTCACAATGAGGTGTAGCCTGAATGGTGGGGTAGGATGAATTATGAATCATCCTCTTTCTAGGTTGCTACTTGTGTATCCTCTTCTTCTCTGTCCATTAGTTCCTCAAGGTCTGATTTATCAAAACAATAGTCAATACGAAAGTCAGAGTGTAATTCTATTTGAATAATATTAAAACATGAAGTATCAAGATCATATTCCTCTCCATCAAAGTATGAATATTTTATCAGGATTTCCTTAGGGAAATACACTATAATATCTTCATGAACTTCCTTCAATAAATATTAAAGGTGTCCAATGAGCTCTATACGTTCCTCAACATGTGCACATCCTGGTTCTTCTTCATCCTCCAAGGCATACCTGAGATTTTCAGAATATGTATAATCAAAACCACAAGGAGTGATGTAGAATTCAGATTCAATAAAATTAGAAGGGATAGAGTAAATGAATGGTTCAACTACCTGAGTAGGTTCAGCTTCAATCTCTACCTCAGTGGTAAGTGCCTCTGGAGTAGACTCTCTGAGGATGGAGGCAGGTAGTCAGGCTCCTCCATCTTGAATTCGAATTCCACCACTTGGGTGGTTTCTACCTTTAGTGGTGATGAATCTTCTTCTTTTTATTGCATGGGGAGGTCAGGTAGTTCCTCACATTTAATCAAGAATTTATCCAAAATTTTTTGATCTCCCACTTTTAGCTCACCAGGTAAGTCCTCCTCCCTTGACTCCTCAGGTTCTTCAATTTCAAATATAAGTGGTGAAATTTCTTCCACCACATTCTCGGGTTATTCCTTTGGATTAGGTCTGGGTTACTCCATTAATGCACGAACATAATCAAACGATCTATCATCCTTTCTGGTAAATTTTTCAATGTTTTCTCTAACTTCAGGCACCCACGCTCTTCTTAAATATTTATCTTCTTCTTGTTGTTGTGGTTCCACCTGTGATTAATTTTTTCATGCAAAATATTATGAATTTGAATACATCATGGAAGTATTTTTTAGGTTTTTTAAATGAACTGAAATCTAACTAAGATGTGAAAATAGAAAATGTAATTAAAATAATGATTGTCTCCTTATAAACAACGTTAGTTTTGATTCATGTCTGTCGTAGGGCGTAGACAAAAATAATTATATTTTTCCAAGTGTAATATAGTGGCTGACTAGATTCATCTTTCTTGAAGATCCTTCTCAATGTTGTTCACTTACATTATCTAATTCACCTATTATATCACTTTTTTTGGTTTTTTCTATAAAATTAAAGTGATGCAAATATTTTTTGTTTTTTCATTATTTAAAATAATGACATTTGTATCAAGAATTTTAAATTTATACTAAGATGCAAGTCTAAACAGAATTAATTAATAAGAAAGAACTTGGTTTTGGGGGTTGGTTAAATGTTCAATCATTATGATCCATCATATGTTATATTTTATTTAAATAATACATACATGAAATCTCATGTTTAAAGTACTATTATTTAATTATAAATTATGGAATATCATTGAATGTTTGAGAACTCTCAATTCCACCTCCTCCTTTAATCCAAGTTGGTGAGACACCTTTGTCAAGAATGTGTCATTTTCCAGGACCCAGTTCAATCGAAGCCCTTTCATTAATTGTTTAGCTCAAATACAATGTGTGAAGAACTAACCAATGGAGAGAGGAAAAAATGATTAAATAAATTAATAGGGATAGGTTTAGTTGCATGTCATTTAAGTCAGTCACAAAATCGGAGACATTCGTCTTACCTATGCATGCTACTCAAATCTATCTACAAACATAAAATTAAACATTAAAGAAATTCATGATCACCTTCACCTCGCCCCCAGGAAAATTCTTAGGGTCAGCCTCTCTTTTATGAGAGTAAGATATTACTTAGTGGAGTGGGTGGAAGAGAAGAGAGAGAGAGGGAAAGAAATGCAGAAAAGTGGATGGAGAATCACAATAGCAAGGATTACTAAAACTAAAATTTGAATTACAATTGAAAGAAAATTCAAAAATAAAATTAAAATAAAATATAAATAATAAATTAGGGGTGAAAGAGGAGAAGAAGTGGCCCGTTCCATGGTGGGATCCCTCCTAAGTTGTGGGTGGTGTGCTGATGATTTTGGAAGAAGGCGAGGGCCTCCTTTTATAGGCAGAATTCATTCCTCTGAAAGTTTGCACATTGATGGATTATGAAATGTTAGATTAAAGTGTGGAACCCTTCATAAAAGTTATTCAATAATGTGGTTTCCATTCACCCTCCAAAGTTCAGCTCATTTAGCGACAGGATTAAAGTGTTATGTAGTTTTCATTGATTAAGACTTTTTATGGATGAAATTTCCAGAAAGTTTTCTTCAAATTTATAATGATCAATGGAAACCTTAATGACTTAAAAATCCCCCCAAATTTGTTTTAAAGTCGGTATTATGTGTTCTAGTTCTATCCTAGGTGGATTCAACTAAATATGAGGTGAGGAGACTGATTTTTCATCCGTTATAGTGGTGGGGTCCATTCTATTTGCCTAGACAAATTTCCATCTTCAATGAATTTTTTGGACTAATAGATATTTGAATCAACTCTATGTCCTTAAGATAAATTTGAATGAAATTAAATCAGGATTCTAAGAAAAAGAATCTTGAATTTTGGTATTATAATTTTTAAAAAATGAGAAAAATACCTTTGTAGTAAAAATCTGTCAAAAATCCAAAATTATGCACTTTTCTCAATTTTTCTCATAATCATTATAAAATTAAAATTACCCATTATTTTAATAAAACATTGAAATATATTTGTTTTTTAATTGAATAAAATTAAAAAATCCTCATTATTTTATCAAAAATATGTACATAAATTTCCTCTCTCAATTACCCCCACACATAAACCATGCTTGTCCTCAAGAATAAAATCACAACATAGAAATTATAGGACACCAATGTTACCAATATTCAAATTCCAATTCAATTAAATCAAAAAAAAATTAATGTGAAATCAAACATTCAAAAAATATCAAAAATATCAATTTAATTTCCCATTTTTCAAAGAAACAAATAATTCACATACTTTACTTTTACCATTTCAAAATTGTTGGAACTTCTCCTTTCATTCATTCAAGCTCCTTGATTCATTATTATTAAACATTCCAAGTAATTATTTACCTCACTTTTTATTATTTTATCTCATTACTCATTATACCATTCAATTAGAGTTATGCTCATATACTGAGAACATGCTCCTTACCCATAGGATTGTAAATAAACTAATTTTTCCACTTTGTAAAGACAAAATGCACATAAAATCAAAAGGGCTTGAAAATAAGGTTCTATTGACTCAGATGTTTATGGTTGGTAGGATTTGATTCTTTAAAAATTAATTCTCAAGGAGGAGGCTAATATTTTAATTACTATGCATGATATCAAATGTAAAAATATAATGAAATTATCCCCTTCATAGTAGTAACACACACTTCCAAAAACTCAAAGAAAATGTCAGGATCAAATAAGAAAAATGAATGATTTGTGCACCCTCTTGAATATTTTATTTTATTTTGAACTTTATTTTCTTTCATTAAAAGTAATGATTTTATCAGACCTCACATCATTCATCTAACCATATACGCTCATAAGATCGTCGATCTAGAAAATGGTGATTTTGGGTTTTCTTAAATCATAACCCATTTTTTCTCTTTTTGTTGGTTCTTTTTGTCATTTTTTCATTTTTTTAATTCAAGATGGAAAAAATAGAGTATAATGAGTCAATCACTCATGGAATGACTAATAAATCAATTCACATGAACTTAAGAAATTCAAAGCATGAAGGATGGTTGGGAAATTTCATTTAAATGAATCAATTAATTCCTTCAAATCCTGAGTGATAACTTCAATATCCATGATAAATTTTACAAATTCAATTACAAATTTCAATCATCTAATCATATCAAAATTGAAATCTAAAACATGGCATCATAGGATTCCTAAGAAACTCATGTCTCCTAAATAAGTCAAGTAAAACATGAATTCAAGTTTGGGCATGCAATTTTATCTTTAAATATCAAAACATGTTGTGGACAATAATGTGGAGAGTTTAAAAGATAAAACACTAAAATTGAACACCCAATTTCCATGAAACATGGTCCTTCCCATTCACTGTCTGGGGCTTCCTTCTACCGTTATGATCCTACATAATAAAATTACTCAATTATACACAATGATCATTTCATTTAAGCTCAAAATGAAAAGAGGGAGGGGGCCACATGCTAAATTATTTCAAAGAAAATAAATTGACATCTGAATTCCGAGAAAGAAAGTAAAAATAAATCATGGTATTATCTCCTAAGTGGGCCCTGAATATTGACTACCTCTGGTGGGAAGTACCGGCTGTTATCCAATGTTTGATAGTGGATGAAGCTTCTTTTATTTGAACCACTACATGTGACTTTTCCCAGCTTGTGCTTCATCCTTTAGGGTGAGTAATGATCCAGGGATAGAGTACACCATATCACCACCCCCTTAAGAATGACGTATATCTTTCATGGTGGGGTAGGAAGAAGTATGAATTATCCTAATTCTTGGTTACTACTTGTGAAACCTCTTATTCTCTGCCCATTGGTTTTTTAAGGAATACTTCATCAAATGAATAGTCAATGGGAAATTCAAAGGGTAATTCTATTTGAATAATATTAAAACATAAAGTATGAAGATCAAATTCATCCCCATAAAAGTAAGAAAATTTAGTCACGGTTTCCATAGGGAAATCCTATAGTATCTCTTCATGAACTTCCTTCAATAAATATTCATCATATCCAGGGAGATCGATATGTTCCTTAGAATGTGCACATCTAGGTTATTCTTCATCCTCCGAGGCATAGCTGAGATTTTCTAATTCTATATAATCAAAACCACAAGGATTTATGAATAATTTAGATTCAATAAAATTAGAAGGGATATAGTCAATGAATGGTTAAACTCCCTGAGTTGGTTCAGCTTCATTATCTGCCTCATTGGTATGTGCCTCTTGGTGTAGACTCTCTGAGAATGGAGGCAGGTAGTCGGGCTCCACCATCTTGACATCAAATTCCACCACATGGGTGGTTTCTTCCTTTTGTGGTGTTGAATATTATTCATTGTATTGTATGGGGAGGTCAGGTAGTCCTCACATTTAATCAATAACTACTCCAAACATTTTTTATCTCCCACTTATAGCTTAGTAGGTACGTCTTCCTCCCTTGCCTCCTTAGGTTCTTCAATTTCAAATATAAGTGGTGAAATTTCTTTCACCACATTCATAGGTTCTTTCCCCTGAATAGGGTTGGGTTACTCTATTAATGCATGAACATAATAAAAATCTCTATCAGATTTTTTGGTTAGTTGTTCATTGCTTTTTCTAAGTTCATGCACCTGACCTCTACTAAAATATTCATCTTCTTCTTCTTGTTTTTGTTGCACCTATGAGTAATTTTTCCAGGCATAATATTTTTATTTTTAATACATCTTGGAAATCTTTTTTTTTCAGTTTTTTAAATGAAATTTAATTTAAATAAGATGTGAAAATAGTAAAAGAAAATGAACTAATGATTGGATCCCTGAAAACATCTTCAGTTTTGGCGCACACCTATCATTGGGTGTGGACAAAAATAATTATATTTTTCCTAGTGCAGCACAGTGGCAGACCATGGTCATCTCTCTTGAGGATCATTCTTAATGTTGTTCACTTTCTTTATCTAATTCATATATTCTATCACTTTTGTGGTTTTTTTATTAAATGATAGTGATTAAAATATTTTTGGGTTTTTTATTACTAAAAAAAATTACATTTGAAGAAAGAATTATAAATTAATACTAAGATGAATGTCTAGATAGAATGAATTACTACTGGAATTTTACACTTTACCAACGGTTGTAAACCATTGGTAAAGGCCTGGAAACCATTTGTATATATTATATCAATGGTTCCCTCAACCATGGCCAAGAAAGGCATGACAATATGCCTATACAAATAGTTCTGTGAAAACCGTTGGTGTAGGTGTCAAAATAGAATGTATACCAACAGTTTTCTACAAATTTTTGGTATATGTGTGTTAAAGTATAACATATACCAAAGGTTTGTAAACCATTAGTATATTTGTGTTACACTTATACCAATGGTTATAAACTGTTGGTATAAAGGGGATATGGAAATCCATAAGGCTATACCAACGGTTTTGTTATAACCATTGGTATAAACCTATACCAACGGTTATAACAAACCGTTGGTATAGTTATATTATAGTATCTATACCAACGGTTTTGAAACCGTTGGTATAAAATTTCTCAGCACCATAGCAGTAGGCCCCTCTCCCCTCTCCGGACCTGCAACAACACAACGACCCCTCTTCAGACCTGCTACAACACCAATAAAAAATACACATCCAAAGTATTCAAAATTTAGAAATCATTCTAGAATTAAGAAATTTAGAAATTTAAAAATTCAAATGCAGTAACACCCATAAGAGCATTACAAATTTAGAATTCATTCCTCACTCAAACCACAACACCAACACACATAAGAGTATTCAAAATTTTGAAATTATTCCTCACTCAAACCACAACACCAATACACACAAGAGAAAAAACATACATGTTATAGGAAGAACATGGGATGTTTATTCATGGTCTTAGGTTGAGTGTCTCAAAACAAACAGAAAAATATGGGTAGTGTTTCAAGGATCATGACACCCATAAGATAGACAATGGTAGGGGTCACATGATTAGACCTAGAATGAGTTATAGGAAGCACATGGGATGTTTATACTCTTCTAATGATTATGTATCCATGTATAAATGGTTCCTGATGTGTTAGTCGGAAACGTTGGAAAATCTGGAGATATGAGAAGGGTTACCAGAATTGCCTACATGTTTTTCATAGACTTTTCAATTAGAATAAGGGGGTATGTGGCTAATTGTAATTTTCTCTCCTGGGTGTGATGCGAGATAAATCCCCATCTTGGGTAGTGGGTATGAATATTCAATTAAGTCTTTGTTATTGGGTTCCCAAAGGGACTTTGGTTGGGTCTTAGAACCCACTGTTTGTGGATGGGATTGAGGTGATCCATGGAGCTATGGTGTCACTATATGTATTCCTCACCATTGGGGTATTTTTATGAGACTTTGAAACTTATTTTTGAAGAATCTATGTGTAGCCTTGTTTACCAATTTGTTATATGGTATGCTTGAGTGTTCATAGGTTTCATATAAAATCACTATATGCTATTTATTTGTTCAATGTTATTCTTTAGAATGAATGACCCATGATTGAGAATTAGAACATGAGTGTTGGAGCATGTTCATGATGGGATGTTGAGATTCATTCCTAATATAATTCATTTTTTTCTATATATACTTTGACTCATTGTGTTTCAATCTAGGCCTTGTGAATATTTTCTTCTAATTACGTATAACCAATAGACCATATTTTATTTTCTATCCCTTAATATCAAGAATATATGTGTAGCCTTATGAAGATTTCATGAAAGTCAATGGTTGTTTTCACATAAAATATTGTCCATTTCAAACAAAGTGACACACTTTGAGTGATATTAGTCACACCATGCATTGGATTGAGGTGGGGTTGACTCGTACCCAACACAAATGATCCATGGGTCATTGGGTGGAGGGGGGTTTTCTTAGGGGTGCGGGGGGGCCATCCAGGGGTGAGGGGGGTTGTCCGGGGGGGGGGGAGGGGGGCTGTCCAGATTGAGTTTTCGACAACCGCGGTCACACAACACCTCCAATTGACATGTCATCTAGCTGATCATTTCATAATTGACCCACTATTTGTTGCTGATTTCATGGTATTCTGAGTTCATTCGGTCGGTTTTGACCACCCCACGCTTGTTTTTCAAGCACACCAAACACCTAAAAAACACATATTCTACCGTGTCACACAAATCACATGTCAAAATGATGTGTCGTCTTTTCGTAAACCTCAAGAATTATAATTAGGGTGTTTCCATGTGATTTCATGTCATTCTGATGTCGTTCGGTATGTATTTGACCAAAAAACAAATGTTTTGGCTATTTACGACCTGTAGAGTGTGTTTTCGGCCACCGTGGTCACACGACACCTCCATTTGGCGTGTCGTCTAGCTGACCATTTTAAAATTGACCCACCCTTTGTTTTCGTCCAATTTCATGAAATTATGAGGTTTTTCAGCAGATTTTGACTACCCCATGCACGCTTTTCAAGCGCGCCAAACACCTAAAAGACACATATTTAGGTGTTCTGCACAAACCGTGCAACCGAATGACATGTTGTCTCCTCATACACCTCTTGAATAATAATTACGATGCTTTCATGTGATTTCAAGTTATTCCAATGTCGTTCGGTATGCATTTGACCATTAAACGCATGTTTTAGACATTTACGACACACTACTGGAAAAGGGACCTTTCCCAACAGTTGTGTACCAACGGTTCAATGAACCGTTGGTATATCTTGTTTTTCCCAACGGTTGCTATAAACCGTTGGGAAAAACCCCTCAATGCATAGTTTTCCCAACGGTTTCATACAACCGTTGGGAAAGATAGGTTTTTCCCAACGGTTCCTAAGAACCGTTGGGAAAAGTGGTGAAGGACCCTTGTTTTCCCAACGGTTTATATGGAACCGTTGGGAAAGATAGCTTTGTCCCAACGGTTCTTAGAACCGTTGGGAAAAGTGGTGAAGTTTGGTCATTCCCAACGGTTTTTAATAACCGTTGGGAAAAAAAAGCCCCAAATACCAAATCGAGCCAGCGGCCTCCCCACATTCCAGAAGCATTCAGTTCGTGTCCTCCTGGAGCGATTCCTTGCGGAAGGACCTCCCAATCCCCACATCTTCCATCATATCAGCACCTTCCAGGTTAGACTCCTATATTTTATCAACGATATAGTTCCAGCTCTTATAAATCATATACTTCTATTCTTGATTTCGTTATTCCCAATTATTAGGGTTTTTGTAAAAATTTATGATTGTTTCATGGTGGTCATGTGCGCCACTATAGGTACATTGATTCACTAATTTATTTTGGTATTTCCATAAAATTCGAATACAATTTATTAATTAATCAATGTTGAGTGTTAACATGACATTCATGTTCTTTATTTTTGTTGAAAACCTTATTTATGGTATGGGGTCATATTATTTAAAGTGTAAACAAATACTTATATAGAATTTCCTTGTAAAACCTGATGGTTTAATTCTAGTTAAATGGACTCATAATTTTTTATGTTATTACTATTAAGTAATTGGTGAGGTGAATCATATATGTATATGAAAAATGGATCAAGATCATTTAGTATTGGATAGAATTATTCCCTAGTAATGTGAGACCCTTATGTTATGGGGTGAGTATGGAGTAGTGAGATATATTGATTGTTACTTACTTTTTTCAATTCTATGAGGTAATCATGGAATGCACTAATTTTTTGAGATCTGTCAATGTTTTTATGGTTTTGATAGTGATCCATGATGTGTATCCTAGTATGTAGATCCTGTTGGGTATTGGACCCTGGATTGGGTGAATTTGTATGCAGTAGGGTGCTTTCTAGGATGGGTTGTACTGATGTGATGGTAACTTATGAGAGGGGTGGGTCTTACTAATGTGGATTCATTCTATATCATAAGCATGTAAATATAATTTGTATTATGATAACTAAATGCGAATGATGTGTGATCAAATATTGTCTTATCCTAGAGAATTCCTTGTGATATATTGATATGGTGGCAAGAGTGATGATGCATGTGGTGACATGACCAACATACATGTGTTTCATGGTTAGTGATCAATTAGGTTAGTGATCCTATGATCATTGGGATGTGACTCTAAATGATTCAAGAAGAGTTATTAATATGATAACATGAGGGTGTGTTCCTATTTGGTTTTATCTAGAATCGTAGTATAGTATTGGAGTTGAGTTATTTTTATATATTATCTGTTTTTATGGATGTTGTCTTTTAGTGGTTGTGTGTTTGGGAACCCCCCTCCTTCCTAGACCCTGGACAACCCCCCACCCTCCTCCCTGGACCCTGGACAACCCCCCGAACACCCCCCGCACAGCCCCCCGCACAGCCCCCCACCCTCCTCCCTCGACCCCAGACAACTGTTGTAACCCTCTCTCTTGGATTTTAATGATCACAATCACTCTCATCGTGTTCTAACTTGTTTTCAAGTGTTTTGATGCTAGGAAAAAGGTTGCCCAGGAGTTGGCCCAAGAAAACTGAAAAGGACTCTCTGAGTCCACCGGCCGGCCGGTGGTCTCTGGCAGAAGCATTGCTTTCTGCCAGAGCCACCGGTCAGCCGGTGTTAGCTCACCGGCCAGCCGGTATAGGCACCGGCCAACCAGTTCTTGCCCACCGGCCAGCCGGAGGTTCCAGGCAGTAGGCTTGCCCACTGCCTGGTGCCACCGGACAACCGGTGGATGACCACCGGCTGGCCGGTGGAACCCAGACAAAGCCTGCTGTCTGGACCACCGGCCAGCCGGGAGCTCAGCACCGGCCAGCCGGTGGACCACCGGCCAGTTGGTGAGCCACCACCGGCCAGCCGGTGTGACCAGTCAAACTAGCCGTTGGGCTTTGACCAGACTTGTACTTTTGACCCCCAACGGCTCCGGAAGCTCTCCAACGGCCATATTGAAGTGTTTATGGGTATTTCTCCTATAAATAAGAAACCATGGATGCCGGGAACATAATGGAATGATATTTTGTTTAAAATGGGCATAATTTTAAGTGAAAACAACTGACATATGCCAAACCAACCAAAATTCTTCTGATTCTGTTGAAACTTTAGAAAAATGATCCATGGGTCATATGTGACGTGTATGAGTCAACCCTGGCTCAATCCAAGACACGATGTGACTGAGACCATTGAAACTGTCTCCCTTTTGTTCAAAATGGACTAAATTGTAAGTGAAATCAACAACTATCATATGGGAAACCAACCAAACGCCTTAGGATTATATTGACACTTTAGGAAAACGATACATGGGTAATATGTGATGTGTACGAGTCATACTTGACTCAATCCGAGGCGCGGTGTGGCCTACACCACCAAAACTATCTCTCTTATGTTAAAAATGAACAATATTTTACGTTCATAAGCCAAACCGATCAAACGGATTCTGATTGTGCTGAAACATTATGAAAACGATCCATGGATGATATGTGATGTGCACGAGTAAACCCTGCCTCAATCTGAGGCCCAGAGTGGCGGACACCACCCAAAGTGGCTATCTTTTGTTTAAAATGGACTTAATTTTAAGTGAAAACAACAACTGACATACGCCAAACCAACCAAACGCCTTCTAATTCTATTTAAACATTATGAAAACGATCCATGGGTCATATGTGACATGTACGAGTCAATCCCTCATAAATCCGAGCTGTGGTGTGGCCGAAACCACTCAAACTATCTCTCTTTTATTTAAAATGGACATAATTTTAAGTGAAAACAACAACTGACATACGCCAATCCAACCAAACAACTTATGATTCTATTGAAACGTTAGTAAAACGATCCATGGGTCATATGTGATGTGTACGAGTCAACCCCACCTCAATCCAAGCCATGGTGTGACCGGGACCACTCAAACTGTCTCTCTTTTGTTCAAAATGGACTAAATTGTAAGTGAAATCAACAACTGACATACAGGAAACTGACCAAACACCTTCGGATTCTGTTGACACTTTAGGAAAATGATCCATGGGTCATATGTGACATGTACGAGTCAACCCCACCGCAATTCGAGCCGCGGTATGGCTGGGACCACTAAAATTGTCTCTCTTTTGTTGAAAATGGACAAAATTGTAAGTGAAATCAATGACTGTCATACGGGAAACTGACCAAATGCCTTCATATTCTATTGAAACTTTAGGAAAACTATCCATGGGTCATATGTGATGTGTAAGAGTCAATACCGCCTCAATCCGAGGTGTGGTGATGCCGACACCACCCAAACTGTCTCTCTTATGTTAAAAATGGACAATATTTTAAATACATACACCAAACTGATCAAACGGATTCTGATTGTGTTGAAACATTAGGAAAACGATCTATGGCTCATATGTGACGTGTACGAGTCAACCTTGCCTCAATCCGAGGCCCGGTGTGGCCGACACCACTCAAAGTGTCTCTCTTTTGTTTAAAATGAACTTAATTTTAAGTGAAAACAATAGTTGACATACGCCAAACTAACCAAACGACTTCAAATGATATTGAAACTTTAGGAAAACGATCCATGGGTCATATTTGACATGTAAGAGTCATTCCCGCCTCAATCCGAGCCACGGTGTGTCTAGGACCACTCAAACTATCTCTTTTTTCTTTAAAATGGACTAAATTATAAGTGATATCAACAACTGACATACAGGAAATAGACCAAATGCCTTCGGATTCTATTGAAACTTTATGAAAATGATTCATGGGTCATATGTGACATGTACGAGTCAACCCTGCCTCAATCCAATTCACCGTGGGGCGGGGAACACCCAAACTTCATCTCTTTTGTTCGAAATGGATAATATTTTATGTACATATGCCAAACAAATCAAACGGATTATGATTGTGTTGAAATTTAGGACAATGATCCATGGATCATAAGTGATGTGTACCAGTCAACCCAGCCTCAATTCGAGGCCCGGTGTGTCACTTATGGAGTCACAAGTGATGAGACTCCTATGAAAATACCTTTTCACCATATATTATTAAAGTGGTTGTCATGTGAAGATTGAAATGGGTGTAAATAATATTTGATTTATTGAAACCCTGATTCAACTATACTGGATGATTGTTGTCATATGAAAATTCAAATGGGGAATTATTCACCATGCCTCTAATCAAATAGGTGGTGTTCTTTTTAGTTGTTTTAATTCTGTTAGTGTTTTTAGTGGTGTGTTTTATGCAGGTCTATGCACTGGAGGGGCTACTGCAGGGGCATCTGTGCAACATTTCTGGAAATACACAATACCAACGGTTGTAAACCGTTGGTAAACTTTGAGAAAGAATTATACCAACGGTTCAATAAACCGTTGGTAAAAAACTGGTTTCAATGAAACTGTTGGGAAAATGATATACCAACGGTTGTAAACCGTTGGTATAACATCAAAATCATAGAATTCCCAACGGTTTCAATGAAACCGTTGGGGAAAAAACTATACCAACGGTTGGGAACCGTTGGTATAAGTTGAGAATTATAGAATTCCCAACGGTTCTAAACCGTTGGGTAAACCTATACCAATACATAGAGTGGGCTATCCCAACGGTTTACTTAAAACTGTTGGTATATATCTTTCCCCACGCCTTACTTCCCTACGGTTTGGAGAACCGTTGGTATAGAAAATACCAACGGTTTTCCAGCCTATACCAACGGTTGTAAACCGTTGGTATATACTCTATTTCCAGTAGTGACACGTAGAGTACTTTTTCGACCACTACGGTCACACGACACTTCTAATTGATGTGTCGTATAGCCTACCATTTCACAATTCACCAACCCTTTGTTTTCGTCTGATTTCATGGCATTCTGAGATTTTTCAGCTAGTTTTGACCACCGTACGCATGCTTTCCAAGCGCGCCAACACCTAAAAATCACATATTTAGATGTTTCGCGTAAACTACGGGTCCAAATGACGTGTCTGATTATCATACACCTCAAGAATAATAATTAGGGTGTTTTCGTGTGATTTCAACTCATTTTGATATCGTTCGGTATGTATTTGACCGTAAAACACATGTTTTGGCCATTTACGACATGCAAAGTGCGTTTTCAGCCACTGCGGTCACACAACACCTCCGATTAATGTGAAGTCTGGCCAACCATTTTACAATTCACCCACCCTTTGTTGTCGTCCAATTTCATGGCATTCTGAGGTCGTTCGGCCAGTTTTGACAACCCCACGCACGCTTTTCAAGCACGCCAAACACCTAAAACACACATATTCAGTAGTGTTGTGCAAAACACGCATCTGAATGATGTGTCTTCTCCTCATACAACTCATGAATAATAATTAGGGTGTTTTCGTGTGATTTGAAGTCATTTAGATGTCATTCGATGTGAATTTGACCGCTAAATGCATGTTTTGGCCATTTACGACACGTGGAGTGCATTTTCGGCCCCTGTGGTCACACAAAACCTCCAATTGTTATGTCATCTGGCCGAAGATTTCAAAATTAACCCACCATTTGTTTTCATCTGATTTCATGGAATTCCGAGGTCATTCGTCCAATTTTGACCACCCTACACACCATTTTCAAGCGCGCCAAACCCCTTAAAAACACATATTCAGTCGTTCTGTGCAAACCACACGTCCAAATGATGTGTCGTCTCCTCATACACCACAATAATAATAATTAGGATGTTTTTGTATGATTTCAAGTCATTATGATATCATTTGTCATGCATTTGACTGTTAAACACATGTTTTGGCTATTTAAGACATGCGAAGTGTGTTTTTGGCTAGCGCGGTCACACAACAGCTCTGATTAATGTGTCGTTTTGCTGAACATTTCAAAATTCACCCATCCTTTGTTGTCATCCAATTTAATGGCATTCTGTGGTTTTTTGGCCAATTTTGACCACCCCACGCACGCTTTTTAAGCGCGCCAAACACCTAAAAAACATATTCTGTCATGTCGCGCAAACCACGCGTCTAAATGATGTGTTGTCTCCTCATACACATCACAAAAAAAATAATTAGGGTGTTTTCAAATGATTTTAAGAAATTCTGATGTCATTCGGCATACAATTGACTGTTTAACACATGTTTTGGCCATTTACGACATGCAGAGTGCATTTTCAGCCAGCGCGGTAACACGACACCACCGATTGACATGCTGTCAGGCTGATCATTTCACAATTCACCCACCATTTATTGTCATCCGATTCCATGGCATTCTGAGGTCGTTCGTCCGGTTTTGACCACCCCATGCACACTTCTCAAGCACACCAAACACCTAAAAATCACATATTCAGTCGTGTCACACAAACTGCGCATCTGAATGACATGATGTCTCCTAGTACACCTCACAAATAATAATTAGGGTTTTTTGTGTGATTTCAAGTCATTCTGATGTCGTGCGGCATAAATTTAACCGTTAAACACATGTTTTCCCCATTTACGACACGCGGAGTGCGTTTTTTGCCACTGCGGTCACACAACACCTCCGATTGATGTGCCATTTAGCCGATCATTTCACAATTCACCCACCGTTTGTTGTCGTCTGATTTAAAGTCATTCCAAGGTCATTCAGCCAGTTTTAACAACCCCACGCACGCTTTTCAAGTGCACCAAACAACTAAAAAACACATATTTAGTCGTGCCATGAAAACCGTGCATCCGAATGTAATTTTTTCTCCTCGTACGCCTAAAAAATAACAATTAAGGTGTTTTTGTGTGGTTTCAAGTCATTATGATGTCGTTAGGCATGCATTTGACCGTTAAACGCATGTTTTGGCCATTTACGACACGCAGAGTTCATTTTCGGCCAGTATGGTCACACTACACCTATGATTGACATGCTGTCTTGCTGACCATTTCCTAATTCACCCGCCCTTTTTCATGCAATTTCATGGAATTCTGAGGTCATTCGGCCGGTTTTGACCACCCCACGCATGCTTTTCAAGCGCGCCAAACATCTAAAAAACACTAATTCAGTCGTTCCACATAAACTACATGTTCAAATGACATTTCATCTCCTATTATACTTCCAAAATAATAATTAGGGTATTTTCGTGTGATTTCATGCCATTCTGATGTCTTTCGGCATGCATTTGACTGTTAAACGCATGTTTTGGCCATTTACGACATGCAGATTGCGTTTTTGGCCATCACGAACACACGACACCAATTGTTGAGGTGGATTTGATTTGTACCCATAATAAATGACCAATGTATCGTTGTCCTAAAGTATCAACACAATCAGAATGCGTTTGATTAGTTTTCTGTATGTTAGTTGTTGCTTTCACTTAAAATCCGGTACATTTCAAATTAAAGTGAGAAACATTGAGTGGTACCATCTACATAGTGAATCAGATTGACGCTGGGTTGACTCATACACATCAAAAATGTCCCATGGATAATTTTTCTAAAGTATCAATAGAATCCAAATAAATTTGGTCCATTTTCCGTATGTTCATTTTTGTTTTCACATAAAATGTTGTCCATTTCAAATAAAAGTGAAACACATTGAGTGGTACCGGCCACATCATGCCCTGGATTGAGGTAGGATTGGGTCATATACGTCATATATGACCCATGGATCATTTTCCTAAAGTATTAACACAATCCAAATACATTTGATCAGTTTTCTGTATGCCAGTTGATTTTACTTAAAAGGGTGTCCATTTTAAACAAAAGAGAGACACTTTGAGTGATACTAGCCACACCGTGCCTCAGATTGAGGTTAGGTTGACTCTTACATGTCACATATGACTCATGGATCGTTTTCCTAAAGTATCAACACAATACGAATGTGTTTGGACAGTTTTCCGTATGTTAGTTAGGCAAATCATGCAATAATAGTGATAATATCTTATACTAAAACTATATAAATTGGGCATGATGTGCATCCCAGGGTGCATGGTTTGGGAAAATCATGCACATTTCTTATAATATATATCCCTATATGGTTGGTAGAAACCCAGTGGGATGGACTTAAATTTTTTACTAACCGTGAGGCATAGTGTTTTTTTACGCCGACCAGGGTTCTGAGCTCCGAACAAGCCCCAGAAGCCCCATAAACCAATAAAATATCATTAGGCTTCTATATTTGGTAAAAAAATAAAGTGTTATAATGAATTCAAAAATATCAATACCAGAGTGAAAACCCAGGTTAAAAAACAAAGAGTTATACAAAATTAATAAATTTAATGGACCAATCTACCCCTGATCACTATCACCATCACCACTGTCATCATCAGCCTCATCCTCACTACCATCTTTGTTCTTGTCGTCATCATCCCCATAATCATCTTCAGCCCCATCCTCGCCCTCGGTCCCATCCTCAACCTCATCCTCATCCTCACCCTCATCCTCTTCAGCATCCTCATCATCACCAGGAATGTCATCATCTCAACCATCACTAGAACTATCTCTTGGTGCATAGGATAATGCACCCATCAACAACATATATGTCTGACAAGCCGCGCTGGCCTCTAGTGGAAGTGATGAAGATAAATCTTTGATCAGTTTCATTAATTATTTCTCCCTCATTTGAACATGTTCTTCCAACTATGTGTCCCTTTTATCAGACTACCTTGCATGATCCTTGACATGTTCTAACTCGGTGGTACTAGAATGGATACCTGGAGAGGACCAATACCTTGTCGAGACTATATTCTTACCAGGTCAGCAGCATAATCGACCAGAGTGCTCATCTCCCAAAACCTGATATAAATGATCATGTGGCCCAAAATATTTAGGCTCCTAGGAATCAAGGGCCTCTAAATCAGCCTGTTAAAAATATTAATATATTATTAAATTTCAAAATAGATTTTAAACTTTTAAATAAAAAAATTAAAACTTACAATCTATTCTTTATTGGTTCATTAATCGGAGATCCATATTTTTTCTTTCTACTCGAGCAAAACAATTTTTCTCGAGGGAGACGTCCTTCAATATTCAATTTTTGCTTCTGTAATGACATTGAAAAAATATAAAGTGCAAGTATAATCATATATAAAATTTTCAATAAATCACATAATTTATGTAGAAAATAATAAAAATGGAAAGTCCTAAAGAAAAATTATAAACAACTATATCGTACCAGATGCCTCTCATGATCTGACGTTGTAGTGCACCCCAATGTGTACAGGTATTTCTTTCAATCAATGTTTTTTTTTGTTTTTTTAGAACATTACTATATAATGATTAATAATAAATAAGATAATTTTAATGAAAAATATGAAAATTGTCATTTAAATACCTCAAATGGGTTTAATACCTTAAATTTGGCAGTCCCCCCAATGGGTAATCATTTGACGATATTGCTTTATCAGGCAGTCATCCATGATAGGTACTGTCTCCAACTCTATGCCAACTTTTTCACACCATCCAACATACAACCCATGCTTATAACCTCCCCAAAGCTCTACTAGATACTTTAAACAAGCTGGTTGTGGACCTTCACCATCTGGGAAGTTTAACTGAAGCTGAAACCCAATAGATTAATTCATATAAATACAAAAAAATACTACATTAAATGCAAAATATTTTTTACCCATATTTGTGCCCACGCATTATCCTTGACTTCGTGTGGCAGATGTCTCCAAGAGAGAGGACTGATCGGAATGATGTCGGAGTATTTGGCTAGCGTCGCCAAAAAAACCCGACATTCCTACCCAGATTTATCAACCGTTTTTAATTCATCGTTTTATTCAACCATCAACTGTGCCTGATGGTTCCATACCGCACGCAAGCAAGTACTCCCCCTCCCCTACCTCCTATCAGTATATGAATATGTTTTTAAATGAAAAAATATCAGTACAAGTTATAAAAAAATATTTTTGGTATAAAAATTTGTTAGAGATATATAAATATACATGTGGTAGTCGAATCAATGGGCGTCACTGGATGTGCAGAAGCTGAAGGAATATCCTGTACAGGTGGAGTGTCCCTCAGTGTATGTTTCTCAGCCATATACTGTGTCGGAGCAGGAGTCAAAGAAGGTGGAATATAATTGCTCGAAGAAAATGAACTAGAAGAAAAATATGATGGAACAGACGTCAGGCCAACTGGTAGTGTAATCATTAGAGGCCTAAATATATTGTATGTCCCTAAAGACACACCAGGATAAAAATGGGGTGTGGAAGATACGTCTGCGGTAAGGGAATAGTCTAATCGGTTATGACAAGTGGGTCGTATAACTCTCACACCACAGGACCTCGTACCAGCGGCCTTAGTACCGGGATCACTAGATGATTGTCTAACTCTGACACCACCCCACTCTTACCACCAGCCTCTGTAGTGGGAGTAATATTAGTCTCCTCGTCAGATATCTCTCATCTAGTGGGTCGATCCAGAAAAAAATTTTAACACAAATTTAAACACATGATATTATATGTTATTGAAATATATATATTTGAAATAAAAAACTCACAACATGGATGAGTGGAGGAACGCCCATCTGTGTCATGCGACGATTATTTTCTATCATCTTTGTCTGCTGCATCTCTTCAATGGGTGTCGTTTCCTACAATGAAAACAAATATGGAATTAATTAGAAACAAATAACTAATGTGCAACACAAATAAATTTTTTTATAAAATCCATTCTGATAAAAAAAACATAGAGAAACAGAAGATTTATGGTGGTTTTAAGGTAAGTACTAGGACACACACTTTGAATGATGTAGGTGTATTCATTGAATCATGTCCCAATTGATTTTGGAGAGGGACATTCAATAGTTATAGGTATGGATTTGATTAGAAACACCTATAAAAAGGATATCCAGGAATTGTGACATCTCAAACCAGGCTTCCACTCATTAGTGACCCAATCCCAGATAGCTAGATGACCTCAAGCACATCTACCAAAATTCCAAATGTTATTGACTAATAGTGAGAGCCTTTTCTCTGTCTAGGGGAGACTATTCCCTCATTACCTAAGTTGCAAAATTTTAATATTATTAGTTAAAAAGTGGAAGAAAGACAATAGTGGGAAAATATTGGAAATGGATGAAAATAACCAAATCAGTAATACCAACTAATAACACAATCATAAATAGAATGATGGTAATGTATGTCATGTATCAAGAAGAAAAACATAGTTACAACTATCAAGAAGTAGTACTATATAAGAGGCTCAATAAATTCTAAAATTAAACCTAGCTTCTTGAGCTACAACCCAATCATCTGGTTCATCGATGGAAAGAGTGTGAGTCATGTCAATAACTCAAAATTCATAGTCATCAATAAAGGTGCATTGCCACATAATTTTACCAAACCATTAATAAAGGGAAGAGTTTTACCAATGGTTGTACACAAATTAAGGTAAAATAGGACTTCAAGGCCCCTTTATAGGCATCCCAAATAGAGGCACATGCCCCAGGCCCCATTATGTGTTATAGGCATCCCAAATCTTTGACTCATGTTCAATTAATCATTATTGGCACCTCTATAGTCATACCTTTCACTACCCAATTAGTTCCTCAAGTCAAGCACACCCCCTGGGTGGATAAATTTTAGGCTTCTACACTAATAGGTTGTTCATGGCTTGTAAAAAGGGTTAATTTCATAATGTATAGACAAAAACATTAATTATTAAATTTAAGAATAATAATAATGTATGTTGATGATAAAAAAATTACTAAATTAATCTTGTGACTTATCTAACATTGTTATGGATGTATACACATGCCAACTTCACTAGTGAAAAGCACCACACTATCATAAAAGTGAGTATTGGCCAAGAAAGAGACGTAATATACAACATAAAATGAGAACCATATTTAATTGACCCTAATGTTATATTAGTACATTCATCTTAGGAATCCAATTATCACTCATCACTAACCATGCCACTATAAAGAACCTGGATTGTATGAGTTTTCTTTATGATCATAAAAACAACATCACACATTTTTACAATGATGTGAATCATGTGGAATATGGATGATATTAACACCAAATTCCCCGTAATACAAATCCTTCTTTGGACTGAAAATTTATAGATGATATTAACACATAATTCATTTTGAATCAAATTTGATTCACTATCAAAGCCCAACACACACACCCAAATCAAACAGAAAACAAAAGTCATACAAAACCAAATCAAAATAGAAAACCAAAACAGTAGAAGTAGAATATTTAAATGAAAGTATCACTTAAAAAATAGAAGTGTAGAACTAATAAATTTTTAAAATGGATCGGAACGAAGAATTTCCATAGTAGGGTAAAAAGGATCCAACTTCTCAACTTCAGCCAAATGAAAACATAAAACCAAAATAGTAGATGTAGTGTCACTTACATAATACAAGTGAAGAAATGATAAATCTTATAGATATAAGGATTACAACTATTGGGGAAGGAAAATCCCTCTTCTCCCTTCTGTTTAGGGCTGCAGTCACGCAGAATGGGGGAGTTCAAGAATCTCTGAATTTTGGTCAAAACATTCCTGAAGGTTTTTAAAAACTGTTGGTAAATGATGATTTAAACCTCTCTATACCAATGGTTTAATAAAACCATTGGTATAGAGTATACATTTCCCAACGGTTTTGAAAAAGTGTTGGGAAATGATTATTTATACATCATTTACCAACGATTTCCTTAAACCATTGGTAAAAGTACTCTACAGGCACTGGGAAAACCTCCCTTCCTAGAAGTTAATTAATATGAGAGTATTTGGTTTTGGGGGTTGGTTAAATGTTCAATAATTATTATCCATTATATGTTTTATTTAAGTTTGATAATAAAAAGATTCAATATCATGTTTTAATTTTTATTCTATATTTATAAATTGTAGAATATCATTGAATGTTTGAGAACTCTCAATTCCACCTCCTCCTTTAATCCATGTTGGTGACACACCTTTGTCTAGAATGTGTCATCTTCCATGACCTGATTCAATCAAAGTTGTGTCATCCATTTATTAGATCAACTCCAATGTGTGAAGAACTAAACAACAGAGACAAGGAAAATTGATTAAATAAAAGAATAGGGATAGGTTGAGTTGCATGTCATCAGAGGCAGTCACAACATCGGGGACATTCGCCTTACCCGTGCATGCTACTCAAATCTATCTACAAATGTAAAATTAAACATTAAAGAAAATTCATGACCACTTTCACCTCCCCCCTGGCCAAGTCTCAAGGTCAACCTCTCATTTTTGACATTAAAATATTACTTTGTGGAGTGGGTGGAAGAGAAGAGAGAGAGATCTAAATAAATGACGAAAATTGGATGGAGAAACGCAAAGACGTGGATTAATAAAACTAAAATTTGAATTACAATTGAAAACTAATAAAAAATAAAATTAAAATAAAATTAAAATAAGAAATAAGGGGGTAAAAGAGGAGAAGCATTGTCCCATGCCCTGATGAGATCCCTCCTTAGTTGTGGGTGTCGAGTTGATGATTTGGGAAGGAGTCGAGGGCCTCCTTTTATAGGCAGAATTCTATCCTTAGAAATTTTGTGTGTTGTTGGCCCATTAAATGGTCGATTCACATGTGGACCCCTTCATAAATTGTTTTCATAAATATTTTTACCATTCACCATTCATACTTAATCTCATATATCCATCGGATTAAAGAGTCATAGAATTTTCATTGAATAAGGATTTTTATGGCCGAAATTTCCATGAAGATTCCTTCAAATGTTTAACAATCAATGGAAACATTAATTACTTAAAAACTCCCCCAAATATGTTTTAGAGTTGTTCTGATGTGTACTAGTGCTATCCCTAGGGTAATAACCTAAATGGGAGGTGAGGATACTGATTTGTGCATCTGTTACGGTGGTGGGATCCACGTTGTCCGCACAGAAAAGTTTCCAACTTCAATGATTTTTTTGGACTAATAGATATTCGAATCAACTCTAGGACCTGAAGAGAATGTTGAATGAAATAAAATTAGGATTCTAAAAAATCACAAATTTTGGAATTATATTTTTTATGAAATGACAA
The DNA here is from genome assembly GCA_963277665.1 of Viscum album. Lineage (NCBI taxonomy): Eukaryota > Viridiplantae > Streptophyta > Magnoliopsida > Santalales > Viscaceae > Viscum > Viscum album. The sequence goes on along the minus strand of OY728148.1, from coordinate 989,315,311 downwards.
AAATACCCTTGTGGTAAAAATCTTTCAAAAATCCAAAACTATGCACTTTTATCAAATTTTCACATAATCATTCTAAAATTGAAATTACCCATTATTTTAATAAAATATTGAAATACATGGGTTTTATCATTGAAAAATATTAAAAATCCTCAATATTTGTTAAAAAATAAGCACATAAATTTGCTCTGTCAAATACCCCCACACTTAAACCATGCTTTCCCCCAAGTATAAAATCTCAAAATGGAAATCAGTGGACACCAATATTACCAATATTTAAATTCCATTATAATAAAATAAAAAAAATAAATGTGAAATCAAACTTTCAAAAATCTGCATAAAATATATATTTAATTTCCCTTTTTTCAATGAAACAAATAATTCACATATTTTACTTTTTCCCTTTTAAAATTGATGGAACTTACCCTTTCAATCATTCAAGATCCTTGATTAATTATTATTAAACATGAAAATTCATGATTTACCTCACATTTGATTATTTTCTCTCATCACTCATGATACAATTAATGTTGAGTTATTCTCATTTCACGAGAACATGCTCCTTATACATAGGCTTCTAAATGAACTACTTTCTCTACTTTGAAAAGAAAGAACGCACATAAAATCAAGAGGACTTTCAATTAATGTTCTATTTACTCTAATGTTTAAGGTTGTTAGGATTTGATTATTTAAAAATTAAGGCTCAAGCAGGAGGCTAATCTCTTAAGTACTATTCATGACATCAAAAGTTAAAATATAATTAAATTATCCCCTTCAAAGTAGCAACACCCAATTCTCAAAAATGAATGAAAATTTTATGATCAAGTAAGAATAATGAATGATTTGTGCACCCTCTTGATTTTTTTTATTTTTTACTTTTTATTCTTTTTTCGAAAGTTATGATTATATCAAATCTCACATCCATCATCTAACCACATACACTCATAAGATCATCGGTCTAGAAAATTTCGATTTTTGGTTTTCCCAAATCCCAACCAATTTTCTCTCTCTTTTTTTTGGTTCTTTTTGTCATTTTTGTTATTTTTTTAATTCAAGAGGGGGAAAATAGAGCATAATGAATGATTCCACAAACTTTTACAATTAACATAACAATACCCCCACAATTATTCTTTACAATGTATATTATCCCATCCACCATGATTCCCTTTAACCCCACACCTCAACTTTGAAATATCAGGAAAATACTCTAAGGAGGGTAAGAATGGATAAAAATGGCTTGAAACATGGATCATTCCTATAAAGGTCATTCATGGTATCTATGGATCATTCATGGCTTGAAATTATTTCTTTTTTGTCATTTTTGTCATGGATTATTCCAATAAATGTGTTTTTGCATAGTCAAGGCTTTGATAAGTTTCAATACAAGTTCTTGTCGGTTACATGTCCCAAGATCATCCAAGAAATATGCTCAAGATTAAATAGGAAGTACATGGTCTATAAATCCTCTTGGGAATGGAAAATATAACATTGGACAATCACTCATGGCATGACTGATAAATCAATTCGCATGAACTTCAGAAATTCAATGCATGAAGGATGGTAGAGAAATTTCATTTACCTGAATCAATTAATTCCTTCAAATCATGAGTCATTACTTCAATATCCATGCTTCATTTTAAAAATTCAATTATTCATTTCAATCATTTAATAATATCAACATTTAAATCTAAAATAGGGAATCACACGATTCCTAAGAAACTCATGTCTCTTTCACAATTCAAGTAAAATCTTAATTCAAGTGTGGGCATGCAATTTTATCTTTAAAGATAAAAACTTGTTGTGGAAAAAATGTGGAGAGTTTAAAAGATAAAGAACTAAAATTGAAAGCAATTTTTCCATGAAACTTGGCCCTTCCCCTTTACTGTAAGGGGCTTTTTTCTACCTTCATGATCCTACAAAAGAAAATTACTCAATTAATCAGAATGATCATTTTGTTTAATCTCAAAATAAAAGAGGGAGGGGACCACATGTTAAATTATTTAAATCAAAATAAATTGAAATATAAATTTCTCAAAAGCAAGTAAAGATAAATCTTGGAATTATCCCCCAAGTGGGCCCTGAATTTTGACTACCTCTAGAGGGAAGTACCTCCTGTAATCCAAATTCTGATGGAGGATAAAGCTTCTTTGATTTTAACAAAACCAAGTGGATTTTCCCAACTTTTTATTCATCCTTCTGGGATAGAGTACACTATATCCACCCTTTACAATGAGTTATAACGTGCATGGTGGGGGTAGGATGAAGTATGAATCGTCCTCCTTCTTTTATGATACTTGTGAAACCTCTTCTTCTCTTTCCATTAGTTACTTGAGGTATGCTTCATCAAAATAATAGTCAATGGGAATGTCGGAGTGTAATTCAATTTGAATAATATTAAAATATGAAGTATCAAGATCAAATTATTCACCATAAAAGCATTTTATTCATGGTTTCCTTAGGTAAATACACTAATATTTCTTCATCAACATCCTTCAATAAATATTCAATGTGTCTAGGGAGCTCCATATGTTCCTTAGCATGTGCACATCAAGGTTCTTCTTCTTCCTCCAAGGAAGAGTTGAGGTTGTCTAATTCTATATAATCAAAACCACTTTGAGTGATGTAGAATTTATATTCAATAAAATTAGAAGGGATAGAGTCAGGGAATGGTTCAACTCCCTGAGTTGGTTTAACTTCAATATCTGCCTTAGTGGTAACTTCCACTTGGAATATACTCTCTAATGATGGAGGTAGGTAGTCAGGCTCCTCCATCATGACTTAAAATTCCACCAATTGGATGGTTTCTTCCTTCAGTGGTTCTGAATCTTATTATTTTTATTATATGGGGAAGTTAGGTAGTTTCTCATATTTAATAAATATTTCATCCAAACATTGTTGATCTCCCACTTGTAGCTCTGTAGATACGTCTTCTACCCTTGCTTCCTCAGGTTCTTCAATTTCAAATATAAGTGGTGAAATTTATTCCACCACTTTCTCATGTTCTTCCTTTGGATTAGGGTTTGTTTTCTCTATTAATGCATGAACATAATGAAAAACTCTATTATCCATTCTGTTTAGCTGTTCAATGCTTTCTCTGAATTCTTGCATATGATCTCTTCTAAAATATTCATCTTCTTCTTGTTTTTGTTGCTGCACCTATGAGTAATTTTTCCATGCATAATATTCTGAATTTGAATACATCATGGAAGTATTTTTTAGTTTTTTTAAATAAAATGATATATAACTAATATGTGAAAATAGAAAAAGTAAACTAACTAATGATTGGATCCCTAGAAACAACTTCAGTTTTGGCGCACGTCTATTGTGGGGTGTGAACAAAAATAATTATATTTTACCTAGTGCAGAACAGTGGCTGACCAGGGTCATCTCTCTTGAAGATCCTTCTCAATGTAGTACACTTAATTTATTTAATTCTCTTATTATATCTCTTTTTTTGTTTATTTTTTAAATTAAATTGATTAAAATCATTTTGGGTTTTTTATTATTTAAAATAATTACATGTGAAGCAAGAATTCTAAATTTATACTCTGTTTCAAGTCTAAATATAATAAATTAATAAGAATGAACATGGTTTTGGGGGTTGGTTAAATATAAAATCATTATTCTCCTTTATATGTTTTATTTAATTTTGGTAATCCAAATAGGAAATCTCATTTTTGAACTACTATTCATTATTTATAAATTGTGGAATATCATTGAATGTTTGAGCACACTCGATTCCACCTCCTCCTTTAATCTAAGTTGGTGACACACATTTGTCTAGAAAGTTTCATCTTCCAGGACCCGGTTCAATTGAAGTTATTTCATCCATTGATTATCTCAACTCCAATTTGTGAAGACCTAACTAATTGAGAGGGGTAAAAATTATTAAATAAAATAATATGGATAGGTTGAGTTTCATGTTATTAGTGGTAGTCACAACATCAGGGAAAATCGACTTACTCGTGCATACTACTCAAATATATCTGCAAACTTAAAATTAAACATTAATGAAAATTCCTGATCACCTTCATCTCCCCTTTGGCCATGTCTTGGGGTTATCCTCCCATTTCTGAGAGTAATAGATTACTTGGTGGAGTGAGTGGAATATAAGAGAGAGATAATGAATGAAATGAAGAAAAGTTGATGGAAAAACACAAAGTCATGGATTGAGAAAAATAAAATTTGAATTACAATTGAATAATAATACCAAACTAAAATTAAAATAAAATAAAATGAAGAAATGGGGTGGGAAGAGAGGTGTTGCATCATCCCATGCCTCGTTGGGAACCCTCCTTGGTTGTTGGTGTCGGGCTGATGATTTGGGAAGGAGGCGACAACCTCCTTTTATAGGCAGAATTTTATCCCCTAAAAGTTTGCACATTGTTGGAACAATAAATGGTTGATAAACACATGGAATCCTCCATAACAGTTGTTCCTAAATGTATTTTCCATTCAACCTCCACTTTTCATCTCATTTAGATATCTTATTAAGGAGGTATGGAATTTACATTGACTAAGACTTTTTATGGCCGAAATTTCCAAGAAGATTCCATCAAATGTATAAAGATCAATGGAAACCTTAATGACTTAAAAACTCCCCTGATATTGTTTAAGAGTCATTATTATGTGTCCTAGGGGTATCTCAGGTATAATAACCTAAATTAAGGGCGAGGAGACCGATTTGTGCATCTGTTATGGTGGTTAGGTCCGGGTTGTCCGCCCGGAAAAGTTTCCAAATTCAATGAATTTTTTGGACTACAAGATCTTCGAATCACCTCTAGGTAATAAAGATAAAGTTGAAGAAAATAAAATCAGTATTATAACAAAAAATTAATCATTAATTTTTTATTTATATTTTTTAATAAATGAAAAAAATACCCTTGTGGTAAAAATCTGTCAAAAATCCAAAATTATGCACTTTTCATAATTTTTCTCATAATCATTCTAAAACTCAAATTAACCATTAATAAAACATTGAAATAGATGGGTTTTATCATTAAAAAAATAAAAAAATCCTCATTATTTGATAAAAAAAATATGCACATAATGTTTCTTTGTCAGAGATGTCATGCCTCCTTGTCTTGTGTTATCATAATATCTCATGCCAAAATTGATTAAATGATTAAATTGAAATCGTTAAATGAGTGGGTATACTTGTTCGTTGTTTTTAGATTGCTTAAATGGTTTTTTTGGTAATTATGATTAATGGGTGGGTATATCCATGTGAGGTGTTAAATGCCAATTGGTGATATGTGGGTGGGTATAACCATGTGACCTGATTAAATGGAAGTGGAGTACATGAGTGGATATACTCATGAGATGTAATGATTTAAATGAGTTTGTATACTCATTGAATGGTTTTGAATGTAATTGTTTATATGAGTGGGTAGACACATATGGCTAGAAATTGTTAAATACATGGAATGGTTGGGGATTTCCATAGAATCCAAGGACAGATATCAATGGATTTGGAACGCTGTAGTGGACACCTTGGTTAAGTATTCACATTGGGTCTTGATTCTGTGTGATGTCTCAGGATTTGATTTCCATTAGATCAGGCATGATTGGACTCACGCAGGACATTCTGGTACACATGCTCTTAGGACTCCAACCAGTTCCTAGTATGAGTTTCTATTGAGATGATAATAGGTATTGATGATGATGCATTGGACTTCAATACATTGGATTCAGCCCTTCATGGTCTACACTTCATTATATGGAACGATCGTGGGATATATGAATGTGGTTGTATGACAAGGTCATGGGTTTTTATACGTTTTTCTTTATAGAGTAAGGTTGTGTGGACAGGATATGAATTTTTTTATGTTAAGGTAGTTTTGTTTGTTTATATTTCCTATAGGTTCCTTGTTAGAAGCTGCCACTTGTTGCAGGGAGCCACAAGAGGTTGTTCGGTATAACTTGTTTGCGTTGGTTATATGGCTTGGGCTTTCACACTTACATTACTGCTTACTTGTAATTGTTTCACATATTTCATAGTGCAGCTTAGAATTGTATAGATCTTTGGGTGGAAACCTAATGGGATGTTTATCTCAAAACTAATTTGGGCCTCCTTGGGGACCCAAACAATTTATATGGTTTCAGGTGATAGTAGGGGCAAGTGCCCTAACACTAGTTGTTGTCATTTCTTTAGAGCATGGGAGCATGATACCCAGCTGAGGCTTGCGAGGCTACTATGTCAGTTTTTTATCTTTTCTGATTTTGGTTACTTGTATTTTACTTTATTTCTATGTATTTTTTTTGGTTGTTTTCTTGATACATATATCATCTGCATCATGGTATATGAGGCACTTATGGCTTGTTATATATTCCTTTCTAGCTTATCTAGTTTACCTGTTGTCTGCTTATTGTATTTACTTCTGCTATTTAATTTTATTGACTTCCACTATGATATACTCTGGTAATGAGGGAATGTCTATCTAATAACTCAACATGGCCCTCACCACTTGTTGTAAGCATATGGAATTTAAGGTGTGCGCTTGAGGCCATGTAGCCAACCGATCTTGGGGCACTATTGAGTGGCATCCGAGTTCAGGATGTTACAATGTGGTATAAGAGACAATTTCTTTTTTGGTTTGATTTACTATTTGGATACAATAGACAGGGATATTAAGGGAAATCGAATTTGTTAATGAGCTATGATCGAGCATAGCTAACCCGTGTACAAGAAAAATCAAAATTACCCAAAAATGAAATTGCTATTTTTCGGTTTTGACTATTACAGTAGATTTGATTTCACCATTAGGCGACACACATAATTGATGTTGATACTATTGATGCAATTGTGGGTTCTTTTTTTTGCAACCCAATGAGATGAGTCTATTCTATATCATGCATCATATAGTCTCTTGTTAGAATTCACATATCATGGATTATGTCATTCCATTTAAGATGAATTATTTGACGCATTCTATTGTGATTGGTGCTATAATAGTTGTTTGTGATTTTGTGATAGACATTGCGCAGAGGATAGGGAAGTGACATCATCTTTCAATTCATAAGGTGTATGGGACCTTATGATATAGAAAATGACGTACCTTTTAAATTAAAATTTTAAAGTGAATATGATGTGTATGGAATATATGGGCATCAAATTTGGTTCATGAGGTGTTATGGGTCCCCAAGGATCAGAACGTGGTGGACTATTGGTTAAATCATGCCAAATAATGACTGTTAAATGAAAATAAATGAAAAATAGAGACTTGACCTAGACCCTGATTTTGAGTGGGTGAGAGGTAGTGATTCCAATTGTGTTATGATTGTTCATTATACAGTCATGGATTCAGGATTAGGATGTGTGTTATGACTTGTTTATAGGAGGGTTTTGAAATGTCCTACGCTTTTGAGATGCGACATTGATATCATTCCTTTCGGAGGTGAGTGTTTGTAATTGTAGTGGCATGTCACCATGAGGACCTAATATGGTATTCCAAGAGGGTGGAGATGACAGTGCTTCAAAGGTGGTGGGCCATGATATACTAGTGTATCCTCTTTTAGTGCTTTTTGTGGAACAATAGACTATTTCAGACATAGGTGCTGAGGCATAGTTTAATGAGGTGTTATTTTTCTATATGTAGACTTTTCAAGAAGCATCGTAGCCTACCATGACTATGTCTGAGCTGACATGGGTGTTCTAGAATCAACATCCGTTCAGGTTTTTGGGGGATGATGGTCCATAAGCTTCTGAGTTAGGTCTTGAGACCACACTAGCTATCATCGAGCATCTGGAGACACCTCTTAAGAGGAGGGTCAAGCTCACCCCTTATATGATACATGAAGTAGTAAAGTACTAGTGGGATGTTCTGAACCAGGGAGAAAGGCTATGAGATATGGGTTGGACTAATTTGCAGACCTACTTCCTTGAATACTTTTACCGCAATACACTATAGGCAGAGTGAGCTAGTGAGTTCATGCGTCTAAAGAAGGGCACCATGACAGTTATAGAGTACTCAACATACTTTATAGAGTTGCATAGTTTTTCACTGATGTACCTTATTGATCAACTGTTAAGAGTGAGATTCTTTGAGGAATTCCTCAGACATACTATCAAATCTCAGGTCAACATGTTTAGGTAGACCTATATCACTAAGATTGTGAATCAGACACTGATTATTGAGTGGAACCTGAGGGAATTTGAAGATATAGAGTATGGAAATGTTTCTTCTCAACCATGTAGTTCTACATCTTCTGTAAGGAAGAACCATTTTGACTCTTCCCATGACATGAGCATCATATAGGCTCTGAGTGCTAGTAGCTCAGTGTTTTGTCACTAGTGTGGGAGGAGAGGACACATGAAGAATCATCATGACTGTGACCCTGTCGAGTGTCGAGCTTATGGAGGGATAAGCCACAAGAAATGGTTTTGCAGGACCTTCCCTCTAGTTGTGAGTGGTAGGGGGTCAGCTCTGATGTCAGGTTTAGGAGTATGTTTCTCAGAACTATGTCAAGTAGGGATCTAGAGCAATGCAGGCAGATCAGACTTTAGAAATAATGGTCTTTGCTGAGGTTTCCATACACCAATAACTCATATACATCGAAGGTGACCTACTATGAGTAGTGAGGTTGTTTAAAAGGGCCATGGTATAGGTAAATTATATTATGTACAACCTACCCCTGAGGAATAAGGTTTCACACTGTCTACAGTGAGAGGAATGATCTTAGTAGCCTCAACTATTTCATTTTCTCTTTTTAATAGAGGTGTATCTCATAGATTCATAATTTCACCTATGGTGAAAATCCATAGGCCTATTGTGTGGTATTTTGAAAGAATTTTAATGCTAGAAATACTATTTCGAATCAGAATGGATGATGTTCTCTAGTGCAGGGAGTACCCCCTTGAGGTTGGTGGGTGTCACTTCATTTGAGATATTTATGTCTTTGAGAGGATAAGGTTTGATGTCATTCATGGGATGGACTATTTAGTATATTATCGATCTTACATTGTCTACTATCGCCTAAGGGTAACTTTCACATCACCATAGGATGCAGTGTTTAATCACAAGGGTGAATGGGGTGTCAAGGTGAGTTGAGATGGAATAAAACATCATGAGTTGGGCAGAATGATAGCCTAGATTGCTATTTTTTATTTTAGATGATCAGGGAGTGAGTCAGGTAGACTTTCCTCTAATGGTTGATCTTTTTAGGGACATGTTCTTAGATGAATTTTCTAGTTTACCTCTCGAGAGATAGGTTGAGTTCTCCATTGAACTAGTGTTATGAGCTGCACCAGTATCCATTTCTACTTACTAGGTGGCTACGATGGAGTTATAATAAATTAAGTGGAAGCTATAGTATTTGGAGGCAAAGGGGTTTATCCGACCTAATACTTCTCTATGGGATTTTCCAGTTCTTTTTTCAAAAAATTTGGATATAACACTTATTCTATTTGGGGATTATCGTAATTTGAATCTGCTAATGGTTAAAAATTGATATCCCTTTAGACAAATAGATGAAATTTTTGATAAGATTCTAGAATCTCGAGTATTATTGAAAATTGAACTATGGTTAGGATATCAACAGGTACATATTTGACCCACATACGTACCTCGTACAACCTTTCATAGTAGGTATGGATTATATGAGTATCTGGTTATGCCAATCAGTCTCAGAAACACGATAGTAGTTTTTATGGTGCTGATTAACTGAGTGTTCCATCTTTAATTGTGAGACATCAAGTATTAGGCTGGGAGTAGTGCTGATATAGGGGGATAGAGTATTGGCACATGAGTCTCAGTTTCTAAGGCCACATATGAGGAATTACCCTATGCTTGATCTTGAGCTAGATGCAGTTGTTCATGCTTTTCACTATTGGAGACATTATTTATTGGGAGATCATTTTTTGGTGTATACCGACTACAAAATACTCATGTATATATTTCATCAGTATTATTTTAATATGAGGAAAAAAAGGTGGGTGGAGTACCTATATTATTTTTACTTCATGGTTGAATACATGGCTGGTAAAGGTAATGTAATGTTCGGTGCACTGAGAACGTAGACTCAGATACAGACAGTGCAGCAGGTAAGTAGTGAGTGGCAACTTATGGCGTTATTATCTAAGATCTATATGGAGGTGCACAACAGTTAGGGATAAAAATATATAACATCCATAGTTGTGACCTCTACCCTATTGTATAATGTACGGATGAGGTAGTTATCGAATTCATAGGGTCTAGTCATATGGGAGAGTAGAAGGTGAGGACCCTCCTCCTGGTTGGACCATAGGTGTTGATGAGATCTTACATATCCATGGATGTGTTTGGGATCCAGTTGATATACGTGGGGATATGATGTGGGAGTTTCATGCTTCATCTTGGGAACTACATCCCAGAGTCATCAAGATGTATCGTGACTTGCATCAACAATTCTAATGGCCTAGTATGAAAAGTGAGGTAGCTAGTTTTGTTATGAGGTGTTACACTTGTCAGCAAGTGAAGGAGGAACATCAATGACCAGCCATGATTTTATAGAATTTAATTATTCCAAAGTAAAAATGAGATGATGTCATAATGGATTTATTGACAAGTTTACTAAGTTCGCCTTGAGGTAAGGATGTTGCGTGGGTTGTTGTTGACGAAATCAAAAATGTTGATCATTTGTTACCGATCAAGGATACCTTCGATGTTAATGTTCTTGGAGGTTTTCATATCCATGAGATAATACAACTTCATGGTTTCTCATGAACTATCTTTTAAAATAGGGATTCCCACTTTACATCATGTTACTTATATATTTTTCAGAGGCCACTGGGTACATAGGTGCTTCTAAGCACAATCCACCACCCTTAGACTGATGTCCAATCATAGTGTATGATACAAGTGCTAGAGAACATGATGAGAGAATGTGTCCTAGATTTTGGGTGATCTTGGGAGAGACACATTCATCTAGATTAGTTCTCCTATAATAATAATTATCAGGCAATGATATAGATGTCTCCTTACGAGGATTTGTACAGTAGGTTATGCCAATCACCCTTGTGATGGCTAGAGGCAGGTGATGTAGCATTACTGGGACCTTGTCTCATGCAAGGGAATTCTGACAAGATCCAGTTGATTCTGAAGCAGATGTCTACTGCACAATCTTGATATAAATCTTATGTCGATTACCATATATGACCTCTAGAGTTTGAGGTCAGGGATTATGTCTTTTTATGTGTTTCACTAAGGTTGGGACCTAGAAGGATCCTGATACAGGGTATTCTTTCACCACTATATGTTGGGCCGTTCAAGGTTCTTGAGAGAGTATGAACAGTAGATTATTAGTTTTAGTTACCTCAGAGGTACTGATCCATGCATGACATCTTCCACATATCACAACTATGCCATTATAATTTAGACCCATCTAACGCTTTTCAACCCAAGGTGGTTGAGCTACAATTTGATGCATCCTTCAAGGAGAATCTAATTCGTACTGTTGATAGAATAATTAAGGTTATACAAGGCTATTCAGTTCCTCTAGTACAGGTTCTATGGAAGAAAGACTGATCACATGATGATACTTAGGAGCGGGAGGCCGATATACGTGCAATGTGACAAGAGTTTTTTCATATGGATCTTGACTACCCTTGAGAGGGATATTCGGGGAAGAATTGCATTAAGGGGGGACGATTGTAAGATCCTAAGTTTTTATTGAGGTATGAATCTTTTACATTCTTTTTTGTCTTAGTCCCTAAGCAGGGCCATGGGCTGGTTGGGTTGTTTCTGGGAAATAATAGGAATGAAGTTTGTGTACCAGTTCCAGGCCAATTACACGACGTGTAATTGGATTACACACTGTGTAATCTGAATTCATAACATGTAATGGTTTATCTAGGACCTTTCACAATGTGTAAGGGTTTTACCCTTTTAAAGGAAAACCAAGCATTACACACCATGTAAGGAAATTACTTGTCAAGTAATTTCCCAACTATGTTTTTTAAAAATAGAGGTAAGGACCTCTACTTTTTAGACAGAAGACGTTTTTCACTCTTTTGAAGCCTAAAAACTTTATTATCATGATTTTCAGATCTAGCGATCATTTTCATTCCATTTCATTCCCAGTCATTTTTGTTGGAACCACGACGGTAAGATATTGATTCTTTTTTTTCCATTCTTGATTCTTCAGAACAATAGTTGCATTGTTTGGATTTAGGCTTTTATGCCCTAATTTCTTATTCTTTAGATTTATTCCCAACCAGGATGAATTAGGACTTGATACTAGATGAGAAATCCACTAATGAGGTAAGGTAGGTGGTCTATACTTTTCTTTCGACTTTTGATGATTTATAAAGCTATTGACCTTTTTTCTGCCTGCGGGAAATTTACTGTGGGCCTGATTTTAAATTGTTAATCTGAAATAGACGAGGTAGGACCTGTTTGGGACTACCATAGGTTCTTTGAGATAGGTTTGTGGTTTCTGACCCAGCCCAAGGACACCCATGGGGTGCACCATGCCTTTACTTTGGTTTTTACCATTGATGATCTACCCATGGGGTGTGACTTTGAGTTTTCCTAGTTTAAGGATGCTCAGTTGTACTTAAATGAGGCCAAATTACATACATAGGAGATATCTTGCCTCCTTTCCTTGTGTTATTATAATATTCTATTCCATACTTGATTAAATACTTAAATAGAGCTTTTGAAATTAGTGGGTATACACATTGGCTATTTTTAGATTGCTTAAATAGTTTTTTTTGGTAATTGTGATTAATGGGTGGGTATACTCATGTGATGTGTTAAATTGATATTGGTGATATGTGGGTGGGTATATCCATGTGACATGATTAAATGAAAGTGGAGTACATGAGTGGGTATACTCATGAGATGTAATAGTTTAAATGAGTGGGTATACTCATTGAATTGTTTTGAATATAATTGTTTATATGAGTGGGTAGACTCATATGGTTTGAAATTGTTAAAGGAATGGAATGATTAATGATTTACATGGATTCCATGAATGGATCTCCATAGATCTGGAATGCAGTAGTGGACACCTTGGATGATTATGAACCTTTGGTGTTTATTCCATGAGATGCCTTAGGCTTTGCTACCCCTTGGATCCAGCTATCTTGGACTAACATAGGACATGCTGGTACACTTGCTCCTAGGATTCCAACAAGTGCCTATGCCATGATTCCATCGATATTCTCCTGACACTCAAAGAGGATGCCTTGGTCTTCAGCACCAAAGATCCAGCCCTTCGTGATCTACACTTCATTATATGGCATAACTGTGGGATATATGATTGTGTTTGTACGACAAGGAAGTGAGTTTTTGATATATTTTTCTTTATTCAGTAAGGACGTTTGAAAATTATATGGATGGTTATGTGGAAATGTTGTGTTTTTTGTTTATATTACTTATAAATACCCTGTTAGGAGAGGAATCTTGTTGTAGGAAGCCACCAGAGGTTGTTTAGTATTACTTGTTTGTAGTAGTTATATGTCGTGGGCTTTCACACTTACATTACTTCTTACTTTCACTTGTTTAGAATATTTCATAGTAATTCATAGAACTGTATAGATATTTAGGTGGAAACCTACTGGGATGTTTATCTCACGTCCTTTTTGGGCCTCCTTGGGGACCGAAAGAGATTATATAGTTATAGGTGATAGTAGGGGAAATCTCTCTAAAACTATTTGTTGATCCTAGTTTTACAGCATAGGAGCATAGGAAAAAGATGAGGCTTCTGATTCTCTGGGGGCACTTTTTGGTCGTTTTTGATTTTTGATACTTGTATTTTATTCTATTTCTATGTACCTATTTTGGATATTTTTTAGATACATGTATCATCTGCATCATGGTATATGAGACACTTCTGGATTTTTACATATTCTTCTCTTGCTTGTCTATTTTATTTATTGTCTACTAATTGTATCTGCTTCCACTGTTTAATGTGATTGACTTCCATTGTGATAAATTATGGTAATGGGGGTATAGTATCCAAAATGACTCACCTAGTCCCTAACTTTTAGTCATAAGCCTTTGGAATTTGGGAAGATGTGCTTGAGGCCATGTAGCCAACTAGGCTTGGGGGACAATTGAGTGACATCCGGGTTCAGGATGTTACATTTGTACAATGATTCAATGGTTTCATTTCAAAAATCATTGATGTCATATGAAGATATAATATGATGTTGTGAATGTATGTAGTATATTAGATTTATGTCAAATCATGGGACAACCTCCATAGTTTTATTATTGAAGTGTATGCATAATGTCAATCTGATGTGAAGTGTGGTTAGAATGGCTTGGTAAATAGTCTTTAAAGGTACTGAAGCCTTAAAAAACATATTTTAGGGGGTAAAAATCAGGAAAATGTTTTCATATTTCCATGAAATCATAGACAAATTACCATTGATTTATTTTTGAAAGGTACGAACAGGCATAACATCATTTTAAGTTACGGTTTTCCTGGGATGTCTTTAAATGGATTTTTAGTGTTTTAAAACACATTAATGTGTGTGTAATGGTAAAAACCATTAAAAATTATTCCATATTAACATGCAATTAGGGGAAAACCACTATTGAGTTATTTTTGATGTATACACATTGACAAAAAAATCAATCTGACAAGTGTTGTGGTCAAGAATGTCTTAATAAATAATTTTTAAAGGTATCAAAGCCTTTAAAAACATGTGATGGAGGGTCATAACTAGAAAAAAAATCATCGATTTACCATTAAAAAAAATTAAAACAAATATATATTGATTTTTGAAATGTAAGAACTAACGACACATCATTTCAAGTTACAGTTTTCCTAGGATACTTGTAAACACATTTTTAGTGTTTTAAAACACTAAAACATGCATGTAATGGTCAAAACCCAAGAATACGGCCTCAAATTGACATGAAATCATGGTACATCTATATTTTAGTTATTTTTCTTGTTTACACATAAAAAACATCAATATAACATGTAGTGTGATCAGAATGGATCGGTAAATAGTTTTTCAAGGTACTGAAGCCTTTAAAAACTTGCATCAGGTGGTCAAAATGAAGAAAACATCAAATAATTTCAATGAAATCATAGTAAAATGACCAAATATTTATTTTTTAAATTTAATAATTGATGACACATAATTTTTACTTATGGTTTGCCTATGATTCCTAAAACATGTTTTTAGTGTTTTGAAAAACTAAAATACGTGTGTAATAGTAAAAACCATAGAAAAGGACTAAAAATTGATGTGAAATCATGGTAAAACCACTGTTAAGTTATCTTGGACATGTAATTGTAGAAATCATGTCAATCCGGTGTGTTTTGTGGTCAAAATGGATCGATAAATAGTTTTTAAATGAATCAATGCTTTTAAAAACGTGTATTGGGGGGGGGGGGTCAAAACTAGGTAAACATCCTCAGATTACCATAAAATCAGAAGAAAATGACCATATATTTATTTTTGAAATTTAGTAATTGAACTAATGTCATTTCAAGTTAGTGTTTTCATATGATTCCCATAAATAGGTTTTTAGTGTTTTGAAACACGAAGAGGTGTAGGTAACCATCAAAACCATAGAAAACAACCTCAAATTGATGTTGAATCAAGGGAAAACACCACTGTGTTATTTTTGATTTTTAAGTGTAGAAAACACATCAATTTGACATGTTGTGCGGTCACAATGGCTCACTAAACATTTTTTAAATGTATTAAAGCCTTTAAAAGCGTGCATCAGGGGTTAAGACTTGGAAAACATCATTGTATTGCAATGAAATTAGTGGATAATGAATATAGAATGGTTTTTGAAATTTATGAATTAACAACACAACATTCATATTTATGGTTTTCCTATGATTCCCATAAACACATTTTTAGTGTTTTAAAACACTAAAACATGCGTGTAATGGTAAAAACCATAGAAAACCCCTCATATTGACATGAAACCATGGAAAAACCACCATTGATTTAGTTTTTATATATAGTATATGATTTTATATCAAATTATTTAAAAAAATATTAAGTAAAATTTAAGCACATTGCACATCGATTTAAAAATAAATTAGAATTTTATATACTTATCCCTTTTTAGTTTCAAGTGTTGAATCATATTTCAAATAGTAAAATTTATGTTTTAAAAGTGTTTTTCATGGTATATTATTTGTTTTATGTTAACGTTTCTTCTGTTTGATTTAAAAAATAACAAATTTTATGTGCAACATTATAAATATATATGATGTCTCACCCAAGTCCTTCATAGAGAAGCATTTATTTAACCACATCTCAAAAAACTGTAAGACTGGTATTTGATTTCCTATAAGTAATATGTCATCAACATATACTATCATGAAAAAGAATTCAATCCCACTAAATTGTTTGTAGACACATGGATCACACTCAACCTTTATGAAACCACATTCAATTATAGATTCATCAATATGAATGTTTCATATCCTAGATACCTGATTTAATCAACAAATGGATTATTTTTCAATTTGTATATATTTTCTTCCTTTGGAGTCACAAACCCATCAGGTTGTTTTATATCAACATCTTCCTGATGGTTCCCATTAAGTAAGATAGTTTAGACATCCATTTCTCAAATCTCATAGTCACGGTATGCCTCCATGTCAAGTATAATTATAATGGATCTCAACATTATAACTGGTGAAAAGGTTTTATCTTAGTTAATTTCTTGATTCTCTTTAAAAACATTTATAACTATTCATACCTTATAGGTACTGACATTTCCTTCCATGTCTAGTTTCTTATTGAATACCAACTTGCAACCAATGGGTTTTACATCCATTGTAGGATCTACCAAAGTACATACATGATTTTGGTAGATAGAATCCATTTTAGAATTGATGGATTATTTTCACATGGAAACATATGTTCCACTAACTGCTTCCTTTTAGGCTATAGTATAATTATTATAAACTAATAAGTATTCACTATCCTTGGTGACAAGAAAACCATAACATTCTAGTTCTCTAACCTCTCTTGTACTCCCACACATTACTTGTGTCTCTAGAATAGTTTCTTCTTACATGGGGATTTATAGAACCTGTTCTTATGACAAGTTTTATGTACCTTGAGTCGCAACTTCATGTAATTCTATCTCCATCCCACTATTACATTTAGGGATGTTTTCTCTCTTAAGGAATCTGTAATGTCTTTCCACTATTAATTTTTTTCTTAGAGTTCATATTGGTAATATCCCATTGTTTCATTGGGTTATCCTATAAATTCACATTCTACACCTCAAGGTTAAAGTTTATTCTTAAAATAGGCCATCAAAACACTTTCCAAACCAAAAAATTCATGTATGATAAC
Organism: Viscum album; assembly: GCA_963277665.1. Taxonomy (NCBI): domain Eukaryota; kingdom Viridiplantae; phylum Streptophyta; class Magnoliopsida; order Santalales; family Viscaceae; genus Viscum; species Viscum album. Next base: position 989,298,042 of record OY728148.1, on the reverse strand, counting down.
ATAGGAATCTTTTCATTTCATAAATGGTATGGTATAATGAATATCCTTGGTTATGTTTTTTTAAAAAAGTTTTGTATTTGTGAAAAACTAATCTTTTGAAAAATAATGGTTTTTCAAAAACTGGTGAATGTTTCTAAATTTTCAAACCTAAACATAAATAAAAAATAAAAGTGTTGTTTTAGAGATTTTTTTTTTTCTGGATATAGAAGATCAGACTAAGCAGAACCGAACACAAATTATCAAACTGTGTAGAACCAATCAGATAAGTTGTTAGAATAATAAAGTTGTTGATCAGACACATCATTGGTCTTAGATTCATTAGCAAGAAGTTCAAGTTTCATTCAAATCAGCGTTGATATAAAGTTAGAATGTTGTTGAAGAGTTTGGATGATGATGGTCATGTTAGGAGTTAGAATGTTTTAATCATTCTAACCATCAGTTAGACGATGATTTTCTAGTTTTTAATTCTCAAATATCATAAATTGTCTATAACAATTGTGGTACAATACAAATGAAGAAAAAGGGGAGGGGGGTTGTCTTGGGGGGTGGGTTGGTGTTCATGGAATCGGGGGGGGGGGGGGCTTTCTAGGAGGTGGGTGGGGTGTCAGGGGGGTGGGGGCGGTCTGGGGGGGTTTGTGGGGCTGTCTAAGGGGAGTGGGGTGGTGTCCAAGAGGGTGGGATGTGGGAATCTGGGGGTATTGGGGTGTCCCGGTGGGTGGGGCTGTCCAGGGGGGTGCGGGGGTAGTCCAGGGTGTTGGTAGGGTTTTCCATGGGCGGTGGGGTGGTGTCCATGTAAGGGGTGTTCAGGTGGGGGGTTTTTATGGGGTGGTCATGGGGGTGGGCTGGTGTCCAGGGTGTCGGAGGGGGGGGGGGGTTTCTAGGGGGGATGTCCGAGGGGGGGGGGGGGGTCCAGGGGGTTGGTGGGGCTGTCCCAGGGGGGAGGGATGGTGTCTAGGAGGGTGGAGATTTCCGTCCATGGGTGGGGTGTCCAGGGGGTGGGGGTATGTAGGTGGTAAGGTGGTGTCAAGGAGGGGTGGGGTGTCGTCCAGGGGGTGGTGGTTGTCCAGGGGGTGGGGGTGTTCATGGGGGGGGGGGTTGGGGGGCTGTCCAATGTGGGTGGGTGGGGGGCTGTCCATGGTTGTGTCCTAGGAGGTTGGGGTGTCCAGGGGTTGAGGGGGCTTTCAAGGGGGTTGAGGGGGCTTTCCAGGGGGTGGGGTGTCTAGAGTGGTGGGGGTGTCCAGGGGGTGGGGTGGTGTGCAGGGGGGTGGGGGGCGGTCCATGGAGTTGGTGGGGTAGACTCATACACTTCACAAAGGATTCATGGATCGTTCTCATAAAGGATCAATACAATCCTAATACATTTGGTCATATTTTTGTAGGTTAGTTGTTGTTTTCACTTAAAATTGTGTCCATTTTAAACATAACAGAGACACTTTGAGTGGTATCGGGCACACCGTGGCTCAGATTGATATGGGGATGACTCATAAAAGTCACAAAGGACATATGGGTCTTTCTCATAAAATAACAAGACAATACGAATGTGTTTGGTCGAATTTCTGTAGGTCAGTTGTTGTTTTCACTTAAAAATTTGTCCATTTCAAACAAAAGTGAGACCCTTTGAGTGGTATCGGCCACACCATGCCTCGGATTGAGGCAGGGATGACTCATGCTCATCAAAAAGGACTCTCTGATTTTTCCCCAAATAGATTAGGACAATCCGAATGCGTTTGGTTGACTTTTCGTAGTTCATTTGTTGTTTTCACTTAAAAATATGTCCATTTTAAAAAAAAGTGAGATCCTTTGAGTGGTACCGGCCACACAGTGCCTTGGATTGAGGTAGTTATGACTCTTGCATGTCCCCAACGCACCCGTGTATCATTCTCTTAAAGGATCAACACAATACTAATACATTTTGTTGGATTTCAATAGGTCAGTTGTTGTTTTCACTAAAAAATCGGTCCAATATAAAAAGAAGAGAGACCTTTTGAGTGGTACCAGCCACACTGTGCCTCAGATTGAGGTGGGGATGACTCATGAACATCCCCAATGCACATGTGGATCATTCTATTAATGTATCAAGATAATCCTAATTTGTTTGGTCAGATTTCCGTAGGTCAGTTGTTGTTTTCACTTAAAAATTTGTCCAGTTCAAACAAAAGAGAGACCCTTTTAGTGGTACCGGCTACACCGTGCCTCAGATTGAGGCGGGGATGACTCGTGCACGTCAAAAAGGACCCTTGGATCGTTCTAATAATGTATCAAGACAATCTGAATGTGTTTGGTCAGATTTTCGTAGGTCAGTTTTACTTTTCACTTAAAAATATGACCATTTTAAACAAAAGAGAGACCCTTTGAGTGGTACCGACCACACCATGCCTCAGATTGAGGTAGGGTTTACTCTTACAGATCCAAAATGTCTCATGGATCATTCTCAGGAAAGATCAAGACATTCTGAATGTGTTTGGTCATATTTCCGTAGGTCAGTTGTTGTTTTCCCTTAAAATTGTGTCCAATTTAAACAGAAGAGAGACCCTTTGAGTGGTACCAGCCACACTGTGCCTCAGATTGAAGTGGGTAAGACTCATACATGTCACAAAGGACCCTTGTATCATTCTACAAAAATATCATGACAATACTAATGTTTTTTTTTGATTTTCCGTAGGTTTGTTGTTGTTTTCACTTAAAAATTTGTCAGTTTCAAACAAAAGTGAGACCCTTTGAGTGGTACCGGCCACACCATGCCTTGGATTAAGGCAAGGATAACTCTTGCACATCCCCCAATGCACTCGTGGATTGTTATACTAATGTATGAAGACAATACTAATGCGTTTGGTTGAATTTCCATAGTTCAGTTGTTGTTTTCAGTTAAAAATTTGTCAATTTCAAACAAATGTGTGACCCTTTGAGTGGTACTAGCCACACCGTGCCTCAGATTGAGGTGGGGATGACTCTTTCACGTTTCAAAGGACCCTTGGATCATTCTAATAAAGGTTCAAGACCATCCAAATGCGTTTGGTCAAATTTATGTAGGCCAGTTGTTGTTTTCACATAAAAATATGTCCATTTCCTTTGAGTGGTACCGGCCACACAATGCCCAGGATTGAGGAGTGGATGACTCATGAACATATCCAACGCACCCTTGGATCATTATTTTAAGTATCTACACAATACGAATGCATTTGTTTGGTTTCTTGTAGGATAGTTGTTGTTTTCACTTAAAAATCGGTCCAATTTAAACAGAAGAGAGACCCTTTGAGTGGTACCGGCCACACCATGCCTCGTATTGAGGCAGGAATTCCTTGTACACATCCCCAACTCACCCATGTCTCATTATCTTAAAGGATCAAGATAATCTGAATGCGTTTGGTCGGATTTCCGTTGTTCAGTTGTTGTTTTTACTTATAATTGTGTCCATTTTAAAGAAAAGAGATACCCTTTGAGTGGTACCGGCCACACCGTGCCTCATATTGATGTTGTGATGAATCATTCATGTCACAAAGGTCCCTTGGATCATTCTCATAAAGTATCATTCCAATCTGAATGTGTTTGGTCAGATTTCGGTAGGTCAGTTTTTGTTTTCACTTAAAATTGTGTCCATTTAAAACAAAAGAATGGCCCTTTGAGTGGTACCAGTCACACTGTTCCATGGATTGAGGAAGGGATGAATCATGCACGTCACAAAGGACCCTTGTATCATTCTCATAAAGGATCAAGACATTATTAATGAATTTCTTCATATTTCCATAGGTCAATTGTTGTTTCCACTTAATAATCTGTCCATTTTAAACAGAAGAGAAACCCTTTGAGTGGTACCGGCAACACCGTGCCTCATATTGAGGCGGGGTTGACTCTTAAACATCACAAAGGTCCCATGGATCTTTTCTATAATGGATCAAGGCAATCCAAATGTGTTTGGCCAGATTTTCATAGGTCAGTTGTTGTTTTCACTTACAATTGTGTCCAATTTAAACAGAAGAGAGACCCTTTGAGTGGTACCGGCTACACCGTGCCTCAGATTGAGGTGAGGATGACTCGTACAGATCAAAAACGAAACTTTACTTGTACAACTAAAATATCAAGACAATCCAAATTCATTTGGTCGAATTTCCACTGGTCAGTTGTTGTTTTCACTTAAAATTGTGTCCAATTTAAACATAAGAGAGACCCTTTGAGTGGTACTGGCCACACAGTGCCTCAGATTAAGGCAGGGATGACTCTTACATGTCACAAAGGACCTATGGATCGTTCTCTTAAATGATCAAGACAATCCGAATGTGTTTGGTCAAATTTCCGAAGGTCAGATGTTCTTTTCACTTAAAAATTTGTCCATTTAAAAAAAAGTGATACCCTTTGAGTGGTACCGGCCACACTGTTCCTCAGATTGAGGCGGGGACGACTCATGCACGTAGCAAAATCACCCGTGTACCTTATCTCAAAGGATAAACACAATATGATTATGTTTGGTCAGATTTCCGTAGGTCAGTTGTTGTTTTCACTTAAAAATATTTCCAATTTGAACACAAGTGAGATCCTTTGAGTTGTACCGGCCACACCGTGCCTTATATTGAGGTGGGGATGACTCATTCAAGTCTCCAACAAACCCATGGATCGTTCTCATAAATGATCAACACAATCCAAATGCATTTGGTCAGATTTCCGTAGGTCAGTTTTTGTTTTCACTTAAAAATCTGTCAAATTCAAACAGAAGAGAGACCATTTGAGATGTACCGGCCACACCATGCCTCAGATTGAGGCGGGGATGACTCTTGCACATCCCCAACACACCCGTGGATAGTAATTTTAAAGTATCAAGACAATAAAAAACTGTTTGGTTAGAATTTTGTAGGACAATTATTGTTTTCACTTAAAATTGTGTCCATTTCAAACAAAAAAAGACCCTTTGCGTGGTACCAGCCACACCGTGCCTCGGATTGAGGTGGGAATTACTCTTGAACATCACAAAGGACCCTTGTATCATTATAATAGAGGATCAAGACAATCCTAATGCATTTGGTCGTATTTTTGTAGGTCAGTTGATGTGTTCACTTAAAATTTTGTCCATTTTAAACCAAAGAGAGACCCTTTCAGTTGTACCAGCCACACCGTGACTCGGATTGAGCCAGGTATGACTCGTGCATATCCCCAATGTACCCTTGGATTGTTATCTTTAAGGATGAAGATAATCCTAATGTGTTTGTTCAAATTTCCGTAGGTCAGTTCTTGTTTTCACTTAAAATTGTGTCTATTGCAAACAAAAAATACCCTTTGAGTGGTACCGACCACACCGTGCCTCAAATTGAGGCGAGGATGACTCGTGTATGTCACATAGGACTCGTGTATTGTTCTGCTAATGGATCAAGATATACAAATGCATTTGGTCAAATTTTGGTAGGTAAGTTGTTGTTTTCAATTAAAAATATGTCCTTTTTAAACAAAAGTGAGATCCTTTGAGTGGTACCGGCCACACCGTGCCTTTAATTGAGGTACGGATGACTCATCCACGTCTTCAATGCACCCATGTATCATTATCTTAATGTATCAACACAACCCGAATGTGTTTGGTCAGATTTCCGTAGGTTTGTTGTTGTTTTCACTTAAAAATCGGTCCAATTTAAACAGAATAGAGACCCTTTGAGTGGTACTGGCCACACCGTGCCTCGGATTGAGGCGGGGATGACTCGTGAACGTCCCCAACGAACCCTTGGATCGTTCTCATAAAAGATCAAGGCAATCCAAATGCATCTGATTGGATTTATGTAGTTTAGTTGTTGTTTTCACATAAAAATATGTCCATTTTAAACAAAAGAAAGGACCTTTGAGTGGTGCATCATTCTTACATGTTGTTGGTGTATATCATCTATTAAAATGGGAAATTGACTCATTAGATAAAGGATGTTTTATTTAATAACAATTAAATATTCCAATGAACATTTATATACAACAATGTGTCATCTTTTGATCCCCTAAACCCCTCTCAAAAAGTACCGCCAATTGTACACGTCCCCATGTTAGATCTTTATGTTATTTGAGTAAAATCTGTCATCAGGTATGCAGCCCACTCATTTCTGAACATTTCTATATCGTCTTGTGAGTATGAAGCTTTTCATTAGTCAGAGTAGTGCTGCAAAATATAAAAATATAAAATTAATAAATTAATTAAACAAACTAGTAATTTTTTTTTGAAAATACCTCTTTAGGGATGCTTGTTTCTTGATGAAAAATGTGCTCCTTCATTAATTTATAAAAATAATAACCGCAATCATTATTGTTTTTTTGTTTTGGGCACTGCGATAAAATTGATCATTAGAAGAATAAGAAACTTCTATTGAGATGTGATTGGATAGTGAAATTTTATTATATATACCATGATATTTGTCCATACATAGTACTTGCTCACCTCCTTATGCTTAACCCCTGTCCTCATTCCTTTTTTAGACGATAATTGTACATTGTCCTATCATAACAGAATCCTCAGTAAAAGATAATATAAATTATATTACTTGATGTTTAGACCTAAAACGTAAGATGTAGTGTCGTACAAATTCAAAAACTCCATCATGTGTGGTCGGTTTAATGGATATCCTTTCTTTTAATCTAGAAATTAAATCATTGGAGTATCCAAGTTCACCGCAATTTGCATCCAATGTTGCCTAAAAACACAAAAAGGAATAAGTAATAAAAGAAGTCAAAATATAGTTGATATGATTTAATTGTAGTGTTTTACCCCTGCATGGTTGGTATTAATAAGAGTTTGTCATCTATAATCTTGCTTTCGAATGATTTCAGAAAGCCATTCACTATTTCATTCTTTTTTGATGGCTCGATTTTCATCAGATGTGATGATGTGGTATGAGGACCAACGAAGCCAAATCTTGTCTCATGTGAGAATTACTTCAACTGTATTTCATATATACATCGGTCAACAATATAAAATGAATGTAGTCATAATATTCATATTAGATCAGCTTTTAGAAAATAAATTCACGGAAACGTACATCATATATACATTTACAACTGTGAGGCCTAGCCAACCATTTTCATGGATCTCATTTACATTTTCTATAGCAATGAAATCTTTCATTTCCACACCGTATATATTCTCTTCGAAAATCACTATATGACTACTACCACTTCTTAGCTTCATATCCACATGAGTCTTCAGTGCTAGTAAATGTGGATAGAGAACATGTGGTGTTATTGTGCTTTCAGTAGCTCCATGGGATCGGTTGGTCGATCCTTTAGATGGTTTTGAACCAACATTTATCACCCCTTTCCCTTTCTCCATCTATAATGTCATTCATTGGTTCATGCCCTTTTTTCATTAATTGTTAAAGGTTTAGCTTGAAAAAAAGGAAATAAATACCGCTTTGGCTGCATGTACTCTTACAAGTTGTGATGGCTATGCAACGAATGTCCCAATAGCCTTTACGAATGTATGAATATCATCATCATCAAGTGGAATAGATAGCTCTACATTTGGCTCATGAGCTACAGTAATCATCACTTTCAGATGATCTTTTGGAAGTGATCTATTATGCAGCGTGTCATCTGAGATTTTGAACACTATAGCTCTCACTACAAGGTGATAGGTGGATGTTGACAGATATAAATCACAATCATTATCACCCTATAGAAGATCAATACAGGAAAATTATCAGTGTTTGTATGATTCACATTTCATGGGAACAATTATTAGAATATTGATTACCACGGCTAAGATTGCTCTATGAGGGGAATGGATCGCCTCAAAGCTGGTGGGGATGGGGCGGGATCTTCACGTGATTGTTGTTCCCGAGTTGTGCCTTCTCCTTTCTTCCCACCCATAAAATTTTCTATCAACACTCCCTACCATTGCAATCATTCTTCAAGGTTTTCTAGTTTTTCACTCATTTGTTTCAATGTTTCATCTCTATCATCCGTTTTTATCTTCTTCTTAAAATATACTCGGTGTGTCACCCCAAACCCCGCACCCCTCACACGACTGTATTTTTCTGACTTCTTCAATGCCATCGATAATAGGTTTGCATCCACTACAAGAGTAGCTGATTCCTATGACTGTCAGATATAGAAAAATAACTAATAATTTTTATGTAATAGAAATTTAAAACAAATATTTTTATCGTAGTGTCATACTTATACAAATTTCCTACACTTTTTGTGTGTTCTCATATACTAGCTTCCCTTCCCTATTCACACGTACCTCCTTCCAAATCACATGGCATGAGATGGAAGTATATTTGGTTTTAGACTCATCAATCTACATATAAACATTGAAAGATAATTATGATGTTTTTTGTTGGAACCTAACCATATTTCTTTAAATTTAAAATACATACCATTTTCTTTTCCAGTGAACCGTACCCCATCCTTGATTTACTATAGGGGTATGTTGTTTTTGATTCATGTTCCTTATTTTCTTTACAGAGTTTCTGTATCATAAATGAAATATTGACAATCAAAGTGATGAATACACGTATCCTCAGACAATGTATTATCACCGACAATGTACCTGAAACTTCTCATCCCTGTGGAGGCCAATAAATTCATACCATGATTCTTGGGATATCAGGTGACTGTAGACAATGGGTGGGTGTGGGTTTATTTTACCATTGGAATATTTCATTTTTCATCTTGTTAAAATAGTGCGAAAACCTCAATGACTCCTTCCTTCAAGACTTAGTACATAATCCTTGTGTAAATCATTTACTATAAATGTATTCTGGAAGAGATTGAGAAAAGTATGACATTGTTTAAATATTTTATTTTCTAGTAAATTAATGAAATAAATTCATAATGTTACTGTAATTTATTCCCAGATCACAGCCTTCAGCCTGGACACAACATGGTTCCATAAATCTATGTCAATCGGCATGCAATGACGATTGACAACTCCAATGTAATTAATAAACATAGCCTTGTTGGGATTCACGTGTTGGCCTCGTGCATTCCATCCAACGTCAAATTTGATGTCTTTTCTATTCTCCCTAAGAACATTGGCTAACACCATCACACTATTAAACACCTTTGTTTTCTGCGATGTCGATCCTTCATTCCCGACCATTTCATCGATATCAAAATCATCTATATGTTCATATGAAATGGTAGAAATGGCATGTGCTGATGGTTTTTGGACCTCAACACTAGGAACAGGAGGATCCACAATAGTAGAGGCAGCAGGAGAAGCAGGAGCAGCAGTAGCCGCAGCAGTAGCCGTAGCAGCCACAACAGTATCTTGAGAGACTTGTTTAGCCTCAAGGTTAGGAGAACCAGAATGTGCAGAATTCATTATCTGCAAAAGTGGTTGAACAGTTAATTTAGAGTACATAAATTCAGAAATAATACTATAATAACATGAGATAAAAAGATCTATATTGCCAACAAAATATAACTTGTTTATTGAACTCTCTTTATTTTTTTCAAAAGCTGATGGGATTTGACACCTCTATCGATTATCTCAATACCTTAATTTCGGTCTTCTATAACATAAAAAACATCATCTACATTGGGACTACTCCAAAATGATTACAACATACCACTGAAAGGATCATCCTCAACTGAATTTTCATCAGAACCTTCAGTAGTTTTGGACGCTAACAGAACAATTGACCACTTTTGGTTTACAGGATCTAGAACATAAAAAACTTGTACCACATGTGATACCTTTATAAACTATTCTTTTTTATACCCTTATCTACTAAAATCTACTATCACAAATCCCCATTCATCTATTTTAACACCATCGTTGTCATCAACCAATTTTCATTGAAAAATCAGCAATTGGAATGTTGTATAATCCAACATCCATATTAGTTTGATAATGCCAAAGTATGACATATTTGCATAAATTGAATTTCTATCTGTAACACCCCAAGATTTCATAGTGTGTTATTTCTTCAAAATAATTCAATAACTTGCACTACACGCAACACCGAGTTCAATCACACCATGACTAAAAAAAGGGCCATTCAAAAGAGGTTATGAATAGTATTATCTAAATTTTAAACTTTATATAATCCTTATAATTTTAGAATCCATATTATGAGTTTCTTAGATATAATGCAAGAACAAATTCATTTTCAGTATTGCACTTTTATCAACTTTTAATAGTGAAACCTTTTTAAATACAATATTTTAAACTTTTTGACTAAATGGGGACATCAAAAATTTAAAATAAAACATCCCAAGCTTCCACGGTACGCTTTCCTTTGAATAATACAATAGCGTGTGTTGTACGCAACTTCGAGTTTTAACACACACCACAACCGATCAAACTAGCCGTTATGAATAGTAATACCTACTTTTTGAAATTATATATATTTTATATTTCAAAATGGACTTCATTTTTGGATTCGGGATATCGAATTTAGCCTAAGGTAAAATTTTGGTACATTTCGGATAACTTTCATATTTTGATGAATAGTGAAAATTACTAAATTTTAATTAAAAACAACTTTTTTAATCAAAATAATTAATAGTGATAAATTATGAATTTTAGTAGTTTTAAAGTATATTTAGAATATATTTTTACCATTTAATTTAATGTTGGTCATTGGACATAATTTTACAATTAAACCGAACATAAACAAGTGTCAATCTTTTGATAGTTATTATCTCTTAAAAACACGCTTTTTTGTTTTGACAGCGGGAATTAATTTTAAATTAATTTCTGCCACTACTGTGTTTTGAATTTAGGAAAATGGATTCCATATTTGGAATCAGGATGTTCAAATTGTGTAAATAGGTAACTTTTATTTTTAGACATTTTGAATAATTACTGCGGTAAATATTTTATTTACCATGGTTAAGGGTAATTCCGGTAAATAAGGGTTAAAAAATAATATTATAATAATACTAAATTACCCTAAAACGTGTCTTAACCCTATTGGTTGATACATGGTCGACCATGGGCATCTTTGGGTCTATTTTGGGACCCCATGGATCCACTTGTAAGTGATAATGACACTTTATTTTAATTAAGTTAAAATGAATACAAAAATGACACAAGCATATATCTTTTAGAAGAACAATTTTTACATAGGGTTATACATGTTGTATTTTCGATTATAAATATTCATTAGAAAGATAAAAAGATTTCCTACATAATTATATTTTATTTAGAATTTTTAGACAATAAATAAGTTATTTTATTTATGACACAATGATGATGCAGTAATTACTATAATAGTAAAAAATTAACATAATTGATATTATAAATACCCAAATAAATATAATATGAAACTTTTAATGAATTAAACTAATTTTCTATGATAATATGATATATTAGGATTGATTTAATGGACTTTGTTCTAAGTAATCAATCTGTTATGAGTTTCACAAAAATCAACTATTGAATAGTGTCAAAATTGACATAAAAGAGTTCTTAAAACAAATATTATATTATTAATTGATATTAAATTCCTAAAAATCTAAGGTTCGGCCAAGAGACTTATATTATGATAGGTTAATCATTAATGGACCACTTGGGTGTCGCTTGGATGTATATAGTAAGTTTATTAACCATATAATATAAAAATACAAAGAGACATTGTAAAAGTGAGACTAATTAACTTAGAGTTAATAATTAAAGATAAGGTTAATATAAGTACCCAAACATGTCTAAATTCTATTGGATGAGTTGTTTGCGACCCCTCCCCACCTCAACCTTTGAATAGTCAACTTTGGAGCCATTAGAAACCGAATATGAATTTATTATAAATTAATATTTCTAGCTTTTCCAAAGGTGCCCCTCACCCCTCTTATAAAAGGGCACTCCTCCTTCTCATTACTTCACACCTCTCAAGACACTTGGCTCGTCCAAACTCTGCCCAACTAAGCTCCCCACAACCCTCTCCTCCTCCTTGAAGCTTCCCCTTAGGCAGAAAGCATTTCAAGAAGTCCTTTGGTTCTAACCAAAGTGAGTTACCTAAATTAAAGGTAACGATTTCTCTTAAATTATTTTCATTTATTTTGCTTCTCCAACCCCCAAACTCTTTTTATTTCCTTTCTTTTGTAACAACACCAGTATCCTCAATATACTAGGATGTTTTTATAAGAAGGATTCAAACTACACATACACACAACTCCATCTAATGGATGATGAACATAATGTTTCTGTGGATGGCAAACTAACGCCTCACGAAACGATGATTGTTCAAATACATCTTACCGCCTCTCATGGTGGCCATTATGATGGCACTGTAATTAAATATGATATTAATGATATATATTTTATATATAAGCTTCTGTAATTCCATTTTATTTCATACCATTATTCGTTTCATGTTGTATATACATACGATAATTTCATTTGAGGAAGTGCGGACTACCGCCCCCTTAAAATGATATGACTCGTTCATACCACACATGGAACGTATAAAGGATGGTGTTAATGAACTTAAGTAACATATATAAAATATTATATTATACTGGAATAGTAATATACCTATGTATCATTTGTATTCGATTCTTTTAAAATAAAAATTAAATAGAAGTAGCGTTCGTGCGTACGTACGGACTACCGTCTCCACGAACGCGATGAGATTCATTCTCCATCGTATCCATTCAAGTATAATTATCATTTAATTATTTAAAAATGATGTTTAAGGACTTGATATCATTCTTGATATGAATAAGATACAACAAACATGGCTTATGTAACAAAACATATAAAGAAAATGAGTAAGTTAACACCCGAAACGGCGATAATACTAAGATATTATTATCAAATCAATATTAAAAGATCATATATGATATCATATTAATGTATATTATTCTTGTATAATTTAGTAACAATTATTTCACTATTATACAGGAGGTTAACCTACCCCAACCAAGGAAAAGTACAAGGTAAGGGGTTTTCATCTCACTCCTTATTCCCGTGAGATTCATGCCATATTGCCACCATCACCTTTTGTGTGGTGTATGTACTGCCCATAATTATATTCTTTGTGTAATACACCCTAATTTATGTGTATTTACATATTCATTGTATGATACCTCTTTTATGGATTGTATGTTTCATAAGTTACCAAATTGGTAAGGGTTATTTCACAATCTCTTCATTATCCGAGGTTGTTTATTTGTAATAATCTACTGGGATCTCTTTATCATCCACATCCATGTTTCTTCAAAATGTATTTCAAAACATTTTTATTATTTACAAGAATATGGGTTAAAGTCATTTATACCCTTGTTTGACTTTTTATAAGAGGTTTATAAAGGAATCTTTCCGTCGTTTTCAAAACAAGGTCATTTTTAACCTTTTCGACAGAATTAAGGTAAGAACGTTTTTTTAAACTTATACGGCGGGTGCGGTTATTATCCGCCGTTATAAAATCATCAAAGATTTCCTTACAAGCTTACAAGAATATTTTCAAGAAAATGTTTTATTTTATATGGCTCTTAAATGTTTTCAAAAATAGAAAGAGATATTTCTCTAAAAAGTGTTTTGATTTCATCTATGTCAACATCCTTCGACGGATTTTACGCTTAATTGAAGTTGATTTATTATGATACAAAACTTCTATATTGTATTGAAGGTTTTGTGATATGTTTGACTGTGGATGTGCTATTTTTATACCATTCATAGTTTATGGTGAAACTATTGACATTTCGTATGCTAGTTTTAATCCGAATGTTTATGTTATATTTCAAACTTTTCTTCAGATGAATGTGCTAAACAAGTATGTTCCGGGTTGGGGACCGGTAAAAGTAAGCCCTCCAGGTTGGGGACTGGTAAAAGTAAGCCCTCCAGGTTGGGGACTGGTTAAAGTAAGCCCTCCAGGTTAGGGACTGGTAAAATTATGCCCTCCGGGTTGGTGTCCGGTTATTAGAGGCACTCCGGGTTGGTGTCCGGTTATTAGAGGCACTCCGGGTTGGTGTCCGGTTATTAGAGGCACTCCGGGTTGGTGTCCGGTTATTAGAGGCACTCCGGGTTGGGTTCCGGTTAGAAGTAACCCCTAGGTCTTGGGATGAGGCCTAGACAATGAAATTAACGTTTGACATTATGCATTCCAACATTATGAAAGTGGTTATTGATTTTTGCATGTGATTATTCGATTAGTAGAATATCCATGCGAATGAGTAAATGGCATTATTTCATTTTATTTATGTCATACTATGTTGAAAGTTCATGTTTGAAAGGCTTTTGTTTTAGTTATACATTGCCTTAAAAGTTTATTCTTATTTATGAATGTTTCTGCTATTTTGTTATCCTTACTGGGCATTCGAGCTCACCCCTTTTATATGTTTTATTTTTCCCAGGAAGTGAAGAAGTAAATTATGAATGACCTTCAGGGATATTATGTGGGGATATGAGTGGGGATTATGGAGACAATATGTTGTTGTAGTAGTTTTTCGTTTAATGATGTAATGTAAACCTTATGAATATATCTAGTGTTTCCAAGGCTACTAAACCAATCGGTCTTTCGAGATTTGATCTTTCTTGTGATCATGCCAATGTTACGAAGTATTGCACCGACTCTGGGCAACTGGGGTCGGGGCGTTACACTATCCCTACTACTAGAAACATGCATCGCTTCAGCCACTAGTGTAACTCCACTATTTTTCATGGTACTATCTTCATCATGTTCATTTTTATAGAATGTATAACCATTAATTACATAACCACTGTACGATAATACATACACAGTTGGTCCAATGGCTAGCCATTGAAGTCGTTCTGAAATTGAATTCGAATTTTTATCCAACTGCTTAAAAATATGGTCCTAAAACCATCCTATAAACTAGTGATTATGTGTATTTGATAACCATTTTTCATCCCTTGATGGATTCAACTACCCAAGAATTTCATTGTGAGTTTGAATATATGGAGCAACCTCCCAACTGTTATGAAAAACATAAAGGTGGGCCTGCTCCCGATCTGTAATGCTGATTGTAACAATAACTCTTTAGAAATTCCCTCACCCTCAATGCATCGAGTGTGATGAGATTTCAGGAGACCAATGCTTTCCACAACAGATAGTTATTCGGTACAAAATTTATTGGCTTCTTCAACAGTATATCACTCCACTATACAACTCTCTAGCCGACTTCGATTTTTGACATACCCTATCAAAATCCTCATTTACCGTTCAACAGGATACATCCATCTATAGTGCACAGGACCACAAAGTCAAATATCTCTCACCAAGTGAATCATCAAATGAACCATCATATCAAAGAATGTTGGCGAGAAGAACATTTCTACTTCACATAATATGATGATAATTTCATTTTCCATAGCTGGAAATTTCGCTGGGTCTAAAATTTTGCTACATATAGCTTTGAAAAAGAAACAAAGTTTGCTTAATGTTTGAATAACATTCTTGGAAAAATGATAAGTAAAGCTATATGAATTAGAAATAACATCAAAACATTGCAGTCATGTGATTTCAAACCTTTTAACTTCAAATCATTCATTGACACAATGTTCTTGATATTCGATGAATACCCCTCTGGAACCATTACATCATTGAAGAAGATGGAAAACTGGTATCTCTCTTCCCTAGAAAGAGTATAAGTAGCTGGAGGAAGAAACATTCGATTTTCACCCTTCATAGGAGCCAACTCTTCTTGTATTATCATGTCAACCATGTCCAACCTTACTTTAATTCCATCCTTTATTTTTTCAGGTGAATTTAGCAACTTTCCGGTAACACTGTCACATACCTTTTTTCCACATGCATAATATTAAGAAAATGTCTGACGTACAAATAATGGCAGTATGGTAATTCAAAAAAAAATGATCTCTTTTTCCAACTGATTTTCGTAAGTTTTTTTTTTGAAAATGGTTTACCAAAAATAGTGTTCACATGTTTTACTTTCAGAAACAGTTGATCACCTATTAGTGGAGATGGTGCTACACATTGTTCTGAACATCCATTGAATGATGTCATCCAAGATCGGTACTTATGCCGATGTGGTAGAAATCTATGATGTGTGAAAAAAACTTATTTCGATGAATGTTTCAACCTAATTGATTCTGTATCTTCTTCGCACATAGGACACCCTTGAGTTCCTTTATGATATACCTTCACAAATTTTCATAAGTATAGAAATAATTTATTGTCCCATAAAACATCACTCTCAACGTGAAGTATTCAATTTTATAAGCATCATACAACATAACACGTGAATCCCCCAATAACTTTAAATCCTCAATCAAAGGATCCAAATAAACATCAATATCGTTACCTAGTTGTTTTGGTCCTGATATAAGCATATATAACGTGATGAATTTATTCTTCATGCATAACTAGGGTGGCAAGTAGTAATTTACCAACATAACAGGTCATGCACTATGAGTGCTGGTTTGAAAACCAAAAGGATTTTCTACATCTTTAGATAACACAAGAAGAAGGTTTTACAGATCTTTTCAAAATTTAGGATACTCATGATCAATTTTCATCCATTGAGGAGAGTTCGTCGGATGACGTAATTTCCCATATTTATTTATTTTATTTGCAGGCCATGACAATTGTCTTGCTGTTTCTTCAATTCCATATAGACGCCTAAACCTTGGAATGATTGGAAAGTACCGTACAACTTTCGTGGGATTGGATTTATCATTCTTATATCGAGAAGCACCACACTTTGGGAATTGTGTAAGTGATTTGTTCTCCTTGAGAAACAATATACATTCTTTTGAGAAGGCATGTATTCTTTCAGAAATCATACCCATCAAGCGTAGAATTCGTTTAACTTCATATGTCCAGCTTGGGAGCTCATTATCTTCAGGGAGTATGTCATTCAAGAGAGAAAGTAGTTCTGTAAAACTGACATCACTCCATCTGTTTCCTGCTTTCAATTTATACAACTTCAGTATAGCTGAAAATGTTGTATACTTGGTGCAACCAGCATATAATGGCGTCTTTTCCCAACTCATTAACTTCTCAAACATTCTTGGGCAATCACGGAGTTCATCTTCAATTGTCTTTTTAATTTACTATATAAAATATTCATCATCATTGACATCCGTAATCACATCCACCATATGTTCTTCTTCATTATCCATATCTGTATTCATATATGATGATCAATAAAACGCAGTTTTATCCCAGCCAGTAACTACATTCGCTTTTTCTCCGTGTTTATTCCAATATTTAAAACTCTGATCTATTCTGTGACATATCAAATGTTCTTCCAACTCCGCTAGAGTAAGTAGTCTAGAATAACAACAACGTAAACACGAACAAAGGATTTGAGAAGGATCCTTTGCATGATCATTTGAAAATTTGATGAATTCTTTCACTCTGTTCTCGTACTCTATTTTCAGACGATTAGCATCCATCCAATCTTTATTCATCTTCATCCTATTTGAATCTCAAATATTAGTATTTATGGTTCAAGTATAGAAAAAAGGACTTCTAAATACAGTAGAAGAGAACCAATTCCTTATAAAAGTATATATTAATAGAGCGTAACCATTAGTATTTATTCATCATCATTAAATATAATTACTTTAGATTCATTATAGTTTCCTCAAATCACCCCAGAAAAAACAATAGAATAATCAAGAATGATACATTTATCAGTGGTTTTTTCTTAGCGCTGATATAAAGTGGCACTTCCCTTTCCCATTTTTGTAGTAGTGTGGGTGCAAGGAAACCTGTGGCAGGCTGCAATGTGAAGAAAGAACATCGATCCTATGTGGGTCAGTATCTATCGATCCTGTGTGGGTCAGGTCCTATGTCGGTCAGTGCCCAGTGATCCTATGTGGGTCAGCGCATATCGGTCATGTGTGAATCAGATCCTATGTGGGTCAGCGGGGGTTAGTTACCTATCAATCATGTGTGGGTCAGCAGTAGTGCTTCTTAATAGAATAAGATGATACAGTTTATGACTAATCATCTGTACTTCTGTACTTATGTTATACCTGATTGTGATCAGAGTCTTTTGCATGTGTGGTACTTCTTTATTTGTGGTGTTACCTATGTGGTACTTATACCTTTGTGGTTTTGTCTTTGTGGTGTTACTTGTGTGGTATTTCTATCTTTGTGGTGTTACTTGCGTGGTACTTCTACCTTTGTGGAGTTACCTTCAAGGTTTTATCTTCATGGTGTTACCTGTGTGGTACTTCTACCTTCGTGATGTATTCCGTTTTCTTTCAGTTGTATTGTACTAGCATTCGTACTTTTACTTTTATAGTTGGGCTTGTATTCTGGCCCCTTTTTACTTTCAGCACTCTTTTACTAGAGCAGTTTACGTTGTGGTTGCAACTTATTGGGTTCTAGTCGGTGTGGTTGCATCTTGTTTTGTTCATGGACTGTGTGTCTGTAGAGGATAAATAAGCAATGTGTTCCCGTTTAAGGGACACACCTTTCCGGTGATTGTTGTTAGCCTATGGCCTATGGAAGATAGGTTTAGGGTAGTCACGACGTGGGGACCGAGGGAAGGGTCGTGACAACTATCTCCACCTCCTTGTTTGCTTTACCATAACGAATGCACAGATTCTTTGAGATCTTCTCTGTCTTCATCACCACAAGAACACCCTTCAAAATCTTCCCCACTCCATTGTTAGTGTGAGTCTTACACCTGATGTCATGAAATCCACCCAAAAAAGATATGTTAATCTTCAGGATCTTCACATGGCGTACTTCTTAGGTGGTTTGAATTATAATATCATGCATCTTCAGTTTGTTGGTATTGAGTCCAAATATCTTCAAGGTGTGATTGTTACCCAAGTAAATATGTCCTTTCGAGATATGTTCATACTGATCAAAGCATTTCCTTTGACCCATGTTTCTATTGAATCAATTATCGATGCGTTGTTGAGCTGATTTCTTCCTTCATCCATCATTGATGTTTTTCTAACTAGTATGTCTCCATTTCTGTTTGAATTCGTCATATTTCATTGAGTTGTTTCCACCGCTAATATTGTTCCAACTATTCTTTTTGGCGTACCCCAACTATTAACTAAATCACAGCCATTATATTACATCAAGTTTCATTTAACTCAGGGATGGACTAGGCAGTAGGATCACTCTTCCCAGTTGGATGCATCACCTATAACAAGAACAAAAATGTACTCACATGAAACAAAAAACATGACATATATCTCATCCTATATCTTTCCAATTAATTCATGCATACAAGTTACTTGATACATAGAACCTCATATATAATCACCACTCAAATTACCCTCAATATAATCCAATAGATACAACAGACATGTCCCAATATCAAACCGCTAATACCCCAACCAAAAACATGTCACCTATTAATGGAACAACTACCCACTAGATCTACTAACCCACAACATAATGTTATGATTAATCCTCATCAAAACCCTAATAAATTATTTTTACACAACATAAAACATATAAAATGTTTCTCACTCAATTCCTCATTAAACCCATAAACATATCCAAATAATCACAGTACCAACACCGTGGTCCAACCACATCTCCAATGTGAAGTATCCACAATATAAAATTATTTGTTTTGAATTTATAGATCTCGAATTTTGTCACCATCGGGACATGCTATCAGTCTAGAACCTCATGTTTATCACAATGGTGTATTTAATCACTAGTTTCAATCATAGAGCATCATCAAATTTATGAGAATTATTAACACCTAAAAAAATGAAATTCAGCAGACCACCACAATGGAAGTGTGTTTTTATCGAAACGATAAATAGTACTCCATAGCATTTAGAGAAGTCAAATTTGTACCATAACTTAGTACTCCTTAACATACATGATTCGCCATCCAATTATTTTACAACAAAGATTTATTTTGATGTCACAAAACAATCAGAGAAATCCTGGAGTGTGAGGGTGTCCACGTGGTAGTGTTTTCGGATGAAGTCATGGAAGGTGGGCCATTAGATGTCTAGGTACGCCCTCTGGCGGTTCCCGCCAGCCAGCAACTGCGGCAGAGGACTCACCACCCTGTCCCTAGTCGGACACAGAAAGAAGCTTATTGACTCCCTCACCCTCCGCTCATTCACCATCGCCATGTGTACGCATCTCTTGTACTTTGCTCCATGCCAGCCTGGGCTCGGGCAACGAGCTGCGGGTCCACGCCGTGATTCCGGACCAGAAACACCCCATGCCTCCGGCACACCTCGTCCATTTCCCCTGCGGCCTCACACATGGAACCCCCATCTCCAGCCAGCGCGCCGCACAGGTCAACCATAGGTGCCTGCAACTTCGGATTCAGTTCGGATGCACACGACGCCGCACAGGTCAACCACAGGTGGCCTTCAAAAGTATAACGATCAATAGAAAACATAATGACTTCAAAACTCTCCCAATTTTGTTGTAGAGTCGCTCCTATGTGTCCTCGTGGTATACCAACTAAAATTACCTAAATTAGAGGTGAGGGAACCGATTTTTGCATCTGCTATGGCGGTGGGGTCTACGTTGTCCGCCCAAAAAAAGTTTCCAACTTCAATGAATTTTTTGAACTAATAGATCTTCGAATCAACTTTTGGTCCAAAAGAGAGAGTTGAATGAAATAAAATCAGGATTAAAACAACGAATCACGAACTCTGGAATTATATGTTTTACGAAATGATAAAAATACGTTTGTAGTAAAAATCCGCCAAAAATCCAAAAATATGCACTTTTCTCAATTTTTCTCATAATCAAGATTCGCATATTTTACTTTTACCCATTGAAAATTAATGGAACATCTCATTTCATTCATTCAATCTCATTCAGTTATTATTATTAACCGTTCCAAGTCATGATTAACCCCACTTTTGATTCTTTTCTCTCATCAATCATGATATAATTCAAGTAGATTTATGCTTATATCATGAGAATCATGCTCCTTATCCATAGGCTTGTAAATGAACTGCTTTCTCCACTTTGTAAAGACAAAACACACATAAAATCATGAGGACATGCAATTAATATTCTATTGAATTTGAGGATTAGGGTTGGTAGGATTTGATGCAATAAAAATTAAGGCTCAAGGAGGAGGATAATCTCTTAAGTATTATGCATGATATCAAAAGTAAGAATATAATGAAATTATCCCCTTCAAAGTAGCAACACCCAAATGACATAATTATTTAATAACAACATAAGAACTATAATCATTCATCCTCATCTGTGGTAGTATCTTAACTTGATTATTATCCAGTAGCATCATTTGGGGCATACTCTGATGATTTGGACATTGGTTTGCACAGTGTCCCAACTCCTTGCAGATGAAGCACTGTACATTTGTAACCTTTTTTTACCCTTGCAGTCCCATACAAGGTGAACATTTTCTCCACACATATAAAAGACTCTCATTCCCTTCAGAAAAGTTCTAGGGTGTTTCTTCCCATAGTTATCACGTATGGAAAAATTCTTATTTTCCCTCTTCCTTTTATAAATCTTTCTCTCTTCCATCATTTTATTCTCTTTCTTCCCTTCAAATCCATAGGACTCAGAGAACTCTTTACTTATCTTATCAACACATGATATTATTTCTTCATATGATGATAATACATGGGATTCTATTTACCGTCTAAATGATGGCTCAATACCCTGAAAGATATGATCTTTCTTACTCTTTTGATCATGCGTATTGCTGGAGTTATCATTCCTTCTACTGGGTGCCATTTCTAAACAATGGAAAACACTAGATTAGTTTGTGAATAGAAATGCCTTATCCCCAACTTGTAAAACACTTGACATAAATTAAACAGTTTATGGATATAATCCATAAAAAAATATATTCTTTGAGGAAGTATATACTCATAAACCGTTCATAATGGTTTTTAATGAAAATAAGAATTATCCTAAGCATATCACCTAGGAGTTTCGTAACCAAGAGTGCAGCAAGTCCTGTTGTCGCTCACCAGTTCCCGTTCGAGTCTTGCTCAAAGTGGTGTTTTTGGGATTTAACCCTAGGTACATTTGTGCCAGAGCCGCCTCTACCTGCTCGTATCCGTACAGGGATGTATTGCTCGGAAAACTCACAAAAACTCTACAATACCAAAATTCTAGGAAGTTATTCTATACTAATCCTCAAAGTCTATCGTAGGGAAATGTGTTCTAATCCGAGTTTATATAAATCTAGTTTCCAAGGTTTGTACTAAACCTATCTTTGATACCAACTGTAACGCCCCGACCCCAATTACCCATACTTGGTGCATTATAACATAACATTAGCATGATCACAAGAAATCAAGTCCTGAAGGAATGACCAGTTTAGCAGTCTTGAAAAATATATTACATAAATGAATGTTACATTACACATTATAACATACAAAACAACATAAATAATCATTTATTAATTCCATCATTCCCTTGGCTTAACCCTGCCTATCAATCACAATACACTTCTTGGAATCCTGGGAAAAAACTAAACATAGAAAGGGGTGAGAACAGATGCTCAGAAAGGATAACAATATGGCAGAAACATTAATAAATAATCATAAACATTTAATGCAATGTATAACTAAAACAAAATCCTTTTAAACTTGAAATTCAACATATTATGGAGAAAATAAAATAATTCCATTTTCTTATTCACATGGATATTCTACTAGTCGAATAATCATATGCAATATCACTAAACACTTTCATTATGATGGAATGCATAATGCCAGACTATCATAACCACGTATCCAAGGCCTCATGCGAAGACTACAAATATGATTTTTTCAAGGCCTCGTGCCACGACACTAGTTTGTCTCATAAGACCTACCGATGCATCGAGGGGCTATAGTGGGTCCACCAATCACATATTAAGTCCAATGCATTCCTCATATGAACGGGTTTAAACCTAACATAAACATTCGTATTAAAACTAGCATACAAAATGTCAATAACTTCTCCATAATCATTGAATGGTATAAAAATAACACATCCATAGTCAAACGTATCACAAAAACTTCAACACAATATGGAATATTTGTATCATGATAAAGAAACTTCAAAACAAATTTAGAATCCATTAAAGAATTTTGACATAGATAAAAATTATTTGTAAAAAACTTTGAGAGAAATACCCGTTTTCATGAAAACATTTTAAAGTCACACAATTTAAAAAAGAATTCATTTAAAGACATTTTTGAATAAAATTGACCCATACCACTTTGAAACTTTTGAAAGGAATTATCATTTTAAAAACATTCATGTCCATATAAATAATTCATTACAAACCATTTTGAAGACATGGACATTAAAGATAATGATTTAGAAGAATAAATATTTAAAACACTTGAACTGATGTTTTAGTAAAAAGTCCCTAAAAATAATTCCTCTGAAAACCCTTTAATAAAACATGGACATGGATAATAAATATGTCCCATTAGATACGTAAAAATAACCTCGGATAATAAATAGATTGTGAAATTAACCCTTACCAATTTGGTAAC
Organism: Viscum album; assembly: GCA_963277665.1. NCBI lineage: Eukaryota > Viridiplantae > Streptophyta > Magnoliopsida > Santalales > Viscaceae > Viscum > Viscum album. The sequence continues at coordinate 989,274,716 of OY728148.1, read as the reverse complement.
ATACAGAACATATACCCCATGAAAGAGGTATCATACAATGAATATGTAAGTACACATAAATTAAAGTGTATTACAAAAATAATACAATTATAAGCTATACATACACCATAAAAAAGGTAATAGTGGCAATATGACATGAATGTCACGAGAATAAGGAATGAGATGTAAACCCCTTACCTTGTACTTTTCCTCGGTTGATGGTAGGTTAACCTCCGGTATAATGGTGAAATAATTTTTATTGAATTATAAAATAATCATATATATTAATATGATATCATATATGATCTTTTATCTTTTCTTTGTAAATAAAATCTTAGTATTATCCTCATTTTGGGTGTTAACATACTAATTTTCTTTTATATCAGAGATGTTTGTTATGGATAGGTTGTATCATACTCATGTCTAGAATTATATTAAGTCCTTAAATAATATTTTTAATCGTCCAATAAATGTTAGTCTTGAATGGATACGATGGGAAATGAATCTCATCTCATTCATGGAGACAGTAATTCGTACGTACGCACGAGTGACAATATCTTTCTTTTGATATTAAAATAATATATAATTGGATGGTACACCATATAGAAAGAATCGTCATCATGATATTTATATTATTTACATGAATTATACATCATTATTATACCCATATAAATAATAGTATATTGAATAACAATTACACCAGAATGTGGAGACGGTTTGCCGTACGTACGCACGTATGGTGACATGTCATTCAAGGGATGGATAGAATAATGAATTTGTTTGTTCCATATTATAATAAAATCGCAGAATATAGAAGGTATGTGAGTTATTATTTTAGAATGGAAGTAACAACGAATGAAGAAGTTGAAGAAGAAAGGAACCTTAAAGTGGGTGGTGAAGACGTTACCTCTTCTTCGGGTTCTTCCTTTTGATTTGATCAAAATGGATCCTTAGGTTGACATTATGATCAAACTAAGGCCTCTAGGATGAATTTAAGGAAGTTGGGAGGATATTCGGGCTGGGGTTGGCTGAGACAAATGGCTATGATGGTGTGAATTAATGAGAAGGGGGAGTGCCCTTTTATAAGTGGGGTGAGGGGCTCTTTAGGAAAAACTTAAAGTATTAATTTATAATAAAATAATATTCGGTTTATAATGGATCCAAAGTGGATTATTCAAAGTATAAGGTAGGGATGGGTCAAAATCCTTTCAACCAATATATTTTAGATAGTTTTGGGTCATTATAGTAACCTTATATTTTAGTTTTAACTCTTGGTTAATTAGTTTAACACTTACCATGTCACATTGTATTTTTATAATATATAGCTAATAAACATACTATATACATCCAAGAGACCCCAAAGTCGTCCATTAATGATACAAAAATAATGATATAAGTCCTTTGGCAGATCCTTAGATTTTATGGAAACGAATATAAATTAATAATATAATATTTGTTTTAAAAACTCATTTATGTCAATTTTGACACTACTCAATAATTGATTATTGTTAAAGTCTTAAAAAATTTATTAATTAAAACCATATTCATTTAAGAAATCCTAACACATAATTTTAACTAATAAAATTCGTGTATGTCAGCAAAACTTTCAAATTATATTTATTTTAACATTTATAATACCAATTATTTCATACTTTCATTAATAAGAAAAATACTGCATCATTATTGTGTCATAAATAATATTAATTATTAAATGTATAAAAATTATAAATAAAATACCATTATGTAGGAAATATTTTTAGATTTCTAATTAATATTTATAGTCGAAAATCCAAAATATATAACCCTATGTAAAAATTGTTTTGCTAAAAGATATATGCTTTTGCCATTTTTGTATTTATTTTAACTTAATTAATATAAACTGTCATTATCACTTACAAGTGGATCCACTGGTACCAAAATCAACCCAAAGATTCCCATGGTCGGAAATGTATCATCCAATCGGGTTATGACACGTTTTAGGGTAATTTATTATTATTATAATATTAATTTTTACCCTTATTTACCGGATTTACCCTTTAACCATGGTAAATAAAATATTTACCGAAGTAATTATTCAAAATGTTTAAAAATAAAAGTTACCTATTTATACAATTATTATATCTTTATTCCAAATATGGAGTCCATTTTTCGAAATTCAAAACACAGAAGTGGGAGAAATTAATTTAAAATTAATTCCCGCTGTAAAAACAAAAAGTGTGTTTTTAAGAGATAATATATATCAAAAGATTGACACTTGTTTATGTCCTGTTTAAATGTGAAATTATGTCAAATTACCAAAATTTTATTAAATGGTAAAACTATATTCTAAATATACTTTAAAACCACTCAAATTCATAATTTATCACTCATAATTATTTCGATTAAAAAAGTTGTTTTTAATAAAAATTTATTGATTTTCACTATTCATCAATGTATAAAAGTTATCCGAAAAGTACCAAAATTTCATCCTAGGATAATTTCAATATTACGAACCCCAAAATGAATTCCATTTTGAAAGATAAAATGTATAAAATTTCAAAAATTAGGTATTACTATTCATAAGGGCTAGTTTGATTGGTTGTGGTGTGTGTTAGAACTCGAAGTTGTGTACAACACATGCTATAGTATTATTCAAAAATAAGCATACCGAGGAAGCTTGGGGTATTACATTATAAATTTTTGATGTCCCCATTCTAAATAATATATTTATTTAGTAAAATTGAATATAGAAAAGTTTTAAAATATTGGTTTTAAAAAGGGTTCACCATTAAAAGTCGGTAAAAGTGCATTTTTAAAAAATACTTCTTTTATCTAAAAAAATAAATTTGTTCATACATTATGTCTAAGAAACTCATAATATGGATTCTAAAATTATAAGGATGATATAATGTTCAAAATTCAGTTAATACAATTCATAACCTCTTTCGAACGACTAGTTCGGTAAGTCATGGTGCGCTTGAACTCAGCGTTTCCTGTAGTGCAAGTTATTGAATTATTTTGAAAAAACTAATGCACTATGAAACTTGGGGTGTTACATAAGTAGAGTAAAACATTAATTCATGTTGGGTAACGCAATTTTATCTTCAAATCACAAAACATGTTGTGGAAAAAAATGTGGAGAGATTAAAAGATAAAACACTAAAATTGAACACCCTTTTCCCATTAAACTTGGTCCTTCCCGTTGAATGTCTGGGGCTTCCTTCTACCTTTATGATCCTACAAAAGAAAATTATTCAATTAATCACAATGATCATTTCATTTAATCTAAAAATGAAAAGTTGGAGGGGTCCACATGCAAAATTATTTCAAAGAAAATAAATTGACATCTGAATTCCTAGAAAGAAAGTAAAGATAAATCTTGGTATTTTACCCTAAGTCGGCCCTGAATTTTGACTACCTGTAGAGGGAAATACCAGCTGTTATCCAAATTTTGATAGAGGATGAAGTTTCTTTGATTTGAAACACTACATGTGGATTTTCCAAGCTTGTGCCTCTTCCTTCAGGGATAGTAATAATCTAGGGAAAGAGTACACCATATCCCCACCCCCTTAACAATGAGGTATATCTTTCATGGTGGGGGTAGGATGATGTATGAATCATCCTCCTTCTTGGTTGCAACTTGTGAAACCACTTATTCTCTGTCCATGGGATCCTCGAGGCATTCTTCATCAAAAGAATAGTCAATGGGAAAGTTAGAGTGTAATTCTATTTGAATAATATTAAAACATGATGTATCAAGATAAAATTCTTCCCCATCAATGTAAGCAGATTTTTTCATGGTTTTTGTAGAGACCCAAAGCTTGACGTACATGGACATTACATTACTTTTTCGGAACACTTAATAAATGAAAAAAATAGACGCCCAAATACCGTATTAGTTTAGTATCTTTGGAAACACGGAATGAAATCTTCTAATCATGGTGAAAGATCTTCAACATCTCCCATAAAGATCTTCCCCTTTTTTGTATTCTTACCTAAAACCTTTCTTTACATCATGATGAAAGGAAAATATATAAAGGGTGAGCTCAAATTCGTAGTAAGGGTAAACATAGAGAACATAAAACAATCCATAAACATTTGAATGAAAAATCATGAAAGATGTGCCATAAATCTACATATATATAGAGTGATAAAAGGTAGATAGATTAGAAAAAGATATGAAGCCATGGGAATAAGAGATTGTCGATACCTGGTTAGTCAAGATACGAGGAAGGGGGTTGTCACCCATGAAATAGCTTGTATTAATACTCACAGTCATGAATTAATAAAACTTAAATTTGTATTACAATTTAAAACTAATACAAAACAAAAATTACAATAAAATAAAAATAAGAAATGAGGGGGAAGAGAGGAGAAGTAGCGGCCCGTGCCCCGACGGGATCCCTCCTTTGTTGTGGGTGTCGAGCTAATGATTTGGGTAGGAGTCGAGGACCTCCTTTTATAGGCAGAATTCTGTCCACTATTAGATCGCGCGTTGTTGGACCAATAAGTTGTCGATTCACGCATCAACCAATTCAAAAAGGTTGTTCATAAATTTGTTGTTCATAAATCCTCCAAATTTCAGCTCATTTAGCCGCTTGGTTAAGGAGTTATGTAATATTTATTGAATAAGACTTTTTTGTGGCCGAAATTTCCAAGAAGCTTCCTTCAAATGTGTAACGATCAATGGAAACCTTAATGACTTCAAAACTCTCCCAAATTTACTGTAGAGTCGCTCCTATGTGTCCTCGTGGTATCCCTAGTAAAATTACCTAAATTGGTGGTGAGGGAACCTTAATGACTTTAAAACTCCCCCTTCATAAAAGTTGTTCATAAATTTGGTTCTTTTTTTTCATTTTTGTCATTTTTTATTCAAGAGGGGAAGAAATAGAGTATAATGAAGGATTCCACAACCTTTTACAATTACCATAATTATAACCCCACAATTATTCCTTATAATGTATATCATCCTGTCCACCATGATTCCCTTTACCCCCACACTTCAACATTAAGATATTATGCAAATACATAGAGGAGGGTAGGAATAGATAAAAATGGCTTGAAACATGGCTCATTCCTATAAAGCTCATTCATGGTCTCTATGGGATAAAAGAAGGATTGATACGAAGGTGTTCTTTTGAGGAAAATTATCTTTTTAAACGATGCCTCAATCAATTTAAATATATTTTTGCACAGTTATAGACATGACAAGTTTAAATACAAGTTCTGATTGGTTACATGTCCCAAGATCACTCAAAAAACATGCTCAAGAATAAATAACACGTACTTGGTCTAGAAATCCTCTTAGGAATGGGAAATATCACATTGAACACCCATTTTCCATGAAACTTGGTCCTTCCCCTTCACTGTCTGGGGCTTCCTTCTATTGTCATGATCCTTCAAATGAAAATTACTCAATTAATCACACTAATCATATCATTTAATCTCCAAAAGAATAGAGGGAGGGGGACGCATGCTAAATTATTTCAAAGAAAATAAATTTACATATAAATTCATAGAAATCAAGGAATGATAAATATTGGTATTATCCCTTAAGTGGGCCCTGAATTTTGTCTGCCTCTAGAGGGCAGTACCAGCTGTTATCCAAAGTCTGATAGGGGATGAAGCTTCTTTGATTGTAACCACCACATGTGGATTTTTTTCATCTTTTTCTTCGTTCTTCTGTGTGAGTAATGATCCATGGATAGAGTATACCATATCCCCCCTTCACAATGAGGTATAGCTTGCATGGTCTGGTAGGATGACGTATGAATAATCCTATTTCTTGGTTTCTACTTGTGCAACATCTTCATCTCTGTCCATTGGTTCCTCGAGGTATGCTTTATCAAAAGAATAGTCAATAGGAAAGTCAGCGTGTAATTATATTTGAATAATATTAAAACATGAAGTATAAAGATCAAATTATTCCCCATAAAAGTAAGAAGCTTTTATCACGATATCTTTAGGGAAATCCACTAGTATATCTTCATGAACTTCCTTCAATAAATATTCAATGTTTTCGGGGAGCTCCATATGTTCCTCAACATGTACACATCCCAGTTCTTCTTCGTCCTCCAAGGCATAGCTGAGACTGTCAAATTTTGTATAAGAAAAACCACAAGGAGTGATTTATAATTCAGATTCAATAAAATTAGAAGGGATAGAGTCAATGAATGGTTCAACTCCCTGAGTCTGTTCAGCTTCAATCTCTACCTCAATGGTAAGTGCCTCTTGGAGTAGACTCTCTGAGGATGGAGGTAGGTAGTCGGGCTCCTACATCTTGACATCAAATTCCACCACTTGGGTTATTTCATCCATCAGTGGTGATAAATATTCTTCTTTTTATTGTATGGGGATGTCAGTTAGTTCCTCACATTTAATCAAGAATTCATCCAAACTTTTTTAATCTCCCACTTGTCGCTCACCAGGTAGGTCTTCCGCCCTTGACTCCTCAGGTTCTTCAATTTCAAATATAAGTTGTGCAATTTCTTCCACCACTTTCTCAGGTTCATCCTTCAACATAGGTTTGGGTTACTCCAATAATGCATAGACATAGTCAAAATCTCTATCATCCTTTATAGTTAATTGTTCAATTCTTTCTCTATGTTCATGCACCAAAGCTCTTCTAAAATATTCATATTCTTCTTGTTGTTGTTACTCCTCCTGTGAGTAATTTTTCCATGAATAATATTCTGAATTTGAATACATCATTGAACACTTTTTTTAGTTTTTTTAAATGAAATGAAATCTAACTAAGATGTGAAAATAGAAAAAGTAAATAAACTAATGATTGTCTCCTTGGAAACAACATCAGTTTTGACGCATTCCTGTCGCGGGGCGTGGATAAAAATAATTATATTTTTTCTAGTGTAACATAGTGGCTGACTAGGGTAATCTATCTTGAAGCGCCTTCCCAATGTAGTTCACTTACATTGTCTAATTCACCTATTATATCTATTTTTTCGGTTTTGTTTATTAAATGAATGTGATGAAAATATTTTTGGTTATTTTATTATTTAAAATAATGATATGTGAATCAATAATTCTAAATTTATACTAAGATTCAAGTCTAAATAGAATTAATTAATAAAAAAGAACATGGTTTGGGGGGTTGGTAAAATGTTCGATCATTATGATCCTTTATACATTTTATTTTAGTCTGATAATCCAAAAATGAAATCTCATGTTTGAAATATTATTCTTTAATTATAAATTGTGAAATATCATTTAATGTTTGAGAACTCTCAATTCCACCTCCTCCTTTAATCCAAGTTGGTGACACACCTTTGTCTAGAATGTGTCATCTTCCAGGACCCAGTTCAATCGAAGTCGTTTCATACATTGATTAGCTCAAATCCAATGTGTGAAGAACAAACCAATGGAGAGAGGAAAAATTATTAAATAAAAGAAAATAGATAGGTTGACCTGCATTTCATTAGAGGCAGTCACAACATCGGAGACATTCGCCTTACATGTGCATGCTACTCAAATATATCTACAAACATAAAATTAATCATTAATGAAAATTCATGACCACCATCACCTCCCCCTAGGCCAAGTCTCAGGGTCAGCCTCTCATTTCTGAGAGTAAGATATTACTCAATGGAGTGGGTGGAAGATGAGAGAGAGAGAGAGGGAAAGAAATGAATAAAAGTGGATGGAGAAACACAAAGGCATGGATTAATAAAACTAAAATTTGAATTACAATTGAAAAATAATACAAAAATAAAATTAAATTAAAATATAAAGAATAAATTATGGGGGAAATAGGAAAATAATTTTCCAAGGCCCTGGAGGGATCCCTCACTAGATGTGCGTGTCGAGCTGATGATTTGGGAAGAAGGTGAGGGCCTCCTTTTATAGGCAGAATTCATTCCTCTAAAAGTTTGCACATTGTTGGCCTATTAAATGTTATATTAATGTGTGTAACCCTTAATAAATGTTATTCAATAAAGTGGTTTCCATTCAACCTCCAAATTGCATCTCATTTATCCACAAGGATTAATGAGTTATGGATTTTTCATTGAATAAGACTTTTTATGGCCAAAATTTCCAGGAAGTTGACTTCAAATTTTTAACTATCAATGGAAATCTTAATGACTTCAAAATCCCCCCAAATTTGATTTAAAATTGTTCATATGTTTACTAGTGCTATACTAGGTTGAATCACCTAAATATGAGGTAATGAGACTGATTTTTTCATCAGTTATAGTGGTGGGGTCCATTCTATTTTCCTAGAAAAATTTCCAACTTCAATGAATTTTTTTCAGTATAGATCTTTGAATAGACATTATGTCTTTAAGATAATGTTTAATTAAATTAAATCATGATTTTAAGAAAAATAATCATGAATTTTGGAATTATATTTTTTAAAAATAGTAATAATACCTGTGTAGTAAAAATCTGTCAAAAATCCAAAATTATGCAATTTTCTCAATCTTTCTCATAATCATTCTAAAATTTAAATTACCCATTATTTTAATAAAACATTGAAATACATGGGTTTTATCATTGAATAAAATTAAAAAATCCTCATTATTTGATAAAAAATATGCACATAAATTTTCTCTCTCAAATACCCACACACTTAAACCATGCTTGTCCTCAAGCATAAAATCTCAACATAGAAATTAGAGGACACCAATGTTACCAATATTAAAATTCCAATTCAAATAAACCAACAATTTTCAATGTGAAATTAAACTTTAAAAAAATTACAAAAATATCAATTTAATTTCCCATTTTTCAAAAAAACAAATAATTCACATATTATACTTTTACCATTTGAAAATTGATGGGACATCTCCTTTCATTCATTCAGGATCCTTAATTAATTATTATTAAACATGAATAGTCATGATTTACCTCACAGTTGATTATCTCCCATTACTCATTATACAATTCAAGTAGAGTCATGCTCATATCATGAGAACATGTTCCTTATCCATAGGCATGAAAATAAACCACTTTCTCCACTTTGTAAAGAAAAAATTATCATAAAATCACGACAACATCAAATTAAGGTTCTATTGACCCTGAGGTTTAAGGTTGTAAGGATTTGATGCTTTAATAATTAAGGATCTAGGAGGAGGATATTATATTAAGTACTATGCATGATATTATCCCCTTCATAGTAGCAACACCCACTTCCCAAAACTCAAAGAAAATATTATGATCAAGTAAGCATAATGAATGATTTGTGAAACCTCTTGATTTTTTTTATTTTTTTACTTTATTTTATTTTTTCGAACGTTATGATTATATCAGACCTCACATCAATCACCTTACCATATATGCTCATAAGATCGTTAGTCTATAAAATGGTGATTTTGAGTATTCCCAAATCATAACCCCTTTTTTCTCTTTTTTTTGTTCTTTTTATCATTTTGTCAATTTTTTAATTCAATAGGGGAAAAAATAGAGTATAATGAGTGATTCCACAACCTTTTACAATTACCACTATAAAACCCCTACACTTATTCCTTAAAATGTATATCATCCCGTCCACAATGATTCTCTTTACCCGCACACTTCCACTTTAAAATATCATGAAAATACTCATAGGAGGGTAGGAATGGTTAAAAATGTCTTAAAACATGACTCATTACTATAAAGGTCATTCATGGTCTCTATGTGCTAAAAAGAGGATTGATTTAAAGGTAGTCTTTTAAGGAAAATTATCTTTTCAAAGGATGGATCAATCATTTTAAATGTGTTTCTGAATAGTCATAGATTTGACAAGTTTCAATACAAGTTATGGTTGGTTACATGTCCCAGGATTACTCAAGAAATATGCTCAAGAATAAATAGGAAGTACTTTGTCTAGAAATCTTCTTGGGAATGGGAAATATAACATTAGACAATCACTCATGGAATGACTAATAAATCAATTCAAATAAACTTCATAAATTCAAAGCATGAAGGATGGTAGGGAAATTTCATTTAAATGAATCAATAATTCCTTCAAATCATGATTCATTACTCCAATATCCATGCTTCATTTTAAAAATTCAATTATTAATTTCAATCATTTAATCCTATCAACATTGAAATATAAAACATGGCATCACAAGATTCCTAAGAAACTCATGTATCCTAGATAAGTTGAGTAAAACATGAATTCAAGTTTGGGAATGCAATTTTATCTTTAAATCTCAAAACATATTGTAGAAAAAATGTGGAGAGTTTAAAAGATAGAACACTAAAATTGAACACCCTTTTCCCATGAAACTTGGTCCTTCCCATTCACTGTATGGGGATTCCTTCTATAATTATGATCCTACAAAAGAAAATTACTCAATTAATCAAAATGATTATTTCATTTAATCTAAAAATGAAAATATGGAGGGGGCCTCATGCTAAATTATTTCAAAAAAAATTGACATCTGAATTCCTAGAAAGCGAGTAAATATAATTCTTGGTATTATCCCCTATGTTGGCCCTGGATTTTGACTACCTCTAGAGGGAAATACCGGATCTTATCCAATGTCTAATGGAGGATGATGTTTCTTTGATTTGAACCACTACATGTGGCTTTTCCCAGCTTTTGCTTCATCCTTCTGGGTTAGTATTGATCCAGGGATAGAGTACACCATATCCCCACCCCATTAACAATGAGGTATATCTTGCATGGTGGGGGTACTATGAAGAATGAATCATCCTCCTTCTTGGTTTCTACTTGTGAAACCTCTTATTCTCTGTCCATTGGTTGTTGAGTCATGCTTCATCAAAAGAATATTCAATGGGAAAGTCAGAGTGTAATTCTATTTGAATAATATTAAAACATGAAGTAGCAAGGTCAAATTCTTCCCCATAAATGTAAGAAAATTTTATCATGGTTTCCTTAGGGAAATCCACTAGTATCTCTTCATGAACTTCCTTCAATAAATATTCAACATATCTAGCGAGATCCATATGTTCCTCAGCATGTGCACATCTAGGTTCTTTTTCATCCTCCAAGGCATAGCTGAGATTTTATGATTCTATATAAACAAAACCACAAGGAGTGATGTAGAATTCAGATTCAATAAAATTAGAAGTTATAGAGTCAATTAATGGTTCAACTCCCTAAGTTGGTTCAGCTTCAATCTCTGCCTCAGTGGTAAGTGCCTCTTGGTGTAGACTCTCTGAGGATGGAGGAAGGTAGTCGGGCTCCACTATCTTGATGTCAAATTCCACCATTTGGGTGGTTTCTTCCTTTTGTGGTGTTGAATCTTCTTCTTTGTACTGTATGGGGAGGTCAGGTAGTTCCAAACATTTAATCAATAATTAACCCAAACTTTTTTGATCTCCCACTTGTAGCTCAGTAGTTACGTCTTCCTCCCTTGCCTCCTTATGTTCTTCAATTTCAAATATAATTGGTGAAATTTCTTACACCACATTCTCATGTTCTTTCTCCAGCTTAGGGTTGGGTTGGTCTATTAATGCACGAACATAATCAAAATCTCTATCGGCATTTCTGGTTAATAGTTCAACACTCTTTCTATGTTCATGCACATGATCGCTTCTAAAATATTCATCTTCTTCTTGTTGTTGATTGCTGCACCTGTGAGTAATTTTTCCATGCATAATATTCTGATTTTGAATACATAATGGAAGTATTTATTAGTTTTTTAAATGAAATGATATCTAAATAAGATGTGAAAATAGAAAAAGAAAATGAACTAATGATTTCCCCCCTAAAAACAACTTCAGTTTTGACGCACGCCTGTCATGGGGTGTAGACAAAAATAATTATATTTTTCTTAGTGCAACACAGTGGCAGCCCATGGTTGTCTCTCTTGAGGATCCTTCTCAATGTGGTTCACTTTCATTATCTAATTCACATAATCTATCACTTTTTGTGGTTTTTTTCATTAAATGATAGTGATTAAAATATTTTTGGTTGTTTTATTATTAAAAATAATGACATGAGAAGCAAGAATTCTAAATTTATACTAAGATCCAAGTCTAGATAGAATGAATCACTATTGGAATTTTACACTTTACCCATGGTTGTAAACCGTTGGTAAAGGCCTGGAAAACATTGGTATATAATATATCAATGGTTCCCTCAACTGTGGCCATGTAAGGCATGACAATAGGCCTATACAAACGGTTCTGTGAAAAGCATTAGTATATGTGTCAAAATAGAAGGTATACCAATGGTTTGCTACAAATTATTGGTATATGTGTGTTAAATTATAACATATACCAAAGGATTGTAAACCATTGGTATATGTGTGTTACACTTATACCAATGGTTATAAATTGTTGGTATAGAGGGGATATGGAAATCCATAAGGCTGTACCAACGGTTTTGTTTTAACCATTGGTATAAACCTTTACGAATGGTTATAACAAACCGTTGGTATAATTATATTATAGCATATATACCAACGGTTTTGAAACTGCTGGTATACAATTGCTCAGCTCCATAGCAGCAAGCCCCTCTCCCCTCTCCAAACCTACTACAACACAAAACCCCTCTCCATACCTGCAACAACACCTATAAAAAAATCCCCATTCAAAGTATTCAAAATTTAGAATTCATTCCAGAGTTTAGAAATTTAGAAATTTAGAAATTCAAATGCAATAACACCCATAAGAGAAAAAGTGTACATGTTATAGGAAATGAAATAACACCCCTAAGAGTATTAGAAATTTAGAATTCATTCCTCACTCAAACCACAACACCAACACACATAAGAGTATTCAAAATTTATAATTCATTCATCACTCAAACCACAACACCAATACACACAAGAGAAAAAACCTACATGTTATAGGAGGAACATGGGATGTTTAGTCATGGTCTTGGGTTGAGTATCTTAAAACCAACAGAAAAACATGGGTAGATTCACAAGGATCATGACACCCATAAGATAGACAGTGGTAGTGGTCATGTGCTTAGACCTAGGATGAGTTATAAGAAGCACATGGGATGTTTATATTCCTATAATGATTATGTATCCATGTATAAATGGTTCCTGATGTGTTCGTGGGAAACATTGGCCAATCTCGACATATGAGATGGGTTACCAGAATATCCTACATGTTTTTCATAGAATTTTCAATTAGAATAAGGGGGTATGTGGCTAATTGGAATTTGATCTCCTAGGTGTGATGTGAGATGAATCCCCATCCTGGGTAGTGGGTATGAATATTCAATTAAGTCTTTGGTATTGGGTTCCCAAAAGGAAACTGGTTTGGTCCTAGAACCCACTGTTTGAGGATGGGATTGAGGTGATCCTTAGGGCAATGGTGTCACCATATGTATTCTTCACCATTGGGGTATTTTTATGAGACTTTGAAACTTATTTTTCAAGAATCTATGTGTATCCATGTTGACCAATTTGTTATATGGTATGCTTGAGTGTTCATAGGTTTCATATGACATCACTATATGATATTTATTTCTTTTATGTTATTATGTAGAATGAATGACTCAAGATTGAGAATTAGAACATGAGTGTTGGTGCATGTTCATGATGGGATGTCAAGACTCATTCCTAATATAATTCATGTTTTTCTATATATACTATGACCCATTGTGTTTCAATACATGCCCTGTGGAAATTTTCTTCTAATAACATATGAACAATAGAGCATATTTTAGTTCTTATCCCTTAATTTCAAAAATATATGTGTAGCCTTTTGAAGATTTTCTGTATGTCAGTTGTTGTTTTCACTTAAAATGTTGTCCATTTCAATCAAAAGTGACACACTTTGAGTGATACCACTTACACCGTTCCTCGAATTAAGGTGGGGTTGACTCGTACCCATCCCAAATGATCCATGGATTGTTGGGTGGGGGGCTGTTGGGGGGGGGGGGGCTTTCCGGGGTGGGGGGGATGTCATAGGTGGGGGTCTGTTTGAGGGGTGTGGGGGGTGTCCGGGGTTGAGGGGGTGTCCGGGGGGTGGGGGTGTCCGAAGTGTGTTTTTGGTCACTGCGGTCACAGAACACCTCCGATTGACATGTATTCTAGATGAACATTTCATAATTTACCCACTCTTTGTTGTCATCCGATTTCATGGTATTCTGAGGTCATTCGTCTAGTTTTGACCACCCCACACACGTTTTTCAAGCGCGCCAAACACCTAAAAAACACATATTCTACAATTTTGTGCAAACTGAATGTTCAAATGACGTGACGTCTTTTTGTACACCTCAATAATTATAATTAGTTTGTTTTCGTGGGATTTGAAGTTATTCCAATGTTGTTCGGTATGTATTTGACTGTAAAACACATGTTTTGGCCATTTACGACACACAGAATGCATTTTTGGCCATCGTGGTCACACGACACCTCTGATTGGCATTTTGTCTAGCTGACCATTTCACAATTCACCCACCCTTTGTTGTTGTCCGATTTCATGGCATTACAAGGTCATTCAACCAATTTTAACTACCCCACGCACGCTTTTCAAGCGTGCCAAACACCTAAAAACACATATTCAGTCGTTCCACGCAAACCATGCATCTGAATGACGTGTTGTCTACTCATACACCTCATGAATAATAATTAGTGGTTTTTCATGTGATTTCAAGTCATTCCGATGTCGTTCGGTATGCATTTGACCGTTAAACTCATGTTTTGGCCATTTACGACACACGAAGTATGTTTTCGGCCACTGCGGTCACACGACACCTCCGATTGATGTGAAGTCTATCCAACCAATTCAAAATTCACCCAACCTTTGTTTTAGTCCGATTTCATGGCATTCTGAGGTTGTTCGGCTAGTTTTGACCACCCTACGCATGCTTTTCAAGCGCGTCAACACCTATAAAACACATATTCTGCCGTTCCACGCAAACCGCGGGTCTGAATGATGTTCTGTATTTTCATACACCTCAAGAATAATAAATAGGGTGTTTTTATGTGATTTCAAGTCATTCTGATATTGTTTGGTATGTATTTGATCGTAAAACACATGTTTTGGCCATTTACGACACGCAAAGTGCGTTTTCGGCCACCGCGGTCACACGACACCTCCGATTGACGAGCCGTTTGATCGAACATTTCACAATTCACCCACCCTCTGTTGTCGTCCAATTTCATGGAATTATGAAGTCGTTCAGTCTATTTTGACCTCCCCATACACGTTTTTCAAGCACCCCAAACACCTAAAAACACATATTCAGTCATGTCGCACAAAATGCGCATCCAAATGACGTTTTGTCTCCTCATACACCTCACGAATTATAATTAGGGTGTTTTCGTGTGATTTCAAGCCATTTTAATGTCGTTCGGCATTCATTTGACCGTTAAACGCATGTTTTGCCCATTTACGGCACATGGAGTGCGTTTTCAGCAACCGCGGTCACACGAAACCTCCGATTGACATGCCATTTGTCTGAAAACTTCACAATTCACCCACCCTTTGTTGTCGTCTGATTTCGTGACATTATGAGGTCTTTCGGCTAGTTTTGACCACCCCACACACCCTTTTCAAGCGCTCCAAACACTTCAAAAACACATATTCAGAATTTCCGTGCAAACTGCACATCCGAATGAAGTTTCGTCTCCTCATAAACCTCAAGAATACTAATTAGGGTGTTTCCATATGATTTCAAGTCATTCTGATGTCATTCGATATGCATTTTATAGTTAAACTCTTGTTTTGGCCGTTTACGACATGCGGAGTGCGTTTTTGGCTAGTGCGGTCACATGACACCTCTGATTAATGTTCCTTTTTCCTGAACATTTTAAAATTCACCCACCCTTTGTTGTTGTCTAATTTCATGGAATTCTGCGGTCGTTGGGACAATTTTGACCACCCCACGCATGATTTTCAAGCGCGGCAAACACCTAAAAAACAAATATTCAGCCGTGCCGCGCAAACCGTGCATCCAAATGATGTGTTGTCTCCTCGTACACATCACGAATAATAATTATGATGTTTTTGTGTGATTTTAAGTCATTCTGATGTCATTCGTCATGCATTTGACAATTAAACACATGTTTTGGCCATTTACGACATACAGAGTGCGTTTTCAGCAAGCGCGGTCACACAACACCTCTGATTGATGTGCTGTCTGGCCGATCATTTCACAATTCACCCACCCATTGTTGTCGTCTGATTTCATGTCATTCTGAGGTCATTGGTTCAGTTTTGACCACCGCATGGACGCTTTTCAAGCGCGCCAAATACCTAAAAACACATACTCAGTCGTGTCGTGCAAACCAAGCGTACGAATGACATGACGTCACCTTGTACACATCATGAATAATAATTAGGGTGTTTTAGTGTGATTTAAAGTCATTCTGATGTCGTTCGACATGCATTGGACGTTAAACACATGTTTTGGCCATTTACGACATAGGGAGTGCATTTTTGGCCATCGCTGTCACACGACACCTCTGATTGATGTGCTGCCTAGCCGACCATTTCAAAATTCACCCACCATTTGTTGTCATCTGATTTCATGGAATTTCGAGGTCGTTCTGCTTGTTTTGATCACCCCATGCACACTTTTCAAGCGCGCCAAATGCCTAAAAACACATATTCAGTCGTGCCATGGAAACCGTGTATCTGAATGGCGTGTTGTCTTCTCGTACACCTCATGAATAATAATTAGGGTGTTTTGTGTGATTTGAAGTCATTATGATGTCTTTAGGCATGCATTTGACCGTTAAACACAAGTTTTGGCCATTTACGACATGATGAGTGCATTTTTAAGCCTGCGCGGTAACACGACACCTCCGATTGACGTGCCGTCGTTTTGAACATTTCACAATTCACCCACCCTTTTTTCATCTGTTTTCATGGCATTTTAAGGTCGTTCGGCAGGTTTTGACCACCCCACACACACTTTTCAAGCTCACCAAACACCTAAAAAACACATATTCAGTCATGCCGCACAAACCACGCATCTGCATGAAGTTTTGTCTCCTCGTACTCCTCACGAATAAAAATTAGGGTGTTTTCATGCGGTTTCAAGTCATTCTGTTGTCTTTCGGCATGCATTTGACCGTTAAACGCATGTTTTGGCCATTTACGATACGCAGAGTGTGTTTTCAGCCATCGCGGTCAGACGACACCTCTGGTTGAGCTGAAGATGACTTGTACCCATCACAAATGACCAATGTATCATTTTCCTAAAGTATCAACACAATCCAAATGCGTTTGATCGGTTTTCCATATGTCAGTTGTTGTTTTCACTTAAAATCTTGTCCATTTCAAATTAAAATGATACACTTTGAGTGGTACCGGCCACACCGTGCATCAGATTGATGCGGGGTTGACTCTTACACATAAAAAATGTCCCATGGATCATTTTTCTAATGTATCAATACAATTCGAATACGTTTGGTCTATTTTTCGTATGTCAGTTTTTGTTTTCACATAAAATGTTGTCAATTTCAAATAAAAGTGAGACACTTTGAGTTGTACTAGACACACCGTGCCACAGATTGAGGTGGGATTGAGTCATACACATCACATATGACCCATGGATCATTTTCCTAAAGTATCAACACAATCCAAAAATGTTTGGTCAGTTTTCTGTATGCCAGTTGTTTTTATTCAAAAGGGTGTCCATTTTAAACAAAATAGAGACACGTTGAGTGATACCAGCCACACCATACCTCATCTTGAGGCGGAGTTGACTCGTAAATGTCACATATGAATCCTGGATCATTTTCCTAAAGTATCAACACAATCTGAATGCATTTGGTCAGTTTTCCGTATGCCAGTTAGGCAAATCGTGCAACAACAGTGATAATTTCTTATACTAAAACTATAGAAATTGTGCGTGATGTGCATCCCCGAGTGCATGGTTAGGGAAAATCATTCACATTGCCTCTAATATATATCCCTATATGGTTGGTAGATACCCTGTGGGTTGGACTTAAATTTTTTTCTAACCGTGAGGGAAAGTGATTTTTACGCCGACCGGGGATCCGAGCTCTGAACAAGCCCCAGAAGCCCCATAATCCATTATAACATCATTAGGCTTCCATATTTGGTAAAAAAATAACAAGTTATACAGAATTCAAAAATAACAATACCAGAGTGAAATACCAGGTTAAAAAATAATGATTTATACAGAATTCAAAAATGTAATGGATCAATCTGCCCCTGATCACCATCACCATCACCAATGTCATCATCAGCCTCATCCTCGCCACCATATTTTTCCACTTTGACATCCTTATCATCGTCCCCATGATCATCCTCAACCCCATCATCACCCTCAGCCCCATCCTCTCCCTCATTCTCATCCTTATCCTCACCCCCGTCCTCTTCAGCATCCTCATCATCACCAAGAACGTCATCATCTCGACCGCCACTAGAACTGTTGCTTTGTGCATAGGATAATGCACCCATCGATGAAATATATGTTTGATATGACACTATGGCCTCTTGTGGAAGTGATGAAGATAAATCTTTGATCAGTTTCATAAATTCTTTCAACCTTTTTTGAACTAGTTCTTCCAACTCTGTAACCCTTTTTTCAGACTGTCTTGCATGCTCCTTGACCTGTTCCAACTCAGTGGTACTAGAATGGTAACCTGGAGAGGACGAGTACCTTGTCGAGACTATATTCTTACCAGGTCAGCATCATAATTGACCAGAGTGCTCATCTCCCAAAACCTGATATAAATGAGTGTGTGGCCTTAAATTTTCAGGCTCTAGGGCATCAATGGCCTCTAAATCAGCCTATTATAAATATAAATAGATTATTAAATTTCAAAATAGATATTAAACTTTTAAATAAACAAATTAAAACTTAAAATCTTTTCTTGTGTCGGTTTATTAACCGCAGTTCCATCTTTTTTCCTTCTACTCGAGCAAAACAATTTTGCTCGAGGGAGACATCCTTCAATATTCAATATTTTCTTCAGTAATGACATTGAATCAATATAAAGTTAATGTATAATCATATATTCAATATTCGATAAATCACATAATTTATGTAGGAAACAATAAAAAGGGAATGTCCAAAAGAAAAATTATAAACAACTATATCGTACTAGTTGCCTCCCATGATATGACGTAGTAGTTCACCCCAGAGTGTAGAGGTATTGCTTTGAATAAATTTTTTTTTGTTTTTTTCATAAGATTCCTAAATAATGATTAATAATAAATAAGATAATATTAAAGAAAAATATGAAAACTATCATTCAAATACTCAAATGGGATTAATACCATAAATTTGGCAGTCGCCCAATGGGTATTCATTTGATGATATTGCTCTATCGGGCAGTCATCCATGATAGATACTATATCCAACTCTGTGCCAACTCTATCACACAATCCAACATACTGCTCATGCTTATAACCTCTCCAAATCTCTCTTAGCTCCTTTAAACATGATATCCATGCACCTTTTCCATCAGGCAAGTTAAACCATAGCTGACCCCCAATAGATTAATTCATATAAATATAAAAAAAATGCTACATTAAATCCATTATATTTTTTAGCCATATTTTTTCCCATGCATTAGCTTTGACTTCGTGTGGCAGATGTCTCCAAGAAAGAGGGCTGACCAGAATGATGTTGGAGTATTTGGATTGTGTCACCAAGAATCCCTGATATTCCTACCCAAATTTATCAATCATTTGTCATTCATCATTGTATTCAACCATAAATTGTGTCTGGCGGTTCCATACCGCACACAAGAGAGTACGCCCCCTCCCCCGCATCCCATGAAAGCAAGTATGCCCCCTCCTCCCCCTCGTACCACTGGACTCAGTACCGGGTTCACCAGATGATTGTCTAACTCTGACACCACCCCCCTCCTACCACCAACCTCTGTACTGGGAGCAATATCAGGCTCCTCATCGGATATCGCTCGTCTAGGGGGTCGATATTGAAAAAAAGTTTAACAAAAAAGTAGACACATGAAATTATAAGTTATTGAAATATATATATTTGAAATTAAATACTCACAACATGGTTGAGTGGAGGAACGCCCATCTGTGTCATGCAATGATTATTTTCTGTCATCTTTTTCCACCGCATCTCTTCAATGGGTGTCATTTCCTACAATGAAAAATAATATGGAAGTAATTAAGTACAAATAACTAATGATTAACCCAAAAACATAATATAGAAAATCCAATCTGATAAAAAAACCTAAAGAAACAGAAGATCTACTGTGGTTTGATGTTATGTACTAGGATACACACTCTGAATGATGTCCGTGTATTCATTGAATCATGTCTCAATTGATTTTGGAGAGGGGACTTCAATAGTTATAGGTATGGATTTGATTAGAAATAGTTATAAAAAGGATATCCAAGAATTTTGAAGTCCCAAACCAGGATTCCACTGATTAGTGACCCAAACCTAGATGGCCGCATGGCCTCAAGCACATCTACCAAAATTCCAAATTTTATTGACTAATAGTGAGAGCCTTTTCTGTGTCTAGGGATGAATATTCCCTCACTACCTAAGTTGAAATTTTTTAATATTATTAGTTAAAAAGTGGAATAAATATAACAATGGGAAAATATTGGAAATGGATGAAAAGAACCAAATCAGTAATACCAACTAATAACAGAATCATAAACTGAATGATGGTAATGTATGTCATGTATCAAGAAGAAAAACATAGTTACAACTATCATGAATTAGTACTGTACGATAGGCTCAATAAATTCTAAAATTCTATCTAGCTACTTGAGCTAAAAATCAATCATCTGGTTCATCGGTGGAAAGAGTCGGAGTCATGTCAATAACTCGAAATCCACAATCAACAATAAAGGTGCATTGCATCATCATTGAATCAAACCCTTTGTAAAGGGAAGACATTTACCAATGGTTACACACAATGTTTTGTAAAATAGTACATCAATGACCCTTTATAGGCATCCCAAATAGAGGCACATGCCTCAGGCCCCATTATGTGTTACAGACATCCCAAATCATTCACTCATGTTCAGTAAATCATTCTTGGAACCTCTATGGTCATGCCTTTCATTACCCAATTAGTTCCTCAAGTCAATCGCATCTCATGGGGGGATAAAGTTTAGACTTCTACACTAATAGGTTGTTCATGGCTTGTAAAAAGGTTTAATTTCATAATGTATAGACAAAAACATTTTTTTAAAATTTGAGATTAATAATAATGTATGTCAATGATAACAAGATTACTTAATTAAACTTGTGATTTATCTAACATTGTTATGGATGTATACACATGCCATCATGGCTAGTGAAAAGAACCCACCATCCTAAAAGTGTGTATTGGCCAAGAATGATACATAATATACAACGTACAGTGAGAACCATATTTAATTGACCCTATAGTTATATTAGTACATTCATCTTAGGAATCCAATTATCACTCATGACTAACCATGCCACTATAAACAAACTGAAGTGTATGAGTTTTATATCTTATCTTAAAAAAAACATCACACATTCTTACCATGATGTGAATCATGTGGAATATGGATGATATTAACACAAAATTCCAAGCAATACCAAGCCTTATAATAATTGAAAATGTATGGACGATATTAACACATAATTCATTTTGAATCAAATTTGATTCACTGTCAAAGCCCAATATAAACTCCCATATCAAACAGAAAACAACAGTCATACACACCCAAATCAAAATAGAAAACCAAAAAAGTAGATATAGAACATTAAAATGAATGTATCACTTACAAACTAGAAGTGTAGTACTAAGAAATTTTGAAAATGGATCGGAACGTAGAATTTCAAGAGTAGGGTAAACAGAATCCCGCTTCTCCACTTCACCCAAATGAAAACATAAAACCAAAATAGTAGATGCAGTATCCCTTATATAATACAAGTGAAGAATTTATAAATCTTAAAGATGGAATGATTTCAGCAATATGAGAAGGAAAATCCCAATTCTTCCTTCTGTTTAGCGCTGCAGTTGCGCGTAATGGGGGAGTTCGAGCATTTGTGAATTTGGGGAAAATCTTTACCAACGATTTATAAAAACCGTTGGTAAATGATGATTTAAACATCTCTATACCAACGGTTTAAGAAAACCATTGGTATAGAGTATACTTCTCCCAACGGTTTTGAAAAACTGTTGGGAAAAGATGATTTAACTAGCTTTGACCAACGGTTTCCTTTAACCGCTGGTAAAAGTACTCTACAGGTGTTGGGAAAACCTCCCTATCTAGAATTGAATTGATATGAAAGAATTTTGTTTTGGGGGTTGGTTAAATGTTCAATAATTATTATACTTTATACTTTTTATTTTGGTTTGATAATACAAACATTAAATCTCATGTTTTAACTACTATTATTTATTTATAAATTGTGGAATATCATTGAATGTTTGATAACTCTCAATTCCACCTCCTCCTTTAATCCAAGTTGGTGACACACCTTTGTCTAGAATGTGTCATCTTCCAAGACCCTATTCAATCAAATCAGTTTCATCCATTGATTAGATCAACTCAAACGTGTGAAGAACTAAAAAATTGAGACAAGGAAAAATGATTAAATAAAAAAATAGGGATAGGTTGAGTTGCTTGTCATCGGATGCATTCACAACATTGGGTACATTCGCCTTACCCATGCATGCTACTCAAATCTATCTACAAACATAAAATTAAAATTTAAAGAAAGTTCCTGATCACCTTCACCTCCTCCCAGGACAAGTCTCAGGGTCAACCTCACATTTCTAAGAGTAATATATTTCTTGGTGGAGTGGGTGGAAGAAGAGAGAGAGAGAGGTAAGGAAATGTAGAAAAGTGGATGGAGAAACACAAAGACATGGATTAATAAAACTAAAATTTGAATTACAGTTGAAAACTAATAAATAAATTAAATTGGAAAAAAATTAAAATAATAAATAAGTGGGTGAAAGAGGAGAAGAATTGGACCATGCCCTGTTGGGATCCCTCTTTAGTTGTGGGTGTCGAGCTGATGATTTGGGAAGGAGTCGTGTTCCTCCTTTTATAGGTAGAATTATTTCTTCTGAAATTTTGCATGTTGTTGGCCCATTAAATGGTCGATTCACATGTGGAACCCTTCTTCAAATTTGTTCATAAATATGTTTTCCATTCACCATCCAACCTTCATCTAATTTATCCATAGTATTAAGGTGTTATGGAAATTTCATTGAATAAGGATTTTTTTGGCCAAAATTTCCAAGAAGATTCCTTCTAATGTATAACGATCAATGGAAACATTAATGACTTAAAAACTCAACCAAAATTGTTTTAGGGTTGTTCCGATGTATACTTCTACTATACCAAATGTAATAACCTAAATGGGAGGTGAGGAGACTGATTTGCGCATCTATTACGGTGGTGGGGTCCACGCTGTCTGCCAAGAAAAGTTTCCAAATTCAATTATTTTTTTGGACTAATAATATTCGAATCAACTCTCGGACGTGAAGAGAAATTTGAATGAAAAAAATCAGGATTCTAAAAAAAATCACGAATTTTGGAATTATATTTTTTACGAAATGACAAAAATAGCCTTGTGGTAAAAATCATCCAAAAATCCAAAATTATGAAATTTTATCAAATTTTCTCTTAATCATTATAAAATTCAAATTACCCATTATTTTAACAAATCTTTGAAATACATGGGTTTTATCATTGAAAAACACTAACAATCCTCATTATTTGAACAAAAATTTGCACATAAATTTTCTCTGTCAAATACCCCCACACTTAAACCATGCTTATCCCCAAGTATAAAATCTCAAAATGGAAATTAGAGGACACCAATATTACCAATTTTTAAATTCCAAGGTAATAAAATCAAAATAAAAATTCAATGTGAAATCAAACATTCAAAAAACTGCATAAAATATCAATTTAATTACCCATTTTTCAAAGAAACAAATAATTCACAAATTTTACTTTTACCCATTGAAAATTGATGGAACTTATCCTTTCATACATTCAATATCCTTGATTAATTATTATTAAACATGAAAAGTCATGATTTACCTCACTTTTGATTATTTTCTGTCATCACTCATGATACAATTCATATAGAGTTTTTCTCATATCATGAGAACATGCTCTTTAGCCATAGTCTTGTAAATGAGCTACTTTCTCCACTTTTTAAAGACAAAATGCACATAAAATCATGAGGAATTTCAATTATGGTTCTATTGAATCTAAGGTTTATGGTTGGTAGGATTTGATGCTTTAAAAATTAAGGCTCAAGAAGGAGGCTAATCTCTTAAGTACTATGCATGATATCAAAAGTAAAAATATAATGAAATTATCCACTACAAAGTAGAAACACCTAATTCCCAATAATCAAAGAAAAGGTTATGATCATGTAAGCATAATGAATTATTCGTGCACCTTCTTGATTTTTTTTTTACTTTTTTTACTTTTTTTTGAATGTTATGATTATATCAAATCGCACATCCACCATCTAAGCAAAAATGATCATAAAATCATCAGTCTAGAAAATGGTGATTTTTGGTTTTCCCAAATCACAACCCATTTTTTCTCTTTTTCTTGGTTCTTTTTATCATTTTTATTATTTTTTTAATTCAATAGGGGAAAAAAGAGTATAATGAATGATTACACAACCTTTTACAATTACCATAATATTACCCCCACACATCGTCCTTAAAATGTATATTTTCCCATCCACCATGATTCCCTTTAACCCCACACTTCAACTTTGAAATATCATGAAAATACTCAAAGGAGTGTAGTAATGGATAAAAATGGCTTGAAACATGACTCATTCCTATAACGTTCATTCATTGTCTCTATGGGATAAAATAAGGATTGATGTAAAGGTGGTATTTTAAGGAAATTTGGATTTCCAAAAGATGCCTCAATAATTTTAAATGTGTTTTTGCATAGTCATACCTTTGATAAGATTCAATACAAGTTCTTGTTGGTTACAGGTCCCAAGATCATCCAAGAAATATGCTAAAGAATAATTAAGAAGTAAATGGTCTATAAATCCTCTTTGGAATGGAAAATATAACATTGGACAATCACTCATGGCATGACTAATAAATCAATTCACATGAACTTCAGAAATTCAATGCATGAAGGATGGTAGAGAAATTTCATTTACATGAATGAATTAATTCCTTCAAATCATGAGTCAGTAATTCAATATCCATGCTTCATTTTAAAAATTCAATTATTCATTTCAATCATTTAATCATATCAACAGTAAAATAAAAAATATGGAATCACCGGACTCCTAAGAACCTCATGTCTCTTTGATAAGTCGAGTAAAACATGAATTCAAGTGTGGGAATGAAATTTTATCTTTAAAGATAAAAACATGTTGTGGACAAAAATGTGAAGAGTTTAAAAGATAAAATTATAAAATTGAACACCCTTTTTCCATGAAACATGGTCCTTCCCCTTTAATGTTTGGGGCTTCCTTCTACCTTCATGATCCTATAAAAGAAAATTACTCAATTAATCTCAACGATAATTTCATTTAATCTCAAAATAAAAGAGGGAGGGGACCACATGCTAAATTATTTCAATGAAAATAAATTGAAATATAAATTCCTATAAAGAAGGTAAAGATAAATCTTGGTATTATCCCCCAAGTGGGCCTTGAATTTTGACTGCCTCTAGTGTTTAGTACCTTATGTTATCCCAATTCTGATGGAGGATAAAGATTCTTTGATTTGAATAACCACATGTGGCTTTTCCCAGCGTTTTCTTCATCCTTTTGGGAAGGTGTACACTATATCACCACTTTACAATGAGCTATAACTTTCATGGAGGGGGTATGATGAAGTATGAATCATCCTACTTCTTTGCTGATACTTGTGCAACCTCTTCTTCCTTGTCCATTAGTTATTTGAGGTATGCTTCATCAAAATAATAGTCAATTGGAATGTCAGTGTGTAATTCAATTTGAATAATATTAAAACATGAAGTATCAAGATCAAATTCTTCACCATAAAAGCATCTTTTTTCATGGTTTCCTTATGTAAATACACTATCATCTCATCAAGAACTTCCTTTATTAAATATTCAATGTTTCTAGGGAGCTCCATATGTTCCTCAGCATGTGCACATCGAGGTTATTCTTCGTCCTACAAGGAAGAGTTGAGGTTGTCTAATTTTGTATAATCGAAACCACATGGTGTGATGTATAATTCATATTCAATAAAATTATAAGGGTTAGAGTCAATTAATGGTTCAAATCCCTGAGTCGGTTCATCTTCAATATCTGCCTTAGTGGTAAGTGCCTCTTGGAGCATACTCTTGGAGGATAAAGGAAGGTAGTCAGGCTTCTCCATCTTGAATTTAAATTCCACCACTTGGTTGGTTTCATCCTTCAATGGTTCTTTATATTATTCTTTTTATTGAATGGGGAAGTTAGGTAGTTGCTCATATTTAATCAAGAAATCATCCAAACTTTGTTTATCACCCACTTGTAGCTCAGCAGATACGTCTTCCTCCATTGCTTCCATAGGTTTTTCAATTTCAAATATAAGTGGTGAAATTTATTCCACCACTTTCTCATGTTCTTCATTTGGATTAAGGTTGGTTTGCTCTATTAATGCATGAAAATAATCAAAATCTATATTAGCCTTTCTGGTTAGTCGTTCAATGTTTTCTCTAAGTTCATGCATCTGATCTCTTTTAGAATATTCATCTTCTTCTTGTTTTTGTTGCTGCACCTGTGAGTAATTTTTCCATGCATAATATTCTGAATTTTAATACATCATAGAAGTTTTTTTAGTTTTTTAATTAAAATGATATATAACAAATATGTGAAAATATAAAAAGTAAATGAAATAATGATTGGATCCCTAGAAATAGCGCCATTTTTTATGCAAGTCTATTGTGGGTGTGGACAAAAATAATTATATTTTCCCTAGTGCAGAACAGTTGCTGACCATTGTCATCTCTCTTGAAAATCTTTCTCAATGTAGTACACTTAATTTTTTTAATTAACCTTTTCTATCTCTTTTTGTGGTTTTGTTTATTAGATTAATTTGATTAAAATATTTTTGGGATTTTTATTATTTAAAATAATGATATGCGAGGCAAGAATTCTAAATTTATACTAAGATTCAAGTCTAAATAGAATAAATTAATAAGAATGAACATAGTTTTGGGGGTTGGTTAAATATTCAATCATTATTATCCTTTATATTTTTTATTTCAGTTTGACAATCCAAACACTAAATATCATGTTTGAACTAATATTATTTATTTATAAATTCTTGAATTTCATTGAATGTTTGAGCACTCTCAATTCCATCTCCTCCTTTAATCCAAGTTGGTGACACACTTTTGTCTATAATGTGTCATCTTCCAGGACCTGGTTCAATTGAAGCTGTTTCATCTATTGATTATCTCAACTCAAATGTGTGAAGAACTAACCAATTGAGAGAGGGAAACTTATTAAATAAAATAATATCGATAGGTTGGGTTGCATTTTATCGGTGGTAGTCACAACATCAGGTACATTCGACTAACCCGTGCATGCTACTCAAATATATCTACAAACTTAAAATTAAACATTAAATAAAATTCATGATCACCATCACCTCCCCATTGGCCATGTCTTGGGGTTATCCTCTAAATTCTGAGAGTAATAGATTACTTGGTGGAGTGGGTGCAAGAGAAGAGAGAGATATGGAAATAAATGAAGAAAAGTGGATGGAGGAACACAAAGGCATGGATTGATAAAAAGAAAATTTGAATTAAAATTGAAAAATAATACCAATCTATAATTAAAATAAAATAAAATGATTAAAAGGGGTGGGAAGATAGGTGTATCATTGTCCCATGCCCCGTTGGAAACCCTCCTTGGCTATTGGTGTCGAGATGATGATTTGTGAAGGAGGCGAGAGCCTCCTTTTATAGGCCGAATTTTATCCCTTAAAGGTTTGCACATTGTTGGCACAATAAATGGTCGATTAACACATGGACTCCTTCATAAAAGTTGTTCTTAATGTGTTTTCCATTCAACCTCCAAATTTCATCTCATTTAGACATTTTATTAAGGAGGTATGGAATTTTCATTGAATAATACTTTTTATGGATGAAATTTCCATGAAGATTCCTTCAAATGTATAATGATCAATGGAAACCTTAATGACATAAAAAATCCCCCAAATTTGTTATAGATCCATTCATATGTGTCCTAGTGATATCCCAGGTATAATAAACTAAATTAGAGGTGAGGAGACCAATTTCTACATCCGTTACGGTGGTGAGGTCCACATTGTCTTCCAGGAAAAGTTTCCAAATTCAATGAATGTTTTGGACTAATAGATCTTTGAATAAGCTCTAGGTCATAAAGATAAAGTTGATGAAAATAAAATCAGTACTATAAAAAAAATTAATCATTAATGTTTGACTTATATTTTTTATTAAATGAAAGAAATACCCTTGTGGTAAAAATCTGTCAAAAATACAAAATTATGCACTTTTCTCAATTTTTCTCCTAATCATTCTAAAATTCAAATTACCCATTATTTTAAATAAACATTTAAATACATGGGTTTTATCATTAAAAAAAATCTCAAAAATCCTTATTATTTGATAACAAATATGCAAATAATGTTTTTTTGTCAGAGATATCATGCCTCCTTATCTTGTGTTATCATAATATGTCATGCCTAAATTGATTAAATGCTTAAATGGAACTTGTTAAACGAGTGGGTATAATTGTTAGTTGTTTTTAGATTGCTTAAATGGTTTTTTGGTAATTATGATTAATGGGTGGGTATATCCATATGATGTGTTAAATGACAATTGATGATAAGTGGGTGGGTATAACCATGTGACATGAATTAATGGAAGTGGAGTACATGAGTGGATATACTAATGATATGTAATTGTTTAAATGAGTAGGTATACTCGTTGAATGGATTTTAATGTAATTGTTTATATGAGTGGGTATACTCATATAGTTATAAATTTTTAAATGTATGAAATGGTTGATGATTTACATATTTCCAAGGAAGGATCTCCATTGATTAGGAACACAGTAGTGGACACCTTGGTTGAGTATTCACATTGGGTCTTGATTATGTGGGATGTCTCAGGAATCGTTTTACATTAGATCTGGCATGATTGGACTCATGTAGGACATGCTGGTACACATCCTCCAAGGACTCCAACCAATACCTATACTGAGTTTCTATCGAGATGATACTAGGACCTGATGACAATTCCTTGGTCTTCAATACATTGGATTCATCCTTTCATGGTCTACACTTAATAATATGGCATGATCGTGGTATATATGACTATGGTTGTATGACAAGGTCATGTGTTTTTGATATGGTGTTCTGTATAGAGTAAGGATGTGTGGACGTGATATGTATTATTTTATGAGAAGGCTGTGTTATTTGTTTATATTGCCTATAGGTTCCTTTTTAAGAGATTCCACTTATTGCAGGGAGCCACAAGAGGAAGTTCAGTATAACTTGTTTGTGTTGGTTATATGCCTTGGGATTTCACACATACATTACTACTTACTTGTACTTGTTTAGCATATTTCATAGTGTACCTTATAATTGTATAGATCTTTGGGTGGAAACCTACTGGGATGTTTATCTCACATCTTGTTTGGGCCTCCTTGGGGACCCAAACAAATTATATGGTTTCAGTTTATAGTAGGGTCAAGCTCCCTAACACTAGTTTTTGATCATTTCATTAGAGCATGGGAGCATGAGACCTAGCTGAGGCTTGTGATGATACTGTGACACTTTTTGACATTTTTGGATTTTGGATACTTGTATTGAACTTTGTTTCCATGTATATTTTTTGGTTGTTTTGTAGATACATGTATCATCTGTATCATGGTATATGAGACACTTATGGCTTGTTATATATTCCTTTCTTGCTTATCTATTTTACCTATTTTCCGCTTATTGTATTTACTTCTTCTATTGAATTTGATTGACTTCCACTATGACATACTTTGGTAATCAGGGAATAGTCTCCCCAATAACTCAAATAGGCCCTCACCACTTGTCGAAAGCATCTGGCATTTGAGGAGTGCACTTGAGGTCATTTTGCCAACCGGGCTTGGGGCACTATTGAGTGGCATCCGAGTTCAGGACATTACAAAGTGGTATCAAAGACAATTTCTTTTCTGTTCTGATTTACTATTTTGAGACAATAGACATGGATATGAAGGAAAATGGAATTTGTTAATGATCTATTCTCGAGTTTAGCTAACCCATGTACAAGAAAAATCGAAATTACCCTAAATGAAATTCCTATTTTATTGTTTTGACTTTTAGAGTTGATTTGATTTCTACATTAGGCGACACACAAGATTTATGCTGATACTATTGATGCAATTGTGGGTTCTATTTTTTTCCAACCCAATGAGATGAGGGTATTCCATCTCATGCATCATATAATCGCTTGTTAGAAATCACATATCATGAATTATATAATGCCATTTAAGATGAATTATTTGACCCATGCTATTGTGATATGTGCTCTAATAGTTGTTCCTAATTTTGAGATAGACATTTTGTAGAGGATAGAGAAGTGACATCATCTTTCAATTCATAAGGTGTATGGCCCCTTATGAAAAGGAAAATGTAGTACCTTTTAAATTAAAATTTTAATGTGAATTTGATATGTATGGATTATATGGGTATCAAATTTGGGTTCATGAGGTGTTTTGGGTCCTCAAGGATCAGAACTTGGTGGACCATTGCTTATATCGTGTCAAATAATCACTGTTAAGTGAAAATAAATGGAAAATAGAGACTTGACGTACACCTGGATTTTGAGTGGGTGAGAGGTAGTGTCTCTAGTTGTGTTGTGGTTGTTCTTTATACAGTCATGGATTTAGGATTAGGTTGTGTGTTTTGAATTGTTTTTAGGAGGGTTTTGACCTATCCTATGCTTTAGAGATGCGACTTTGATTTCATTCCTTTCTGAGGCGAGTGTTTGGCATTGTAGAGGCGTGTCACCATGAAGACCTCCAATGGTATGCCAAGAGGGTGGCAATGTAACAACCCAAAATTTGGAATAAATATTATTTCCTAATTTTGTTTGTTATAATATTTTATATTCAACAAAATTGTTTCATTTGATAACATGAGTATAATTAAAATCAGACTGTTGGGTTTTGACTATTATAATACTGTTAGTTAGTATGACGTTTGGAAACTAAATGTTGGGTTTATTTTCTCTAAATACAATTGATATTGGTTAATTAATATAGAAGTAAGATTCGATGGCCTCATCCAGAAGTCTCGGGCCAAACGAAGCCCATCTAACATAACTTGGGTAGAAGGTAACACCACTAGGATTTTCTCTAGACCAAACCCAAGCCGAACTTCATTGTGTGAAGCTATAATGAAATCGCTTTCACGAGAAGTTCAAACTGATAGAAATTACTACTCGTGCAATATTGGTCGAGCTGCGCTCGAATTCTCTCACCTTAGCACACCTTATACTTAGGTCCTATGTTGGCGTTATAAGGGGCTATGTAAGGAGACCATAACTGCTTTGTGTAATCCTTTGAGATAAATAAAATTGTTTTTCTTCTAATGGTGTTTCTTGTAAATTTTCAAATGTTTGGATAAATTTAGGATGTATATTATTTATGAATTTGAAAAAAAATGATATCTTACAATATTTTTGTAAACCTTAAATAATTAATGATGTGTAATGATTTTCAAAAAAATGGTCTTCTGCAAATGTGTTCAGTATGAAATTTAGAGTCTAATAAGATCAACTAGATTTTTTATGAATAGTAAATTATGAATAGTGATTTTACGCTTAGGATTAGTAATGTGACCAAATGGATTAGTAATATCACTTAAAGAAAATATTAATATAATATAGACACCTCCATTAAGTAATGAGATTCAATAAAATAGGTATATAACTATTTCAAAAATTATTAGTCAAGTATTAGGTTTTTCAGGTGAATAGGGTTTTTCAATTAAAAATTAAATTAAAAATAATTAAAAAATTATTTTTATAAAATGTACTTTATTTTTTAACTCAGAGCATCGATATTATGTTAAGGTAATTTTTGGGGATTTTTTTGAAAAAAATGAATTTTTAGTAAACAGTGTATTTATTAAAAAACTTAAATTTAAAATATTTAGAAAATTATTTTTATAAAATGGAGTTCATTTCTGAAATCAGAGCATCTATATTTAGTTAAGGTGAATTTATGGGATTTTTCTAAGAAATTTGAATTTTCAGTGAATAGTGAAAATACAGTTTTTAAGTTACTGGTGTTTAATGACATCATTAAATGATGTATTAAGAATGTAATAAATATGGTCAACTTTTGATTAGTAATATAAGGTATGAGGTGTCCCAAGTGGCCAATACCATGGGCAAATACCATGGGCAAGCCCATGGGTTTGCCAATACCACCAATGAGGTGTCCCTTGGCCATTAATGCCTTATCCTCTCACTTTCCCTATAAATACCCTCCCTTTCCACCTTTAGTTTTCACTCCCAACTCTCCCCCAATGAAGACCGGGTCTCATTACCTCCCGAGAACTCCTCCCAAGGTTCCCCCAAGCCCTCAAGGTCCCAGCCATTGAGTTTAATGAGTTACGTTTTAAGGTAAGGGATCCAAGCACTCTCTTTCTTCTCAAATACTATCTTTTATGTCATTTCTTTTATGCTCAATGTTCTTATGTTAGAGGATGATATTTCATATTAATCCTACTTTCCTTTTCATTTTCATATTATGAGAGACCCCATATTTCTCTCATCATTTCATTTTAAGAATGATGAAGTGGCGTCGTTAGGCTGCCGAATTTTTAAGGGATTCTGTCACCCTTCTCATTTTCAAGATCTATTTTCATGTCAAGTCTTTCATATTAATTTTTATTATGTTGGGGTATGATATCTAAATCAATATTACTGATCTGTTTTTTCATATTATGAGAGTCCCTATTTTATCACTTCAATTCAGTATTTTGATGTTTTGAGTGGCGCCGTTAGGCTGCCAAATTTTTAAGGGATTCTTTCACCCTTCTCGTCTTCAAGGTCTATTTTCATGTCAAGTATTTCAAATTCCTTTCAATTTTGATTGGGTATGATCTCTATATATCTTTTTTTTGACGTTTTAAGTGACGCCGTTAGGCTTCCGAATTTTCATAAGAGAAATCTTATTTTTGTCTTCTTTTAAAGTTCTTAGTTTCATATGGAATATCATTAAAATTTCATTACCATATTATTAACTCCTTTATATTTTGTTACCATACTGTTTTATGCGTCATTTATGAGTGGGTGACCCATGTCCTCTCTCTTTTCAATGTTTTCTAAAATCCTGTATCGAAGCCGTTATACTGCATGATTTTCGTCTCAAAATGTATTTCACTTTTTCTCAAATTATTTTATTTTATTAATTGAGTACTCAAATATCTTTATTCTACAGGGGTATTCACATATTTATCAAAATTTTCTATTTTAATTCTTGGATTTACATGCATGAGATCCTCTTTTATTTTTCTGGGGGTTTAAAGTGACATAATGATGACATCTTCAAAGTAGTTTTAAATATGTGATGACTATGAAATGAAACCCATTTCTTTTATGCTATATGGGTTTTTTATGAAATGTTTGATGATGATATGTGTGGCTCACATGATAATAAATACAAATTAAAGGGTGCGCCCTGATAGCGCTCCAATGCATGTGGTAAAGACTTAATCTCTAGAGATGACCATTTTTAACAACGCCTTGGTGAATAACCTTGGTAATATTTAATGACACCTTGGGTATAGACCTTGGTGAAATTGAAATGATTGTCTATGTTAAATTTTGTAGACACATCTTCAAGTTATGAAACATGTTATTTTTAATATGATATACCTCATGAACTCTTTTCATCCCTTAAAGTTATTTTTTCATGACTTTTGATGTATCTCAAGTTCTCATGTAAAATGTTTCCCTTGTTTCCCTTAATGAGACTTCTGCTCACCCTTTCCTTTGATGTATGATCCCAGGTTATGATATGCTATAATGAACTTAGGATGAACAAATAAAGAATCCTTTCAAGTGTTTAAGAAGAATGTCTTATGTTGTTTTTATGTATTAAGTTAATGGTTTCCAAGACAGTAAACCTTAAAGATCCTCTGTTTTGTAAAATGTAATGAATGTTTATGTGATAAAAAGGCAGGATGTTACAGTTGGTATCAATGTATGGTTTCATTATTTGTGGAAATTAGGAGATGAAAACATTAAGAAGAACCCTATAGAAATGATTAAATATCAAAAATCTTCCTGGTATTTTGGTGAGTACTGAGTAAGGGGTTTCCAAGAAAATACATCCCTGTCTGGATACGAGCAGGTAGAGGTGGATCTGGCATAGATGTACATAGGGGTAAAACCTGAAAACACCGCTTTGAGATAAACTCGAACGAGAACTGGTACACGACAATGGGCCTTGATGTACTCTTGGTTATGACACTCCCAGGGGATATGCTTTGGTAAATTCAAAAGCTTAGTATGAACCATTATTAAAGGAACAATGATAAAATAAAAAAAAGATTCACATAAGAATATATGATCATGGATAACCTAGATTAGAACTTAGGGGATCACAAGTTAGGGTATACTTTCCTATACAAGTTTATCCTTCTATGCTTAATGTTTCCTTTTAATGATTGTTGGCTATGTATTTTAGCCCCTAATTATACTATCTTTTCTTAGTTAATGGAGGGAAATAGAAGAACATGTCCCAATAACCAATATGATAGGAAATGTGATGATTTCCCTATTAATGTGACAGAGATGACAATAGATCAAGTTGAACATATTGTGATTATACCAAACCAGCAATCAAGAATCACAATTAATAATTGGTACCTAGTTGAATGCCCAAATTCATCAAGGAAGAAGAAGTCAAAGCCTCAAATATGTTCATCTGATAATGTTGATAAGGGAAAGAAGACCAAATTTCTTTTCTCAAAAAGTATGGGAAGAGGCACCAAGGAGAATGTCACAATGGAACCAGGAGATGTTTTATGTGTGAGAAGATAGGGTAAAATGTATCCAATTGCTTTAAAAATGGATAATGTGATGAATGCAGATAAGGTCCAATCTAATGTACCTTATACTATTCAATGTGGTAAATGTGGAGAAGTTGGACATTATCCAAGGCAATGCTCTCCTGGAAGGGATGAGAAGCATGATGAGAATCAATAGTATTCAAGGACAAGGGAATAATGCAATTCCTATGATGAGATGGATCATGATGACTAAAGTACATACAACTTCTTCACAATAATTCTCTATGTCATTTTGTATTTTAGTTCATGCTCCATGAGGATATATTTAATGTTTTCTATGAACAAAGAGTCACTACCTAAGATGGTTTTATATCATTAAGGAAAACATCTATTGTTATGTACCACATGTTGATGTAGTGAAGTTGTTCTTCTTAAAAAATGTAATTAGGGGATTAACAGATGATTATTATTTTGGAATACGTTCACTATTTTGGGAACCCTATATGATCAAGGTAAATAGATTACTACAATATTTTCTTTGAGGAGTAAAGGTTGACTTATATTTTGAAGAATCGATGAATTTAAGGCGAACTTATGGTAATTTTGGTTACTTATGGAAATGATTAACCTATCTTGGGGAAAATGTGATTAGGTTAGTTACTTTTTTTATAAGATGATAAGAGTGGTTGATGTTGTTTAGAGATGAATGATAAAGTCTATCTTTAAGGACTATGTTATGAGATCGTTCATATAATTGGGATTCAATCTTAGTTTGGTTATCTTTTTTGAGGAATTTTTACAGACAATTATTTATGGAATGGTCAATGATGAACTTTGGGTAATACCGTGAAATTTTGATGATTTAAAGAAGTTTCCCTTCCTATGGGATTCTTTCTTTTTGAGGAGTTGTTTTATCTTACCCTTTCTGTTTTGGGATAATGTTTAAAGACAGAAGAAAAATATAGTTGATCTTTTTTGGATTATGTAATTATCTAGTAGATTATTCTTGTGCTTTTGATGAGACGATGTGTTTTTGAATGCTCATCGTTTGGAGAGAAGATTAGTTTTGGTAGAAACTTATTAAAGGAAGAAAGTCTACTTGAAGGTAAATATATTTCCTTATGTTTTTATTCTATGTAGTAAATGAATTCCTCAAAATTATAAAAAGGAATGTAAAACAAAAACCTTGTTGGTTTACATTTCCTACCGGGTAATCAAAGAACATTTACACACATCATAAGTTTGTGATTTTCCTGTGGATAACTTTCTTCTAATCATGTTTTCTATCAATCTCCCTTAGAACATGATCCTTTTTTTCTCCTCTATATGCATGTTTTCCTACCTAGAATACTAGTATGGGTAAACTAGGGTGACCTTTGTAATTCCCTTTCTTTCATTTAAAGTAATATTTTTACTAACTCCTTTTTCGATGTGGGACTTTCAATGAAATTTCCAAACCCAATTTTAAAAATTGTGAGGAAACAATTTCTTAACGGAGGAATAATATAAGGACCCAAAATTTTGAATAAATCTTGTTTCCTAATTTTGTGTGTTATTTTATATTATACTCAACAAAACTGTTTCATTTGATAACATGAGTATAATTAAAATGACACTGTTGGGTTTTGACTATTATATGACCGTTAGTCAGTATGACCTTTGGAAACTAAATGTTGCGATTATTGTCTCTAAATACAAGTGATCTTGGGTAATTAATATGGAAGGAAGATCTGATGGCCTCATCTAGTAGTCTCGGGCCAATCGAAGCCCATATAAAAGAACTTGGGAAGAAGGTAACACTACTAGGCTTTACTCTGGACCAAACCCAAGCCTAAAATCATCGTGTGATGCTAGAATGAAATATATTTTGCGAGAAGTCCAAACTAATAGAAATTACTAATTGTGCAATGTTGGTCGAGCCACCCTCAGATTCTCTCAACTTAGCACACCATACACTTAGGTCCTATTCTGGTGTTATAAAGGGCTATGTAAGGAGACCGTAATTGCTTTTTGTAATCCTTTGAGATAAATGAAATTGTGTTTTCTTCTTATTGTGATTTTTTTAAATTTTCAAATGTTCGGATAAATTTAGGATGTATAATATTTATGAATTTGAAAAAAATGATATCTTAAAATATTTTTTTAAACCGTAAATAATTAATGATGTGTAATGATTTTCAAAAAATGGTCTTCTGGAAATGTGTTCAATAAGAAAATTTAGAGTCAAAAAAGATCAACTTGATTTTGATGAATAGTTTATTATGAATTGTAATTTTACGCTTAGTATTAGTAATGTGACCAAATGGATTAGTAATATCACATAAAGAAAGTATTAATATAACATAGGAACCTTGATTAAGTAATGTGATTCAATAAAATATGTAAATAACTGTTTCAGAAATTATTAGTCAAGTATTAGGTTTTTCAGGTGAATAGTGTTTTTCAATTAAAAATTAAATTAAAAATATTTAGAAAATTATTTTTATAAAATGGACTTTATTTTTGAACTTAGTGCATCGATATTATGTTAAGGTAATTTTGGGGGATTTTTCTGAAAATAGTGAATTTTCAGTGAATAGTGTATTTATTTAAAAATTAAATTAGAAAAATTTAGAAAATTATTTTTATAAAATGGAGTTCATTTTTGAAATCAGAGCATCGATATTTTGTTAAGGTGAAATTTTGGGATTTTTCTGAGAAAGTTGAATTTTCGGTGAATAGTGAAAATACAGTTTTTATGTTATGGGTGTTTAATGATATCCTTAAATGATGTATTAAGTACGTAATCAATATGGTCGACTTGTGAATAGTAAGATAAGGTATGAGTTGTCCAAGTGGCCAATACCATGGGGAAATACCATGGGAAAGCCCATGGTTTTTCCAATACCACCAATGAGGTGTCCCTTGGCCATTAATGCCTTGTCCCCTCACTTTCCCTATAAATACCGACCATTTCCTCCTTTAGTTTTCACTCCCTACTCTCCCCTTATGACGCTCTTGTCTCATTACCTCCCAATAAGTTTTCCCAAGGTGCCCCCAATCCCTCAAGGTCCCAACCATTGAGTTTTAAGAGTTAAGTTTTAAGGTAAGGGATCCAACCTCTCTCTTTCTTTTCAAATACTCTCTTTTATGTCATTTCTTTTATGCTCCACGTTCTTATGTTTTAGGAAGTTCTATTATATTCGTCCTACTTTCCTTTTCATTTTCATATGATGAGAGACCCCCTATTTCTCTCATCATATCATTTTATGAATGTTAAAGTGGCGCCGTTAGGCTGCCGAATTTTTAATGGATTCTTTCACCCTTCTCGTTTTGAAGATCTACTTTCATGTCAAGTCATTCATGTTCATTTTTATTATGTTGGAGTATGATCTATAAATATATAATACTGATCTCTTTTTTTCATATTATGAAAGATCCTATTTTATCTCTTCAATTCAGTATTTTGAAGTTTTATGTGGCGCTGTTAGGCTGCCGATTTTTTAAGGGATTCTTTCACCCTTCTCGTTTTCAAGTTCTATATTCATGTCAAGTATTTCAAGATCCTTTTTATTTTTTTGGGGTATGATCTCTATATCTATAATAATTATCTTTTATGTTAATATGATTACAAACACTATTTGATCTCTTCAATTCATTTTTTTGATGTTTTAAGTGACGCCGTTAGGCTGCAGAATTTTCATAAGAGAAATCTGATTTTTGCCTTCCTTTCAAGTTCTTCGTTTCATATGGTATATCATTAAATGTCATTAACATTTTCTTAAATACTTTATATTCTATTCCCCTACTGTTTTATGTATCATTTATGAGTGTGTGACCCTTGTCCCCTCTCTTTTCAATTTTTTCTAAAACCCTGTATCATAGCCGTTATGTTGTAGAATTTTCGTATCAAAATGTCTTTCTCTTTTTATCAAATTATTTTATTTTATTAAGTGAATACTCAAAGATATTTCTTATATAGTAATATTCCCATATATATCAAAATTTTCTATTTTAATTCTGGAATTTACATACATGAGACCCGCTTTCCTTTTTCTATGGGTTTAAAGTGACATAAATATCATGTCATTAAAGCAGTTTTTAAAATGTGATGACTATGAAATGAAACCCACTTATTTTATTCTATATGGGTTGTTTATGAATTTTTTGATGATGATATATGTGGATCACATGATAATATAGAATTATTTAAGGGTGCGCCCCGATAGCGCTCCAATGCATTGGGTAAAGACTTAATCTCTAGAGATAACCATTTTTAACGATGCCTTGGTGAATAACCTTGGTAATTTTTAATGACACCTTGGGGATGGACCTTGGTGAAACCGAAATGATTGTCTATATTAAATTTTGTAGCCACATCTTCACGTTATGAAACACATTATTTTTTTATGATATGCCTCATAATCTCTTTCTCATGCCTTAAATTTATTTTTAATGACTTTTGATGTACTCAAGTTCTCATGTAAAATGTTTCCCTTGTTTCCCTTCCTGGGCCTTCTGCTCACCCTTTCCTTTGATGTATACTCCCAGGTTATGAGATGTTGTAATGAACATAGGATGAACAAATGAAGAAGCCTTTCAAGTGTTTAAGAAGAATTTTTTATGTTCTTTTCATGTATTATGTTCCTGGTTTTCAAGACACTAAACCTTAATGATCCTCGGTTTTGTAAAATGTAATGAATGTTTATATGATAAAAAGGTGGGATTTTACAGCCAATGACCATGCAATGAAGGTGGTGGACCATGAGATACTAGTGGATCCTTTTTTATTTATTTTTGTGGTACAATAGGCTATTTCAGACATAGGTTCTAAGGCATAGTTCCACGACGGGTTATTTTTCTATATGCATACTTTTCAAGGAGCATCGTAGCCTACCTTGACTATGGCAGAGCTGACATGGGTATTCTAGCAGCAACATCCTATCACATTTTTGGGGGATGATGGTCAAAAAGCTTGTGAGTTGTGGAATGAGACCACACAAGGTATCTTCGATCATCTGAAGACACCTCTTGAGTGGAGGGTCAAGCTCACCCCTTATATGATACATGGAGTAGTAAAGTACTTGTGCGATGTTCTAAACAAGGCTGAAAGGCTACAAGATATGGGTTGGACTGATTTCCAGACCTACTTCCTTGACTACTTTTACACCAAGACACTATGGGCAGAGTGACATAGAGAGTTCATGTGTCTAGAGCAGGGAACCATGATAGTTATAGAGTACTCAACATACTTTATAGAGTTGAATATTTTTGCACTGATGTACCTTACTGATGTTCTATCGAGATCGAGATGCTTTGAGGAAGGACTCAGACATACTATCAAATCCTAGGTCAACGTGTTCAAGTTGAAATCTATCACTGATATTGTGAATCAGGAATTGATTATAGAGTGGATCCTGAGGGAATTTGAGGATATAGAGCATGGAAATGTTTCTTCTCAACCTACTGGTTCTACATCTTTAGGTAGGAAGCACCATTTTTATGGTTCCCATGAGATGAGAATCTGTTAGGCTATGAGTTCTAGTAGTTCAGTGTTTTTTCACTAGTGTGGAAGGAGAGGACACATTAAGAATCAGTGTGACTGCGACCCAGTCGAGTGCCGAGCTTATGGGGGGATGGGACACATGCAATGGTTTTGTAGGACCTTCCCTCCAGTTTTGAGTGGTTGGGGTCAACTTCGTTGTCAGGTTCAGGAGTTGGTTTCTAAGATCTGTGTCAATTAGGGAGCAGAGAAATGCAGGCCAATTAGGTTGCAGAAATAGTGGTCATTGCTGAGGTAGCCATACACCAATTACTCTCATACATCTAAGGGGACCTACTCTGAGCAGTGAGGTTGTTTAAGAGGGTCGTGGTATAGGTCAATTATATTATGCACAACCTACCGCCAAGGAGTATGGTTTCATACTATCTATAGTGAGAGGAATGATCTTAGTTTCCTCTACTATTGCATCTACTCTTTTTGATACAGGTGTATCTCATAGTTTCATATCCACACCTATGGTGAAAATCCTTGGGTTTGTTTTGTGGTATTTTGAAAGCTTTTTAATGCTAGAAATACTATTGGGGATCCGAAAGGATGATGTGCTCTAGTGAAGGGAGTACCCCCTTTAGGTTGGTTGGTGTAACTTAATTTGATATAATTATGTCTTTGAGATGATAGGGTTTGATATCAATGTTGGGATGGAATGTTTAGTAAATTATTGATCTTACATTGTCTACTATCACCTAAGGGTTACTTTCACATCACCCGGGGATGCAGTGTTTTTTCACAAGGGTGAATGGGGTGTCTAGGTGAGTTGAGATGGACTAGATTATCCTGAGTTGGGTATAATGATAGCCTAGATTTCTATTTTTTATTTTGGATGATCAGGGAGTGAGTTCGGTAGACCTTCCTCCAATAGTGGATCGTTTCAGGGATATGTTCCCAGATGAATTTTCTTGTTTACCTCTCGAGAGATAGGTTGAGATATCCATTTAACTAGTGTTATGAGCTGCAC
Source organism: Viscum album (assembly GCA_963277665.1). NCBI lineage: Eukaryota > Viridiplantae > Streptophyta > Magnoliopsida > Santalales > Viscaceae > Viscum > Viscum album. The sequence goes on along the minus strand of OY728148.1, from coordinate 989,233,402 downwards.
CAGTATCTATTTCTACTTACTAGGTGGCTATGATGGAGTTGTAAGAAATTAAGTGGAAGCTAGAGTATTTGGAGGCAAAGTGGTTTATCCGACCTAATACTTCTCTTTGGAGTTTTCCATTTCTTTTTTCAAAAAATGTGGATATAACTCTTAGGATAATTGGCGATTATCATAATTCGAATCAGCTAATGGTTGAAAACTGATATCCCTTCCCACAAATAGATGAAATGTTTGATAAGATTCTAGGATCCTGAGTATTCTTGAAAATTGAACTAAGGTTAGGATATCACCAAGTACATATTTGAACCACAGAAATACATCATACAACCATTCATAGTAGGTATGGTCTATAGGAGTATCTCTTTATTCTATTCAGTCTCACAAACACGATAGTAGTTTTCATGGTGCTGATGAACTGAGTGTTCCATCCTTAATTGTGACACATCAAGTATTGGGTTGGGAGTAGTGCTGATTTAGGGGGATAGAGTTTTGGCATATGAGTCTCAGTTTCTTAGGCCATGTGAGAGGAATTACCCTTTGCCTGTTCTTGATCTAAATGCAGTTGTTCATGATTTTAACTATTGGAGACATTATTTATTGGGAGATAATATTTTGGTGTATACAGACAAAAATATCCTCAAGTATATATTTCCTCAGTATTATTTGAATATGAGGCAAAACGGTGGGTGGAGTACCTAGAGTCTTTTGACTTCAAGCATGAATACATGACTGGTAAAGGTAATGTAATGTTCGATGCACTAGGCATGTGGAATCAGATACAGATAGTGCAACATGCAAGTAGCGAGTGGAAACTTATGGCATTATTCTCTAAGATCTATATGAAGGTGCACATCAGTTAGAGATAGACATATGTAACATCCATAGTTGTGACCTCTACCCTATTGGTTAATGTAAATATGAGGAAGTTATCAAATTCAGAGGGTCTAGTCCTATGGGAGTGTGTGGAAGTTGAGGACCCTCCTCCTAGATAGACCGTATGTGTTGATGAGATCTTACATATCCATGGATGTGTTTGGGTTCCAGTGGATATACATGGGTATATTATGTGGGAGTTTCATGCTTCATCTTGGGCACTACATCCCATAGTCAACAAGATGTACTGTGACATGCATCATAAATACTAATGGAAAAGTATGAAAAGCGAGGTAGATTGTTTTGTTACGAGGTGTTACACCTATCAGCATTTGAAGGAGGAACATCAACAACCAGCCAAGATTTTATAGTAGTTACTTATTCCAAAATGGAAAAGCGATTATGTCATAATGGATTTCATGACTGGTTTACTAAGGTCCCCTTGAGGTAATGATGTTGGGTGGGTTTTTTGTTGACGGGATCAAAAAGGTTGATCATTTATTTCCGATCAAGGATACCTTCGACGTAAATGTTCTTGGAAGGTTGTATATCCATAATATAATACAACTTCATGGGTTCTCATGCACTATCATTTCAAATAAGGATTCCCACTTTACATCTCATTTCTTATAGAGTTTTCAGAGGGAACTGGGTACATAGGTGCTTCTGAGCACAATCCACCAGCCTTAGACTGATGGCCAATTAGAGTGTATGATACAAGTGCTAGAGAACATGATGAGAGAATGTGTCCTAGATTTTGGGGGATCTTGGGAGAGACACATTCATCTATATGAGTTCTCATATAATAACAATTATCAGGAAACGCTACAGATGTCTCATTACGAGGCTTTATACTGTAGGCTATGCCAATGACCCTTGTGATGGCTAGAGGCGGGAAAGGTTGCATTACTGGGACCTTGTCTCATGCAAGAGAATTATTAGTAGATCTAGTTGATTCAGAAGCATATGGATACTACACAATCTTGATAGAAATCTTATGTCGATCACCATATATGACCTCCAGATTTTTGAGGTCAGGGATCATGTTTTTATGTGTTTCACTAAGGTTGGGACATAGAAGGATCACGATATGGGGTAAGATTTCCCCACTATATATTGGGCCATTATTGATTCTTGAGAGAGTCAGATCAGTAGACAATTAGTTTTAGTTACCTCAGAGGTACTGAGCCATGCATGACGTCTTCCACGTATCACAACTACACCATTATAATTCGTACCCATGTCACAGTTTTCAATCTGAGGAGGTTGATCTACAATTTGATTCATCCTTCAAGGAGCATCTAATTCGTATTTTTGATAGAAGAATGAAGGTTATAAAAGGCTAGTTAGTTCCTCTAGTACAGGTTCCATGGATGCAATACCGTTCACAAGATGATACTTAGGAGTGGGAGGCCGACATACGTGCTGAGTGACATGAGGTTTTTCAAATAGATCTTGACTACCCATGAGAGGGAAATTCGGGGAAGAATTGATTTAGGGGGGGGGGAGATTGTAAGATATTAGGTTTTTCTTGAGGATTGAATATTTTACAATCTTTTTTGGGTTAGACCCTAAGCTGGGCCAGGGGATGGTTGAGTTGTTTTTGGGATATAATAGGCAAGAAGGTTGTATACCGATTGCAGGCCAATTGCACGAGGTGTAATTGGATTACACACTGTGTAATATGATTTCATAACATGTAATGGTTTTTCTAGGACCATTCACGATGTGTAAGGGTTTTTCCCCATTAAAGTAAAACCGAGCATTACACACAATGTAAGGAAATTACTTTCCATGAAATTGGCCAACTAAGTTTTTTAAAAATAGATGCATGGACCTCTATTATTTAGACAAAAGCCTTTTTTCTCTCTTTTAAAGCCTAAAAACTTTTTAATCTAGCTTTTCAGATCTAGTGCCCATTTGGATTCCATTTCGTTCCCTGTCATTTTTGTTGGAACCATGATTGTAAGATATTGATTTCTTTTTAGCCATTCTTGATTCATCATAAAAACAGTTGCATTGTTTGGATTTAGGCTTTTATGACCTAATTTCTTGTTCTTGATATGTTCTTTAGATTTATTCCCAACCAGGATTAATTATGACTTGATACTAGATGAGAACTCCACTAATGAGATAAGGTAGGTGGTCTATACTTTTCTTTCAGATTTTGATGCATTATAGAGTTATTGACCTTTTTTCTGCACGCTGTACTTTTTAGTGAGAGCCTAATTTTAAAGTGTTAATCTGAAATATATGAGGTAATACCTATTTGGGACTCCCTTAGGTTCTTTGAGATACGTTTGTGGTTTCTAACCCAGCCCAAGGGAACCCATGGGGTTCACCATGCCTTTACTTTGGTTTTTACCATTGATGAACAACCCATGGGGTGTGACCTCGTGTTTTCCCAGATTAAGGAAGCTCATTTGTACTTAAATTAGGATGAATTACATACATAGGAGATATCATGCCTCGTTACCTTGTGTTACTATAATATTCCATGCCTAACTTGATTAAATACTTAAATGGAACTTTTCAAATGAGTGGGTATACTTGTTGGCTGTTTTTATATTGCTTAAATAGTTTTGATGGAAATTGTGATTAATGGATGGGTATACCCATGTGATGTGTTAAATAGATGTTGGTGATAAGTGGGTGGGTATATCCATGTGACATGATTAAATGAAAGTGGAGTACATGAGTAGGTATAATCATGAGATGTAATGGTGTAAATGAGTGGGTATACTCATTGAATTGTTTTGAATGTAATTGTTTATATGAGTGGGTAGAATCATATGTTTTGAAATTGATAAAGGCATGGAATGATTGATGATTTACATAGATTTCATTAATGGACCTCCATGGATCTGGAATGCAATAGTGGACACCTTGGCTGATTATGAACCTTTGGTCTCTATTCCATGAGATTCCTTAGGCCTTGCTACGCCTTGGATCCACCTATATTGGAGTCACGTAGGACATGTTGGTACATATGCTCCTAGGATTCCAACTAATGACTATGCCAAGTTTCCATAGAGATACTCCTAAGACTCGAAGATGATGCCTCGGTCTTCAGCACCATAGATTCATCCCTTCGTGATCTACACTTCATTATACGACATGACTGTGGGATATATGATTGTGGATGTACGACAAGGCCATGGGTGTTTTATATTGTTTTATTTATACGTTAAGGACGCGTGGACATGATATGGATGGTTATGTAGAAAGGCTGTGTTGTTGGATAATATTGCTTCTAGATGCCTTGTTAGGAGCCGAAACTTGTTGCAAGGAGCCACAAGAGGATGTTTTGTATTACTTGATTGTAGTAGTTATATGCCTTGGACTTTCACACATACATTACTACTTACTTTCACTTGTTTAGAATATTTCATATTACATCTTAGAACCGTAGAGATATTTAGGTGGAAACCTACTGGGATATTTATCTCAAATCCTATTTGGGCCTCCATGGGGACCCAAACAGATTGTATAGTTACAGGTGATATTAGGGGAAATCTCCCTAAAACTATTTTTTGATCATTGTTTTAGAGCATGGGATCATAAGACTAAGATGAGGCTTGCGATGCTACGGGGGCACTTTTCGGTTGTTTTGGATTTTAGATACTTGTATTTTATTTTATTTCTATGTACCTATTTTGGATATTTTTTAGATACATGTATCATCTGAATCATGGTATATGAGACACTTCTTGATTGTTACATATTCTTGTCTTGATTTTCTATTTTATCTATTGTCTTCTTATTGTATCTGCTTCCACTATTTAATGTGATGGACTTCCATTGTGATAAGTTATGGTAATGGGGGTATAGTCTCCCAAATGACCCACCTAGTCCCTAACTGCTAGTCATAAGCCTCTTGCATTTGGGAAGATGTGCTTGAGGCCATGTAGCCAACCGGGCTTTGCACATTGTTGTGTGACATCCGGGTTGGGGATGTTACATTTGTACAATGATTCAATGATTTCACTTCAAAATTCATTGATGTGTATTTGATTCCTACACATAAAAAATTAATTATATACTGTTATCCTTAAGTTTGAAAATAATTGATGCTCATTTTCTCTGTTTTGACATAATAAATAGTTTGTAATGGTACCAAAGCCTTTAAAAACATGTGTGTATGGGGGGGGGGGGGGTCAAAATAGGAATTAGATTCCATATCAACAAAATATCAGAGGAAAATGACTATGGATTGATTTTTGAAATGAAGGAATATATGACACATCATTTCGAGTTATAGTTTACCTGAGATGTGTGTAAATGTATTTTTAGTGTTTTAAACAACCAAAACATGTGTGTAATGGTTCAAACAATAGAAAATGATATCATATTGACCTGAATTCATGGGAAAACCACCATTGAATTATTTTTTACATGTACTCATAAAAAATATCAATTAGACTTGTGGTGCAGTCAAAATTACTTAGTAAATAGTTTTCAAAGGTACTAAATCCTTTAAAAAAGCATGATAGGTAGAAAAAATTAGAAAAATGATGTGAATTTACACGAATTTAGAGGAAAATAACCATGGTTATTTTTTGAACTGTAGGAAAAAACAACATGTTATTCCAAGTTACAGTTTTCCAGGGATTCCTATAAATGCATTTTTAGTGTTTTAAACTACTAAAACATGTGTATAATATTCCCAACCAAAGAAAAAAACCTCATATTGACTTCAAATAATAAGAAAACCACCATTTAATTATTTCTAACACATAATCATAGACAAAAATTCATTCCGTCATGCGGTGCGGTTAGAATGACTTAGTAAATAAATTTTAAAGGCATCAAAACCTTTAAAAATGTGTGTCGGGGTGTCACAACTATGAAAATTTCATCAATTTTCCATAAAACCAGATAGGAATTTTTTTTATTTTTGAAATGTAGGACATGACGATATTTCATTATCTGTTACAAATTTTTTAGAATGTTAATAAGTGGGTTTTTAGTGTTTTAAACCACAAAAACATGCATGTAACAATCAATAAAATAGAAAAAGACCTCTGATTGACATGAAGTTATGAAAAAACTATTTTTTAGTTAATTCTAATGTGTATTCATAGATAACACATCAATCAGATATGCAGTGTGGTTAGAATGGATGGTAAACTATTTTTAAAGGTACCAAAGTCTTTAAAAATGTGTGTCAGAGGGCCAAAACCAGGAAAACATTGTCAGATTCCCATGAAATTATATAAAAATGACTATAGATTAATTCTTGAAATGTAAGAACTGATAACATGTCATTATGATTTATGGTTTTCTTGGGATTCTTGTAAACACATTTGTATTGTTTTGAAAGTGTAAAACAAGAATATAATGGTGAAAACCATATAAAAATAACTTATATTGATGTCAAATCATGCTAAATTAATTGTTGAGTTATTTTTGACATTTACGCATAGACAAGACATAAATATAACATGTGGTGTGGTCAGAATGACTTGGTAAATGATTTTTAAAGATATGGAAGCCTTTAAAAACATGTATGTAGAGGTCAAAACTAAGAAAACATCAGTATATTTCAATGAAATAAAAGTAAAACAACCATAGATTTATTTTTGAAATGTTGGAATGAACAGAACATTATTCTGAGTTATTATTTTCATGAGATGCCCGTAAATGTGGTTTTTGTGTTTTAAAACACTAAAATGTGTGTGTAACATTCAAAAAAAGTGAAAATGACCTCATATTAATGTGAAATCAGGGTAAATATACCAATTAGTTTTTTTTACATGTACTCACTAACAACACATCAATATGATGTGAGATGTAGTTGGAATGGCTCAGTAAACTATTTTTAAAGGTAACAAAGCCTTTAAAAACATGTGGTGCGGGTTCAAAACCATGAAAAAATCATTCGATTACCATGAAATAATAATTCAAAAACTATAGGTGGATTTTTTAAATCTATTAATAGATGATATTTCATTTTGAGTTATGGTTTTATTAGGATTACCATTAATTCATTTTTAGTATTTTAAAACACTAAAACATGCAATAGTCAAATCCATAGAAAAAACATCAGATTTATGTCAAATCATGGGACAACCACCATTGTTTTATTTTTTATGTGTATGCGTAATGTTAAACTGATGCGAAGTGTGGTCAGAATGGCTTGGTAAATAGTTTTTAAAGGTACTGAAGCCTTTAGAAACATGTTTCGGGGGTCAAAACCAGGAAAATGTTGTCATATTTCCATGAAATCATAAAAAAATTACCATAGATTTATTTTTGAAATGTAGGAACTGACATAACATCAATTTAAGTTACAGTTTTCCTGGGATGTATTTAAATGGATTTTTTGTGTTTTAAAACACATCAATGTGTGTGTAATGGTAAAAACCATATAAAATTAAATCATATTAACATGAAATCATGAGAAAATCACTATTGAGTTATTTATTATGTGTACACATTGACAAAATTCCAATTTGATAACTAGTGTGGTCAGAATGGATTAATAAATAGTTTTTAAAGGTATTGAAGCCTTTAAAAACATTTGATAGATGGTCAAATCTAGGAAAAAAATCATCGAATTACCATGAAATAAAAGTAAAATAACTATATATTGATTTTTGAAATATAAGAACTAACGACATATCATTTCATGTTATAGGTTTCCTAGGATAACTATAAACACGTTTTTAGTGTTTTAAAACACTAAAACATGTATGTAATGGTCAAAATCATAGAAAAAGACATAAAACTGACATGAAATCATGGTAAATCTATATTTCAGTTATTTTTGATGTTTACACATAGAAAAAATATCAATATAACGTGTAGTGTGATCAGAATGGATTGGTAAACAGTTTTTAAAGGTACTAATGCCTTTAAAAACATGCATCAGGGGGTCAAAACCAAGAAAACATCATCTAATTTCTAAGAAATCATTATAAAATGACCAAATATTTATTTTTTAAATTTAATAATTGATGACACATAATTTTTACATACGGTTTGCCTATGATTCCTATAACATGTTTTTAGTGTTTTAAAAAACTAAAATACGCATGTAATAGTAAAAACCCTATAAAAAGACTACTGATTGATGTGAAATCAGGGAAAAGCCACCGTTATGTTATATTGGACATGTAATTGTAGAAAACATGTCAATCTAGAGTGTTTTGTGTTCAAAATGGATCGATAAATAGATTTTAAATGTATCGAAACCTTTAAAAACATGTATTGCGGGGGGGGGGGGGAAACTAGGTAAGCATCATCAGATTACCATAAAATCAGAGTAAAATGACAATATTTTTATTTTTGAAATTTAGGAATCATAGTAATGTCATTTCATGTTAGGTTTTTTCTAGGATGCCTGTAAATAGTTTTTTAGTGTTTTAAAACACATAAACGTGTTGGTAATAATCAATACCATAGAAAACACACTCAAATTTATGTGAAACCAGGGAACAACCACCATTGATTTAGTTTTTAAATATAGTAAATGCTTTTATATCAAATTCTTTAAAAAATATTAAGTAAAATTTATGCACATTGCATATCGATTTAAAAATAAATTAGAATTTTATATACTTATCCCTTTTTAGTTTCAAGGGTTGAATCATATTTTAAATAGAAAAATATATGTTCTAAAAGTGTTTTTCATGGTATATTATTTGTTTTATGTTAAAATGTCTTTTGTTTGATTAAAAAAATAAAAAAAATTATGTGCAACATTATATATATATTCCATTTCTTTTCACTTTTTTATTTCTTTTCTTAAATGTTTTGGTTTTTATTGTAGGTGATAGATATTAACCAAAGGAAATAGTTTGACCATTCAATTCAAGACATTATTTATAAGGTAGTGGTGATGGTTCTTAGTTTCTTTGGTATGTTTAAATTTTATCAATGATTCTATTGTAATTCGGATTTATTATGTTTAGTTTTAATTTCTGTCTTTTTTATTACAATTGCTGAGATTATGTGGCATGTTTCAATTGATGAGATGATGTGGAGGTAGAAGGAAGAAACATAGGTCATGGGGTTGGAATATATTTGGCATTGGTTGTTTTTGGATGTATTTTATTTGTATATATTGATAATTGAGGAATGGGTTGACTGAGGTAATTGGTTGACTGAGGATATGATGACTATGATTGTATATGTATATAACTATGGATGTATCTTGTATGATGTATGTATGATGGGTTTATTTTTCATTTATGTTTTAGTTTATTACATGTCAAAGTTTTTTTATAAATATTTTTTATTAAATAATTTTAAAAAGTATATTTTTTTATAAATATTGAGAGGTGATTTTTAGGAACCACTGTTATAAAAAGGAATTTGAATCATAATTAACAGTGGATAAAATTAACTACCAATAAACCTAACATCCACTAACATATTTATCGGTTGTCAGGTCCATATTATCTATTATATTTTCATGTTTTTTTCTAAAAAACCACCATTAAATTAAATGAAAATCATTTCAAAAATCTCAAAAAACGATCAGATAAAAAACTAGCGCTAAATGAATCAAACTACTGTGAAATGACTAGTGAACATGAAATACAAGGAGATTTTAGTAACCATTGCTAAATAATTAGGCAAAGCTTTAAACTAATTCCACTAAAAGATAAAAACACTACTAAGAATGGTATTTTTTGTAGTATGGTGTCTTTTTTTAATGGTTTTTGTAATGCCTTCACCTGAAATGCCGGGTTCGGACCGGAGTGCTACAAGACCTCATGCATGCCTCCTTGCACACAATAGGTTTATGACTAGCAGTGAGGGTCTATGTCCATTAGTGGGGAGACTATACCCATAGTATCATGTCATAATACAAATAATACATAATAAATAATATAATAGAAACTAGAGTAATTATGTGAAAACTTAAAGATGAGACACATGTCATACAATAATAAATGGGGTTCTAAAGTGGAAATCTAAAATAGGGTAATAATAGATAGAGAAATAAATAAATAAAACATCAGGGTCCTCCGGATTCCATCTCGATATACCACCATCTCCATTCTCATTTGCTCAGCCATCAACCATAGGTCCCTTTTCCTTATCCAAATCCCTAAACATAACGTCTGAATGTGCATCGATATTTTTATGCAGGGTGTGAGTAATAAAATTCAGTAGGACACCAATAATTAATCCTTATTAAGATTGAGCATGTTTAACTGGTGTATTCAGTGATAATAATAAATGAAATATAAATCATAAAATAAAAAATTAAATAACGAGTGGTTGTGCGTTATCCTAGTTGCTACAACTCCTGAATGTACTTGCTCCAACTCCACGTTGAATGGAATGTCAATATATCAAAAGTAATCGAGATATGGCCATGAGACTAGTGATCACACTTCTTGGAATTGTGTGTACGTACTACTCGACATCCACTGTGGTCGAACATTAGACTTCTGCTCCCACACCTCCTCTTGGTTCTATCTATACTGCCAACGGATCTAGAAAAGTGGCACCTTATGATGGTTTCAGGAGTAGTGGAAGCGTGTGGTGGTGGGAAATATATTAAAATTTCTTTTAATATTTATATTCTCAAAACCAAGAGTGAGGAGCTTGAACATAGAATTTTTAATTAATTTATTTAATGTCATAAAAAATGATTACCTTATCTTAGTAATATTTCTTCATTAATGATGTTAATCATATGAAAAGACCCTTTCAAAATCCCTTCATTGCGCTATGATAATACAAGAATATAATCCCTCTAGTGAAAATAAACACATGCTCCATTGATATCTGATAAATGTTAAGCAATCTCTATGTGCTAGTGTGGGGAATAAAATGTCTTGCGTTGTTCATTCATGATAGAACATTCTATAATCTTGAATAAATATCAATCATTTATTTTTCATGGGAGGGAGAGATATAGAGGATTTAAAAGAATATTCATTATTTGAAATAATTATCTATTTTCAATTACCTTCACAACAGCGATAACATGCTATTTATTGAGGTATATTTTTTCTTAGGACATTTGTTATTGCATTCTAGCCATTAAAAAAATACTAAAACATTTAATAAACCTCATTCCATATAATAATAATATTCTTATTATTATTCTATGGTGCGCTACAACTTGAGCATCGAAAAATATTATCTAACCATATTTTTAATTAATAATTTTTATTAGACATGTTCTTGGTCTACTCAAACTATTATTTTATTTATTAAACACCTAAATAAATATTTAATTTAAATATATCATTAATCAATATATATTTGTGATCAATAAAACATGAAAAAAATTGTACCTCAGTATTAAGAATAATATTTATTCAATTAATTAAATTCAAATTGTATTTAATCATGATCATCAGAAACACTTATTGTCATACCCTCTAGGATTCTTTCTAACTGGCATCAAGAGAGCCTGCCTAAAGTCCAAAATTACTATCTAGAAATGAGTCAAGATTCCCAAGAGAAATAACTTAATTTTGAAATGTTGAATACCAAAAATGAACACTCACTATATAATATAATCCCTTTATCATAATATCTCATCAAGCAGGTTGCACATCTATATCACCAACCTATTTTCTTCGAACATCATTCTTTAAATATAAAAAATAAACACATAGTTACACCATGTTCATGGAATTTAATGCATTGGTTCTATTTCAATCAAATGGATGAGATATCAGCTTCCATAAATATAGAAGGGATAAATCCTTCTATAACTTATTCCTTAATGACATGAAAGTTATGACAATAACAATGTAACCTAACTTACCATGAATATATGTCGTCATGGTTTTCATCATAAAATATATGTTCATGAGTTATAAAATTCATTAATGATAATTTTAAAGTCCAAGTACCATTACACATTATCACATATAAAAATAACTAATGACACCTAAACATGTGGAATTGTTACTAATGATTCTTTCTTATAATCTCCCATATTGTTGACTACCAAGTGAGAACTTCATGATACTAAGACTCTTCCTCTTATTAGTGATCTCACTTAACAGTCTATGAACAATGTGTCCCATCATAGTACGTTATCCAAGAGAATAACATTCTTTATGAATATCATCATAACACTTCAAGGTTCTCAATATAACAGAGAACAGCTATGCCCTTATCAATGTGACATATACTCTAACAAATTATTACATTATAGTCTTACAGAACAATGGAAAATATGTAATAATATTCTTTATTAATATTCAATATATCAAACATTATTATAATTAAAGTAAAAATAGTTAATCCTAGGACACCAACTCCAAGAAAATCCCATGAGGACTAGATCCAACATCCTACAAATTTAAATCCAATTGAACTCGCTTAATAATCATATTTATGATGAGTCAAGATTTTAGTCAAGGGGTATGATATATTTTCTCCTTTTGAAATACTTCTCACTAAAACCTCACCACTTTTAAAAAAACCCTCAAAATAAGATAATTCCATAGTACATGCTTCTTTCGTTGATGTGTACTTGGCTCTTTTACAAGAGACACCACTACAATATTACCACAATAGAGTGTAATAGTATATTTACTATTATATACCAATTCATGATCTTGGATGGTTTTTTGCATCTAGAATGCTTATTTAGCTACCTCAGAAGTCATAATATTCTTAGACTCTACTATAAAATCTATGACCATAGCCTTTTTTGAGCACTTCCAGCTCACAAAACCTCCATTCAATGTGACTATGTATCTCATTTGTGACTTCATGTCATCTTGATATGTTTGAAAACTATAATCTTCATATCTTTTAATGAACGGTTCTCCATATCCTCCATAAACTAGGAACATATCCTCAGTACACCTCAAATAATTAATGATACTGTTGATTTCCTTCTAATAGAGGTCAACTGAATCATCCTGATATCTTCTTACAGTACTTGATTCATAGTAAACGTCTATCCTAGTACATATCATAATATACATGAATGACCCAATCACTGATGCTTATGAAAACATTTCCATTGTATTTATTTCCCCATGTATCTGAGGAAACATTTTCCTAGTAGGATGAATGCCAAGTGACATTAGAAATAGTTTCCTCTTGGATTTTTCCATACCAAATCTCTTAAGTATCTTATCAATGTATGTACTTTGACTTAGGCTGAGAAAATTCTTGACTATATCATGATAGATCTTTATTCAAAATATATATGATGTCTCACCCAAGTCCTTCATAGAGAAGCATTTATTAAACCACATCTAAAAAAATTGTAAGACTGGTATTTGATTTCCTATAAGTAATATGTCAACAACATATACTATTAAGAAAATGAATGCAATCCCACAAAATTGTTTGTAAACACAAGGATCACAGTCATTATTTATGAAACCACATTTTATTATAAATACATAAAAATGAATGTTCCATATCCTAGATACTTTATTTAATCCATCAATTGATTATTTTTTAATTTATTTATATTTTCTTCCAGTGGAGTCACAAACCCTTCAGGTTGTTTTATATCAACATCTTCCTGATGGTTCCCATTAAGTAATGTAGTTTGGACATCGATTTCTCTAATCTCCTATTCACGGTAAGCCTTAATGTCAAGTATAATTATGATGGATCTCAACATTACAACTGGTGAAAAGGTTTTATCTCATTTAATTTCTTGACACTATTTCAATCCATTAACAACTATTCATACCTTATAGGTACCGACTTTTACTTCAATGTCTAGTTTCTTATTGAATACCCACTTGCAACCAATGGGTTTTACATCCATTGTAGGATCTACCAAAATACAGACTTTATTTTGGTAGATAGAATCCATTTTAGAATTGAGGGATTATTTTCACTAGGAAAAATTTGTGCCACTTACTGCTTCCTTTTAGGTTATAGGATCATTATTATAAACTAATAATTAGTTACCATCCTTGGTGACAAGAAATCCATACCATTCAGGTTCTCTAACCTCTCTTATACTCCCACACATTACTTGTTTCTCTAGAATAGTTTCTTCTTAAATGGGGATTTATAGAACCTATTCTTATGAAATTTCTTATATACCTTGACTCTCAACATCATATAATTCTATCTCCATACCAAGATCATTTTTAGAGATGTTTTCCCTCTCAAGGAATATGGAATGTCTTTCCACTATTGCTTTTTTTTCTAAGGGTTCACATTGGTAATATCCCATTGTTTCTTTGAGTTATCCTATAATGTCACATTCTACACCTCAAGGATAATGATTCTTCCAAAAATAGGCCTTAAAAACGCTTTCCAAACAAAAAAAATGCATGTATGACAACCTCGGTTTCTTTCCGTTTCATAAATGGTATGGTATACAGAATAACCTTCATGATGTTTTTTTAAAAAGTTTTGTATTTTTAGAGTACTAATTTTTGAAAATAATGGTTTTTGAAAAACTGGTTAAGGTTTCTAAATTTTCTAACCTAAACATAAATAGGGAGAAACCTTTTGTTTTAGAGAAAGTTGTTTTCGGGATACAGATGATCAGACTGAGCAGCACCAAACACAAAGTATCAAACTGTGTAGCACTGATCAGATAAGTTGTTAGAATAATAAAGTTGATGATCAGACACATCATTGGTCTTAGATCCATTAGCACAATGTTTATGTTTCATTCGACTTAGTGTTAGTTATAAAGTCAGAATGTTGTTGAAGACTTTGAATGAAGATAGTGATGTTAGGAGTTAGAAAGTTTAAAACATTCTAAACATCAGTTAGAAAATGATTTTATAGTATTTAATTCTCAAATATCATAAATTGTCTATATCAATTGTGATTCAATACTTATGAATAAAAGGGGGATAATAGTTGAAACCATTCATATTGTGTTTTTGTTGAAATGAAACAGGGTTTTGAAAGTAATAGAAATCATAATAATTTTCTATGTAAGTCAGAAGGTGCTTTTCCAATATTGAAGTTATCATAAACCATGAAAACTATCATGATAAAAGATTTTGATGAAATGGAGGAATCATAATGATTTTCTTAGTTATATTAATCAATAAAAAGCTTGCATCAGATCCAAAAGTACCGAGAAAATATGTATTAAGAATTATGAATGAGTTATAGATAGTGAGGTTTGAAGAATTTCAAAGTTGAAGAATTCAGTTTCCATCGTAATGGGAATTCCATCGTTATGAGGATTATTTCAGACTAAAGCTAAGGATGTTCCATCAGACTAACTATAAGGGGTAAATTCAATTAGACTGACTCTGAGGAGGAAATTCAATCATAATGACTTTGAGAAGGAAAATCAATCAATATTACCTTCGAGAACAAATGTCAATTAGACTAACTCTAAGAAAAAATTCAGTGAGACTAACTCTAATGAGGAAAGTCAATTCAGAATGGGATGAGGAAGTTTCGTCATAATGAGTTGAGGAAGTTCCATCCTAATGAGCTGAGTAAGTTACATAATAATGTGCTAATGAAGTTCTATCATACCAAATAAAATTTTGGAAGTCTAATAATAATAATTACAAATAATCCTCAATATGATTTCAATAGAATTGTGAAGAGTTTATGTGGTCAAAATTCAAATTCAAATATGCGTAGATCTTGAAGTATTTAAATTTAATTAAGTATGAAAAGTTTTCCAGTTTTTTGCCTTTGTCTTTCTAGGATTCCTATTAATAGAAGCACAATACATTCATACTTTACATCTTTTTTATGTGATTGGAAAAGGTGGTTCACTGTAGAATTCATGTCAAAGTTATCTTTTTTGGATTAAGACCTCATTATAAGGGTTTACATCTTAATGTTTTGTTTACGGAACCAAGGAATATATGACTAAAAATTTGAGAAGAGTTTGAGTAATATATATTTATAATGAGTTCATCGTAATGTTTCCATTAGACTAAATTCATTGGACTAAGTCCATTGAACCCATCCCAATCGGAATGAGAGAATCAGGCCTTGCCACCTTGGACTGAGGATTCTAGATAGAGAATTTGTGGAGAAGTTTCTAGAAAGTCTTTATTATTTTATTTTGGCTCAATTGTTTGTAATGAAAATTTTAAGGTGATGGGACTTAGTATAATAATTTCTACTAAGACATAGAAGATATCTATCGTGAGTTTTCATGAGTTGTATTCATTTATTCATTATAGAGAATTTATATAAACCAATAGGAGTGGCTATGTAAAGGATGGAGGTTCTCACAGCGGGGAAAAACTTTAAAATCATACATGATTTAATTGATTTCCTACATTTTCATGAATGGGTATTTACTAAAGGAAAATAAGGATATAAACTTTAACCGGTTTCAATGGTTATGTTTTTTAAAAGTATTGCAACTTATAAAAGTGACCAACTTATTCAACCCCCTTCTATGTTGTTATTTAATCCATTGAATCATTAATTGGTGTCATAGGAAAGGTTCCATTATTTAATCCTTATATCATGGATAATATCAATTCTATCAATAGTAGAGGAATTCTTACATTTTATAGAAACAATTATTATAGATGGAAAAATTAGATGATTCTTTATCTCCAATATTTTGGACTAGAAGTTGTTGATGCTACTACAATTGGTTTTACACCTATTAAGAAAGATTATCCTATGTTTTTTACTAATAAAATAAATATATAAGTTGACGGAAAGGCTAGAAATTCTATTCTTATGTCCTTATCAAAAAATTGTTATATGAAGGTAATGGGTTTCAAAACCTCGAAGAGTATGTGGGATAAGCTGGAAAGTATATTCAATGGGAATACTAAAGTGAAGGAAGAAAAGTTATAAAATTGGAATAGTAAGTATGAAGACATAATAATGAGAGATGAATAATCCATTGATGAATACATCATGAGAGTAAATGAAATTGTTTGTGTAAGATCCCCACCTTTCCTAAAGATGACTCGAGATTACTTTCAGGTATTTATTTTTTTCTTGTTTGAGATTACTTGGTTTGGGTTTTACATTGGGGTGTGTTTGGGAGAAAATTTGAGAAAATTTGAAGGGAGAATATAAATTCATGGTTATGGCATGGTTTTCCCTGACTATATGCCCCAACCCATCAAACTGTGCAACACTGGATAGAGGAATTTCACAGTTAGCGCATGGTTTTAAAAACCATGAACCCTCTTAGGAGAAACTGTGCACCCCCATAATAGAGGCTCATGGTTAGGCTCACAGTTAGGGGAAACCATTCACCGCTTCCCAACTAACCATGCCCTACCTTTTAAATAACCCAAAAATTATTTTTTTAATCACTCAAACTACCATTTTATCTTTTATTTGACCCCTATTTGACCCTAGATTATATTTCATCATTTTGGAGCCTCCTAGATGGATTAAAAGTCTTCATGACCTCCATTATTTGTGATTCAAAGACTATATCGAATATATTAACCCTTCTTAGTAAGAGGATCTCGTCTCACATGGTTTCTCATTCCTTCTACCTTCTTCTCCTATTTTAGATAGGGTTTATTATTCTTATTTTAATTGGATATATACCTTGTTTTTTGATGTAGATATATTATTGTAGATATATATATATATATTTAAGATATCTTTATTTGTTCAATATTGATTTAGGGTTTTAGATTCAGATCTTGTTCTATGTCATTGTGCTACTCAAATATGGGGGATTTCTGTTGGACGACCGCTTGTCAACGAATCGAGTTAGTTAGTCTATAATCCAAATCCTAAATTCTTTATCTAAATTATGTATATGTTTTTTTTATAATTTCTATTAGTTTTTTGGAAATTGTGTTCTTGACTTAATTAAATAATTTTGGGAATTAATTAATTAAGGAAATGTGAAATGGGGGATTTTGGAAATTATAGATTGAGATAATTAGTTGTAGAATTAATTGTGAGATATTGAGATTTGAGGATTGAAATATTTAACATTGTGATTAATTATGATCTATTGAGGCTGTGATTGACATAATTAATTGGGGAATTAATTTTGTAATTTTGAGTTTGTGGATATTGATTAATTAATTGAAGAATTAATTAATGTGATTGATATACTCAATTAATTAGGGAATTAATTAAGGGTATTTATGTGATAAACTAATAGTTGAATTAGTAATTAATATTTTGGGGTTAGTTAAATGTTTAATTGTCTAATATAATTTATGTTATTAATTAATTTACATGATGTGGTTAATTAATTTTTGAATTAATTAATGTTATTTATGTGATTAGTTAATTACTGAATTAAATAATGGAATCTAAGTGTTTAAATAATTATTTAATTAGAAATGGAATTTATTTGGATTTTTAACTGTTGAATTAATTATGTGTTATGAAAGATAACATGGCAATTTATTTTAGAATTAAATAATGGGAACATGTTCATTTTAATGTGTAAGTTATGAATGGTACCATGGTTATTTAGTTGTGAAATAAATAATGCGTACATGATCATTATAATGTGTAAGGTATGAATGGTAACATGGTCATTTAGCTGTGAATTAAATAATGCGAGCATGGTCATTCTATTGGGTGATGTATGAATGGTAACATGGGAATTCAAGTATGAATGAAATAATGGTATCAATGAAATTATGAGATAAGATATTCATCGGACATACTTCAGGACCTGTTATGAGGCAAAGTAGGTATTAAATGGTAAAAATTGAATTATGAGATATGAAATCCATTCGACATACTTTAGGATTTAGAATGAGCCAAAGAAATCATTACGGTACGAGTGTCTATGAGAGTTCAGGGGTTTATGTTGTTAAATAAAGATTAATTGATAATGTGATAACTATTTACATAGGAATTGTGGTTATGTATTTATACAATTGCATACACTTTCTATTAACTATATGTTGTTTTATACACCGTTGGTGGGGGCCTACTGAGCTGTACTCACACCCTACTCGGGCTGCCTTATTTGTACCCCAATAGACTTTGTGTTTTTTTGATACGTTAAGGGAAAAATATCATTGTTATATGGATGATATAGGATAGAGCATGGATGAGGGAACTAGAAATGATTCAAGACCCAATTAGGGGTGTCATCAGTGTATTTATTTTGTGTTTAATTTTAGACACTTGACATGTAAATTGGCATGGAATATTTTCTTCTTTAGTTTTGATATTTTGTTTCCACTTTTAGCCATCTCGTGATACCAATTATTTCAGGTTATGATTACATGTTATTTAGTTATTGTTTTTTATTTTTTTCTAGTGTATTTAATCTAATAAAAGGGGGTATTGTCTCCCCATTGTCGATATTTCAGACCCTCACTGCTATTCGGTATCCTCTATCATACGGGTAGGCACACCTGGAGTCATGTGACTGACCGATTCGAGGCACCGATGTGTGGCACCTGGGTCAGGACATTACAATGTGGTATCGGAGTCCATTTTTCTTATAATTTTTATTTTGTATTACTATTTGGTAAAGATAGACATGAAACTATAAAGTGTCGGGCATTGTCTATGATCTCATGCATGGGAGTAGCTAACCCTTGTAAGGTGGAGAACCCGAGTACACATGGTGGGATTGTTGTTATTCCAATTTGCTGTTAAAGTTGAATATTATTTCTACTTGGGTGACACGCTTGTTGTGTGTTGTGATTATTGATGTTAATATTTTCTAGTTTTTGACTCATGGACTAGTATGGCACAAGATTAGAGTTACATGCATCATTCTAGGAACATAAGGTTATTTTGACATGCATCATTTTTGGCACACATAGAAAAATGGGTTATGGGTAAGTTATTGAACTTGAACTGTTTTTCCTTGCTTGTGAAATTGAAATGAAAATGGCACCAAACATGAAATTGATAAAGATTATAGAATGATGTATGATGAGAATAAATGGGTTTCTAAATGAGAAACATGAATAATTATAATGTGTTTACCCTTGTTATCTAAGACCAAGGATTAATATTATTAACGGTAGCGATAACACCTCAGTTTTGACTATGTGGTAGGGTTTGGGGAAATGAATTGTTGTGGAATATTGTATTTTACCTTAAATGTGTTAATTTTTTAAAAGGTGTCCTAAGGTACCGATTTTTAATTGTATAGATATTTCTCTATGACGGTTCTTATTAAGAGGATAACATGTGGATATGGATAGAGCTGATCTACCAGTAGTAGGAACTAAGGCACCAATTGTGTCAGGTGAGGAATTCAGGGAGCAGTTCTAGGAGAACATTTCTCACTTCATGAAATTCTTGGGAAGAGAACCAGGGTGGGTTGTGAAGAGTATGTTTGATCTATAAATGGTGTTAAAAATTCAAAACCCTCCTTCATTTATTAGAGAGGGTGTACGCGAGAGAGATGAGTTCTAAGTTGAGTCCATCGATACTATAATTGACCACTTTGAGACTCATGTAGAAAGGATGCTCATGTTGGCTGTTTACATGATATGAAGATTAGTGAATCACTGGTGATATGTTCAGGCATGGACTGTATAGGACAATGGTATGTTATGGAAGGAATTGTTGGATAAGTTTCTAGAGAACTTTTATCCAGAGATACTAAGGTAGGAGGGAGTATTTGAGTTCATGAGGTAGACCTGGGTGAGTATTTATGTGATAGACTATGTTGGAAACATTACAAATTTGCAACACTTTTCTCTATCATTGGAAGTGGATGAGATAATTTCAGAGAGACATTTTTAGGATGGGCTTAAATGTGAGATTAAGTCCCAAGATAACCATTTTCAGTTAAAGGAGTTTGCTGAGGTGGTGGATAAGGATCTCAGAGTGATGGGTAACCTAAAGAGGGTTCAAGTATAGGAATGGTGGTTCCATTTGGATGATTAGAAGGTATGAATTCTGAGAGTAGGAAGCATTGCTATGAAAAAATCAACCAGGGCAATGGGGAACAAAGTACCTAAAAAGAGGGATCAGTTGCATAGGACCTTAATCGAGTGATCTATCACCAGTGTGGTAAATTAGGAAACTATTGAAGATAGTTACCTCAACCACCAATATAGTTATAGTCTTTCAGAAAGATGGGAAAACTATGAATGTTCTATAGGACCCAATGATAGATGAGTAGTAAGTGTATAGCTAGTCAGAATCAGAGTGAAGGAAGAGGATATTCTGCACCATATCAGTCTTGCATCTGGAGTTCTACTTGACAAGGTGGTAAAGGTAGTGTATGTAGAGATTTAGGGTAAGATCACTCATATTAGTAGATTAGTGTTGCACAGGGGACTTGGATTGCATCACGAGGAAGTGGGGTAATACCATTGCATTATATTCACCCAACACTTGTGGATATCAAGGCTGGACCATTGATAGTGAGAGGTACTATTTTTATAGCTTCTATGATATCTAGTGCCTTATTTGATATCAGTGCCTATCATTCCATTATTTCTACAAAACATGTTAATGGTTTGATCCTTGTGATGGAGTTTCTATGTGGGGTGTTGACGACAAACACACCTCATGGAGTTCAGTCAAGAGACATTTATTTATGCAAGTGGTGTACTCTTGAAGTCGAGTAGTATCGATTTCTATGGGATCTTTATATCATAGAAATGTCAGGAGTTGAACTAATTATGGGTATGGACTGGTTAGTATCATATTGTCCCCACATTTATTTTTACCATAAGAGAGTGACCATTACATCTCTTAAGGGTTGAAAATATATTCACTTTGGAGAGTGGGATATCGAGGCCTTCCAAGTAGGGCCATTTACTCATCAAATAGGAGAGATCACAACCCATGTTTCTAGTTTATTTATGGATGATGGAGGTGTAAAATGATTTGTATTTCCACACATAGTGGATAGGTTTTTGGATGTGTTTACTTAATATTTCTAAGGTATTCCACCTGGGAGAGATGTGGAATTTAGCAATGAGCTCATACTGGGGGAAGAGATGATTTCTATTCCACCATATAGAATGGAATCAGAATATATTAAAGAGCTAAAGACTTGGCTGGAGGAATTATAGGATAAGGTATTTATTTATGTAATTATGTTGCCTTGGGCCTCACTAGTGTTGTTTGAAAAGAAGGCTGATAGGAGTTTATGCTTATGTGTTGATTACCAAAAGTTGAACCAGATGACTGTGATGAACCAGTATCCTCTCCCCCATATCGATGACCTATTTGACTAGTTGAGAGGAACATGTTTATTCTCAAAGATTGAATTAAGATTAGGGTATCCTAAACTAAGAGTTCATACTTCTGATATACCAAGGGATGAATTTAGAAGCAGGTATGGACTATATGATTTCATCATAATATTACTTGGGTTAACGAACATAAACGTAATGTTTATGGACTTAATGAACAAAATCATTAATCTGTACCTAGATCAGTTTGTGGTAGTGTTTGTGGAAGACATCTTGGTGCACTCTAAAACACATGATTATTATGAACAACATCTTGATATCATCCTAAGTACACTAAGATATCATTGGCTATACATCAAGATATCTAAGTCCAATTTTTTGGATCGATCCAGTACACTTCTTGCGTATAATCATCTTGGAGTAATGTGTGTTGGTAAATCTAGAGAAGGATCAGATAGTGGTTTCTTGAGAGCATCTCAAGATCATGTTTGATATCCATAGATTTCTATGATTTTCTGAATATTATTAGAGGTTCAATCAGGACATTTACTGATTGGAAACATTGTTGGCGGGATTGACCAAAGAAGGGATAAAGTTTTATTGGTCATAATATTTTCATAACTCTTTCTAGGAGATGAAGAAGATTTTGGCATCAATACCAATATTGATCCTACCTGAGAACGGTGAGAAGTACACAGTGTATTGTGAAACTTCTGGGATTGTAATTGGATTTTTATTGATGCAAGGAGATCAATTTGTGGTTTATGGGTATTTGAAGTTGAGGCCCCATGAACCGAACTACCCTACATATGAACTCAAGTTGGCTATAATGATTTACGTTTTAAAGTGTTGGGGACATTATCTGTTGGAAAATTGTTTTACTGTGTATATTGATAACAAGATATTAAAGTACATATTTTCACAGTGAGACTTGAATCTTCGATAACAGAGATGGGTTGTGTATATACAACCATTCAATTTTGAGCCAACATATACACCTGGAAAGGGGAACATTGATGATGATGCATTGAGAAGGAAGACTCAAACACATGTGGTTCAGGTATCTATTGTTGAGTGGAAGATGATGGATTTACTAGATGAGAAACACATTGTGGTTTAGGAGAGTTAGGATTAGATGACTCTCATAATAGGTTCATTGGAGTATACATTTTTGTGATGGATCTAAGATCGGAATTATGCGGATTTATAATGTTTTACCTTGAGGGAAAACCATGAAGGTGGGGAGTCACCTTCTTATTAGAGCATATATGAGGACGAGGTCATCTATGGCAGGAATTAGGTTGTCATGCCTAAATGAATGCGAGACAAGATGATGTGTGAGTTTCATGCCTCGAAGTGGGTGGTACATCGAGGTGTGACCAAAATGCACCGTGAACTACAAAGATAGTTTTGATGGTTGGAAATGAAAAGGAAAATAATAAGGTTTGTGACAATATTCTAATCCTATCAGTAGGTGAAGGCCTAGTATTAATGACCTATAGGTTTAATATAATCGTTGGACATTATAGAATTGATGTGGAACAAAGTGACCATGGACATTGTGGTGGATCTCCTGAGGATTCCATAGAAGAATAATTCTATTTGGGTTATTGTGGATAGACTGGAAAAGGTATTGAATTTCATGAATATATGGGAGACTTCCTCAATGGAGCAGTTGGGATATTTGTATGTTTGGGTGATACTCTGTATGCACGAGGTGCCACAGAATACTGTTTCAGACTGAAACTTGTGTTTTACATCACGATTATTATACGGATTGCAGAAGGTGCTTGGTATGTAGGTTTTATTGAGTTTGAATTTCCACCCACTGACAGATGGGTGGTCAGAGTATACTATACAAGAGCTTGAAGATATGTTGTGAGCTTGTGTTCTAAACTTCAGTAGGTCTTGGTAGAATCACCTAGAACTAGTGGAGTTCACCCATACCAATAATTATTGGGAAACTATATAGATGGATCCATGTGAGCCTCTTTATAGTAGGCCATGAAGACCACCTCAAGTCTGGCTGGAGGTAACTGAGTCTAAGTTGTTGGGACCGAGTCGCATGTAGGACTCAATAGAGCATGTACAGTTGATTCATAAATATATGGATACAACCCAAAGTAGATAGAAGTCATACGGTGATAGAAATAAATGACACTTAGAGTTTACAGAGGCTGATGATGTATTCATTTGGGTGTTTCCTAGATTAAATCGCTTTAGAATACAAAGACATGGAAAGTGGGCACCCATGTTTGTTGGAGCGTTTGAGGTGGTGGAGAGAATCAGGCTAGTGGTGTACCGATTGGCTCTTCCACAGAGATACAGTGCTATGTATAATGTTTTCTAAGTGTCAAAACTAGGTTGGTATCACCCCAAACCTTCTAATGTGATCGATATGGATGATGTTGAGATTGAGATAGACTTTTCCTTTGACGATCATCTAATACGTGTGTTGAATCTCAGTGAGAAAGTGTTGTGGGGAAAGACCATGCCTATAGTTTGTGTATTGTGGAAACATGGGAATGTGTGGGAGGAGACATGGGAAAGGAAAGAAGATATGTGGGATCATTGTCCTAATCTTTTTGACTCAGAATCTTAGATATTCTTGGGAGTACAGCTCAAGGATAAGATGTTATAAGGTGGTGAGATTGTAAGATACCGACCTTTACTGAAGATGACTTGGTCTTAATTTCAGGTATTTATTTTTTCCTTGTTTCAGTGTACTTGGGTTGGGTTTTACCATGGGGTGTGTTTGGGTGAAAAATTGAAAAAATTTGAAGGGAGAAGGGTAGTGCATAGTTGGCTCATGGTATTCCCTAATCGTGCGCCCCTGCCCAGCAAATCAAGCAACCTTGGATAGAGAGGAATTACATGGTTGACACATGGTTTGAAAATCTGTACACCCTATTATGAGAAAATATGAACCCCCATAATAGAGGTTCACTTTTAGGTACACATTTATGAGAAACCGTGCTCCCCATCCCAACTAACCATGCATGAATTTTTTAATCACCAAAAAATTAGATTTTTAATCACAAAACCCCCATTTAACTCTTATTTGATCCCCATTTAACCCAAGAAAATATTTTATGATTTTGGAGAATTCTGAAAGGATTAAAGGACTTAACAACATTTTTAATTTGTTATTTTATGCCTGGATTGAAGATCTTCGCCCCTCCCTGTCAAAGGATCTTACCATGCTTGGTTTCCTATTCCTTATCCTTTATTATCTTATTCTAGAAAGGGGGTTTTCTTCCTATTTTGGTTGGATATAGACATGTTTTTGTGGATCTGTATCTATTATTGTAGATCTATATCTATATTTAAGATATCTTGATTGATTTGATCTTGATTTATGGTTTTAAATTAGAATCTCATTCTATATAATTGTGCTGCTCAAATTATGAGGATTTTCAATGGGTGATCCCTCATCAACGAATTGAGGTAGGTTGTCTATAATTCAAATCTAAAAGTATTTATTTAAATTACATGTATGTAATTGTATAATTTTTATTATATGTGTAGAAATTATGTTCTTAATTGATTTAATTAATTTGTTGAATTAATTAATTGAGGAGATTAAAAATTGGGGGATTTTGGAAATTATAGATTGAGATACTTAATTGTAGAATTAATTATGAGATATTAAGATTTTAGGATTGAGACATTTAATTGTGTAAATAATTATGATCTATTGAGATTGTGAATGAGATAATTAATTATGGAATTAATTATGTGATTTTTAGTTTGTGGGTATTGATTAATTAATTGAATAATTAATTAATGGGATTTACGTACTCAATTAATTAGAAAATTAATTAAGGGGATTTATGTGATAAAATAATTATTGAATTAGTAAAAAAATTGGTGTGGTTGAATAATTATTGAATTTACTAATATAATTTATGTGATTAAATAATTTTTGAATTAATTAATGTATTTTATGTAATTTATTATTTTTTGAATTAATTAATTTTATTTATATGACTAGTTAAATTTTGAATTAACTATTGGAATGGTTATGTTTAACTAATTGTGGAATTATTAATGTAATTGATGTGGATAATTAATTATTGAATTAATTTTGTATTAAGAATGGTAACATGGTCATTTAGTTGTGAATTAAATAATGGGATCATGGTCATTATAATGTGTAAGGTATGAATGGTAACATGTCCATTTAGTTGTGAAATAGAGAATGTGAAAAAGATTATTCTAATTTGTAAGGTATGATTGGTAACATGGTTATTTAGATGGGAATTAGATAATAGAAACAAAGACATTCTATTGTGTGATGTTTGAATGGTAACATGTGAATTAAAATATGAATTAAATAATGATATCAATGGAATTATGAGATATGATAATACACAATCATACTTTAGGCTCCAAAATATTTCAGAGTAGGTATTGAATGATAACAATGGAATAATAAGATATGATATCCCTTAGACATACTTCATCCTCTGACAGAGTTGAAGTGGGGATTGAGGTATGAGTGTCTATAGGAACCCAACGGTTTATATAGTTAAATAAAGAATAATTGATAATGTGATAACTATTTACTTATGCATTGTAATTATTTATTTATACAACTAAATACACTATCTATTGATTAGATATTGTTTTAGTTGTCATTAGTGGTGGCATGCTATAATGCCTTATATTTTCCATGCACTATTTTTTTGGATACTATATAGACGAGTTGTGAGAACAGACACTGAGACATTGTGCGATTCTGAGGCCGTTGATCCTAAAATAAATGTTTGAAATATATTAAATAGCATGCATGCCCAATTTTCATGACAACGTGTAATAACTTATAAAAGGGTACCCTGATCAGAAATATGATGGTACTGTTGAGTTCAGATTGTGAGGTTTACCATAGGAATGACTTAACGTTAGTCGGTATGGGTCATTTGTAGAAAAGTAATCACAGGCGTGGATATGAAATAAATAATTTAATAAATAATTTTATTTCATTTTTGTTGATGTAATGATTTATGGACTTTAAATAGACTATTATGGAGAAATACTAGGGTTAACTCTACAACCCTGGAACTGTTGGAGATCCATTGGAGATAGCTTTAGTGAATCATCTCAGATGAATGATGATAGAATATTCGATCAATGATCGATGTAAAAAAGATTCAAATGATCTCACCTAAAAACATGACACAACCCCATTCTTCATTAGTGATCGATTTGAATCAAGGTAGGGCGTGTATTTTTATTTTATTCTTCCCCATTATTGATTTATTCAATGAACATGAATCAATCAATGAAAATATTGATCTGTGGTTTGATCATTATGCGGGATGAGTTTATTTTATGAGGTTTTGATGGGAGAATATATTTTTAATTTTTTTATTCAGATTATTTTTCTTAAAATGATGGATCCAGATAAAAATGAACACCGATCAAGGTTTGTTACTCCAATATGTTCTCGTTATATTCTCCCCCATTCATCGTTCGTCACGAGAATTCTCGATCAATCGATCATTACACACCCATTTCTTGGTGCAA
Organism: Viscum album; assembly: GCA_963277665.1. Taxonomy (NCBI): domain Eukaryota; kingdom Viridiplantae; phylum Streptophyta; class Magnoliopsida; order Santalales; family Viscaceae; genus Viscum; species Viscum album. The sequence goes on along the minus strand of OY728148.1, from coordinate 989,206,025 downwards.
CGATCCGATATCGCAGATCTATGATTGGAATAGCCTGACAGAGGTGTGATGATGGAGATAAAGAAATTTAGATGACAGAGGATACCCAATTTACCATTCTTCAACACACAACAAATAATGACAATTTGATTAATTTTTTTGAGTAGATTTGACGGCTTAATGCATTATTCATCGACAAAAAGGATTGGATGAGTTGGGATCTTCAATATCATGGTGAAATGATAACCATATCAGAATCTAGAGGCATTAGATGAAATGCGGGAGTAGATATGGGATTCTGAAAAATCCTGAACAACTCAATGCTTAATCTAGATCTATACGTTGTGTGGGGACACATGATCTAAGAATAGGGTTTCCATAGGAAGTTAAATATCACATGGAATGTGACCCCTTTAACATAGCATGTGGTATCTCATGGGTCACTCGGCATGTACTCAAGAATCACACGGGCTGTTTACATGGGAATATGTTCAAAGGCTAAGCTGTGTACTGGTACTGGAGAAGACATGCATAGGATGGTGATGTGTACTAGCACATGGTTAGAGTAAACGGGATACATACATGGTGTGAACTACTACATGGACACCGTTTGATGAGATGAGCCATTTACATGGGCATGAACCAGGTTCAAGGGACACGGAGTGTGGCCCTGACTACACACTGTGTACTCTTTTATACATGTCTTGGAGCCCTTGTACTCTATATTGGAAAATATTTTTAGGGTTTTTTACCTTCATCATTTTCATGATGGTTAGTATGAAATCATTTTTTACTCCCGGGAAAACGATCCCTTCAGCAGTAATTCCTAGATATAGTTCTTGGAATCCCTCTAAGAGGACCAGAGTGAGATCCTCTATTCATATTCATGTCCTAGGTGGAGTTCTTGGTATCGATGTGACCAACAATACATGGGAGTCCATCCTCTACTTAGCAGGTTAACACAAATTGAATTGTTGGTATCACCCCATGGCCTTTCCAGTGATCCACATCTGTGTATTGAATTCTATTCAAACTATTAGCATGCTCTTTCTCATGAAGAGACCCAATAAGAAGTACCTATTGGACGAACATCATCAATGATATTAGATGCAGGAGTGTGTTCTCTCAGGTGAGTGCTTTGTGGAATATTCTATATAGAATTATAGACTAGTATAATATGGTTGTGAGTTACCTCTAGAATGTGTGTCTTTATTGAGTATATCTGGATATTCTTGTAATATGTGTTGTAGAAATATACCTGTGTAGAGATGAATGCATTTCCTTTGTTTTATGTGACGCACGCCTATCATAGGGAATGTAAAAAGAAATTTAATTTTCCTAGTGTAGTATAATGGATGACTAGGTTCGTCTTACTTGAGGAACATTATCAAATGTTCACTCACTTAATTTAATTCACCTAAAATAATTTTTTTAATTGTTTTTTAAGTTAGGAATGTTATAAAATATTAATAAATGAATATATTAAACTAACATGCAATGAAAAACATTAATTAGTGAATAAATAACATTGAATTTATAGGTTGGTTTGTGGGTTCCATCATTCTTCTTGTTGGTGTTTAAATAAAGTTTGATAATTCAATTTTTTAAATATCATTCTTGAATTACTATTATTTCATTAATTGGTGTGAAATAATGAATTCATTTAGAAATATTAACTTCCCCTCCTACTTTACTCACGGTTTATGGAACAACTCAGTCTTGAGTGTGACAACTTCCAAGACTTGGCTCTATCATATGCCATTTCAACCACTGAATGGATCAAATCCATCATATTAAGAGCTTGTATTCAGTATAAGGGAGGGAAAAAATTTAATAAAATAATAGAAATGAGTTTGATTTAAGTTTCTTGGTGGACTATCACCACACTCGTGCACGTCACTCTTTCTCATCAAAAACTTAATAAAACTTAAGAATTTTACCGTAGAATAAATGAAATTGACACATAACTCTTCCGAGCCAAGGATTGAGTAAGTATAACATTTTTTAGGGTAAGAGGTAATGGTGGATAGTATGAGAATATGAAAATAAGAAAATAATTATAAAATAAATAGGAGAAAGGAGGGTGGTTGGGTGGAAGAAAACACAAAAATAAAAACCATGCATGAATTTATTAAAAATCTAAATTACAATTGAAATCTAAAAAAATAAAGAAAATAAAAAAATTAATAATATGATAAGGGAAATATTTTTGAACGTCCTCCCTCGGTGGAGATCTCCCCTTGGTTCCATGTAATAAATGTGATGGAAAATGGGATGAGATGAGAGGTGGGAGCTCCTATCCTTTTATGAGATGAAATTTTCCTCCTCAAGTTTGCACATTTTTGGCAATATAAATGGATGATTAACGCATTCCATCCTTCATAAAAGTTGTTAATAAATTACTTTTTCTTTCAACCTCAAAATTACATATTGACTGGACTCTTCTAGAGGGATTTATGTATTCCTTATTGACAATGTATTTTTTGGCTAGATGAATTTTCCAGGAAGATTCCTTCAATGTATAACATCTTTTTGCCACTATAATGGGAGACAAACTCTATGATATTTATTTAGGTAGTGAATATATGTGTCCTACTTCATATCCATTTCTTATCAACTCCATTTTAGGTGTGTAGACTGATTTATACATCCGTTACAGAGGTGGGGTCCACACTATCAGCCCAGAAAATTTCCAAACATCAATGATTATTTCGGGCCTTTTGATATTTGAATAAGCCTATAGTCTAAAAGAAAATGTAAAATAAATTAAAATAAGTATTATATAAAAATAATCATTCAATTTGGAATTATATTTTCATATAAATGAACAAAATACCCTTGACATAAAAATCTCTAAAAAATCCAAAATTTAATCACTTTTCACATTTTAGCTCAAAACACACCATAAATCGAAAATTGAATCATATAAGCTCAAATTGATAAATTAAGAGGGTTAAAAAAAACTGAAATGAATATAAAAAATTTGGAAAATATTAGTTTTATCAGTATATTTTTTAGTTTCGGGGTGTCCTACTAGTATTGTTATACTCACCAATACATTGGGGTTTCCTTCATGTGTCATGTCTCGTGTGGATGATTGAAATTTTGATAGAGTCTTAGGAGGACAAAGACCAGACGGTGCTTATTGAGACATTAAAAAGTTATCAAAAAAGGGGAAAGAACTAGTGGAAATATTTTTCATGTTTAACAATTTAAAAACTCTTGTTATAAAAGTTCCAATGATGAGAATAAGTTGTGGTGCCAAAGAATTGTCCAACTTCGGAAGAAAATAATGAAAAAACATTTTAAAGATTATTATGTAGAAAATTTTCCAAAATTGAAAAGTATAGAGGAAGATTTTTGTTACTTGTTAGAAAGGGAAGATGACTAATAAAAGTCATAAGATAGTTGAGATGCCATCTACGAGGCCTCTTTGACTTATTCATTCCAATTTATGTGGGTCATTGAGACATAAATAAAAAAAGTATATTTATAATTTATCAATTTTAATGGTGATTTCACTCAAATGACAAACATCATGTTTTTGAAACACAACACAGAGCCTATAGAAATGTTAAGGTTTTTCAAAAAAGAATTTGATAAATAGATGGGGGTTTATATAAAGAAATTGAGAATGTATAATGGAATTGAGTTTAAAAGAAATAATTTTGAAAATTATCTTGGAGGTCATGGTATTAAACATTAGTATTGATCACTATATACCCCACAATAAAATGGAGTAGTAGAAAGGAAGAATACAGGTTTGGTGGAAATGGGAAGAATCGTTTGAGGAGAATAAAAACTTTCAAAGTTCATCTAGAGTGAAGTTGTTAGTATTATTTTACATGTTTAGAAAAAAAAATTAACTTTGGAAACCAACATGAGTTCTTATGAAAATTTTTATGAGAAAAAACCTTTATTGAAGTACATCAATGTTTTTGGAATCCCTTGTTTTCTTAAAATAATAAATTTGTATCAGGGAAAGTTTGATGAGAATGCTAAGGAAGGAACTTTTATTATTCACCCAATGTAGGAAGTTACAAATGATGGAAAAAATGTTTATAAAAGTTGGTGGAATCATATTATGTGGAAGTTATTGAGAATCAATCTTATTTTACAAAATTTAATGGGGATTTTGAGGAATAAAAACTGAAATTTTCCAATGAAAATAAAATTGATAAAAGTAATGTACATGAAGATTCAGATGAATCGTATGATGAGGAATGTGAAGAAGGAAGAGGAACTCCGAAATTTCCTACTAAAAAAAATTTTGAGACTAAATTTTTTTTGGAGAATTAGAAGGCTCTAGTTCAGGCTAGAAGAAAGTTGAGATTAGAAAATAAAACTTCACTCATCTCAAAATTTGAACCAGAATCAGTCTCTTAAGCTATTCAACACAATGAGTAACTGAATTCTATGAATGAAGAGTTAGATCAAATTGAAAAAAATGAAACATAGGAACTTGTTTTATGTCTAAAATATAAAAAATTTAACATAAAAAACAGGATTATAGAAATATTTTGAAGGAATATATAGAATTTTCAAGAAAAAAATAAAGTATTTTTTATAAAGGATTTGCACAGGTGGAAGGCATAGATTTTTATGAAACATTTTCCCATATTTAATGGTTACAAACTATTATAATGTTTTGAGTAGTGCATGCTCATCAAATTTACAAAGTGTATCAGATAGATATAAATTTGGATAAATTGAAGAAGAAGTTTACAATGAGTAACCTTTTGGGTTTATACTTGATAAAGTTGAAAACAAAGTTCTTATATTGAAGAAAAATTTATATGGCATAAAAAAAGATCCACATTCATGGAATTCTAAGATTGAAAATTATTTGAGAATGATGATTTTTTCAAAAGGAAAAGTTTATAGAAACTTATATATGAAAAATTTGACTTTGGAACTCTAATTGTAATTATTCATGTGGATAATATAATTATTTCTGGGGATGATGAAAATTTTTGAAAATAATTTTCTTAGGAAATGCAAAAGAATTTTGAAATATCAATGTCGTGAGAATTAACTTTTTTCCTTGTCTTACATGTCCAATATAAGGAAAAATAAATTTTCTTATCTTAGGAAAAGTATTCAAGGGAATTTTTACAAAAATTTGGAATTTTAGAATATAAAGAAGTCTCTACTCATATCTCAGTGAGGATGAAGATGAGTAAAGATGAGTCTGAAAAATTTGTGAATTAGAAAGACTTTTGGAAGATGGTAGGAAGTATAGATTACCTTATAACCTCATGCCTGATATTTTTTATGCTATAAATTTGTGTGCTAGTTATCAAAGTAATGTGAAATAGTAAAAAATATTTGAAGCATGGGTAATTCTGAGATATGTCAAAGGAACAAATTCAGAAGTATTATTATAAAAAAATAAATTATGAGATGTTGTTTCGTGGTTATACTAATATTGATTGGGCGGGAGATTGTATTGATATAATGTCAACCTTTGGAGAAGCATTTTTCTTGGGTGAATGTTGTATAAATTTTCATAGTAAGAAACAAAGTTCAGTAACCTTGAGAAAAGTGGAATTAGAATATGTTGTGACTATTCAAGTATGTACTCAGATATTGTGGCTGAAATTTCAATAAGAATATTTGAATATAAAGGTTTCTAAACTTTTGAAGACACTTTATGACAATCAGATTGCAATTGATCTTTCTAAAAATCATGTCCAACATTCAAGATCAAAACAAATAAATATAAAGTTTCACTTTATAAAAGAGAAAGTTGATGCTAGAGATGTTTTGTTGGAATATATCTCAACGAAGTATCGAATTATTAATATCTTCACAATGTCAATTCCAAAACAAAGGTTTAATGAGTTCAGGTTGAATGTTCATGTTCATCTTCATATAATGACTTCCGAAAACGTATAAGGAATTCCCCTACCATGCTTTGGATTATATTTACAAAGGGGGAGAAAAAGTAACAACTTTGTACTAAGTAAGAAGTTTTTAATTATCGTTATTTTATGGATAGGAAGTTGTGATTATTATATAATGGGGGAGAGGAAAATAAAATTTATAGAAAAATAAAAGTGATAAAATATAAAAGTTAGGGGGATTTTATCTTAGCATGGCCATACAATTTTCTTCCCACCAAGGGATAAATTGTTTTTCAAAAAAATACCTTATCTATTAGTGTGGTGTCTAAAAACACTTTTAATAATGTATGTGTTTTGGTAAAATTCAAAAAACATGATTTTCTTACAAAAGTTGAATTTTGAAAATTATCTGAGCGTTGAAAAAGTTATTAATGAGTGTTGTTAAAAAATCTGAATGGGGATATTGAAGAAACTTTGTGATGTTTTTTAATAAAATTTTTTGTTTGTTGATAACTAATATTTTATGAAAGAATTTTTTTGAAAAACAATTGAAATTTTCTGAATGTTCGAACCCCAACAAAAGGGGGAGAAACCTTTTGTTTTTGATAAAGTCGTTTTATAGACACAGAGGATTGAACTGAGAAACACCAGATGAAAAGTATCAAACTGATCACCACCGGGCATATAATTATTTAAAAATTTAGTGTTTTTTATCAGACACACCATCAGTCTCAGATCCATTGACATGAAGTTCAAGTTTCATTGGAGACAATGTTGGTTAGAAAGTTACAATGTTGCTAAAGAGGTTGAATGAAGAAAGTGATTTCAGGAGTTAGAAATTTCTTAACCTTTCTATCCTTTAGTCAAATATTTTTTTTCTTGTTTATAATTCTCAAATATCATAAGTTGTCTGTAACACTTGTGATGTGATCCTTATGAAGAAAAGGCGGATGATATGTGTAACCAATCATATTTAGTTTTGGTTGGAAATAAAGAAGGTGTTGAAAGTAAGGGAAGTCATAATAATTTCCTATATAATTCATATAGTACTTTGATAATATTGAGATTCTCATAAATCAATAAAACTATAATAATAAAATATTTTTAAGAAATAGAGGAATCATATAGATTGTATTAATTCTAGGAATCAAGAAAAAAAATATCATCAGATCCAGAGGTACTGGGAATAGAAGTTTTCATAAGTCTGAATGAGTTATTGTTAATGAGGTTTGAAGTATTTCAATGTGGTAGATTGGAGTTTCCATCATAAATAAAATTCAATCATAGTGATAATTATATCATTATGAGGATTCCATTGGATTGAAGATGAGGAAGTTCTATGAGGTAGAATCTGAGGAGGAAAGCTAATTAAACTGACTCCGAGGAAGAAATTTAATCAAACAAACTATGAGAAGGAAATTCAATCAAGACCAACTCTAAGATTAAAATTCAATCATAATGAATATGAGAAAGAAAGTTAATTAGACTAACTTTAATGAGGACATTAAATTTAGAATGAGATGAAAAATTTTCATCATAATGAGATGAGGATGTTCCATCACAATGAGTTGAGTAATTTCTATTATACTGAATAAAAGTTAGGAAGTCTGAGAAGAATTATTATAAAGAAGACATAAGAAGATTAAATAATATTTGTTAAGAGTTTATGTGGTCAAACATGAAATTAAAATATGTATAGATGTTGGATTTTTTTTAATTTTAGTAAGTCGGAAATGTTTTTTTGTTTCATAAATTTGTTTTCTGGGATGCCTATAAGTTGAAGAAATGTATATTCAAACATTTCATCTTTTTTATGCGAGTGGAAAAAGAAGAGCACTACCGAATTCATGTCAAAGTTATATTTCCACATTTAAATCCCATTATAAGATTGGAAATATAATTTTTTTGTTTACTGGACTGAGTATGATCGAACTGAGCATTTGAGAAGAGTTTGAGTAATGCATATTGAGAATGGATTCATCAGACTGAGTCCATCAAACTGAATTCATCGGAATGAGCCCATTGGACCCAGCCCTATCGGATGGATAGAATCAGACCCAACCACATCATAATGTAGATTCTGAGCTTATAATTTGTAGTGTTGTAGAGACCCAAAGCTTGACGTACATGGACATTACAATACTTTTGCAAAATACATAATACATAATTAAAACAGACACACAAGGACCGTAATAGTTTAGTGTATTTGGAAACTCAGAAAATAATCTTCTAATCATGGTGAAAGATCTTCAACATAATCTATAAAGATCTTCCCCATTTTGTTTTCATACCTATATCCTTTCTTTAAATCCTGGGGAAAAGAAAACATATAAAGGGTGAGCTCAAATGCTCAGTAAGGGTAAGCTTAGAGAATATAAAACAATCCATAAAAATTTGAATGAAAAAACTTGATCATAAAATCTAAACATCAAAATCATGAGCAACGAATTAAATCTTGGATGTACACAAAGCATAGATCATAAAGGAACATTATTGTTGATAGACTGGAATAGTAATAAAACCTTTTATTGTGGCATCCATTAAGCACATGTTATGATTTCCATAGTATCCAAGGCATTGCTGCCAAGAACATCTTAGTGGACAAAGTCCCATTCTGAATCGAGTTCACTCCTCATTCTAGTCCTGTAACACTGAACCAGATTAACTTACCATTCCATCCATGTCTATCTCCTATGATATAAATCATTACCCAATTCATTGGAAGGAGATATAGGTCCCACCCATCTCATAATGAAATCATTCTTACGTGTGCCACAAAATCATAATTCATACATCATAGCATAACCCATGTAATAAAAATGGGATTCTTAAACATCATGCCATCGTAACATAATCCATATAAAACAAATGGATATCATTTCATCATAATAAAAGTGAAACCCTGTAAATCATAGAGACATTATACTTTAAACGAAAACATTTGAAATAATTTCATCTTAGATGTAAAATGGTTTTGATAAAACACTTGAAATGAATTCTTGAGGAAAATATACATTCTTATTCAAAATCATTTTCTTTTCATAAAATACCATGCACTTTTAAAAGAAAAGTATTTTTTTGAAAATAGTCATAAAATCTTGTAGAGTAATCTTCATGAAAATGAGGCGTTACTAAACTGTAAAAATCCGTTCATGATGTATAAGTTAAAAATAACATTCTTCTCATACTTTTGTCGAAAAAGTCAAAAAGTACCTCATATGGTAAACAAAAAAAAAGATTCCTTACATACCATGTTCTAAAAGTAAAAAATGGGTAAAAATGAATTTAAACATACATGAAAACATTTTCATAAAACTTGGACATGGATGGTAAATATAAGCCCTGTAAATACTTATGTATAAGAAATCTCAGATAGAAAACAATTGAGATTGCAACATTATCCCTTACCTTATGTCAAATATGCTTCGTATATATCCGAACCTCCTATATAATGATTTAAATAATGTCATTGACTTATCAAAGAATCATATTCATTGTTATTTTATCATATATGGTTCACTTAGGTATTTACATTACCCGTTCATTTGTCAATTCCATGTTAAAATAGCGTTTTGGGTAAAATTGTTTCATTTATCGTACGTATTTGGACTTGTTGTTCTTGATATTATTATTAATTATGTCATGATATAATTACTTCCAGAATGTGAAACATGATTTATATATAATATATATTCAGTATATATATATAAATATATAATAGATAGATATGTGAAATGAAACACACCGTTCATGGAGACGGTAGGCCGTACGTACGCATGAACGTTGTTTTCCTTTCTTTATTGACTTAAATGGAAGTAAGTAGATGACATATATATATGTATATATATATATACATAAATCCAGTAGCTTCATTATGTCATATATTTCATTATTTTTCATTATATATACTTTATAATAATTCTTGAATGGTTAATCATGGAGAATGAATCTCATCGCGTCGTGGAGACGGTAGTCCGTACGTACGCACGAGCAATGATATCATTTCCATGACTGTGAAATTGTATTGAACTGTATGTATAATATTTCAGAATCAATATCACTTTACAATAATCAAATATGGTTATTTATTTAATTCATTATACCCATCTACGTAAGGTGGTGGTCAAAAACAGATTACACTACGGCGTGGAGACGATATTCCGTACGTACACACGCGCAGTGATTTTGTTTTCCGTAGGATGGATAGATGGTAAAATAGGGTTGTTTCATACTTATAATAACATATTAGTATATTTGTGATACTGATGTTATTACTTCATAATGAAACAACTAAAGAAGAAGCATTAGAAGAAGAAATAAAGTTGAAAGAATCGATAATGGACATTACCTCTTCTTTGAAGCGCCTCTTCTTAACCTCCTCTTTAGGCACTAAACATGGTATTTGAAGAAGAACAGAACCTCTAGGATGTTTCTACGGAAGTGTAGAAGAGAAATTGGCAGGGTTTGGCTATGTTTTAAGGCTCAATGTTGTGTGAGGAGGAGAGGGAGGAGGTGCCCTTTTATAATGGAGGAGAGGGGCACCATTGGAAAAACTATAAATATTATTTTATTATAAAGTCATATTCGGTTTTTAATAGCTCCAAATTGATTTATTTAGAAGATAAGGTGGGGATGGGTCGAAATCCTCTCATCCAATAGAATTTATAAAAGTTTAGGTTTCTATTTTAACCTTGTCATTTAGATTTATCTTTAAGTTAAATAATTTTACTTTTACAGTGTCTTCATGTTTTCTTAAACTATAAGGTTAATAAAATTACTATAACAAGGCAAAAGAACCCAAACTGGTTCATTGTTAATATACATATTTATCTAAGTCATTTCTCCAAAACGTATATTTTTAGGAATAAAATAACAATTAATAATATAATATTTGTTTTGAAAACAACTTTATGTCAATTTTGACACTATTTGGTAATTGATTATTTTAAAAATCATAACAGCATGATTAGTTCGAAAAAAGTTACTTAAATCAATTTAACATGTCATATTAACATATAAAATTCGTTTAATTCATATAAAGTCTCAAATTACATTTATTTGGGTATTTATAATATCAATTATTTTAATATTTCATTATTTAGGTAATTACTGCATCACCATTGTGTCATAAATAACATAAATTATTTAATGTCTAAAAATTATAAATAAAATACCATTAGGTAGGAAATCTCTTTATCTTTCTAATGAATATTTATAGTAGAATTTATCTTATGTGTATCTATATAATAAAAATTAATTAGTTTTTAAACATTGATTTTAAATATTTTAACCATTCTTTAAATCAATTAATAATAAATGTCCTAATCTAATCCAAGTGGACCTAAATGGCCATATTGTATTCCTAAGGTTGTTTTTGGTGGAACTAAACTTATTCAATAGAATTAGAACCTATGTTAGGGTAATAATAATATCATTTTTACCATTAATTACCCTATTTACTTTTAACCGTGGTAAATAAAAGTAAAAAGTTACGATTCACCAAAAATTATTTTCATCTCATTGAACCATATTTTATTACTTTATGTTAACTGTGTCTCTAGGATTTTCTAAATTCTACTCATAGAAGCGGTAAAATTACGTTTTATGTGAATTTCCAAATTTTCATAGGAGGTGGGTAAAAGACGGTGAAATGTTCAATAAAACATTGATATATCTATAATTATTATAAAATGACTCCAATTAATTAAAGTGAACTTATATAAGTATTATGTATCAATTTTGATCTAAAATAAATTTAAATAAAATAGATAATTATTTAAATAAAATGTCGATTTTTAAATAGTAACCCAGTGTTTTCACTATTCATAAAAAATTGATGGTTTTTAGAAAAATAAAAAAAATTCATCCTAGGTTAATTTCGATATTCTGAATCCAAAAATGAAGACGATTTCAAAAGATAAAATTTATAAAATTTTAAAAAGTGGGTATTACCATTAATAAGGGCTTGTTTATATAACATATCGTTATTTAGTGAAACTCGATATTGTGTACAACACAAGCTATTGTGGAAGGTTGAGATTACATGTAATGCAGGACAAGTCAGGTATGCATGTAGTGCATGCTCCTTTTGGTGTAGCGTATAACACAAGACATCAATAAAATTAAAAACAATATTTTTCAAAAAATATCAGGGTGTTACATTCTACACCCCTTAAAATGAATTTCACCCTCAAAATTCTTCAGGGTTATAAATGGTTTACTAATAGAAAGATTCTTTAATAGAAACCCACATCGTAAAAAATAATACCAAAACCAATCTTTAAAAACTAAAGTGTGAAATGTAACGGTTACCCAAATTAACTAATCACTGGGTTTCACATAGGAGAACATAGGTGAAAATATGGATATGGAAGAGAAATCTAACCATAATGTTCTGATGGTGAGTGGTAGAGAACATGGCTATGAAAAATCCAACAATCAAAAAGCCATATATTTGTGACGATCTAAGGTACCATCTGATTCATCAGATATAAGGGCACTAGGACAGCATTTTTGGTTTTCAAGATCATTTCCCTAAAGTTGAAGAATTTGGAATTAGAAGAAATACTTTCGTGATTTTGGTACTGTCTCACTATTGGTCGTTCATTGGAAAATTTCCACTTCATCTCTTAAAGAAATGAAGTTGAATTTGTCATTCATGAAGTGGTAGAATATCATATGATAGAATGATGGGTCATTCCATCCGTCTCAAACAAAATGTCAGAAAAAGTTATCAAAAATACATAAGTCAATCTATAGTGAGATTAATCATATATGGTTATTAAAATGGACTTATACTTCATGTATCATACTTCTTAATATAATAAAACTGGTTTCAACTAAACATGGAATTCCTATAGGCCAGTGGTAGGGGATAAAGGCATGTGACACTTCAGTTTTGGGGTCGATTCCCACAGCCTTGTGTGACGCGATGAGTTATCGGTCGTCCTCTAGGTTGTCCTTTTTCTAAAACTACATTATTATAACAATCAATAAATAATATCAAAAAAATTCTAGCCTTAAAAAATTCTATCTGATTTCCAACTTAATCCATTCCAACCTTTAAGCTTTTCGAAAATAATTTTGTCCAATCTCATAGTGTAAATAATTGATTACTTGAGATGTCACATAACATGTACGTCCATACCATCATTTATCCCCCATATATCATATGATATATCATGTTGGTCACATTCCAAAAATTCTAAGGCCTTAATCACGTATTCTCTTGAAAAATGAATACCCATTGAACCATAGTGAAAACATGAATACAGTCAAAAGATAACACTTTCCACATGCCAAAATCCCTAAAATTCTATATACTCAAACCATGATATCACTTAGTCCTTATATCAATCATGAGCTCCTTAATACTATCAAACAACTCATTATCTCATTATCCTTTCATTATTCACTTATCATCAACCTTCCAAAAATATTTGAATAACCTTTCATGGTTACCGGTACCAATAATCATATACTTTCAAAACTCAAGCGAAGGCAATAGTGTAACAATCTTTATATTTTTTCTTTATTCCATAATACCATACATTATTCTTGATAAACATACAATCATTACACTACCTTCTTAAACCATTGACCGAGCTTCAACAATTGTTTTATCTCACATATCATTTGTAGTCTCTTCATCAAAATCAATATAAATACTACCCATATTACCATGATGATTCTTTTCATGAGACATTCCTTTACGGCATTTGATTGCATAATGCCAGTACATTCCACATTTAAAACATTTGACCATTGTGGATGTCTTAGAAATACCATTATCCTTGTCCATGGTGATAACTAAACCTTTTCCTTTGCAGTTACTGGCTTTGTGTCCTTCTTTTCCACACCCAAAGCATCTTCTAGTTCCTTTGAAACATTCTCCATGATGCCTCTTCCCACATGATTTACATGCGGGGAATTGAACTTTCTTTCCTCTATGATCATCATTAAACTCAATATTTCTCTTATTAACTGAGTCAAGAAACTTACCAATGTTGATATTATTGATTATATTATAAGATTTACGATTAGTCATAATAATGAAATGTGGACCTTTAGATCAAATTTCATTTGGTTTCTCATGAATAATATCATTCCATTGTCTTTCATATCTTCCATTATCGTGAATCTTCCTGTTTCCATCCATTTTCTAAAACCCAAAAAGAATAGAGTGAGAGACAAAAATCATGCTAGGAAAACAACGTAATAAAGGGGGAGTACCTTCAATATCTAACATCTTAGGTTTAATTCTAATATTTTTAGCTCAATTCTAGGACTATAACCTATACGTATACTTATCCTTAGGGACATCCCTAGACATACCTTAGAAATATCTCTAGGGATCCCACTAAAGTTTTTGAAACCTAGTTTCCAAAGGTTAACTAAAGATTTCCTCTGATACCAACTATAGAGACCCAAAGATTGATGTACATGGACATTACATTAATTTTGTGGAATACTTAATATATAACGAAATCAAACACACAAGAACCATAATAGTTTAGTGTCTTTGGAAACTCAGAAAATAATCTTCTAATCATGGTGAAAGATCTTCAAAATCACCCATAAAGATATTCCCCTTTTTGTTTTCATACCTAAAACCTTTCTTTACATCCTGGGGAAAAGAAAACATATAAAGTGTGAGCTCAAATGCTCAGTAAGGGTAAGCATAGAGAACATAAAACAATCCATAAACATTTGAATGCAAAAACATGAACATAAAATCTAAACATCAAAATCATTAGCAACGACATAAATCATGGAAGTACACAAAGCATCGAACATAAGGAAACATTAGTCGTGATAAACTAGAATTTTAATAAAACATGTAATTATGTCATCCATTAAGAACATGTTATGATTTCCATAGTAGCCAGGGCATTACTTCCAAGACCATCTTAGTGGACAAAGTCCCATTCTGAATCGAGTTCACTCCTCGTTCTAGTCCTGTAACACTGAACCAAATTAACTTACCATTCTAGCAATGTCAATCTCATGAGATATAAATCTTTAACCAATTCATTGGATGGAGATATAGGTCCCACCCATCTCATAATGAAATCATTCTTACGTGTGCCACAAAATCATAAATCATATATCATATCATAACCCATGTAATAAAAATGGGATTCCTAAACATCGTGCCATCATAACATAATCCATATAAAACAAATGGATATCATTTCATCATAAGAAAAGTGAAACCATGTAAATCATGGAGACATTATACTTGAAACATAGACATATGAAATAATTTCATCTTAGATGGAAAATGGTTTTGATAAAACACATGAAATGAATTCTTGAGGAAAAAATACTTTCTTCTTCAAAATAATTTTCTTTTCACAAAATACCATGCACTTTTAAAAGAAAAGTATTTTGTTGAAAATAGTCATAAAATCTTGTAGATTAATCTTCATGAAAATGAGGCATTATGAAACTGTAAAAATCCGTTCAACCGTATAAGTTAAAAATAACATTGTTCTCGTACTTTTATCAGAAAATTCAAAAAGTAGCTCATATGGTAAACAAAAAAAGCTTCCATACTTACCATGTAGTAAAAGTAAAAAAGGGTAAAAAGGACATTAAACCTACATGAATTTTTTTACATAAATATTACACATGGATGATAAATATAACCCTAGTAAATACTTACGTATAAGCAATCTCGGATAGAAAACAATTGAGATTGCAACATTATCCCCTACCTTATGTCCAATAAGCTTTGTATGTATCAGAACCTCCTGTATAATGAATTAAATAGTTTCATTGACTTATTACAGAATCATATTCATTGTTATTATATCATATATGGTTCACTTAGTTATTTATATTACCCGTTCATTTGTAAATTCCATGTTAAAGTAGCGTTTTGGGTAAAATTGTTTCATTTATCATACGTGTTTGGACTTGTTGTTCTCGATATTATTTTTACTAATATCATGATTTACTTACTTCCAGATTGTAAAAAATGATATATATATCATATATATTCAGTATATTTATATATATATAATATAGATAAATGAAATGAAACACACCGTTCATGGAGACGGTAGGTCGTACGTACGCATGAACGATGTTTTCCATTCTTTATTGACATGAATGGAAGTATGTAGATGAGATATATATATATATATATATATATATACTTAAATACAGTAGATTCATTGTGTCATATATTTCATTATTATTCATTATATATACACTATAATCATTCTTAAATTGTTAATCATGGATAATGAATCTCATCGCGTTGTAGAGACGTTAGTCCGTACGTACGTACGAGCAATGATATCATTCCCATGATTGTGGAATTGTATTGAAGTGTATGTATAATATTTAAGAATCAATATAACTTTAAAATAATCGTATATGGTTATTTATTTACACCATTATACCCATCTATGTAAGGTGGTGGTCGAAAACAGATTACACTACGGCGTGGAGACAATATTCTGTAAGTACCCACGCGCGGTGATTTTGTTTTCCATAGGATGGATAGATAATGAAATAGGGTTGTCTCATACTTATAATAACATATTAGTATAAGTGTGATACTTATGTTATTACTTCATAATGAAACAACTAAATAAGAAGAAGTAGAATAAGAAATAATGTTGAAAGAATCGATAACAGACATTACCTCTTCTTTGAAGCGCCTCTTCATAACCTTCTCTTTGGGAACTAATGATGATCTTTAAAGAAGACCATAACCTCTATGATGTTTCTACGGAAGTTGAGAAGAGAAATTGGTAGGGGTTGGCCGAGCGAGAAGGCTCAATGTTATGTGAGGAGGAGAGGGAGGAGTTTCCCTATTATAAGGGAGGAGAGGGGAACCTTTGAAAAAACTATAAATATTATTTTATTATAAAGTCATATTCGGTTATTAATAGCTCCAAATTGATTTATTTCGAAGATAAAGTGGAGATGGTTCGAAATTATCACTTCTAATAGAATTTATACAATTTTATGTTTCTATTTTAACCTAATCATTTAGATTTAACTTTAAGTAAATTTTTTTTACTTTTACCGTGTCTTCTTGTTTTCTTACACTATAAGGTAAATAAAATTAATATAACAAGACAAAATAACCCCAAGTGGTTCATTAATAATATATATCTTTATATAATTCATTTGGAAGAACCTTATATTTTTATAAATAAATTAACAATTAATAATATAATATTTTTTAAAAAAACTACTTTATGTAAATTTTGAACCTATTTGGTAATTCATTTTTGTGAAAATCATAACCACATGATTAGTTCGAAAAAAGTTACTTAAATCAGTACTAAATTGTCATAGTAACCTATAAAATTAGTGGAATTCATAAAAAGTCTAAAATTACATTTATTTGGGTATTTATAATATGAATTATTTTAATATTTCATTATTTAGGTAATTACTGCATCACCATTGTGTCATAAATAAAATAAATTAATTAATTTAGAAAAATTATAAATAAAATAACATTAGTTAGTAAATCCTTTTATATTTCTAATGAATATTTTTAGTTGATTTTATATTATGTATAACCCTATAGTAAAATGAATTAGTTATTAAACTTTGATGTTAACTATTTTAACCCTTCTTTAAATAAATTAATAATAAATTTCCTAATCTATTACAAGTGGACCTAAATGGTCATATATTATTCCTAAGGCTATTTTTGGTCGAGATACACTTATCCAATAGAATTAGGACATGTGTTAGGGTAATAATAATATCATTTTTACCCTTAATTACCCTATTTACTTTTAATTGTGGTAAATAAAAGCAAAAAGATACAATTGGCCAAAAATTATTTTCATCTCATTGAACCATATTTTAGTCCTTGATATTAACCGTGTCTCTTGGATTTTCTAAATTACAGTCATATAAGTGGTAATATTATGTTTTATATGAATTTCCAAATTCTCCTAGGAGGTGGGTAAAAGACTGTTAAAAGTTCAATAAACTTTTTATATATCTAAAATTATTATAAAATGACTCCAATGAATTACATTAAACTTGTATAGGTATTATGTATCAATTTTGACTTAAAATATATTTTAATAAACTTAATTTAATTAAAATAAATTTAAATAAAATAAATAATTATTTAAATAAAAAGTTGGTTTTTAAATAGTAACCCAGTGTTTTCAATATTCATCAAAAATTGAATGTTTTCAAAAAAATACCAAAAATTCACCCTAAGATAATTTCGATATTCCGAATCCAAAAATTAAGTCCATTTCGAATGTTAAAATTTATAAAATTTTAAAAAGTGGGTATTACAATTCATAACGGCTTGTTTATATAACATATCATTGTTTAGTTGAACACGGTATTGCGTACAACACAAGCTATCATGGAAGGTCGTGATTACATGTAATGTGAGACAATTCAAGGATGCATGTAGTGAACGCTCTTTATGGTGTAGTGTACAACCCAAGACATCAATAAAATTAAAAACAATATTTTTCATAAAATCTAGTGGTGTTACAGGTGTAGTTTGAAAAAAGTATTTTCTTTTGTTTTAACTCAATTTTTTTAAGGAAAAATTTATAAACCAATACGATTAAGTATAATCATTAAAATTAGGATATATAATGTGTCTAATGGGAGTTTTAACAAGTTGTATTCACTTATTCACATTAGTGAATTTCTATAGACCCATAGGAGTGTCTATAAAAATGATATATGTTCTCACACTGAGGTCGAACCTTGTAAGTCTCATGTTATTTACTTTTTTTACAAATTTTTCATACATTAGTATTTACTAAAAGATAATAAGGATGTTAAATTTAACAAGTTTCAGAATTTAATATTTTCAAAATTATTGAAACTTATAAAATTGAACAACTAATTTAACCCCACTTCTGAGTTATAATTCGATCCTTTGGAACTTCATATACTGTTTATCTCAGTATTTGAAACTATTTTAAATATTTTTATCTACTTTTTGTAATTAAAATCCCTAAAAGAATAATTTAATACTCTCATGACTCATCATTTATCTCTCCATGTCCAAAAATTTGTGGTTCCTCCTTTCACTTACATCATTCCACTGATGTGTATAAGCAAAAGTGAGTTAATATAGGATCCCAAACTCCTATAAGTAATCAACGGATTCTTGATTGAGATATTCTCCACCATGTTCTAAGAGGATTTTCTTAATCATATTACCAACTTGGTTCCCATATTCATTCTTGTTTTTCTTGAATTTATCAAAATAACATGACTTATACCTCATTAAGTAGTCATATTCATTTCTACTAAAATCATCGGTAAAATGTCTGAAGTATGAGAACCCACCCCTGCCTCAATAGGAAATGGTCCACAAACAAATGTATGAACTAATTCAAGAATATATTTAGACCTTTCACCTTTTCTAATAAATGGGGATTTATTCATTTTACCTTATAAATAAGTGTGACACATACCAATTGGTTTTAGTTCAAAAGAATCTTTATATCAATTTTGGTTTTACATAATCAAGCATTTTTCATTTACATGACCAAGCCAATGATTCCATAATTGGGTGTGGCACGAGTTATGTGAAGTATTTTCATTATCAATTTCCATTACTTGGTTTGTGTAATACGATAAAAGAATTTATTATTTAAATTCACCTTACCATAACAAATGTTATTTTTTAAAAGAAGAAACATTCATTTACAAATATTAAAATAAATCCATCTATATCAAGTTTCGATATGTAAATATTTTTTTTTGTAATGGATGAAACATAATAACAACTTTTCAAAACCAAGATCATTAAAAGATCCCATATTTTTCTAGGTATGTCCCACTCTAAGGTTTTCATTGAACATATTTTGTTGGGGTTTACTTTCTAATTAAGCCTTAGTGACTAAGTCTTATTTGATGACAGAGAGCCTTTTTTGGAGAAAATAACTTTAATTTTTGGAATGTTTTTCTATTTAAATTAATGGATTCCATGTATAAATATGTTAAATGGGATTGCTAGGGTTTTCTATGACTTTAGAAGTTTCATAGGTGGTTTGGTCACTTTTATAGAAGCTAGTATAAAAACTATTAAATTTAAAATTATATGTTGTGTACAAGTTACATGACATGTAACTATTTATAGATGAATTTCATGAACTATTTTATTATGTGATGTGGTTACATGCCGTGAACCTGATTCACATCGTGTAAATGATGATCAAAATAAATATTAACCTGGGGCAACAGGTTATTCCAGCATAACATAAAAATGAGGAAATACATGACATGAAAGATTACACATCATGTATTCATCATAACTAGTAGTTTTAAGTGTGTCGTGTACTTATATCTCTCATTATTTTTTATTATATCCTCTCCTCTCTCGCTCCTAGGGTGAACTCTTGGAAATTTTCAATTATCTTCCCCCTTCCAAATGCCCCATTTTCACATTCGATCCTTGGTGTGTTTTTTCACTTTGGTTTCCCTCTTCTCACCTGTCATTAACTTTAATTGTAGTGTACATATTTTGAACATGGGTTTTGTTTTGGGAGTTGATCTTGTTTTTGGTTAATCTAGGTTATTCTTGTGATCTTCTAGGACTTCTTATTTAATGGATTTTGTCATTAAAAGCATTGTGTTAATCACATGTTAAAGGTATGGAGACTAAACCTAACCCTATGGTATATTTAATTGTTAATTATGTGAAATATTTTGATTATTACCATGTAATGTGAAATATAATTAATTAGTTGATTTATAGTAAAGAATGGATTGGATTCCTTTAGATTCAATGGTTGATGCAACCTGGATTATGGATACCTGTTGGGTGAGAAAACATTTGAGTAAAAAGTACTTGGCAAATTGTTTAAAGCATGGTGAGTATAACAGGATACCTTAGGTGATTTCTTTATATAGATTCCCTAGGTAATCTATTATGGATTATTGATATGGCTGTTGATCATTTGAGAGATAAATGAATGTTTATTTGAAAGAAAAAAAATTAATTTTCATAATTAACCATTGAGATTTATGATGTGATATTATGATATCCATACTATTATGACTTGTTGAGTTGGTGATGAAATGATTATATATAGGGATATCCTATTAGTTTTTAAAATATTATATAGTAGGCTTGTCCTAGTGATACATGCTAAAATTATTATATATAGGGATTTTCTTGGAGGATTAAATGCTTATATAGTAGGTAATTCCCAGTGATTCTTGCTGAAATGCTTATATACCATGCTACACGCAGGGACACATACAGAAATGCATTTATATAGGGTGATGATCAGAGGATGAAATTATTATACAAAGAGAGTTACCTGATTGTTTGATTTTTCATAGTATATGGATATAGATGGAATGGTTGTGTTAGATGCTCAAAGACATTTCATCATGGTTTTCAAATAGGTTAATTGATATATTATATTAATTAGATAATTAATACATCTATTTATCACTTTATTGCATATAATTATTATCAGAATAGTTGTGTTTAGGGATGGTTGTGTTGACCTACTTATTTTTATTCACACCCTATTTGGGAACCATTTGGTACTCCAGCAGATTACATGGATTCATGTCTGGACAAGGGAAAGGGACATTATTGTTGATTCTTTTTTTTCATGCTAGATGGGATGGATTTTGGAGATGGGACTGACATGGGGATTGAGACTAGAGCCTTTTGGGATTTTTTAATGTGAGTTGAATATTTTTTTTGTATAGGTTTCAGTTTTACTTTTAGTACATCATAGCTTGTCATTACATTATTCATCATTATAGGTTCCTCCTTTTATTTTCCCAGCTGTATGATATATTATTTCCACTATTTATCTGTTACTCTAATTTTTATTACTATGTTTTAGTTCCACTATGTTTTACTAGGGGGTATAGTCTCCCCACTATAAATATCACATCCTCACTTATAGTCAATATCCTCTAGCACATGGGGATGCATTCTTGACGTCTAATAACCAAATCATTTTGACCATGTGAGAGAGTACCAGATCAGGGGACATTACATAGTGGTATTAGAGGACCAGCATGTTATTTTCTATAGTTTTTTTTGAAAAAGTAGAAAGGAGACTGGGATCTATTGGGACTTGGTAATGAGCTTATTCATTGGAGTATCTAACCCATGTAAGGGTGAAAATTTGTCTTCCAGGGATGGGATTATTGTTTATGTTGTTCTCTTATTACAATTGATGTTATTTCGCCTTGGTTGATTTATATGTTGTGTGATGTTATTATTTTGTGAAGTTATTGTTTATTGATATTTACACTCATGGAATAGTATGGTGGGACATGAGTATGTTTGCATAATGTTAGGCACATAGGTATATATATATATATATTTCCATGCATTTTTCATGACAGGGACATGTCTATTGCATGTGTTATATACTTTCCAATATGAATTGTGAAATAATATATCTATTGTATTTGATAAATGGAATGAAATAAACTATTATCTAATCATAAAACACATATAATACATGGTTAGAGAGACACAGAGTAATGGTTTTCTTCTGTTATCACCACTAAAGGTTGAATTTATTTTTATCCAAAGTTAATTGTAGTGTGTTTTTATGTAGATAAAATGACTCCTCATAATCTTCGAGTTCAGTTCTACGAGAGTGAAAATCAGTTATCTCCTAACGTATATGAACTGGATCTTCTTGTAGCTCTTTTGGACCAAATGGATGTTCATCATCACAATAACTTCTTAAGGGTCATGAAATCCCTGGAAAAGGAGACTATTTTCATCGTGCCTTTGATGTATGAGTTGATGAGAGAGATTCAGGTAAAAAATCCACCTATGATCAGTGGGGAGGGAGGCTCCAAGGTAGCAGAGTTCTAGATTGATTCAATATATAAAATCTTCAAGCATCATTAGACACCCACAGACATGCGGGAGAATCTTGTTGTGTTTATGCTCAGTGGACCTACAAGACATTGGTGGGACATTCTAGAGCAGGATGGGAAGAAGGAGGAGTTATCTTGGAAGGAATTCGAGGTGAATTTATTGAGCCACTTCAATCCATATATGCTGAGGGAGGATAAGGATTATTATTTCATTCATCAGATATAGGATATAATATCAGTTATGCACTATGTTGAACATTTCACCAACCTTCAATGCTTTGTGCCACATTTAGTTATTGATGAGATCTCTTGGGAGAAACATTTTCCGGATGGTATTCTCTATGAGGTCAGGTCATAAGTGAATGTTTTTATTCTGAGCACCTTTTTAGATTTCATGAATCATGAACTCATCACAACAAATAATCTGAGAGAGGACCCATGAGGTAGCCAGGCTATTTCCACAGGGTAACTAGGATCACTTATTTTGGTGGCAAGAAGTGATTCTATGACAGTTTTTCCAAGGAAATGACATGAAGACCAGTTAGGGTAGTGGGAATCCATATTAGGATCATATTCCATTGTATTACATCAGTGTATAATGTTAAACCAAAATAAACTATTATTTTCATACCCCACTTTGGAGTTCCATGTTAGCAGAAGGATGGGCCATCTTCATATGTTTTTTTAGAACATCTCATAGTATAGTAGTGGTAGGGGAGTAAGATAGGTACTAAAGTATAGGAAGGACTCAACTACTCCTCATCAGATAGGTATCTAGATTTCTATTGTACGTTTATGTTGAGGAGGGAGATGTGTAACCCCATTGCAATGACAAAATGTTTATTAGTAAAATTTGTTTCCTGAATAAATGTGTGTTGTATTATATTATATATTATACACATAAAAAATATCGAGAAACCAATAAAAACTGTATTAATAAATATTGTTACATTAATCATCAATAAAACCAATTAAATTTCCAAACATTACAACTAGACAAAAATTATAAAATTTAAATGCTAAAATGAGAAAATATGGATCGACCTCATCTACTAGAATTATTGGCCCCACTACCAACACTATATAAAAAAACAAAATTATAGTAATCCAATAAAAATTATTTGAAATGGAAATGTAGAACCCTGAGAGGAACTGATTTGAATATTGAATGAAATAACTAAGTGGTATATATATAAGGTAATGTGACTGTTGGAATAGTAATGTGACCATTAGAATAGTAACCTAATTGTTGGGAATAGTAACCTTACCATTGGAAGAGTGATTTTACCAAAAAATAATAAAATATGATATAAATAACATTTATCTTGATTAATTTATGTAAATAAAAATATTATAATTCAATAAAATAAATATCATGATTAAAAACTTCAAAGAAAATAACGCATATTTTTAATAATCTATATTTTAAATTTTTTTGTAAAAATTATTATTTTCCTGTTAAAAATTATACTTTACCTATTTTAGATGTTTTTTTATTAAATTAATATCAGTTTTGAAATGATCATGTTAAAAATTTCCTTGGGTGAATTTTTGGTAATTTTATGAAATACTTTAATTTTTTGGTGAATAGTAGAAATATAGTTGTTTACATAATCGATGTATCTTAAGTTACATCATTCATGATGTAATAATGACATAATACATTATAGGAATTTGTTTTTGGCCATTATATATTTAATTTCATAAATTAGTCATTAAAATACAAAAAATTTTAATTTTCAAACCTAAAAATCACTTTCCAAAACCTAAATTCAAAAGTGAATTTTTAAAATATCAATTTCTTTTCTTCTTCACTTTTATTTTTAATAAGTTAATCAATTAGAATTTTAAACAGGATTTAAAGTCTTAAACCCATTATATTATATTTATATATAGTTTATTTTTTCAAAAATGCACTATTACATGTTTTTCATTTGATATATTATTTTATTTAATATTTTATTCTAAAAATACACCTTTCTTAATGTTTAAATAACCCCTCTCCCATAACTTGGAAACACACTCCTATAAAACATTACAAAGTACAATATCTTCCAAAATACTCCATCTAAATCCCATTACATTACTTAGGGACATTTTGGAGCAATCCAACTCTAATCACCAAGGATATTATAGCATCTTACAAGAGAAGCTACATTGAGGAGAGTGTAAGTATATATTAATTTTTCCCTTTTTTCTTATTCTATTTCTTATTTTTACCAATTAAATTAAAAACCATATACTATAAAACAAATTATTCAATAATTTAAAATTATCTTATTTATGTTAACATGATGTAATTTTCATATTTATGACAAAAATAAATGCAATACTTCTCTTTCCCTCCCTTTTAATGATGTCCCGTTAAAGGTTGATTAACCACCTATGGAGACATTTATAAGAAAATTATTATAACCACCTTCATGGAAGGATTTTATTAATTATATATAATATATAAATAATTAATTACATTTATTATAATCTAATGGAGTTAATCATACTTTTCTATAAACGACTCTCAATGAAAATTGAGAAATCAATGTGAAACAAGAAATTTTTAGGAAAATCATGATATCAAAACACTTCAATTTCATCAATAGAAAATAACAAATATATTAAAATTATTATAATTGATAAATAATTGTATAAATTGCTATAATATACATATTTATTAGTTTTTTAATAAATATATGTTTATTATTCAAGAGGCGCAAAACTGAAAAAATAAAGAAAGAATTAAGGTAAGGGGATTCATGAACCCAACTCATTTTCATTGGGTTATCCATATTTCATGACATATTTGGAATAAATAGTCCTCTAATGTTCCTTAAATATCATTTCATTATTCCTCCCACTTCTTTTTTGGGATATACATGTTTTTTATTTGATTTTATGGAAAATAGAATGATTTTCCAAAATAACTCTTCTTTCCAAAACACATCTTTGACTCCTATTGAGTTGTTTATTCTTAACTAAAGAATTTTGATTCTTATAGAAAATATGTTTTTCCATTTTTAATTTTGGAACCCAAAGTTTATTTATGAAATCATAATTTTTGAAATCCTCATGAAACCCATTCCTTTCCATGGGTTATTTCATTAAATGATTGTTACACATTCTATGTGACATGCATGATTATGTAAATGTTATGATGTGATGATTAGACCAAAATTATATAGCCCTCCAATATATTAGGAAATGTGTTTTATCTAATGAGATAATATTTATTATATATGAACATGATGCTAGATTTTTTTACAGTGATGATGTTATGATTATTCACATATGTTATGTTTTAACGTGATGCTAGGTTTATTCACAACTATATATGGCATTTGACCACTATAACATGATGTTTCATTTTTATTCATTTCCAAATTCAATGAATTTATCACATTTTTACCTCATGATATTGATAATGATCCTAGGCTTATGATATGATGATTATGCTCACCCATGTTATATTGATTCAAGTTTTTTATTCATCCTCTTACAGGGCTTTTATCTTACACCTTTCATTGATGTATATACTTAGGTAATTGCTTGTACTAAGGATAATGTGAGATTTTAGAAGGATAAATAAGAAGGATTTAAATAAATTTTTATGTTTTTTTATGTAAAAGTTATTTTTGAGCCTAGGTTTTCTAAGACATAAACCTTTTGATCCTAGATTTGTAATTGTATTATGTTTTTTATCATTAAAATGATGTAATAGTCATGTATGAAAAATTAGGGTTACTATAGTATGTATATAAGAATGGATTAGTTAATTTGGGAATTATGATTAGAAAACAAGAGTGAAAACCATTAGTATAAGTCTATGTACAGGTAAAACATCCTAGAAGACAATTTTTATAAAAGTATAGACATATGGATCCCATAAGATATTCCTTTATTGTTAATTTCATAAAATAATAAATTACTCATGATTTATTGACTTATGTTTTGTTCTAACATTTTCTATTCTAGAAAATGGTCGGAATGAGGAGAAACTAGGCCTATAACCTATGTGAGTGACAATGAAAGAATTATCCAAATGAGATACCCAATTCCATGGGAGGTTGAGTTCAAAACCTTGTGGAAATGATTACCTAGTTGTCTCGAGATATGAATAATAACATGAACTATGTGGAATGTCCATATTCACCCAATAAGGATCAATTATCCATTGATTCCTTAAAACAAAAATGACCATCGATGTTTAGTGGGACTTCCAATCCACTTGATGTGGAAGAGTGGGTTAACTCAATAAGAAAGTTATTTTCTATGATCCATTTCTGAATCAAGGAGATGGTGACTCTTGCAATTTATCATTTATATGGAGAAGCTATTCAATAGTAGGAATTGATAAAGAACAAAAATCCAAAGGATTAAATGGATTATATGGAGTGGGAAGAATTTAAGAAAATATTTCTTACAAAGAATTTCCCTTGAACTCTTCAAAAAAAGAATGAAAGAGAATTCATATAGCTAAAGAAAAAGGAAGGTGAAGTTGTCACGACTTATGATGAAAACTTCCTAAGGTTTTAAATGTATTCCTTGGGGTTTTTATCAATAATGATAGAAAAATATATATTTTATTCATTTTTAAAAAAAATACACATTTGTAATGATCTAGAAATATAAGAATTTTGGAGTTTTGAAGATGTGGTTAAATGTGATCTTAAAGTAGATATGGAGTTCGAAGAATGGTCCCATGGTTATGGAGATAATAAGAGAATAATGGGTTTTCAAGATTGTGGGTCAAATGAAAAATGGGGAAATAGGATCCAACTAACCACATGTCAAAAATGTGGGAAGAATCATAATGTTAATTGCCTCGGAGGGAAGGGGAAATTCTTCAAGTGTGGGAGAGAAGGACACCAAGCTAATGAATATTGAACATACATGATGAAGCTGACCAACATGATAGAGGAAAGGAAGGATCATACTAATGCACCACCCATCGTTCAATGCTTCAAATATAGGGACCAGAGTGTTATGCAAGCAAGTGCACTAAAACATATGTCCTTGAGGGAAACTAGTGTCAGCAATCACTAAAGTCAAATGATCAATGGAAAGCTTATATCATCACTACTAATGAAGTGGAGTGTGAAAATGAATTCATACAAGGTATGATTCCTATTCCCTAAATAATAGAAAAAGTATTATTTGATTTCGGTTCTACTTATTCATTCATATCCTAAAACTTTTCTTGAACTATTGAATTAAATCCCCAATACCATTAAGTGTAGATATCGATTAAAAACATAGTGGTTTAATCATTACAACCCAATTGATGGACTCTTCTCCTATAATCATATTTGGGATAGTTCTTCTGGAAAATCTTATTATATTTCCCTTGATGAAATTTGATGCTATATTGGACATGTATTGGCTTTGATTATATATAGAAGAAATCAACTATTGGAAAAAATCTATTTTTATATTCTAAACCATCCCACGATCCTCTAAAAATGCAAGAAAGATCATGAATCTTCTTCGGAAAATCCATCAATAGTGTGGGTGTTGATACCCTATAGAGAAGCATACCTTGCCCAAATGGATTAGTCAAAGGAAGGTATTAACCTGGAAGAAATTCCCATTGTTAGGGAATACATTGATGTATTTCTCAAATAGTTACTTGGAATCCCTTGATCATGAGGTAGAGTTATCAATATATCTCATACCCAGAGCCACTCCTATCTCAAGATTCCCATATAAGATGTCCTTGATTGAAATAGAGGACTTAAAGAAGTATCTATATGTTAATTTGAAAAAATGGTTCACACTCCCTAGTACATCACCTAGGGGTGCACCAATGCTCTTTGTCTATATGAAAGATAGATCAAAACAGGTGTATATTAGTTACCATGATATTAACAACATCACCATAAATAAAAATTATCCTCAACCAAGGATTGATGACTTGTTCAATCAACTACAAGGAGTAAAATAATTCTCAAAGGTGTATCTTTTTTATGGATATCATCAACTAAAGTTGAAGAAGGAAGATATTCAAAATATTTTTTTCCTTACAAGGTATGAGAACTATGAGTTCATAGTAATTACCTTCAAACATAATAATTTTCCTACAAAATTTTTGGATTTTATGAATATAGTCTTTAGAGACCACCTCAACAAATTTTTTCTAGTGTTTATTGATTATATTCTCATTTCTTCCAAGATTATGTAGGAACCTGATTATAATCTAATGATTGTGTTGGTGATATTAAGGAAGGAGAAAAAGTATTCTAATTTCCAAAAGTGTTACTTTTGGATGCAAGAAGTCACATTATTGGGGAACGTGATCACAAGTGATGGAATTTATGTGGACCCTTCAAAGAAAAAGGCAATTGAAGAATAACCTAGATGCACTAGTTTCATAGATATCTATTGTTTTATAGATTAGCTAGTTACTATTTACATTTTGTGATAAATTTATCATTATTTTTTATCCAACTTACTAATTTACCACAAAATGGGGTAAATTATTTATGGATGAAAGATATGAGGAAATATTTAAGGAGATCAAGAAGAGGCTAATCACTATTCTTGTACTGTAATTTCCCAGTCAAGATAATTGTATCACTGAGAGGGGGACAGAGTGAATCAGTGATATATTTTTCTTTTATATTTCCTTAATTATGTAATAACCTTAGAATACAATTAAATATTTATTTCCCTATTGAAAACAATTAAAACACACATCTATAAGAAAACATGAATTTATAAGTATCACTATTCCACAAGAATAGCTACATTCTTTCTATGATTTTGAAATGATCTAATACCACATAATATATTAGAAAATATTCTTTTTGTGTGGAATACAATGAGTAGGATATTTCATTTCACTCATGTAGCTCTATATAAACAATTCAATAGTGAATGTGATCCTTTAATAACAAATGATGAAATAAAATGTTTTGTAACGACACATGATATTGTGATTCTTTATCAACTTTCACAAATGTATTATTTTTAAAAAAATTCTTCAATTTATTTCCAAGAAGTTGGTAAGAACTTTTCTAAATTTTGTTACAAAACTGAGTCTAATTTCCCAATCAAAATATCCATGTTCGATTATCCCAGTTTTATTTCTCTATATGTAAAATATTTTACTTTTCTAGAATGCGGTTGAGAAAATTCTGAACCACCTCTTCTTCAATCCAAAAATCCCAATATTATTTTCCAAGTCCGATGATTCAACCCAATACGATGACTAGTTGAATACAAAAAAAAAACAAAATTTGGAAACCACTTCTTCTCTTTAGAGCTATGCCTTCTCTATTCTTCTCATTGAATAGTACATCTATCAAAAGTACAAAGTACTTTCCCTTTTATACTCACCCAAATCATGGTTTGGGTGGGATTCATAAAAAATTTCCCACTCAATCAAATTTTCTGAATCTAAAAATTCCTTTGAATTTTGGGTTCATATTAACTTCATAATCTCTTCTCAATACTAATTTATCATTATAAAATATTCTCACAAATTTAACTCTACTTTAGAATTTCTGTAAATATTATTCTAATTCTTATTTCCCATTTCAATTTTTTCTTAAGACCTGCTTCATTATGATGAATACGAATTTAAAACAATATATTATTATTTATCTCTTCTCTTGACCCACTTGAATTATAAACAATGTAATTAAAACTATTTTAAATGGTCAACTAAATTATTTATATAACTATTAATTTCTTCTTCATATTGGACACCACATAATTTTCTGTTTCTTTTCATACATCAGTTCCAAAAAAAATTTCCTCCGATGATTATTATGGCATACTGAGTATGGACCAGTATCACCAGCTTCAACATCAACAAATATGTTCTCTTCTGAATATGATACTAATAAATTTTTAAAACAAACTATTATTCCTCTAATTAATATGATGACATACTAAATTTGATGGATCAACATTAATAAATTATTTATTTTTTGAATATAATTCTCAAAAACTTCTTTCTTCAAGGATTTACATCTTCTATATTTTGGTCTAACTGAAAAATAGAACCTTTATTATGGCTATCCGACCCTACCTTCAAACAAATATGTATCTAGAAATATCATTATGATGATATTTATACCAGAACGACAAAAAAACATAAACTTTCTTCTTAAATAAACTTTTAACAAGTATCATTACTATCTTTATGACTTTTATTACTTTGAAGATCAACTTTAGCATCATCTCACTTTCCAAGTAAAGTGTTGAAACTTCCATATCATTCAAAAACATATTTATTTTCTAATCATCTTCAATACAATTGGAATGATTACAATCATACTGAATATGATTGGAATAAAATTTTTCTCCCATTTCTTTCATCA
The DNA here is from genome assembly GCA_963277665.1 of Viscum album. Lineage (NCBI taxonomy): Eukaryota > Viridiplantae > Streptophyta > Magnoliopsida > Santalales > Viscaceae > Viscum > Viscum album. Next base: position 989,175,043 of record OY728148.1, on the reverse strand, counting down.
AGCTTTCATCACAAGATTTACAACTTACTTATGATTTAGGAGAACACCAAGATCAGAAAAGAAACATCACATTTTCATAAATGTTAGTAAGACTTAAATTATTCCCCATTATGATAAAACATTTCATTACACGATTTGGCTGAGTTCGATGATCCTCTTCATCCAGAAAACATATTCTCAATGTGATAGAATTTCTTAACCATTGTGAGTATGATTTTATTGAATATGATGGTCAATCCAATTTCTATCAATTACAATGTGATGGGATTTATTTTCTTCTTAAACTAAATTTAAAATAAATGAAAATACCTGAATATAATATTAATATTTATCATCTTGGTCCTAACAATCTCCCACTTTGGATTTTTTTGTCAACCAAGGTTCATAAATCACTAAAATATTTATCCTCAAGCTGTGTATTACTTATCAATAATTATAAGACTACCTGTGCTAAATCATTGTAGGAATCATGAATTATCAACATAAAATTAATGATGTCCAAAACTAGTGATTATGAAAATTTTCCTCATCTTTTCTTCCTCAAATTTTAAACCTCAATAGAATACAAAAAAATTGTTTCCAACAACCACTCAAAAAAATAGTTATAATAGTTCACACACTTAAAATGATGAATTCACAATTTACCCACAAATCTCTCTATTTACATGATTCCATAATGATAGATTTATAAAATAATTTCCCCCCTTGAAATCACTTTCCAAAGATAAGATGCGAGAGGCAACAAATACACATAACTCAACCTTGACGAGAAAGAGGTTAGATGACCTTGTTCAAGATCAATTTAGAGAATGCTTCCATGGGTAATGGTTTTGTGAAAATTTAAGTATCTTGTTTCGATTTAGGAAAAACACACCAACATCAACTCATTATTCTACACATGATATTTGATGAAATAATTGTTGATATCAATATGTTTTGAATGATAAATTTTTACCTGATTCTTGGAAAGGTTGATTTCACTTTTATTATCACAACCTATGATAAAGGTTAACTTCAACTCAAAATGTTACTATTCTAACTGATTCTTCATCCACATAAGTTGGGTAGTAGATTTTTTAGTAGAAAAATATTCAGATTCAGTTGTAATGAGAGTTACTGAATTCTATTTCTTTATATTCCAAAAAAACCTATATTTTACCTAGAAATAAAACTCCACCAGATGTGGATCTTCTATCATCAACATTTACTCCACAATCAGCATATGAATACCCCAAAAGAATCAATACTTTCTAAGCTATCATACCTGATTTCGAAATTTTTTGGGCCTTTGATGTATTTGAGGATTCTTTTTCTAGAAAGTAAATTTGATTATCTATGATCACTGTAAAATCATTCACATAAGGTAACATAATAAACATTATTGGGTCCTATGGTAGTAAAATATAAAAAAATTACAATCAACTTTGGAAACTCTTTCTGATCAACTTTCTTGTCTTCTCCATCTATACTCAATGTGGTTCCCACTGATATTGAGGTGTAAACTAGTTATGAATTTTCTATAACGAAATTTTTAAGAATTTGTTTAGAATAATTTTCTTGAAAAAGAAAAATGTCTTTCTTATTTTATAAATTTGTAACCCAATAAAGTATTTTATTTCTCCCAACATGGAAATCTCAAACAACATTTTCATTATTTAGGAAACTTTTCACAAGATATTTCAGTATTCATAGTAAAGATAATTCCATTAATATAAATAATTATGAAGAAGGAAAACTCAAGAATTTCTTTTATGTAAATATTATTATCAACCCTTCCTTTCTTATAGCTCATATTCCTTATGAATGTATCCAGTTTGGAATACTATGCCCTTATAGATTTTTTTAGTGCATACAAGGATTTGTTAAATATGCACATATATCATTCCTCATTCCCAACAACAAATCCACAAGACTATTCAATGTAAACATCATCATTAAGATCAACATTTATAATTGAAGACTTTACATCCATTTAAAAGAAATTTAACTCCATTGTGTAGAAATAACAAGAAAAATTATGATTGTTTCTTACCATTCTATGTAACGACCTGAAATTTTGAATAAATATTGTTTCCTAATTTTATGTGTTTTTTTATTTTTATACTCAAGAAAAATGTTTCATTTGATAACATGAGTATAATTAAAATGAGACTGTTGGGTTTTGACTGTTATTTGACCATTGGTCAATATGACCGCTGGAAACTAAACGTTATGACTATTGTCTCTAAATACAAGCAATCTTGGATAATTAATATAGAAAGAAGATTTGATGGCCTCACCCAGTAGTCTTGGACCGATCGAAGCGCATCTAACAGAACTTGGGAAGGAGGTAGCACCACTGGGCATTTCTCTGGACCAATCCCAAGCCGAACTTCATCATGTGAAGCTAGAACGAAATCGCCAATGCAAGAAATTAAAACTAATAGAAATTACTACTCGTGCAATGTTGGTCGAGCCTCCCTCAGATTCTCTCACCTTATCCCATCTTACACTTAAGTCCTATGCTGGTGTGATAAGGAGCTATGTAAGGAGACCGTAACTGCCTTGTGTAGTCCTTTGTTTTAAATAAAAATTGGGATTTCTTCTTATGATGAAGTTTATGAATTTTCAAATGTCCGGATAAATATAGTATGCATATTTTTGATGAATTTTAGAAAAAGGATATTTTAAAAATGTTTATGTAATCCTTAAATAAATAAAAATGTGTAATTATTTTCAAAATATGGTCTTCTACAATTATGTTCAGTACTAAATTTAGACTCTAATATGACCAACTTTATTTTTGATGAATAGTAAATTATGAATAGTGATTTTACGCTTAGGATTAGTAATGTGACCAAATGGATTAATAATTTCACTCAAAGAAAGTTTTAATATAATTTAGACACCTAGATTAAGTAATGAGATTCAATAAAATGGGTGAATAACAGTTTCATAAATTATTATGCAAGTATTAGTTTTTGCTGATGAATAGTGTTTTTTAATTCAAAATTTAATTAAAAATATTTATAAAATTATTTTTATAAAATGGATTTCATTTTTGAACTCAGAGCGTCGATAATATGTTATGGTAATTTTTGGGGTTTTTTCTGAAAAAAATGAATTTTCAGTGAATAGTGTATTTATTTAAAAATTAAATTAAAAATAATTAGAAAATTATTTTTATATAATGGAGTTCATTTTTTAAATCAGAGCATTAATATTTGGTTAAGGTGAAATTTTGGGATCTTTCTAAGAAAGTTGAATTTTCAGTGAATAGTAAAAATACAGTTTTAGGGTTTCGGTATGTTTAATGACATCATAACTGTGTCATGATGATGTCATGAGATATTTTAAGGTTTGTTCGGCCAAGGGTGATGAATTATTGTTTTGGGGGCCCCATGTGGCCTAACTCCATGGTCAATTCCAAGGGAGAGCACATGGTTTTGAGAAAAGCACTTGTGAGGTGTCCCTTGGCCATTAATGCCTTGTCCCCTCACTTTCCCTATAAATACCCACCCTTTCCTCCTTTAGTTTTCACTCCCAACTCTCCCCCAAAAAAATTACAGTCTCCTTAACTCCCAAGGAGTCCTCCCAAGGTTCCCCCAAGCCCTCAAGGTCCAAACCATTGAGTTTTATGAGTTGCGTTTTAAGGTAAGGGATCTGACCTCTCTCTTTCTTTTCATGTAATCTCTTTTTTGTCATTCCTTTTATGATCCAGATTCTTATGTGAGAGGATGTTCTTTTATATTCCTCTTACATAAATTTTCATGTTTATATGATGAGAGATCCCCTCTTACTCTCATCATTTCGTTTTATGAAAGTTTAAGTGACGCCGTTAGGCTGCCGAATATTTTAAGTGATTCGTTCACCCTTCTCATTTTTCAAGTTCGATTTTCATGTCAAATATTTCAAGTTCCTTTTTATTATCTTTGGGTATGATCTCTATATCTATCATAATGATCTCTTATGATCATATTATGAGATAACCTATTTGATATTGTCCAAAAAAAAATTTATTAAAGATTAAGTGACGTCGTTATGCTGCCGAATTTTCATAAGATAAATCTTATTTTTGTCTCAAATCTATGTTTTTTATTTCATATGGTATATCTTTAAAATTTCATTACCATGTTCTTAAATACCTTATATTCTATCCCCCTACTGTTTTATGGATCATTTATGAGTGGGTGACCCATGTCCCCTCTCTTTTCAATGTTTTCTAAAACCTTGCAACATAGCCAGTATGCTGCATAATTTTCGTCTCAAAATGCCTCTCTCTTTCTCAAAATTATTTTATGTTATAAAGTGAATACTCAAATATCTTATTTCTACAAGGGTATTCACATATATATATCAAAATGTTCTATTTTAAATTCTGGGATTTACATACATGAAACCCGCTTTCCTTTTCTGTGGTTTTAAAGTGACATAAAGATAATGTCTTTAAAGTAGTTTTTAAAACGTTATGATTACGAAATAAAACCCATTTATTTTATGCTATATGGGTTGTTTAAGAAATGATTGATGATGATATTTGTGGATCACATGATAATAAAGGCATTTCAAGGGTTCACCCAGATAGCTCTCCAATGCATTGGGTAAAGACTTAATCTCTAGAGATGACCATTTTTAACGACGCCTCGGTGAATAACCTTCGTAATTTTTAACGACACCTTGGGGATGGACCTTGGTGAAAAGAAACGATTGACAATATTAAATGTTGTAGCCACATCTTCAAGTTATGAAAAATGTTATTTTTATTATGATGTATCTCATGATTTCTTTCTGATGCCTTAAAGTTCTTTTCATGTACTTATTGAAGTATATCAAGTTCACATGTAAAATGTATCTCTTGTTTACCTTACTGGGCCTTCTGGTCACCCTTTCTTTTGATGTAAGTCCCCAGGTTTTAGATGCAGTAATGAACTTAGGATGACCATGAGGAGAAGCCTTTCAAGTGTTTAACAAGAATGTTTTATGTTTTCATGTTTTCTGTTCCTGGTTTCCAAGACAGTAAACCTTGCAGATCCTCAGTTTTGTGTAATGAAATGAAAGTTAATGTTATAAAAAGGCGGATGCTGTAGTTGGTATCAGAGGATGGTTTAGTTATTTGTGGAAATTAGGATATGAAAACTTTAGGAAGAACCCTATAGAAAATTTTAAATATAGGGAATCTTCCAGATATTTTGGTGAGTATTGAGTAAGGGGTTTCCAAACAAATACATCCCTATCTGGATACGAGCAGGTAGAGGTGGCTCTGGCACAGATGTACATAGGGGTAAAACCCGAAAACACCGCTTTGAGCTAGACTCGAACAAGAACTGGTACACGACAACGGGCCTTGCAGCACTCTTGGTTACGACACTCCAGGAGGATATGCTTTGGTAAATTCATAAGCTTAGTATGAACCATTATTAAAGGAACAAAGATAAAATAAAATAAAGATTCGCATAAGAATATATGATCATGGAAAACCTAGTTTGAAACCTAGGCGATCAAAAGTTAGGGTATACTTTTCTTCTACAAGTTATCCTAACATGATTTAAGTTCCTTTTCATGATTATTAATTAAGTAATTAAGCCCCTAGTTATACTTTCTCTTCGTAGTTAATGGTGGGAAATGGAATAACATGTCCCAAAAACCAATGTGATAGAAAATGTGACAATTTCCATATTAATATGACAGAGATGATTAGGGGATTGAAAGATGATTATTATTTTGGAAGATGTTCACTATTTTGGGAACCCTATATGATCGAGGTAAATAGATTACTACTTTATTTTCATTGAGGAGTAAGGTTGACTTATATTTTTAAGAATCGATGAATTTAAGGCGGACTTATAATAATTTAGGTTACTTATGGAAATGATTAACCTATCTTGGGGTAAATATGTTTAGGTTAGTTACTTTTGTTATAAGATGTTAGGAGTGGTTGATGTTGTTTGGAGGTGAATGATAAAGTTTACCTTGGAAGACAATGTTATCAAATCCTTCTTGTATTTGGGTTTCAATCTTAGTTTAGTTTATTTTGAGGATTTTTAAGGACAATTACTTACGGAATGGTCTATGATGAACTCTGGGTAGTACCATCGAACTTTGATGATTTAAAAGTAGTTTCCATTCCTATGGGATTATTTCTTTTTGAAGAGTTGTTTTACCTTACCCTTTATGTTTTTATAGATAGATAAAATAGATGGTTAATCTTTTGTGGATTATGTGATTCTCTAGAAGATGATTCTTGTGTTTTGATGAGACCAAGTGTTTTTGAATGCTCATCGTTGGGAGAAAAGATTATTTTTGGGTAGAAACTTATTAAAGGATGAAACTCTACATGAAGGTAGGTTTATTTTCTTATGTTTCTGTTCTATGTAGTAAATGAATTCCTCAAAATTATGAAATGGAACGTGAAACAAAAACGTTGTTGGTTTACCTTTCCTACTAGGTAATCAAAGACCATTTACACACATCATAAGTTTGGGATTTTCTTATGGTAAACTTTCTCCTAATCATGTTTTCTATCACTCTCCCCCAGAACTTGACCCTTTGTTTTTTTCATCCATGTCCATGTTTTCTTACATGGGATCCATGTATGGGTAAACTCGGGTGACCTTTTTTACTTCCCTTTCTTTCTTTTAAAGTAATAATTTTACTGACTCCTTTTCCGAAGTGGGACTTTCAATGAAATTTCAAAACCCACTTTTAAAAATTGCGAGGACGCAATTTCTTAAGGGGGAAAGATTGTAACGACCCGAAATTTTGAATAAATCTTTTTTCCTAAGTTTATGTGTTATTTTATTTTTATACTCAACAAAAATGTTTCATTTGATAACATGAGTATAATTAAAATGAGACTATTCGGTTTTTACTGTTATTTAACCATTGGTCAATATGACCGCTGGAAACTAAACGTTATGACTATTGTCTCTAAATACAAGCAATCTTGGTTAATTAATATAAAAAGAAGATTCGATGGCCTCAACCAGTAGTCTTGGACCGATCGAAGCCCATCTAACAAAACATGGGAAGGAGGTAGCACCACTAGGCTTTGCTCTAGGCCAAACCCAAGCTGAACTTCATCGTGTGAAGCTAGAACGGAATCGCCTTTGCGAAAAGGTAAAACTAATAAAAATTACTACTCGTGTGATGTTGGTCGAACCTCCCTCAGATTCTCTCACCTTAGCATATCGTACACTTAGGTCCTATGCTGGTGTGAAAAGGGGCTATGTAAGGTGACTGTAACTGCCTTGTGTAATACTTTGTTTTAAATAAAAACTGGGATTTCTTCTTCTGATGAAGTTTATGAATTTTCAAATGTCCAGATAAATATAGTATGCATATTTTTGATGAATTTTAGAAAAAGGATATTTTAAAAATGTTTATGTAATCCTTAAATAAATAAAAATGTGTAATGATTTTCAAAAAATGGTCTTCTACAATTATGTTCAGTACAAAATTTAGAGTCTAATAAGACCAACTTTATTTTTGATGAATATTAAATTATGAATAGCGATTTTACACTTAGGATTAGTAATGTGACCAAATGGATTAGTAATTTCACCCAAAGAAAGCTTTAATATAATTTAGACTGCTAGATTATGTAATGAGATTCAATAAAATGGGTAAATAACAGTTTCATAAATTATTATGCAAGTATTAGTTTTTTTGGGTGAATAGTTTTTTTTAATTCAAAATTTAATTAAAAATATTTAGAAAATTATTTTTATATAATGGATTTCATTTTTGAACTCAGAGCGTCAATATTATGTTATGGTAATTTTTGTGGTTTTTTCTGAAAAAAATGATTTTTTTGTGAATAGTGTATTTATTTAAAAATTACATTAAAAATAATTAGAAAATTATTTTTATAAAATGGAGTTCATTTTTGAAATCAGATCATTAATAATTTGTTAAGGTGAAATTTTGGGATCATTCTGAGAAAGTTGAATTTTCAGTGAATAATAAAAATACATTTTTAGTGTTTCGGTATGTTTAATGACATCATAACTGTGTTATGATGATGTCATGATATATTTTAATGGTTTTCCGGCAAATGGTGATAAATTATTGTTTTGGGGGCCCCATGTGGCCTAACTCCATGGTAAATGCCAAGGGAGAGCAGATGGTTTTGAGAAAAGCACTTGTGAGGTGTCCCTTGGCCATTAATGCCTTGTCCCCTCACATTCCCTATAAATACCCACCCTTTCCTCCTTTAGTTTTCACACCCAACTGTCCCCCAACGAATTTCGGGTCTCCATACCTCCCAAGGAGTCCTCCCAAGGTGCCCCAAAACCCTCAAGGTCCAAACCTTTGAGTTTTAAGAGTTACATTTTAAGGTAAGGGATCCGATCTCTCTCTTTCTTTTCATGTAATCTCTTTTATGTCATTCCTTTTATGCTCCATATTATTATGTGAGAGGATGTTCTTTTATATTCCTATTACTTCCCTTTTCATGTTTATATGATTAGAGATCCCCTATTACTCTCATCATTTCGTTTTATGATAGTTTAAGTGACGCCGTTAAGCTGCCGAATTTTTGAAGTGATTCTTTCACCCTTCTCATTTTTCAAGTTCGATTTTCATATCAAATATTTCAAGTTCCTTTTTATTATGTTGGGGTATGATCTCTATATCTGTCATAGTGATCTCTTATGATAATATTATGAGAGACCGTATTTTATATTTTCAAATCATTTTTTTATTCAAGATTAAGTGACGTCATTAGGCTGCCGAATTTTCATAAGAGAAATCATATTTTTGTCTCAAATCTATGTTTTTCATTTCATATGGAATATCTTTCAAATTTCATTACCGTGTTATTAAATACCTTATATTCTATCCCCATACTGTTTTGTGGATCATTTATGAGTGGGTGACCCATGTCCCCTCTCTTTTCAATGTTTTCTAAAACCTCGCAACATAGCCATTATGCTGCAGAATTTTCGTCTCAAAATGCCTCTCTCATTCTCAAAATTATTTTATGTTATAAAGTGAATACTAAAAGTTCTTATTTCTACAAGGTTATTCACATATATATCAAAATGTTCTATTTTAAATTCTAGGATTAACATACATGAAACCCGATTTCCCTTTCTGTGGTTTTAAAGTGACATAAAGATCATGTCTTTAATGTAGTTTATAAAACATTATGATTACGAAATGAAACCCATTTCATTTATGCTATATGAATTGTTTATGAAATGATTGATGTTGATATGTGTGGCACACATGATAATAAAGACATTTCAAGGTTGTGCCTAGATAGCGCTCCAATGCATTGGGTAAAGATTTAATCTCTAGAGATGACCATTTTTAACCACCCCTTGGTGAATATAGTTGGTAATTTTTAACGACACCTTGGGGATGGACCTTGGTGAAACGAAACGATTTTCAATATTAAATGTTGTAGCCACATCTTCAAGTTATGAAAAATGTGATTTTTTTTATTATGTATCTCATGATTTATTTCTCATGCCTTAAAGTTCTTTTCATGTCCTTATTGAAGTATCTCAAGTTCACATGTAAAATGTTTCTCTTGTTTCCATTACTGGGCCTTCTGCTCACCCTTTCTTTTGATGTATGTCCTTAGGTTTGAGATGCAGTAATGAACCTAGGATGAACATGAGGAGAAGCCTTTCAAGTGTTTAACAAGAGTGTTTTATGTTTTCATGTTTTATGTTCCTGGTTTCCAAGACACTAAACCATAAAGATCATCAGTTTTGTGTAATGAAATGAAAGTTTATGTTATAAAAAGGCAGGATGCTATATTCTACCAGAGAAAAAGTTTCATCAAAATCAACACCTTCACTTTTAGAGTAACCTTTACATACTATTCTTTCCTTGTTTCTTATCACATTACCTTATTCATTCATTTTGTTCTGGGAAACCCACTTTTTACCAATAACATTTTTTTATCTGGATTAGGTACGAGTTCTTATGAATCATTCTTTTTTACCTGGTCTAACTCTTCATTCATGGACTGAACCCATTCTAGATACTCAAAATCTTATTACACAGCATTCGGCCCAATTTTTTAATACAAAAAAGTACGTGTAATAGAATTTTCTGTTCTTATTGTTTGAACCTTTTTATGTTGATCACCAATAATGTTATGAGATTCCACTAGATTCCTAATCAGGGGATGAGATTTTAGAGGTTCTTATTCATCACTTGAAATAGCTGAGTTTGATTCTTATTTTTGAGTAGGATTACAATTGGATATATCCTTATCAGAAATGTTGACAAAACTTTCTTAATACTACTCAACTTTCTTTATCAGTTTGAATATATTTTCATTAATATATTTTTCAATAACTTTCAAATTATTAGAATAAAAAATTCTTTCTATTTCTTTTTTGAAACATCTATATCCTCTTCCTTCTAGATCATAACTAAGAAAAATTCCATCTTCACCATTCTTCTCTAACTTTCCCAGATTTCCACCTTTCTTCTTTATAATGCATGGACTCCTGAAAACTCTTATGTGTTTCAAACTTTTAGTTTTTCTATAAATTTTTTATGGAGTCATATACAAACTTGGCCTATAGAAACATCAGTTTTGAATATAAACAACAGTACTCATGGGTTGCCTCCAATACGAATGAGAAATACCTTGTTCAAATAACATAGTTCTCCCCATTTCAACCATACTTCTATTCTTCCATTCATCAGCCCCATTTTTTTGAGCTGTGTATAGGGAACTATAATCATGAAAAATTCCATTCTTCATAGGATAACATTCAAATTCTTTATTCTTATAGTCATCACAATTATTAGTTTTCAACTTTTTCACTGAATACTCACTTTTCTTCTTAGCTTTTCTCCTAAAACCTTTAACAATTCTCAGAGAATACGATTTATGTTTCATATTACTAACACAAGTAATGTGATTAAATTCATAAATGAATGTGATGAAGTAATTATCATCATTTTTTGATTGCTTTCTCATTGGTCTATAGATGTCGGAATGAATAATTTCTAAGGGTTGTTTTGAACAAATATCAAATTTCTTATACATAGACTTTGTAATTTTCCCTTATGAAAAATAGTGCAAGAAAAATATCTTATTCATTGAAAATAAAGATATCTTGAACAAAATATCGCTTTCATAACTTGCTATTTTTTATTTGACACATGTTTCCAATCCTTTTATGCTATAATTAATTTTCTTCTACCATACCCAAGTAACAAGATTTTTTACCTCACCAACTTGAATTATGTTTCCATTTGTATGGTGGCCTCTTGTAACTATATTTTCATCCTTATCAATTTTCACAAAAAATACATCTTTCCCGAAGGTAACTTTGTTACCTTCATCGCATAATTGTGAAACACTCAAAAAGTTATGTTTCAACTCATCAATATATAAATATTTCTTAGATTTAAACTTTTCTTTCCCAATGATAGTTGATCCAACACCTTTGATTATTATTGTTTCATCCGTGTTGAATGTCAAGTTACCCCTTTGATGTCATTTAAATTATTAAAAAAATTTAAATGTTATTTCATGTATGAGGAACACCGACTGTCATGAATCCAAGGTAGTTCACCTTTAAATGATTTGAGGGTAGTTTTAACAACAAGAGATTTTCCTTTCTTCACCTCCAGTTTATGAGAAATGTTAAGAAAATTATATTGTGTCGGTAACAAAAAAATAAAACCCTTAGCAAGATAACCTGTTGTTCACATCTTTCACAAATAGTTTCTTGGGGTTGGAACATATTTTTAATTTTTACACCATCATTATCAGGTTTCTTTTAAACTATTTTTTCATACTTATTCTTTTGAGAAGATTGACTCCCCCTAAACCTATGACTTTCCTAACCTATAGAATAGTAGTAATGTTGTTGGTTGAACCAACACATATTTTTTTATTTATGATTCCATCACAATACCAGTAGTAACTATAGAAATAATATTTTCCTCTATAGCTTCCATACATACTGGAGTTATGAATATGTTTATTAGAAACCTTCTTATCTGAATTTTGTTAACCACCAACATTTCTGTTATCAATCAGAGTCTGTTTTTAGATTATTTCTCCTTTTATCGTTGATATAAATAGAAATAATAGAAACATTTACAAATTCCTAATTTTTAGAATCATTTTTAGACTCAGGTATTTCAAAAGCTTATGAATTCTCAACTTTGTTAATCTTAGTCACTTACCTAATTTTCTAATATTTCTTATTTCCAGAAATAATTCTATCATTCCTATCAACTTTTGATTGTTACTTTTTTTATCCATATCAAGCTTTTCCTTATGAAAACTTTCACCAACTTCATATATTGATTTTTTTTAAATTATAATTTTATTTTCATCTTTACAATGTTTTTACTAGAAAATTTCAACCTATTATTTTTATGCCTTTAACTTCAATTCCATATTTTTATTTTGATTATTCTCTTCCTTAAGGCATTTTTTCAAATCACTAATATCCAGTTACATCTTTTTCTTCTCATTTAAAAAAATTTCATGAACTTTCTATGAGGAACATTCATCTTAAAACTTCTTGTTTTGTTTTTTCACGGCTTCTAATATTTCTCAAATATATTTCAAATATTATATTAAATTAAATTTATGATGAGTTTCTTCTTAATCAGATCTGCTTATTCTGAATTCTTCATCATTAATTGTTACACAAAAATAATTCTCACCAACATGCTCCGTAGAATTTTTGGATTTATCTCTATTATCTTCTTATTCATTATCATTAGATAAGAAAATACACCTTTTAGGTTTTGATAATTTTTTACCCTTCCATATAGAATAATATTTCCCTTTCCACCCTATTTCTTCCGTGACCTTCTTGGCCTTATTTCTTCTTCATCGCCATATTTTTATTTCTTTCTTTGAGGATGTTTTTTTGTAAAGTGCCCAATGAATCCATATTCAAAAGATTTCAAGGGAAAATTGCCTTTATATTTACCTATACATCTTCTCACATTTTTATAAAAAATGGATAAAATATCATCAAGATTTTTACATACCTCATTTTCAGAATCAAAATAACCACCTTCGTCTTCAAAAATATTCTTCTTCGAATTCTCTTTCTTCGCAGTCTTGAACGAAATTTCTCTCTAAAATTATATTTTTATTTTCATATAATTATACAATATTATTTTATATGTTATGAGAGTTCTATGAAAATCATATATAGATAATTTTTTATGATATCTATCTTCTAATTAATAAACATTAGAATCAAACTTGTCGGGAATAATTCTTAATATCTTTTCAATAACTATTGAATCCTTGAACTTTGAACTAAGACAAATGATAGTGTTGATTATGTTATTTAACCTGGTAAATATGTCCCGAATAGAATCATGCCCACCCATTTTCATGTCCTCTACTTCAGACTCTAGATTTGAAATTTTTCTTCTTCACTTTTGTATTGCCTTCATAGATGTTTTTCATCTTATCCCATATAAATTTAGCTATGAAAACACCCTTCACCCTTAAAAATTAACTTTTAGAAAGTGGTGATAGTAAATAATTCTTGTCCCTTCCATCACTCTCAAGAATATCTTATCAATAGGTTAAAATGAACTCTATCATCAATAAGAGGAAATACATCTGTTGGAAATTCTAGAAAATCATATCTAATAGACATAAGATGGGGAAACATTTTATCATTCCAGATATGATAATTCTTACCATTGAAAATCAAGATTCCTTTATTGTTGATACAATTAAAATTATCTATTAACTTCTCTTCAAAACTTCAACAAAGAATAAATCAAGGGAACCTGTCTCTAATACTAATTGCAATTGCCCAGTCAAGATAATTGTATCACTGAGAGGGGTGGGGGTGAATTAGTGATATATTTTTCTTTTATATTTCCTTATTAAAAAACATTTTTCTCCTGTTAAATATTTCCTTTCCTATTGAAAATAATTGAAACCCACATTTATAAGAACACAAGAATTTACAATGTTTATTATTCAACAATAATATATACATCCTTGTTATTGTTTGAAAATGATCTAATACAAAAAAAATCCACTAGAATACAATTATTTTGTGTGGAATACATTGAGTAGGATATTCCCTTTCACTTGTGTGTCACTATGTAAACAATTCAATAGTGCATATTATCGTTTTAGAACAAATGATGTAATACAAATTTTGGTAACAAAACAAGTTATGATGATTCTTTATCAACTGTCACAAATGTCATATTTTTTATAAAAAAATATTTACTTTTATACCTAGAAGTTGGTAAGAACTTTTATGGACTTTGTTGTAAAACTCAGTCCAATTATCCTAGTCTAATTGATCAATATGAAAAATATATGACTTTTTTAGAATATATTTGAGAAAATTCTGAACCATTTCTTCTTCAATTTAGAAATACCAATACAATCTTTCAAGTCTGATGATTTAGCCCAATATGATGACCAGTTGAATACAATCTTGTCTCTCCTCATATCCTTCTATCTGAAATACTTTTTCCACAAAATTCAATCAGGAAACCTCTTATTCTCTATAAATCTCTTCCTTGTCTCTTATTCACCATGAATAGTACATCTATCCTAAATTACAAAGTAATTTCTCTTTTATACTCACCCCAAAAATGGTTTGGGTGGGATTCCTAGAAATTTTTACTCTCAATATCATTTTACAAATCTATATGTTCCTTTGAATTTTAGGTGCATCTTGCCTTCATAAACTCTTCTCAACACTTCTCGAACCATCATGAATCATAAAATATATTTATCTATACTTTATACTTTCATTAAAAACATTAGTCTGATTCTAGTTTCCTATTCTGATTTTTCATTATGATCTGCCTCATTACGATGATGAAAAATGTAAAATAATATATTCTTTTTATCTCTTATCTTGACCCACTTGAATGATAAACAAAGTAATTAAACCTATTTTAAATGGTTGACTACATTATTGATAAATCTCTAAATTTTTTATTCATATTAGACACTACATACTTTTCATTTTCATTACATTCATCTGTTTCAAACAATTCTTCCTCAGATGATTATGATGGCATACCGAGTCCGATGGACTGGTATCAGTAGCTTCAACTTCAACAACTTATTTCTCTTCTAAATATGATACCAGTCAATTTCTATCACAAAAAAATTCAACCTTTGATGAATATGATGACAAATGAAATCCAATGGATCAACATTAAGAGATGATTTCTTTTTTGAATATGATGCTCGCTAACTTCTTTCTTTGAGGATTTAAATATTTTTGGCATTTAGTTTAACTAAAAACTGCACTTTCATTACAATCATCCTTGTTGGTCATTAAACAATTATTCATCGAGAAATATCATTATGATGATCTTGAGACTAGAATGATTCAAATTCATTAAATTTATTCTTTCATAAACTTTCATCAAGTACCCTTAATTCATTGATGACTTTTTATTATGTTGAATGTTAGCTTCATCATCATATAACCTACCAATTAAAGTGTTACTACTTACCAATATTTTATCATCATCTTTCCTTCCTTCTCATCTTGAATAAAATTTTTATGATTATGATCAAACTGAATATGATTGGTAGAATTTTTTTCTTCTCCTGATTTCACCAATCATTCATCACAAGTTTTATAACTTACTAATGATTTATGAGAACTCCAAGATCAGCAAAGCATCATTACATTTTCATTAAACTCAGGAAGACTCTAATTTTCCCCATTACAATTAAACCATTCATTCCAGACATAGGCTGAGTATAATGATCCTCTTGATCCCAAAAACTTATTCCCAATACAATGGTCTTTCTTAACCATTGCGAGTCATATTTTCTTGAATATGATGGTCAGTATGATTTTCACCAAATAAAATGTGAGGTGATTTATTTTATTCTTAAACTTCCTTGACAAGAAAAAATAATACCTAAATATGATAGTCATCTTTATCATCTTGGTCTTAACATGTACTCACGCTACCAATAAGTTGATAAGGTTTTTTGATATATAGTGATGATTCAAATAATGTCTTGGGTTGTGTATTATTGTAGAATAACAAAGTGATATCTTATTCCTCATGATAGTTAATGATCCATGAGAATAACTACCTGGTGCATGATCTAGAGATAGAATATATGATCCTTTCTCTAAATATTTGGTCGCACTATCTTTATGGTGAGAAGTTTGATATATATACTAATAATAAGAGTCTAAAGTATATATTCACATAGAGGTATATCAATATGAATAGAAGAAAATAATTTTATCTAATCATGGACTATGATTTATCTAATCACTACAATCCGAGAAAGGAGAATAGGGTTGATGATGCTCTTAATAGATAAAACATGCTACTAAATCCATGATGCAAACTGAGAGAGACCTTATCATCTTGTATATGAAAAGTTGATGTCTTGAAATCATAAAAATATGGAATACATCCTACCTCTCCCAAATGATTTCCCAACCATCTATCCAAGAGAAGATCAAAGAGACATAAAGGGATGATCTATAGATACAAATTGTTGAAATCAATAAAGGAAGGGGAGCTACATGAGTTCCAAATTGATGATGATGGTGTAATTTAGTTTTTAATAAGGCTATGTGTTCCATCATCACCTGAGATAAAGACCATGATATTGTATAATGCACATAGCCTATCTTTGTAGACCACACGAGAAGTACCAATGTGTACCACGATCTTTGAGGACACTTTCGATGGGACAACATGAAGAAGAAAATTACAGAGTATATATCAAGGTGATTGTTATTCCATCATGTGAAATTAGAGTGAAAAAATTCCAATGGGATGATGAAACCATTTCTTATAAGCTTGTTGAAATGGGTGAATATCACCATGGAATTTATCAATAGTCTCCCAAAAACATCCACAAAAAAAATACGATATGGATTGTTGGTGATCAACTCACCATGACTGACCACTTTATCACTATTTGGGAATATTTCTCAATTGAAAAATTTCCAAGATATATGTGAAGGAAATGGTGAGGTTTTATGGGGTTCCACTTTTGATCATATTTGATTGTGATCCAAGGTTCACCTCTAAATTCTATAGAAGCATTCAATAAGATTTTAGTACTAAATTAAATTTTATCACGACCTATCACCCCTAAACAGATAAGAAATCTAAAAAGACCATTCAAACACTTGAGGACATTCTAATATCACACTTGATGGAATATAAAGGAGGATGTGATCAACATATCCCATTGGTTGAGTTCTCATGTAAAAAAAACTTCCACTCGAGTATTTAAATGGATCTATATGAATATTTGAATATAAAGAAATGTAGAAATCAAATTTTTCCGAATGAAGTTCTGTAATGAAAGATACATGGACTTAATCTTGTGAAAGTGATGACAAAGAAGTTTCAATCCAAACAAAAACATATAAAAGATACCTACAGTCCGTAAAAGAGCTATACTGACTAATACCGAAAAGACTTTAATATTGATGTTATAGAAAAAGTTTTCCTTTGAATATAACCATAGAAGAGAGTCATACAGTTTGTAAATAAAGGGAAGTTTTAGCCTGAGGAATATTAACCCCTTTGAGATCCTCGATCGCATAGGATTAGTGACATATCCTCTTTCATTTCCACAAAGTCTGGCTCAAGTTCATGATTTTTCAAAAACCAATTTTATGAAAATAATTAGGTCATTAACCTTCCATTATTGAGTTTTTTTGGTTTTTTATGACTTTTTGTTAGGTAAAAATGTGGGTAAACCTAACTTTTTTTCAAAATACCTAGTGAGTCTTATTCCTCCCTTATAAAAAGTCACAACCTATCCTCATTCCTCACACCTCTCAAACCAATTAGTTTAAACCAATATCTGCCCATATAGATTCCCAAAATCCCTCCCCTAGATCTTGATTCCTCCCTTTGGTTAGAAATCCTTACAAGGAATCCTTTTGGTTCTAACCAAAAGTAATTACCTGACTAAGAGGTAACATCTTCTCTCAATATTTTTAGTTTTATTTCCATTATCCAACCCCTCATATCTTATTAATTGATTCTTGTATAAAAAACCATATCCTCAATATAATAGTATGTTTTATACTAAGGGTTAGACCTACACATACACATACTTACATTTAATGGGTAATAAACATATTGTGTCTATTTATAGTGTAATACTGCCTCACAAAATGACAATTTTTCATTTTACTTTACCAACTTTCATAGTTGGAAATTATGATGGAAAATATATTTTTATATGATATAAATGATATTTATTAATTCTTTATTCTAATTTAATCCTTTTATAATACACGCCTTTAATACTTTCCATTTTTCATTAATATGATAACATCGTTTGAGGACGTGTGGACTACCACCCCTCAATGCGATGTGATTCATTCACATGATCCATGGAATGCATAAAGAATGATTATAATTAAAAATATGTAAATAAACAACCTCCACATGATATAAATAAAATAATTACCTATTTGGAAATATACTATATATATATATATATATCAATTTCTTTATTACCCTTTCACACACTAAAAAAGTAATTATGTCATTCCTAGATGTGTGGACTACTGCCCCCTCGACACGATGTGATTCGTTTTACACCAGAATAATTATATATATAAGTATATATGATTAAATAATATAGTATTTATGTTATATTGGTCATTATGGAAATATTTGGTGTCACTTACCTTCTTTCCATAACGATCATCGAAAAATAAGATTTTCACTCATGCGTACATACAGCCTACCATCACCATGATTGTAATGTTGGTTCATTTTTCATAACCATATTTAATAATTTATTTTAAAGGTATAATTAATGAACTAATATGATAATTATTTCGTGATTATTATTCTGTAGATGTCATATAATGACCCCTTTGATAATAGATGACCTACCAATGTGGTTTTTGACACATAATCTGAATTTGGTGTAAATAGACGATGTAAACATAATTCTTTAAGTAGTTGTATACAACATGCTATAACGTGAAATAAAAGTAATCTTAAACATGAATTTTTTTTCCTGAAATTAGAAAATTAACATAAGTTTATTATAAAGTAAGTCAATGGATGTTCACCCAAAATGAAACTCAAGGTAGGGTATTTACATATCACATTTTACATCTATGAGATAAATGCCATGTCCAACATTTAATTATTTTGTGTGGTGTGTCTACTACCCATTTTGATTTATTATATAATTAATTATTTTATCTTTATGGTATTTAAAATATTCATTCAATATTATTCATTCATCAGGATTATGATTTAAATTGTTTTAGAGTGGTATGGGACACTTTGGGATGTTTAATGATTATTTTCCTTATGATTAGTACTAATGATATTTCAATGGAATTTCTATTCTAGGATATTATATATCCATTTTAAAATAAAACTATTCATTATTATGTGGCTATTCATGACCATTTTGAAGCATTAGTACTATTTTTCCATTCGTTAGTACTCAAAATGTTTTAGAATGTTTTTTAAGAAAACTAAACATTTTTTCTCTCTTTAGTCAGAGAACCTGTTTTCTTCAAAAACCCATGTTTTAATATATAAAAAATTTAAAAATGTTTTTAAAATGAATATGTAAAGAAATTTTTACCCTTTTTTCTTTTACCATTGTTTTAAAATGAATTTTCTTATCACTTTATGAACAATTCATTTTTTTAACCTTTAACAATGAAAAAAAGAATGTTTTTTTACCTCATTTGAAAAGTAAAAATTTACCCACCATCATTTATTTGAACTTTTCTTTTCATGTATAAAAGGTTAATTTTTAAAGAAAATGTTTTTAAAAGTGATTATCAAAAAAAATTCCAAAAGTTTTTTCATTATAAAAGGATATTTTCCTCAAAGAATTTTTTTTAAATATCATTTTATAGTATTTATATTCATCATCAACAATAACCCATTATTTTTACAACACTTGAGATTTCATTATTGATACCATCCTTATTCTTCCTCTGGGTGGCTTATTATTGATTTGTCCAAGGATAGTATTCACATTCACTTCTTTGAAACATTTGTTATCCCCCTTGAAATATTCAATATTATATGATCATTGAACATTGAAGTTTCCCCTAATTATACAATTCATTCATCATGTATGTTACTATTACCTAAACCCTATACCATTTTACATACAGTGTCTACTTTGATTGTTATTTTATTATTTGGAAAAATATTTATAATTTCACATCCTTTATTCAATAATGATATTTGATAAGGCATATTATATATTTTTATTATTCTATATGAGGAATTATTTGGATAGGCAATGATTGGAGTAGCCTGAAATTTATATAGGTCATCAATGAATCAAGAGGTTCTCATGAGAAAAAGTAGTTTCAAAAATTAGAATTGTTTAAACCGTCTTTTTAATGGTTTTGATGGTATTGGTTTTCATGTGCCTCAAACATGGTGTCTATTAATAAATCATTTCCCTTGTTTAGTTTTAGTAATGATTCATCCATGAGATTTTACATCAACATATCTATTGATACATTTGATTTTTAGTTATTTATATATAATTTGTTTCTGTTTCTTACCTTGTCGTATTCATTATTCCTTATCTAGTAATATCAATGGAATGTGTTTTCAGTTATTACCTTTCCATAATATTTATGAACTTCCATCTTAGTTTTGTTGATTATATAGTGAAATTCCTTCCCAGTTTATTGATTATATGGAATATGATTTCTGTTATTCACCATGTCATAATTATTATTCTCATTGATTCATTATTACTTCCCCCATATTTTTACCTTACTGAGAATTTGAGCTCACCCTTTTTATGTTCATTTCCCTAGGAACCCAAAAAGCATACTTTAAAATATATACAGGGATTTACTAGATGGACTAGATTTATCCTTGATGCTATTTATTTAGAAAGAATAAAAATTTACGTTTTAATACCTATATTCCTTT
Organism: Viscum album; assembly: GCA_963277665.1. NCBI lineage: Eukaryota > Viridiplantae > Streptophyta > Magnoliopsida > Santalales > Viscaceae > Viscum > Viscum album. Next base: position 989,154,175 of record OY728148.1, on the reverse strand, counting down.
CTCATGTATGTATCTCGGTTACCAAGAATACTAAACTCTTTATACTTCAGGATTTAGTACCCTGTAATATTTCCAATGTTATAGTTTTAGACACCAAATCTGGGCCTTCTGGGGTCAGGTTACTACTGTTGGTATCAGAGTAAGTTTAGTATCATCCTTGGGAACTAGATTTATGAAAACATAGGTTAGAGAACATAGACATAAGGTATAATTTGAGGATAAGTATAGAATAAAATCCTAGACTTTTGGTAAGGTAGAGATTATGTGGTTCTTTATAGCAATACATCCATGTTTGGATACTACAAGTGTGAGTGGTTTTGATACATATGTAGCTAGGATTAATAAGTATAACTAGGTATTTTGAGCCTAACTTGGTGTAACCTAGTATAGAATAACGGGCCTTACTGCACAACTGCTTTGATACTCCTGGGGGGTATGTTTAGGATAATTGACATTTTCATTAAAAATAACCATGAAGGATTTTTACAATGAATAACCTAGGTTAAAACTAGGGTGTGTAGATTGAAAATAGGGTATCATGATTTAAAAATCCTATAAATGATATTATGGATAAACTCTAGACTAAGGAATGATCAATGTGGAAATAAGTGGATGATGTATTTATATATTATGGTTGTATTGAAAAATATAGTTAAAAGTACATTTTGTGATTAACCTAATTTAAAAGAATTCCATCATATTTATTTTAGGAAATATATTAATTTTGTTTTAGAAAAGGATGACCCATAATCTGGGTGATAACTAATCAAATCTGCTAAGGTTGTGGGTCTTAAACCCATGACCAAAGGATGATAAGGGTTTCTTTCCAACCACTAACCTATGAAATTTCCTAGTTAATTTTTCATTGTTTTTAGTTAAACAGTTTGATGAAAAAATGTTAATGATAAACTAGTAGTTTCACTTTTTATAATTATATATTAATCTATTAACCATATTGGTTTTTGAAGATAGTTAAAGAAAATTGTAAGAATTTTCAATATTTTATGAGCATCACGATCCATTAAATGTTTCTTTAAGTGCTTCGGTCATAAAAAATAATTATTGGTAATTAATTTCTAGGTGTAAAGGAATGAATTAGAATTTGATAACAGCACAACAAAAATTTCGGACTTTTCATATGAAATTGAAACCTATCATGTAAGATTATTTCATTATATTCTTAAGTAGTAAAATAATTACCCGAAATTAGGAAAATTTCTTAAAAATAAAATGTTTTCCTAATATCTTAATTTATTTTGAATCTGCGGTCTTCTAAATAATCATAGAATTATGTCTTTGAGGTCCTCAACTTTCCATTGATCATTCACTTGTTTGTTATTGATGACCCCATTCACTCCTTATAAATATTTACATTTTTCATGTAAGTATGTATCTCTACTTTACACTGATTTTCTCCAACTTAGAGACCTAGTTACATGGTAGTCCATGTGACCTATGTACTTTCTATTATCTCTTTTATAAAGGATGACTTATAAACCCTTCTCATGATGTGGGATTTCAAACAAAGGAAGTATCAAAGAATCTATCACCATGATTGAGTTTAAATTGCGAGGATGTAATTTAAATAAGATGGAGAGAATGTGATGAACTGAAAATCTAAAGTAAGAACCTTTTATTCAATAGCGTGTACGACACGTGACACCGAACACGTAAGGTATTATAATATCTAGATACTTTATAAAATATTTACTATTTAAAATAGATTCTATGTATCTCAATACATGCAACACAAAGTTGGCTTGTGTTGCATGCAAGAGAGGCCTTCCTTGACAGATTACGTTACATGCAAGAGTGGGCTTCCGAGATACTTGTGTTACATGTAAAAATGGCCTTCCTTGATAGCTTACATTACACGCATGAATGATTTTCACCAAAATAATAATGTATTATTAAAATACTATTATTTAATATAATATGATATAACCTAGCCGTTATGTTAGCAGTTATAAATAGTATTAACTATCTTATGAAAATTTATGGTTTATATAAATATAAAATGATACATTGGTTACCAACTAATAATAAATGAAAATAAGAACCAATTGGATATAAAAAATAAATATTATTATTTATATACATCCAAAGGAGTTTTGTATTAATAAACATAGTTATCTAAAATTAATGAATGATTTTAATGAAATATATATTTTGTATATTAAATAGATTTTTTTATATTAATCCATTATGTTTGATATGCATAAGATAAGAATGAACCCTATATTACATATAAAACCTATAATTTTTTAAAGGCAATTTTACCACATTTTAAAAGAGACCCCATTTTCAATTAGAATTTTTGACACGTTAATTGATTTATTATATAAAAATAAACTTAATATTGGAAATATAAGTATAATAATTATTTTAGGGTGAATTTTTGATATTTTTCCGAAACATTTCATATTTAATGAATAGTTAAAAATACTGAATTTTAGTTCAACACTTCTTTTTTATCTAATTTATTTATAAGGTTAAATTATATTTTTAATTGGTTTTAATGTTTAATTAGATAATATATTTATAAATTAATATAATTTATTTCATTTCAATAAATTTTAATTTTAAATTGATTATAAAAAATAGAAAACATTCATACCTTTTTACCTTAAAAAATGCATTGTCGTCCCTTCTTCGGGATTAAATTTAAATTAATTTCTACCGCTTCTGTGATTTGAATTTGGAAAAATGGATTCCATATTTGGAATAAAAATAATTTATAATTTCTAATAAGACAATTTTTTTTATAAAAATATTAGTGAAAGTAATAAAAATTATTTACAATTATTAAGGTAAAATTAAGCTTAATAAAGGACTAAACCATTAACTTAAGGGGCAAAATGACCTAGGAACTTCTCCAAATCCATTTTATGGACATAATTAGGACATTAAACTTCCATTATTGTGCTTGGATGGTTTTTTATGACATTGTTTTGGTTAAAATTTGGGTACACCTAACTTGATTTTAAAACACCAAGTGAGTTCTTTTCCTCCCTTATAAAAGGCCGCCACCTCTCCCCATTCTCGACACATCTAAAACCACTTATATTTGATAAATATCATACCATATAGCTTCCCTACATCCCAAAACTGTAACTTTAATCCTTCATTTTAGTATAAATCTTTCCAAGGAATCCTTTTCGTAGAAACCAAAAGTAGTTACCCGATGAAGAGGTAATGTCTTCTCTCAAGCTTTCTAGTTTTATTTCCATTATCCAACCCATAATATATTCTTATTATATTATTATATGACAACAAAATTATAATTATCATACTAGTATTTTTTATGCTAAATGTTATACCTACATTTACACACACTTCCATTTAATGGGTAACGAACATACTGTTTCTGTGTACGATAAACTACTGCCTCACGAAATGATGATTGTTTATTTTCCTTTACCAACATTCATGGTTGGAAATCATTATGGAAACTATGTTTATATATGATATATATGATATTTATTATTTCTATATACTTCATTAATTTTTTTAACACATTCCTTTAATACTTTCCATTTATTTAATACGATAACTTTGTTTGTGGAATTGTGGATTACTTCCCCCTCAAAGAGATGTGATTTGTTCACACGATCCATGGAATGTTCAAATGATGATTATAATTACAAATATGTGACATAAAAAAAATTATATGATATTAATGAAATAATTACCTTTCTTTATAGATACTATATATATATATATATCATTTTCTTTATTTCCCTTTCACACACTTAAAAAGTGATAACGTCGTTCTTGGACATGTGGACTACCGTCTCCTCAACACGATGTGATTCATTTTACATCACAATAATTCTATATAAAAGTATATATGATTTAATAATATGTTATTTATGATATAATTATAATTTTGGAAATATATGGTGATACTTACCTTCTCTCCATAACAATCAATGAAAAATAAGAGCTTAACTAATGCGTACGTACAACCTACCTTCTTCATGATTGTAACTTCGGATCATTTTTCATAACCATATTTAATGATTTATTTTAAATGCATAATTAATGAAAATATATGACAATTATTTCATGATTATTATTTTTGAGATTTTATATAATAACCCCTTTAACCATATTGGACCTACAAATGTTGTTTTTGACACATAATCCGAATTTGTTCTAAACACCCAACGTAAACATAATTTTTCATGTAGTTGTATGAAACATAGTATAAATTGAAATAAAATTAATTATAATCTTAAAAAATTTTCTCAATAAATGAGAAAATTGAAATAATTTTATTATACAAGAAGTGAAAGTACGTTTACCCAAAAGGAAACTCATGGTAATGGATTCTCATCTCACTTTTTACATCTATGAGATAAATGTCATATTCAAAATTTGATTATTTTTTGTGGTGGATATACTACCCATTGTGATATATGATATCATGAATTATTTTATCGTCATTGTATTTGAAAATTCCATTCAATAATATTCCTTTATAAGGCTTATGATTTAATTTTTTTTAAACTTTTATGGGACACCTTGGGATGTTTAGTGATTATTTTCCTCAAGAATAGTACTAATGATCTTACAATGGAACTTCCATTAGAGGAAATTGTATAATAATTTTTCAATAAACCCTTTCATTATTATCTAGTTATTCATGAATACTTTCAAGTATCAGTACCATTTTTACACTCTTTGGTACTGAAAATGTTTTATAATTTTTTTCAGAAAGCCCAAATTTATTTATCTCTTTAGTTAGAGTACCTGTTTTATTTTAAAAATCATGTTTTAATAAAATGTTTTCAAAAATATTTTTAAAATGATTTAGTAAAGAAGTTTTTATCCTTTTTTTTCTTTTACCATTGTTTTCAGTGGAATATTATTTTCTTTTTTCAAAAAATGTATTTTTATATCCTTTAACCATGCAAATAGAATGTTCTTTTACCTCGCACAACAAGTACGGATTTACCTATCATCATTTCTTGAAGCTTCTCTTTCATGTCTAAAAGGTTACTTAATAAATAATTTTTTTTCAAAAGTGATTTTCAAATATAATTTTTCCAAAAGGTTTTCATAATCATATGATATTTTTCACAATTATTTTTAAAGATTGTTTTATAGTATTTCTATTCATCAGCATCAACAGAAACTACTATAAAACTATGTTTATCCAATACTAGGTCTATAACAACACTAGCTAAAAATGATGTTAAAGACGCCCTTTGTCAGTGATAAAAAGACATTATTGAAGGAGGTCTTTAATAATGATAAAATACATTGTTAAAGGGGGACCTTTATTAGCACTTATAAGAAAGCACTGATAAATGAGATCTTTTAACAGCACTTGTAAAAAAAAATTGTTAAAGGGGGGTCCTTATCAGCACTTTTTTAGAAGCACTGATATGGAACCCACTTTATCAACATTTTTTTAGTAGCACTGATAAAGGTATACTTAATAAAAAAATTCATTAAGAATAATATATTTATATATAAATGTATTTATATTGACATAAATATAATATATATTTTTTAAAATTTGTTTTAGATAAGGTAAATAGAATTTTACACTTATTATATAAGATATTTTGTGAAAATGGATTACAAAATAAATAAAAAATTATTTTTAATTAATAATTTTCTTATTATTTCTGATTAACAGTCATTTAATATCAATTTGATGATAGAAAATCCTAAACATAATAAAATATCTAAAATAAGTTGAAAACATAATTCAAACTTCAAACAGTGATAACTTTTGATCTGGGTGCCCATTTATGCTCTAACACATATAAAATCAAATTTTTTGATGAGATATACAACCTTAGTGACAACGGTAAACCTCTATCACATGTTTAAAGGCCAAAAAATATCATAGGATCTCAAAAATAGAGTTTTTAGTCAAGGTACCCTGATTTTTTGACATTCTATGGATTTTCAACTTATTTTAAGGGGGTCTTATTGCCTTTTTTAGTGGTGACTAATTTTATTCCTAGGTATTACATTTATATTGATATTATGGTTCTAAAACTTTATCATTTTTCATAATTTAATGTTATTTATAGTTAAATATATGCATGTTCCTTATGTTTACTTGTAATAAATCACTCATATAAATACATATATCAACATATTTCTGTACAAATGTAAATTCTAATATATGTAAATAAATACATATTCTAAAGATGTATTTAAAATAATATCTAGACATTTTTACATTATATATATATATATACATATGTGTGTATTAATAAAGAGATATATATTTATATTCTATTCTATTATATATAAATTTATATAATATATAATAAATTTAAATAAATATAAGTATATATATATCACACACACACATATATATTGTATAAATGTTTTTTAAAATAATTATATAAATATCTGTATATATATATATATATATAAACATAAATACCATTAAATAGGCATCAAAACAACATAGTGTAGTGGTAAAGGTGTTCCATCTTTGAAGGAGAGGTGTTGGGTTTAAATCCATGAAGATGCACATAAGGATATATATTCACAAAGTGATGATAAAATGTGGTGGGTTGAAATGCATTGATAAAGGGGGTGGAGAACTATTAATGGGTTCATGGAAGTGTTGATCAAGGGGGTCATCCTCATAAGTGTCCAAAAAATATAATTTTACCCCCTTTAACAGTGCTGCCGTTATCATCACTAAAAAAGTATTGTTAAAGGCCCCTTTAACATCACTAAAAAGGTGTTGTTAAAGGACCCTTTTAACAATGATTTTTTATCATTGTTAAAGGGGGACTTTCACAGTGTTTTTTTAGCACTGATAATGATTTAAAATTTTAACCACGCTCATATTTTCAATGTTTAATTATAATTGAAAAAAGAATATTCTAGCCCTTTTAAAGGCCTATTTTGTAGTAGTGAACCATATATTTTTACTCCACTTATGATTTTTTTGTGTTAATATCATCTGTTTTCTTCCTTTGAATGGTTTATTATTTATTTTTCTTAGGATAATATTCACATTCACTTCCTTGAATTATTTTTTATTCCCCTTGAAATATTCAATCTCCTTTGATCATTAAACATTGAATTTACCACTAATTATCCATTTCATTCATCATGGATGTTACTATTTCCTAAACCAAATACCATTTTACATATGATGTCTTCTTTGATAGTTATTTTATTATTTCGGAAAATATCGGTATTTTCGTTTTCTTTATTCAATAGAGATATTTAATAAGGCATATTATTTAATTTGATTATTCAATTTGAGAAATAATTTGGAAAATAAATGATGGGAGGAGACTAAAAATTATATAGATCCTAAATGCATTGATAAGTTCTCATGATACAAATTATTTTTTCAAATTAGAATATTTTAAACCATCATGCGAAAGGTCTTGATGGTATAGGTTTTCATGTGCCTTAGACATGACGCCCATTAAGAAATTATTTACCTAATTTTGTTTCATTTATTATTCATCCATGAGATTTTGTGTCAACATATCTATGGATACATTTCATTTTTAATTATTTAGATAGTATGTGTTTTAGTTTCTTACCAAACCATATTTATTTTTTCTTATCTAGTTATTTTTATGTTATGTGTTTTCAATTATTACATTGTCATGTTGTTTATGCACCGCTTTCTCAGTTTATTTATTATATGGAATGTGAATTCAGTTATTCACCATTTCATAATTATTATTCTCATTGATTCGTTATTTCTTCCACTATATTTTGACCTTACTAATCATTTTATCTCACCGTTATTATATTTATTTACCTTGGAATCCAATAAACATACTATGAAAGATATATAGGGATTTACAAACTAGAATTGAGTTATCCTCAAATCTATTTATTTAGAAAGAAGAAGAAAAATATATACTAATTAGTTTATTAATTTCTTGTGTATATATCTATTTTATCGAGATTACTAAACTCATAGTCATTTGGGATTTAATTCCCTGTAATAATGTCAATGAAATAGTAGTAGACACCCACTTTTGGCCTTCTAGGGTTGGGTCTCTACGGATCTCCTCTTAGACATGATAGGGTTAGTCTTTTGAGAATCCAAGAACCTCAAATATTTGTATATATAAGTGAAGAAGATAAATACGTAGGGTTTGGTCGATCTAGAAGGTTCAAATTGGTGTAAGTAAGTGAGGGATAAAGGTCCATTTTATAATTTAGGTGGTTCATTTTAGGAAACTCCCAAAATATTAAATTAATATATAATATTTTTTAATTAAAAATGCCTTCTAATTGTGTTATTTAAAACCTAAGATGAGTATGGTTATAAATCCTATCAAAAAAATAATTTTAGACATGTTTAGGTCACAATGTTAACCTTATCATTTGTCTTTAACCCTTAGTTAAACCCTCTAACCCGTACCATGGAAACTTATTTTTACTCTTTAGGGATAATATAGTTACTATAAAATGATAAACGAACCCCAAATGGATAATTGATGAAATATTTAACATTATTGTAGTTATTTGGACGAATTTATATTTTTATGAATTTTATATCATTTATTAAAATATTATCTATTTTAAAGTATCATTTAGTTTTCATTTTTGATAATATTCAATATTTTTCTTTTTAAAAAATATCCTAACATCGTGAAAAAATAAAACCATAACATATAATATATCACTAACATTTCTAAAATATCTATAAATTTCATAGATGTAATTAATTATGTCAAATTTTATTTATTTTAATGTTTTTTATATCATTAATTTTTTTATTTCCATAAAGTAAACAATTACTATGTCATTAATATGAAAGAATTTAATTAAATTATTTCTTCTCTAAATTTTTTATATAATTTATCATGATGAAGATAAATTTATTATCTTTCAAATGAATATGTATAGTCTAATTTTTCTTTTCTATAACCATGTAATAAAAATTTAATACTTATTAAAAACATGAGTAAGGCATTTTTAACTTTTCGTTAAATAAAATATAATAAATTTCTTACTTACTTCCAAATATCATAAAAAGAGTATAATTTCGTCCTAATGATGATTTTGGTATAAAACCACTCATTAATGGTAATTAGGACAAGTGTTGGGGTAATTTTATAATATCATTTATATCTACAATTACCTAATTTACACTTAACTGTGGAAATTAAAATATTACTAAATTTTACTATTCATATGGCCAAAAATAAAATAAAACTATTTACATAATTTATACCCCTTAATTAAAAATATAGAATCCATTTTCATAATTCAAAACATATAATTTTTAGTAATTAATTTATAATTAATCATGTTGACGGTGTGAGAAAATGAGTTATTAAAGTTTAAACCTGCAAAAGATTGAAAACTTTTTATATCTAAATTCATTGTAAAATTGATTACAGTAACCTAAATTGTATTAAATTATAAAATTATTCAATTTATACTTTAAAAACATTAAATAATATAATTTAACACTATAAATTATTTTGATGAAAAAAATTTGTTTTCAGTTAGAATTTAGTATTTTTCACTATTCATCAAAACCTGAAACTTATCAGAAAAATACCAAAAATTTATCTAAAGTAAAACATTATATTTATATTTAAAATACGAGGTTTAATTTTTCAAATAGAATTCATCTGATTTTCAAAAATTGGATTTAAAATAGGTTCTTCATTAAAGGACGATAAAACTGGTTTTATAAAAAAATAAGTTTTATTTGTAATATTGTGGTTGTTATTATCTTATTCCTCTAAAATATATTATATGAATATCAAAAATATTTTATTTAACATATAAAATATATATTTAGTTAATATCATTCTATAAGAGTAATTAATTTAATTTATTAGAATAAAAAGACTTTGTGAGCATAAAAATAGTTCTTTAAAAAACATCTCATATATATTTAGTTGGTTACTATTTTCATTTTTAATTAATTTAGAACCAATGAATTCAGCCATATTTTTTTATAAGTTGTTTAATACTATTCATAACCACTACCTTAATGGCTAGGTTATATCTAATTATATTATATAAAAATATTTTAATAATATATTATTGTTTGGTAAAACCTGGTCTTGCATGTAATGCAAGAAAACTCATTATTGTGTGTAGCATAAACATATTTTGGTATTGAATACAATATAATCTATAAAAGAAAATGAATTTATTTAAGAAGTGACATACTGTAAAATCATGGGGTGTTATAGGTGATGTAGGGACCTCTGGTGTTTTTGTTAATGCATTTCATCTACAAGGTGGAGATTTTTGAACATTATTCACTCAATATTGTAAATTAAATGATTTTAATTCCATGCATTATGGGATGACTCGACCCCAGAAAAACCAGGAGTCGGTGCCTTCTGAATATGATGTTTTGTTTTAAAATAAAAACATGCACTGATAAATACACACCACATCCCATACAGAGGATTGTGTTCGGTTCGGGCTCTGGGAAACTGGTAACTTCAGAAATGTTTCATCTGATAAAAGATGTTACCTAAAATTTTAAAATTCAAAACGTAAGGTGAGAATAAGAATTCTCAGTAAGGGGTTTAAATTAAACCAATGAAACTTTTGAAAGCATTTTTTAAAAACATATCCAAATAACGTTCTCTTATAGAAAACTGTAACTCATGTAACATAACATAAAGGTTATCAACTAAGATTTTCAAGGAATACATGAATCAATTTGGACATTTTCAAAAAGGGGTAGAAAAAGATATCCTGAATAATTATGACGTATGAATGTTTAAGAACAAATTAAACTGTTAAGAGTAATACTTAATCAGATTTACTTGTGATGGAAAAAAACATCAATTTCATATGTTGGTTACTATCATACACGAATCATGCCCCAATCTTTTACTTGTTACATCAATAAGAACTTGATAAAAACATAAGGGAAAGAGTAGTGAAAGAATAGGCATATAATCTTGAAAAGAACTTGTAACATGAATTGAATATGTGGATTCAACATTTCATTTAGACATTCATGAACATATCACTGAGGTTCATCCCCAATGTGTCAATAAAGAAAAATTACTGAGGTTTTTCACGAGGGTGTCATGATGCGTGTCATCTCTAGAGATTTATTCTTTATCCCATGCATTGGAGAACTATCAGGGAACACCCTTAGTATGTCTTTATTTTCATGTTAGCCACATAAATCAATTCTTTTCTTAAATGGGGTTGTATATTCAAGATATCCCATACCACCTTTTATAGTTCATTCATAGTTGGTCATAGTAGTTGAATTTACATATCTTATATGTGAGAAAAGCATCAAGATGATGAAAAACCAAGCTAACAATCACATGATCGTTATTAAAAGTAAAGAAAAAAGGAAGATTATGGAACATACATTGACATATAAGGTACAAAAAGGATAGGAAACTAGAATTTATCACATGTAAGTTTGTTCTTGAAATTCTAAAATTTTATCATCCAATTGATTACAAGGTGAAAAAAAAATCTCAAGTAGGGTTTTGAGCTTGCACATGATAAAAAATTCAATATTGCTAATCCTTTTCATAATACTGAATAATGTCCATGATGGATAGCATGAATCTTCACCATAAGCAACATAATTTAAAACATACAGAAAACAGATAAGTTACTCTTAAATGTTGATATAAGTATAGTTTAACACCCTATTTCTTATGATTTTAAAACTCCACCTAAACTCAAGACTTAATGTGTAAGGAACTTCACAATTGAAATCAAGGTTCATACAACATAAAAAATATATGTATGTACCCGAAATCGAACTATAATATTGGCACACCAATGTCTGTTAATCCCCTATGAATATTAGTTCAACAACATTTTTAATAGGGCGGGTCATCCCTTAGTCATAAAAACTTGTTTATGAAAACTTACAAAAAAATAATTTTATAAAAACACGATCATATATATAAAATTTTCAATATTTATTTATTATTTAAATATGAAATTAAATGTATGTGAATATGTGCAGTGCATGAAAAATTATACACAAACTTCGTACATATAACCAAAGTAGAAAGGTCATGCCCATTCCTGCATATAACTGACGTATATACAAACAACCAAAATTATATATGTATTTTTAAAAACAACAAAATGAGGCCAGGTAAAATCCTTAAGTTCTTTAAGCTATTTGAATGCAAGAGAACCTGAAGGCCTTGGTTCAAAATTTAAGAACCTTTGGACTGAACCGTAATGTTAAATATATATATATATATTTCCGAATATATACGTGTATGTATTCTCAAATAAGCAAAACAAGGCAAAACTAAAAACCATTACTTTAAAACCCAGGGAAAGGAGGAATTTAGGGAGGGTTGGTCGGGCTCGCTGGAGACTTGATCATGAGATATGAAATGAGAGGTCTCGGTTATTTATATACAAACGCTCACACACCACCATCCACGCAAAAATGTACCCACTTGCATTGCATTCAATGGGGGTGTCGTGCTTGAAGAAAATGAGGAGACATGGGGGTCCATTGTGATCAGAGGAGAAGAAAAAGAGGGGTGTAACACAGGGTAGTGTTACTGGTGTAACCCATGCATGGAGGAAGAAGAAGACATGGCTAGGGGAAATTTCGGGGGAAAACAAATGGTCCAGATCGATCCCAACGTCAATCCAAGCGATGAGATGTGTCTGCTGTTTTAAAATAATTGAGCGGCTTAGATTTGATCAAAGTTTCATCAGATGGTCTAAGCTCGACGCGACAATTTAGAAACCTTAAAAACCATGATTAGATCATTTTGGATTGAACGGTTGAAAAAAACCACAAAGAGAGACGCGGTTGCTGAGGGTCGAGCGCGGGATTGGAAACAATGGCCCAGATCACGCACGATGCGATCCAACGGTCCAGATCACGTTTTGCCCAAAAAAATGCTTCCCTTATCAAAACAGAGAGCGGTTTTCACCTCCCTAATAACCCTAGGCCTCCCAACGAGTGCTCAGAAATCACACAACACCCACGAAGGGGGCCTATACACAGGATCCCTCCCACAGGCCTTGGCGTACCGAGACCCCGTCATGATCTCACACCCACACTGGTGTGCATATGCGCTCTTGCTCTCTCCCAAGCGCCCTTTGGGGAACCTCTTCATGAGAACACGCCTACCTTGGCTTGGGGATGAGGGTCAAGCTCCGCCACTTGATGTGAGTTGCCTCCCTCGGCCCTACCCAAAAAGTCCTAGCCCATGTGGGCTAATTTTTTTAAAAAAAACTACACTAAAAAGGTTTTAAGAAGAGGAAACAATCCATTTATTAAAACTATATAGAACTTTATATAATTAAAAATTAATAAATATAAATTAAATTTGTTTTAATTAGAAGTATTTCTAAAAGTAAAAATACTAAACCCCTTTTTTAACTCAAAAAGTTATAAAAAAGAGATTTTAATAAACCTGAAGTATAATTTATATACTATTATCCACGAAAACATAGTTCAATCAAAACATAATTTAATTTGAAGAACTTAAACATAGTTTATAACATTATTTATGAAATGAAAATTGTTACATTTTATTTGAAAAATTATCAAAGGGTTTTGAATTCCTTAATTCTTTTCAAAATCACATAAGGGTGAAATGATGTTTTACACCATATCCTTTTAGAGTTAATAAATTATGGTTTAATTATAACCTTAATCATAACTCAATTAATTGGAAACTAATTAATATTTAAATAAGTTCACTTATCCTAACACGGTCCAGTGACTATTCTTTTTATAATCGTTAGCTTCGAATGGTCACTAGAGCAATGGTCGGAAAAAGTGTCCTATAAAACCAAAACATATAGTGTCCTAAAACTCAAAAAGAATAAGATGGTGCTTCCCATTCCGCTCATGATCAGAATGATTTTTATGATCACAGTGGTGATTCTTTTTTTCTTTTGTTGACTCAAAGGATATCCTTTACTTACTGGGCCTCGTGGTCGTGATTGGGGTCTTCATGTAGTTCTGATAGGGGTTTTTAATATGTATATTTGGTTAGCATGGTTACTCTTTTGATCTCGGTGTATTGTAGACACTATGTTGTTCTTATTTAAATAAAGAGCCTTATGTTTATCCTTTACAAATTTTTCTATTAAAAGGGATTTAAAATAAGTTAATTCATAATATCATCATTATATGATACCCAAAATTCAGTGTGTTACATTACTCCCCCCATCAATGAATTGCATCACAGCAATTCCTTTCATACAAACTTTCTAAGAGGAAGCTCTCAGTTATTCCTAGCATATCCCCCATCGTAGAGGATCCTCATGTGCATTCATAAGAACACCCTAATTGATGCTCAACTCCTCTAGTTCTCTGATCCAGATACACTTCAGGTATAAGGGGTTGAACTCATGCACCGAAAAATCGGGCTTACAGAGGGAGGCTCAAATGGTACAAAGTTTGATGTGTCCATTTTGACCAACATACGAAAAACTTTCTGAATTATGTCTTGATCGAGAACATCTAAGTTATAGACGTTGTTTTATATGCTAACGCTGAGGAGTTGGTACATGTAGGTTGCAGAAATGTTTCCCTCTAAAGCACACTCTTTAAATTTTACTCTGGCAGTGTAGTTCCAGCCTAGGGTGAAACACAGGAAGAGTCCTTCGTGGTAATATCCTCTCCTCTTATGCTCAGCCAATTGTGTTGAGCCTATGCGGTAGTATATGGGAGCATTACCTTGATAGGTGTAGAGAATCCCCAGACTGTTTGTCACCACAATGAATTCCTCAGACATTCCTCGCAGGTTTTCAAAGGGACGATACTCATCTTCAGAGGTTTTGATTGCAATAATATCCAGTATCTCCGTAGAAAGAGATAACATGTTGGTTTTTCCTTCCATATGAAATTTTAAGATGAGAGTTCAATCACTTGAAATCCATCCAAATTTATAAACAAAGTAAATATATAAGAAAGAAGAGATCACAAAATGTGTTCATTATGTAACTACTGGTGCACAACATAAAACAGGTCTAATGGTTTCCCCAGTTTCCTAACACGCGAATTCCCAAGACAAGCTCGAAACTCTTTATCTCCCTAAATTATATGGAAGCCGAGTAATCAGTTTCGATGCCATGGGAGCACTTCTTGTATCTCCATAGTCTGACATGTGGGGTGTAAAACTGTGAGACATCCCTATGTACCTGTTGTCTATACAGAGAATGAGAGGATTTGTATTCAAGGATGTGAAAGTGCATCATTTGACCAAAATGTCCATAGGAAAAGACTTGACACATGTATGTTTCTTGGAGATCTCCCTCTACAGCGGCCTCTTGGAAATCCGTGAGGGATGAGATGCCTTCCGCTGTGCTGAAGCATTTAAAAAGTCCCTCGTAATACATCCCCCGTCATGTGTAAGATGGAAACTAGGCTTGCATCATAAAGAAGTAATCCAGACCCTCTCTTCGATGGAGTTGAAGTACTCGCGGAGAGTTGGTCACATCATAGGGATTTTTTCACGACACATGGATATGGGCATAGTTTATAAAAACATCATGTATGGATGTGGAAATTATGGTTTCTAAGCCCTCACTGGGTAGAGAAAAAATATTAGTACCTTCATTTTCCATCTAAAAATTATGAAAACTCATTTTTAGTAATTCTAAAGTATATTTTTCTTTATTTCAGTTCTGACATTCCAGAGTTATCCAAACTGAGCCCTCTGATAACAACTGTGAAGACCCGACCCCAAAAAAACTAGGAGTCAGTGCCTTCTAAACAAGATGTGTCGTTTTAAAACAGAAACATGCACTGGCAAACACACATCACATCCCATACGGAGGATCTAGTTCGGTTCGAGCCCTAGGAAACCAGTAACTTCAGAAATGTTTCATCTGATAAAAGATGTTACTTGAAAATTTAAAATTCAAAACATAGGATGAGCATAAGAATTCCTAGTAACAGGTTTAAAATAAACCAATGAAAATTTTGAAAGAAATTTTTAAAAACTTCTCCAAAGAACATTATCTTATAGAAAACTGTAACACATGTAACATAACATAAAAGCGCTCAACTCATATTTTTAAGGAATAAATGAATCAATTAGGACATTTACAAACAGGGGTAGTAAAAGATATTCTGAACAAGTACGACGTATTAATGTTTAAGAACAAATTAAACTGTTAAGAGTAATACTTAATAAGAGTTGCGCGTGATGGAAAAAAACATCAATTTCATATAATTGTTACTATTTTACATGAATCATGCCCCAAAATTTTATGTGTGACATCAATTTGAACTTGATAAAAACATAAGGGAAAGAGTAGTGAAATCATAGGCATATCATCTTGAAAATAACTTCTAACATGACTTGAATATGTGGCTTCAACATTTCATTTCGACATTCATGAAAAAATCACCGAGGTCTATCCCCAAGGTGTTAGTAAAGAAAAATTACCGTGGTTATTCACCAGCGTATCGTGAAGCTTGTAATATCTAGAGATTAATTCTTTACCCAATGCATTAGAGCACTATCAGGGTGCACCCTTAATACGTCTTTACTTTCAAGTGAGCCACATAAATCAATAATTTACTTAAACGGGGTTGTATATTCATGATATCCAATACCACCTTGAATTTTGCATTCATAGTTTGTCATAGTAGTTGAATTTACATATCTTATAAGTGAGACAAGCATCTGGATGATTAAAAACCAAGCTAAGAATCATATGACCAATATTTAAAGGAAAGAAGAAAGGATGATTATAGCACATACATTGACATCTATGGTACTGAAAGGACAAAAAACTATAATTTATCACATGTAAGTTTGTTCTTGAAAATATAAAATGTTATCATCCATTTAATTACAAGGTGGACAAAAAATCTCAAGTACGGTTTTGAGCTTTCACATGCTAAAATATTCAATATTTTTAATCATTTGCATAACACTGAATAATGTCCTTGATAGAAAGCATGAATCTTCACCATAAGTGGAATCATTTAAAAGATAGGGAAAACAAATAAGTTACTCTTAAATTTGGATAAAAGTTTTATTTAACAGCCTATTTCTTATGTTTTTAAAACTCCAACTAAACTCAAGGGTTAATGTGTAAGGACCATAACAGCTGAAATCAAGTTTCATGAAACATATAAAATATATGTCTGTACCCGAAATCAAACTGAAAAATTGGTACACCCATTTGTGTAAATCCCCTATGAATATTAGTTTAACAACATTTTGAATAGGGCAGGTCATGCCCTTAGTCATAAAAATTTGTTTAAGAAAACCTATAAAAAAATAATTTTATAAAAACCCGATCATATATATAACATTTTAAAAATTTATTTATTATTTAAATATGAAATTAATTGTATGTGAATATGTGCAGTGCATGAACCATTACACACAAACTTCATCAATATAATCGAATTAGAAAGGTCATGTCCATTCCTGCATATAACCGACGTATATACATATAACGAAAAGTATATATGTATTTTCAAAACAACAAAATCAGGCCAGGTATAATCATTACATTCTTTAAGCTATTTGAATACAAGAGAACCTAAAGGCCTATCTTTGACATTTATGAACATTTGGACTGAACCGTAAGGTTAATATATATATATATATATATATATATATCGAATATATAAGTGTATATATTCTCAAAGATGAAAAACAAGGCAAAAATAAAAACCCTTACTTTAAAAACTATGGAAATGAGGACTTCAGGGATTGTTGGTCGGGCTTGCTGGAGACTTTAATGGGAGAGAAGAACCAAGAGGTCGTAGTTATTTATATACAAAATCTCACGCACCACCTTGCATGCAAAAACGTACCCACTTGCATTGCATTCAATGGGGGGGGTGTCATGCTTGAAGAAAACGGGGAGACATGGGGGTCCCCAACAGTTAGAGGTGAAGAAAATGAGGCGTGTGCCATAGGGTAGGGTTACTGGTGTAACCCATGCATGGAGGAAAAAGAAGACGTGGCTAGGGGAAATTTCGGGAAAAAACAGATGGTCCAGATCGATCCCAACATCGATCCAAGGGATGAGATTCGTCTGTTGTTTTAAAATAATTGAGCAGCTTAGATTAGATCTAAGTTTCATCGAATGGTAAATGTTCGACGTGTAAATTGAAAAACCTCGAATTTCCATGATTATATCATGTCGGATTGAATAGTTGACAAAAAACATGGTCAGATACGCAATCACTGAGGGTCGAGTGTGGGATCGGAAACAACGACCCAGATCGTCCGCGATGCGATCCAACGGTCCAGATCACATTTTTTCAAAAATACTTCTTCCCACAACAAAACGGAGAGCGGTTTTCACCTCCCCTATATACCTGGGCCTTCCAATGAGTGCTTAGAAATTACACACCACCCACGAAGGGGGCCCTATACACAGTCTCCCTCCAGCAGGCCTTGGCCTACCCAGACCCTGTCGCGGCCTCACGCCCACACTAGTGTGCCTATGCACTCTTGCCCGCTCCTGAGATCCCTTCAGGGAACCTCTACCCGAGCATGGTCTGGCCTTCGCTTGAGGCTGAGGGTCAGGCACATCAACTTCGTGTGAGCTGCCTCCCACAGCCCTGGCCAAAAAGGGCTAGCCCTAGTGGGAGATTTTTTTTTTGAAAAATATAAAATAAAAAAAAAGTTTTAAGAAGAGGAAACAATCCATTTATTAAAACTATAAATAATTTTATATTGTTAAACATTAATGAATACAAATTAAACTTGTTTTTGTTAGAATTATTTCTAAAATTAAAAATACTAAACCCCTTTTTTTAACTCAAAAATTTTCGAAAAGTAAGTTCATATAAACCTACATTATAATTTATATACTAGTATCCTCAAAAACATAGTTCAATCACAAAATAATTCAATTTGAAAAACTTAAACATTTTTTATAACATTATTTATGAAATGAAAATCGTTACATTGTATTTGAAAAATTCGCAATGTGTTTTGAATTCTTTAATTCTTTTCAAAATCACTTAAGGGTGAAATGATGTTTTAAACCATATCCCTTTAGAGTTCATAAATTATGGTTTAATTGTAACCTTAATCATAAATCAATTATTTAGAAGCTAATTAATATTTAAATAAGTTCACTTATCCCAACAAGGTCCAACGACTATTTTTTTATAACTTTTAGCATCCAATGGTCACTAGAGAAATTGTTGAAAAAGTGTCCTATAAAACCAAACCTTACAGTGTCCTAAAACTCAAAAGGAAGAAGATGGTGCTTCCCATTATGTTGATTCTTATCATGGATTTTATGATCGCAGTGGAGATGTTTTTTGATTTAGTTGACTCGAAGGATCTCCTTTACTTACTGGGCCTCATTGTGGTTATTATGGGTCTTCCAATAGTTTTGATAGGGTTTTTAATAGGTATATTTGGTTAACATGATTACACTTTTGATCTCAGTGTATTTTAGACACTACGGTGTTCTTATTTAAATAAAGATCCTTATGTTTATCCTTTAAAATTTTTGTTTGGTTAAAAGGGATTAAACAAAAGTAAATGCATAATGTCATCATTATATGATACCCAAAATTTGGGGTGTTACACATTATTATTTTTTACTTGTCATAATATTAATTTTAATTTAATTTTTGGTATTTTTATATGTTGTATTTTTGTATTATTGAGCTTGAGCTTCTTTTATTACTTCATGTATGCCTTTTGTTCGGTTTATACATTGGTCATGTGCCATTCTCCTTGGTAAGATTTCCCATTTTATCTATTTTATCCTCATACCTGATGTTGATCCATTGATCCTTATGATCCTTTGGTTTTCTATTCCTCACTTTTTTCATTCTTCGTGAAATGGATTGGCTTGATCTATCGGTGACCCTTGATAGCATATCCTCTGATGTCATGTGTACTTATTTTGTGGTTTAAGTGGTTATGTTGGGACACTTATCTAGATTTTTCATATCCTTGGTTATATGATCTAGTATTCCTCTACCCCTACTAGAATGACTCCTCGATTTGGAATCTACTTTTCAACTTGTGGGAGATTTAGTTGGGCAAAAAATCTCCATGGTTTTGGGAGCTCTAGTTTTCCTCAAAGGAGAAGAGTAGATGAAGGAGCACTAGTGGGATTCCTTGACTTACCAATGAAGAAATAGTTATCTAGATAAGTTTTGATCATCTTCATCTATGCTTCGTGAGGAGATCTGATGAGGTCCTATTGTCCCTTGGTGTTCTTTTTACCTAGATGGAAATGACGAATATATAGGAGTACAATCTCGATGACCCTAACAACAAGACCTAATTACATAGAGGCTCTATGAAAATAGATAGGAGAGATTTATCCCAACTAAGGGGCCTTATTATGGTATTATTCTTCTTTTATGTCAGTTATTTATGCCTTGTATTTGATTATTCTTTGGTTCTATGTTGCGTGTGTTGTTTGAGTTTTTCCAAGGTGCATGGTATATGATGAATCCCCAACTTGGTTCTAATGTGAGTCCTGGCATTTCATGAACCTGAAATTTGGATATTTTTCTCATGTGTCATTTTCTTATATGGTTATGTTTCACTATTTATCACATATCTTTTATAATCCCATTTTTTCATAATGGAATCTTGGTACATGTGAACCATGCATATAGGCCAAATAGATAAATAATGTCAAAAACCAATGGCCCTCTGTATGATTTGATTACTACTTTATGTCAATCATTTCTATTGATCATCTCGCTTATGTTTGAGTCTGTTATCTCTAATAGGTCATGGTAATTATCAGTATTAATATCAAACCAGTTATATATATTCTCATTAACATGTTATCTATTGTAAATGTTTACATGAATCGATACTTTTTATTCTCTTGTCCTTTGTTTATGGTTTGTTAGAATTAACATGTTACACTTCTGATTATGAGAAATCATTACAAGATTTGTATTATTCATGTTTTCATGATTCTTCCAACTATTTATATAATTATAAACATGTTAATATTTTGTTCTATAGTTTGGAGAGACAAAATCTTTCCCATACATCTCAATTACTCTATTGAGAGTGGGATACCTCATATCACAACCCACAATATTTTTATAGAATCTGATAAAAAAATATTTAGTAAAGCTACTATTGGGATCAAATATTATTGGCCCATTCATGATGTGATAATTGTGAGATAAAATTAAATTAAAAATGAAAAAATGAGCAATAGATGTAACATAGAAAACCCCAAAAATAAAAAGGGGTAAAAAACCATAGAAAAATAGAATGATATCACTATGGTAAAAGAGGATAAACACACTCTCTTTCTATTATAAGGAAAATATCCATGTAATTAACTCTCTTGAGTAATGTATAATGCACCTCACAAAATACTACACTCAAAATATTGAAAATGGAAGCACAATACTTGAGGTGATGAAACTAAAACTATCAAAGAGTTCTGCCTTTTATAAGCAAGGACCATACTTGATCTTCCTTCACTATTTAACTCCATGGGTTAGTTTTTTCACCCATCCCACTAACCACACTAGACCCCTTTTAAAAATCAAGGGGGTGAAACTGTTTCTGAGAAAAAAATGCAAATATATATCACACTTGGATATCTGATTGGGAACCAATAATATTTCCACAAATATTTTCTATCTTCCAACCATGTTGCTCTTATATCTATTATTACGATTGAGGATTTTTACTATATTAACTTAACAAAGTTAATAAACATCATCATAAAATTAACCTAATTTTCTTCAATATAATTTTCTGCATATGCACTCTTCCTTCCTCCACCACATCTCAAATAAAGTGATATTGTACCATAATGTGCTTTATCATGGAATGAAAAGATAGATTCCTTTTAATTTTCAAGGTGATATGATTGTCCCAAAACAATTGGATATACTTCTGTCATTGTTCGGGATCCCCTAGAAACCTTCACATCTGAATCACCTCCTTGCAAGCCTGTGTAGTTTTCATGTACTCTACCTTAGTCGTGGATAAATATATAACAAACTTCAACTTTGAATTCCAGCTCACAACTCATCCTATAAAATTAAACACATAACCCAAAGTGTATTTTCGTTGGTCATAATCACCTACAAAATCCGAATCTGCATAGGCTCTAATAGTGAAATTTGATCCTCAATAACATAATACAACATATGAGATATCCTTGATGTATCTATGGTTCTTCTTTAATATGTTCCAATGCTTCCGTATTTAATTATCCACATACCAACTAACTTCTCCCACTACAGGTGCAATTTCTGGTCCCATATAAACCATAAATATTATCATACTACCCACTTCTAGGGCATAAGGTAATTGAGACATCTCCATCCTCTATACTTCACTGTTATCACTATTAGGATTCATCACAGAGGCTAACATAAAATTAATAGTAGGTGGGGTAAATATAGTCTTATAATGTCGCATCTGGAAGTATTTCAAGATATTCCTCAAGAAATTCTTTTTTGATAGCTAAATCATACCCTTATTTCTATTTCATTAAATCTGTATCCCAATATATTATTTTTTGGTCCTAATTCCTTCATATCATACTCCCATGAAAACTATCAACATCTCATCCACATACAATAGAAGAATGATAAAATCATTACCATATAAACCCATGAAATATGCAAAAGTATCTGAATGATGTATTTTTCCCCAATACTCATGATATAATAATAAAATCTCTTGTACCAACACCTTGGTGCCTGCTTAATGCCATAAAATGTTTTTCTCAACCTAAAAACCAAGTTCACTCTCTCTTATTTTGAAAAACATTCTGATTATAGAATATATATTTATTTATCAATATCACCATGTAGAAAAGATTTCTTCACATCTAGCTACTCTAGAGTTAAACTATATATTATAAACATCCCCATAACTATCTGAACTGTCGTTATTCTAACAATGGGAGAAAATATTTCCTTGAAATCAATAACTTCTCTCTCTGCATATCCATTGACAACTAGTCTTGCATGATAACTTTACAATTATTCCATTTCATCCCAATTGATCTTAAATAATATGTTTTTACTGATAATCTTCTTTCCATGAGGTAATGGATCAATATCTAAAGTCTT
This sequence comes from Viscum album, assembly GCA_963277665.1. Taxonomy (NCBI): domain Eukaryota; kingdom Viridiplantae; phylum Streptophyta; class Magnoliopsida; order Santalales; family Viscaceae; genus Viscum; species Viscum album. Next base: position 989,131,191 of record OY728148.1, on the reverse strand, counting down.
GTTCTTCTGAAGGGCATCAATTTTCTCTTGAATTGATTCCATCCATGTGGATATTTCTGAACTCCACATCTCCTCCAAAAAAATAATATAGATGACCATCTTCCATCAATATTTATTCAACAATATTTTTATCAGTGATAAATTCTGAGTGACATATTGGTTCTCTTTTATCTTGAGTTGATCGTCATAGTCCAAAATCAATCATAACTTAATCGTCATGCTCCTTAAATGAAATTGGTTCTTCTATGGATTCTTCCTCCACCCCAACTATTATAGTATATGTGTTCTCTTTATTCTGGTCCCCCTTAATCATCACTTGCTCCTTAACATCAATACATATAACATCCATTCTATTGATAAGTCTATTGGTAGTGGGGTCCCACATACTATACCCCTCCACACCATCAACATATCATAAGAATATTCATTCATTGGATCTCGAATCCAAGTTCAATATTTCCTGATCATTAAACAATACAGATACATGACCTCTATAATTATGTAACCAAACACTCCACATATTCATTAGTGTTTTCATATCAATCATCACAAATGTAAATCGATTGATCACATAACATGTTCTCTTCATTACTTTATCCCATTACTTCTTGAAAATTCCTACAGTCTTTAATATATCCTTTTTTATATCCAAAATGGTTATGTTCTCCCACTTTTCCACTCCATTTTGTTGAGGAGTGTACGACACCCTGAATTTTTTCTTGATTCCTTCTCATTGAAAAAAAAGTATCATAATCCTCACATGAATATTTTTCACCACTGTCAATACTCAAACACTTTATCTTCTTTCAAGATTCCTTCCTCATTCATTCTTTGAATGTTTTGAAGACTTTAAAAACACTTGATTTCATCTTGACTGGGTACAACTAACATCTCATGGAATAATCATCAATGAATTCTACAAAGCACCTTTCTCTTCCCAGGGATATAAACAGTGCTTTCCGAATATTGGAATGAACCCACTCTAAGATATCCTTGATCCTCATTACCGATGTCACAAAATTCAACCAATGTTGGTTGAAAAAATCATAATGCTCCCAAAATGAAAAGGATACCTTTGTAATCTAGGAAGAAACTTATGTTCAGTAAGAATCATAAAGCTTCATTCAAACATAAGACCAAGATTTTGATACCATGACTTCCTCAATGCTGTTGTTGATGTAGTTAACAAGACAACTATTTTAATGTCTTGGAAATTACATATATTTTTTTCAATTGTATAGAATTATTTCGAGACTGCAAAATCTGACAGCGCGTGATTCTGAGGCCCAGGGTGCCAAGAATGATCCATTGATGTTTTGTTACACTTTAATTAGCACACGTAAGCAGTTTTCCTAAAAAAGTGGAATAATTCTTAAACAGTTTCTCTAATTAAAAATATGAGGGAATTGTTGCGCTCAGAATGGATGGTTTACCCTAGTCACGGATTAAGTTTAGTCGGTGCATGCCTCCTATGAGAAAACCTAAAAATTGAATAACCATAAATAAAATAATTAAATAAAATTATTTTATTTTTCAAATTCTTATAACTCACGAACGGTAACTCAGATTAAAAATATGAGACCATCGTTGAGCTCGTGAGGATATGCTCTATTTAGGAGGTTACTAGCTTTGGTTTGCACATGCCACCAGTGAAAGTTAGTTTTTGGCCGTAAATTAAATAATTAAGTGATAGTTATTTTATTGTAAAATCCATAACTTTTAAACCGTAACTCGGATTGGAAAACCAAGAGTACCATTGGGTTCATTGGGGTGTGTTTCAATTAGGCAGATCCTAACCTCAACCGGTGCGGGTTGAGGGTGACTGTTAATAATTTTCTGAACTTTTTTTGGGTATGTTTAGCAAACGTGTGAGTAGTGTTTTCTAACTATTGAACTATTGTTCAAATTAAAAATTTGAGGGCATCGTTGAACCCGTAGCGTCGGGATTCGCTTAAGGGAGGTATAACTTTGACCGCAATAGGTTGGGTGAAAAAGTTATTTTTGTGGACTTTCGAAAGATTAATAAAATAAAATGTTTTGTTATTTTTTTTCTTTCTTTCCTTCTACGGACGAATGACGCAGGTGGGACCGACGATGTGTCAAGCCATCAAATGGATTTACTCTTCTTTTCTTGTAACCACACCGTTGGAAATTCGGGAGGTTCATTAATTAAATGAACCTCATTAATTCCCTGATCATTATACACTCCTTATCCTCTACTATTTATATGGATCTCGGGGAGGGGTGTTGGCACAAATTCACAAAACAATGATGATCTGGAAAAGTACCGCGACGCCAACCACCAGGAGGATGTGACTGGTTCCAACAAGCAGTGACGAGCACCACCGTGTCACAAACCGATGACAACGATAAATGAGGTTTCATCAATAGTTGTTAGCAGACGTATCTTCTAGGTAGGGGGTTATTTTTGTTCGTGTGTTTTTGTTTCCCTATTCCACATTCTTGAAATTATACGAAGTACACGAGTCAACTAACTAATGGGTTGACTCGCAATTCATCCGTCTTTGCGAGTGGTCATTGTGGGGAATCTTACAGGGTTAATATTTTATTCAATACAACTGTTTATTGAACTCCCTTAATATCCATCATATTGAGAGCTAATGCGGAGGGTGCAGGACTAACATACCCGGCCCGAACCCTCCGCTATCTTTCTTTCCTTGCACCGCCTTGGAAGACTGCGAACACGTCAACACACACCGCAAGTGGAGGGTCACGGATCGTCAACCGCGGCTAACGGAGGAGGCGGATGACATGACAGCTGACCATGGAAAGGAAAGCGACATGACCATCGCGCCGCCGATGAATGGAAGCTACGGCGGAGGCCGAACCCACCTCTGGAGGGTTCCGTAGTGCCAACACTGTGCTGCCACCTCACCAACCGAATGGAATCTGGGCCTTTCAGGAATACGGATGACCAGGAGGTTACACCCCCACGTATCAGACTAAACTAGGATGCATCCCTCGTATCGGGCCAGTTCCCTAGAGTCGGGGCGCCGCCCTCGCACCGGGCCTCCGCACTTAGACCAGCCTGCCGCCCTCGGACCATGCCACCGCCCTCAAGTCGGCCCGCCGCCCTCGGACCAGACAACCTCCCTTAGAGCGGGCTGCCGCCCTCGCCCAAGGCCCCCGCCCTCACACCGAGCCCCCACCCTCGGAACGGGCCTGCACCCTCACACCTAGCCACCGCCCACAGACCGGGTCGCTGCCCTCGAAGCGGGCCGCCTCCACGGATCGGGTTTCCACCCCATGTAGGTCGGGCTACCCCTTTGTGGGCCACCCTATTCTAACCGGGGCACCTTTGCGGGCCTCCCCCCAGTGGGCCGCGGTGGGCTACCCTTGAGGGCCATACCAAACACCAGCCCATCGGGCTGAGTCCACCCCAGCCCATCAGGTTGAGTCCACCTCGGCCCAGCCCAGAGTGAGTCGGGTCAGGTCGGTCCGACCAGGTCAGACCGGACACATGCCCAACCGGACCCTGGAACACTTAATGGAGCATATCTTGAGAACCAGATGTTTATTTGATGAAATTTATACACCGTTGGGATCCAGGTATCGAGACGGTCCTTTTGGTATTCTCCAATTGAGTTTTTTAGGCTGCTGGAGTGTGGCCGGGTTGGATCGAACCTGAATCCAGTCGGGCCCCCGAAGTTAAAATGCTTATAACTCACAGACTAAGCGTTCGATTGACGCGCCGTCTATCACGTTGGAACCCTTACGAAATGGCTGTCCTTTGAGTTTTTCCCTTGTGGAGCTTAGTGGCAGCCGATGTACGAACGATATCTCGAGGGGAACATTCTACCGAACATGAGCGTACAAGGTGCAAGGAAACCTGTGAAAGGCTGCAACATGAAGAAAGAACATCGATCCTATGTCGGTCATCATCTATCGATCATGTGTGGGTCAGATCCTATGTGGGTCAGTGCTCAGCGATCCTGTGTGGTTCAGCACATATCAATCCTATGTGGGTTAGATCCTATGTGGGTCAACGAGGTTTAGTTACCTATCGATCCTGTGTATGTCAGTAGTAGTGCTTCTTAAGAGAACTGTACTTATGTACTTAAGTTATACATGATTGTGAGTTGAGTATTTTTCATATGTGGTACTTCTTGCTTTGTGGTGTTATCTTTGTGGGGTTACATGTGTGGTATTTCTATATTTGTGGTGTTACTTGCGTGGTACTTCTACCTTCGTGGAGTTACCTTCATGGTTTTATCTTTGTGGTGTTACCTGTGTGGTACTTCTACCTTCATGTTGTATTCTGTTTTCTTTCATTTGTATTGTACTACCGGTTGTACTTGTACTTTTATAGTTGGGCATGTATTCCAGACCCCTTTTTACTTTCAGTACTCTTTTACTACAACACTTTACTTTGTGGTTGCATCTTAGTGTGTTCTAGTCTGTGTGGTTGCATCTTGTTTTGTTCTTGGATTGTGTGTCTTTACAGGTTAAAAAATAAATATGTTCCCGTTTAAGGGACAGACCTTTTTGGTGTAGTTGTCAGCCTCTCGCCTATGGAATATGGGTTTGGTGTAGTCACGACATGGGCCCCGGGGGACGGGTCCTGAAAACTATCTCCAACTCTTTGTATGTTCACCATAAAGAACGCTTAGATTCTTTGATATCTTCTTTGTCTTCATCACCAAGCACACCCTGTAGCAGGGGACTCACCACCCTGCCCCTCGCCGAACACAGAAAGATTCTTATCGACTCCCTCGCCCTCCGCTCATTCACCACCGCCCTGTGTACGCAGCTCTTGTAAATCCCATTCGTCAGAGCCTGTGATTTTCCCTTTCATTATGACTGTGAAAATCAGAAGTGTTAAATGGATCAGTGGTGAATGTAGATGTGTATAACATAATGGTGTCGTCGACAAGAACAATGAACATGGATGGAGCTGGGATGAGAGAATGCCATCTCACGTCGTACGAAACATGGATGCCACCCACATCGTCCTGGTGGAGGATTGTAATGGAGGTGGGATCGCTGTGGGGTCCCGTCCACAATGTCACCTCTGATCGTACGCAAGGAGGGTAGTAATTTAGACCCACATTCAATTCATTTCCAATGAAGAAATCCTAAAGGTAGCTACGTCCCACCCCAAGGTCGACACCCATCACCTCCATGATCACCATCGACAGACCGCTCATGCCCTCACTATACTCCTCCCACCCCTTCCTACCCCCGACACAAAAGGATCATGGAATATATGGAACTTTAACAACTTTTAATCACCACCAAATTGAAATATCAGGCATTCTTCTCGTTTAATTATCAAAAAATTACCCGAAATATTGAAAATCCATGCCCAAGGTCTGCACGAAGTACATATCCATGCTCCCAGCGGCAGCTTCAGTGAAGTGGAAGGACAACAACTCTTTCCACTGAAACTGCGTCATGAACATGTCGGTGAGGCCGTCGGTGTATCCTTGGTGATCCCCAGATCTCCTCTTCACCCTATACTTCTCATGCGGTGGAAAGCTGAAGAACCGCTCCATGTCGGCCCATACCCCGATGGGATCCCTCCTTAGTTGTGGGTGTTGAGCTGATGATTTGGGAAGGAGTCAAGGGCCTCCTTTTATAGGCAGAATTATGTCTACTATAATACTTCACATTGATTGACCATTAAATGGTCTATTAATGCATCTACCCCTTCATAAACGTTGTTCATAAATGCATTTTCCATTCATCCTCCAATGTTCAACTCATTTAGCCACTGGGTTAAGGAGTTATGTATTTTTCATTGAATAATACTTTTTAATGGTCGGAATTTTTAAGAAGCATACATCATATGTGTAACGATCAATGGAAACCTTAATGACTTCAAAACACCCACAAATTTGTTGTAGAGTCGTTCCTATGTGTCCTAGTGGTACCCCAAGTAGAAATACATAAATTGTAAGTGAGGGAAACGATTTGTGCATCTGTTATGGTGGTGGGGTCTATGTTATCCGCCCGAAAAAATTTCCAACTTCAATGAATTTTTTGAACTAATAGATCTTCGAATCAGCTCTAGGTATAAAAGAGAGAGTTTAATGAAATAAAATCAGTATTCTAAAAAATACTAATCACGAATTTTGGAATTATATGTTTTATGAAATGAAAAAAATATTTTTGTAGTAAAAATCATTCAGAAACCCAATATTATGCACTTTTCTCAATATTGATCATAATCATTCTAAAAGTCAAACTACACATGATTTTAATAAAACATTGAAAAAAATGATTTTTATCATTGACAAAAATTTAAAAATCCTCGTTATTTGATAAAAAATATGCATAAACATTTTTTCTGTCGAATACCCCCACACTTAAACCATTCTTCACCTCAAGCATAAAATCTCCACATAGAAATCAGAGAACACTAAGGTTAAGAAAAAACAAATTACAATTTAATAAAATAAAAAAATCAATGTAAAATCAAACATTCAAAAATATACATAAAATATCAATTTAAATTTTCATTTTCAAAGAAACAAATAATTCACATTTTTTACTTTTACCCTGGGAAAATTGATGGAACTTCTCATTTCATTCATTCAATCTCTTTCATTTATTATTATTAGACATGCCAAGTCATTATTTACCTCAATTTTGATTCTTTTATGTCATCACTCATGATACAATTTAAGTAGTTTTATGCTTATATCATGCGAAACATGCTCCTTATCCATAGGATTGTAAATGAACTACTTTCTCCACATTGTAAGGAAAAAACACACATAAAATCATGAGGACATACAATTAAGGTTCTATTGGCTTTGAGGATTAAGGTTGATAGGATTTGATGTTTAAAAATTTATCGCTCAAGTACTATGAATGATATCAAAATTAAAAATATAACAAAATTATCCCCTTCAAAGTAGCAACACCCACTTCCCAAAACTCAAAGAAAAGTTTATGATTAAGTAAAAATAATGAATGATTTGTGCACACTCTTGAATATTTTTTTTAAATTTTTTCTTTTTTTGAAATTTAGATTATATCAAACCTCAAATCCATCACATAACCACATAGGATCATAAGATCATCAGTCTGAAAAATGGTGATTTTTGGTTTTCCCAAATCACACCCCATTTTTTTCTCTTTCTGTTGGTTCTTTTTGTCATTTTTGTCATTTTTTTAAATTCAAATGGGGAAAAAAATATATTATAATGAATGATTACACAACCTTTTACAATTACCACAATAATACCCCACACTTATTCCTAATAATGTATAACATCCCATCCACCATGATTCCCTTTACCCACACTCTTCAACTTTAAAATATTATGCAAATACTTAGAGGAGGGTTGGAATTGATAAAAACGAATTAAAATATGGCTCATTCCTATAATGGTCATTCATGGTCTCTATGGGATAAAATAAGGATTGATGTAAAGGTGATCTTTTAAGAAAAATTATCTTTTTAAAGGATGCCTCAATCATTTTATATGTGGTTTTGCTCAATCATAGACTTGAAAAGTTTCAATACAAGTTCTGGTCTGTTACATGTCCCAAGATCACTCAAAAAATATTCTCAAGAAGAAATAGGAGGTAACTGGTCTAGAAATCCTCTTAGAATGGGAAATATAACTTTGGTCAATCACTCATGGCATGACTAATAAATCAATTCACACGAACATCAAAAACTCAAAGCATGAAGGATGGTAGGGAAATTTCATTTACATGAATCAATTAATTCCTTCAAATCATGAGTCATTACTTAAATATCTATTATTAATTTTAACAATTCAATTATTAATTTCAATAAATTAATAATTTCTACATTTTAATCTAAAACATGGCATTTCAGGATAAATAAGAAGCTCATGTCTCCTAGATAAGTCCAGTAAAACATGAATTTAAGTGTGGCCATGCAATTTTATCTTTAAATATCAAAACATGTTGTGGAAAAAAATGTGGAAAGTTTAAAAGATAAAACACTAAAATTGAACACCCATTTCCTATGAAACATGTTCCTTCCCCTTCTCTGTCTAGGGATTCCTTCTACCATCATGATCTTAAAAAAATTACTCAATTAATCACACTAATCATTTCATTTAAGATTACAACAGAAAGAGGGAGGGGGTCGCTTGCTAAATTATTTCAATGAAAATAAATTTACATCTAAATTCACAGAAAGAAAGTAAAGATAAATCTTGGTATTATCCCCCAAGTGGGCCCTGAATTTTGAATGCCTCCAAAGGGTAGTACCAACTATTATCAAAAGTCTGATGGAGGATGAATCTTCTTTGATTAGAACCACCACATGTGGATTTTCTAAACATGTGCTTCATTATTCTGGGTGAGTAATGATCCCTGAATAGAGTACACCATATCCCACCCTTCACAATGAGGTATAGCTTGAATGATGGGGTAGGATGAAGAATGAATCATCCTCCTTCTAGGTTGCTACTTGTGAAACTTCTTCTTCTCTGTCCATTTGTTCCTAAAGGTATTCATTATCAAAAGAATAGTCAATAGGAACGTCAAAGTGTAATTATATTTGAATAATATTAAAACATGAAGTATCAAGATCAAATTTTTCCCCATAAAAGTAATAATCTTTTATCATGATTTCCTTAGAGAAATCCACTAGAATATCTTCATGAACTTCCTTCAATAAATATTCAACGTGTCCAGGGAGCTCCATATGTTCGTCAACATGTGCACATCCTAGTTCTTCTTCGTCCTCCAAGGCATAACTGAGATTATCAAATTCTGTATAATCAAAACCACAAGGAGTGATGTAGAATTAAGATTGAATAAAATTAGAAGGGATCATGTCAATGAATTTTTCAACTCCCTGAGTTGGTTCAGCTTCAATCTCTTCCTCAGTGGAAAGTTCCTCTTGTAGTAGACTATATAATGATAGAGGCAGGTAGTCGGGCTCCTCCATCTTGACTTCAAATTCCACCACTTGGGTGGTTTCTTCCTTCAGTGGTGATGAATATTCTTTTTTTATTATATGATGAGTTCAAGTATTACCTAATGTTAAATCAATAATTCATCAAACTTCTTTGATATCCCACTTTTAGCTCACCAGGTAAGTCTTCCTCTCTTGACTCTTCAGGTTCTTCAATTTCAAATATAAGTGGTGAAATTTCTTCCACCACTTAATCAGGTTATTCCTTTGGATTGGGTTTGGGTTACTCCATTATTGTATGAAAGTAATCACAAGATCTATCAAACATTTTGGTTAATTGTTCAATGATTTTTCTAAGTTCATGAACCTCATATCACCTATAATATTTATCTTCTTCTTGTTGTTGTTGCTGCACCTATGAGTAATTTTTCCATGCATAATATTCAGAATTTGAATACATCATAGAAGTCCTTTTTTTAATTTTTTTAGACGAAATGAAATCTAACTAAGATGTGAAAATAGAAAAGGTAAATAAAATAATGATTGTATATTGGAAAAAAAAAGTTATTTTTGACGCATGCCTGTCGCGGGGTGTGGACAAAAATAATTATATTTTTTCTAGTGCAACATAGTGGCTGACGAGAATCGTCACTCTTAAAGAGCCTTATCAATGTAGTTCACTTTATCTAATTCACATATTATATCCCTTTTTTGGTTTTTTTATTAAATGAAAGTGATGAAAATCATTTTGGGTTTTTCATTATTTAAAATAATGACATGTGAATCAATAATTCTAAATTTATACTAAGATGCAAGTCTAAATAGAATGAATTAATAAGAAAAAACTTGGTTTTTTGGGTTGGTTAAATGTTCAATCATTATGATACTTTATATGTTTTATTTTAGTTTGATAATCCAAACATGAAATATCATGATCAAACTTCAATTATTTAATTGTATATTGTGGAATATCATTGAATGTTTGAGCACTCTCAATTCTACCTCCTCCTTTAATCTATGTTTGTGACACACCTTTGTCTAGAATGTGTCATCTTCTTGGACCCAGTTCAATTGAATCCATTTCATACATTGATTAGCTAAAATCCTATGTGTGAAGAACTAACCAATTGAGAGAGGGAAATGATTAAATAAAAAAATAGGGATAGGTTTTGTTGCATGTCATTGGAGTCAGCCACAACATCAGAGACATTCGCCTTACCTGTGCATGCTACTCAAATATATCTACAAACATAAAATTAAACTTTAACGAAAATTCATGATTGCCTTCACCTCCCCCCGGGTCAAGTCTCGAGGCCAGCCTTTCATTTATGAGAGTATGATATTACTCAATGGAGTGGGTGGAAGAGAAGAGAGAGAGAGAGGGAAAGAAATGAAGAAAAGTTGATGGAGAAACACAATGTTATGGATTAATAAAACATAAAATTGAATTACAATTGAAAAATAATACTAAAATAAAATTAAAATAAAATATAAAGGATAATATATTGTGAAAAGAGGAGAATAAGTGGCCCGTTCCCTGGTGGGATCCCTCCTTAGCTGTGGGTGTCGAGCTGATGATTTGGGAAGAAGGTGAGGGCCTCCTTTTATATGGAGAATTCATTCCTCTAAAAGTTTGCACATTTTAGGCCTATTAAATGTTATATTAATGTGTTAAAACCTTCATAAATGTTATTCAATAATGTGGTTTCCATTTAACCTCCAAATTTCAGCTCATTTAGCCATAGGATTAAAGAGTTATGGAATTTTCATTGAATAAGACTTTTTATGGATGAGATTTCTAGGAAGCCATCTTCAAATTTATAAAGATAAATGGAAAACTTAATGACATAAAAATCCCCCCAATTTTTTATATAGTCATACCTTTGTGTCTTAGTGATATCCCAGGTGGAATCACTTAAATATTAGGTGAGGAGACTAATTTTTTCATATGCAATATTGGTGGGGTCCATTCTATTTGCCTAGAAAAATTTCCAACTTCAATGAATTTTTTGGACTAATAGATCATTGAAAAAACTCGATGTCCTTAATATAAAGTTGAATGAAATAAAATAATGATTATAAGAAAAAGAATCATGAATTTTGGAATTATATTTTTTTAAAAAGTAAAAAAATACCTTTCCAGTAAAAATCTGTCAAAAATCCAAAATTGTGCACTTGTCTCAATTTTTCCCATAATCATTCTAAAATTAAAATTACCCATTATTTTAATAAAATGTTGAAAAATGGGTTTTATCATTGAATAAAATTAAAAAATCCTCAATATTTGATCAATAATATGCACAAAAATGTTCCCTCTCAAATACCCTCAAACTTAAACCATGCTTGTCCTCAAGAATAAAATCTCAACACAAAAATTAGGGGACACCAATGTTACCAATATTCAAATTCAAATTCAATTAAATCAATCAATTATCAATGTGAAATCAAACGTTCAAATTTTTTCAAAAACATCAATTTAATATCCAATTTTTCAAAGAAACAAATAATTCAGATATTTTACTTTTACCATTTGAAAATTGATGGAACTTCTCCTTTCATTCATTCATGCTCCTTGATTCATTATTATTAAAAATTCCAAGTAATTATTTACCTCACTATTGATTATTTTCTCTCATTACTCATTATACAATTCAATTAGAGTTATGATCATATCATGGGAACATGCTTCTTATCCATAGGTTTGTAAATAAACTGCTTTCTCCACTTTGTAAAGTCAAAATTCACATAAAATCACGAGGACGAGAAATTAAGGTTCTATTGAATCTGAGGTTTAATGTTGGTAGGATTTGATGCTTTAAATATTAAGGCTCAAGGAGGATGCAAATATATTAAGTACTATGCATGATATCAGAAGTAAAAATATAATGAAATTATCCCCTTCATAGTAGCAACACCCCCTTCCCAAAACATAATGAAAATTTTATGATCAAGTATGCATAATGAATGATTTGTGCACCGTCTTTATTTTGTTATTTTGTACTTTATTTCCCTTTTTAGAAATTTATGATTATATCAGACCTCAAATCAATCACCTAACCATATATTCTAATATTATCGTTTGTCTAGAAAATGGTTCTTTTGGGTTTTCCCAAATCATAACCCATTTTTTCCCTTTTTGGTGGTTCTTTTTGTGATTTTGTAATTTTTTTAATTCAAGAGGGGAAAAATATAGTTTAATGAGTGATTCCACAACCTTTTACAATTACAACAATAAAACACCAACAATTATTCCTTACAATGTATATTATCCCGTCCACCATGATTCTATTTACCCGCACACTTCAACTTTAAAATATCATGAAAATACACAGAAGAATATAGGAATGGATAAAAATTTCTTGAAACATGACTCATTCCTATAAAGGTCATTCATGGTCTCTATTTTCTAAAAGAATTATTGATGCAAAGTTAGTATTTTAAGGAAAATTATCTTTTCAAAGGATGCCTCAATCATTTTAAATGTGTTTTGGCACAATCATAGATTTGACATGTTTCAATACATGTTATGGTTGGTTACTTGTCCCAAGATTACTCAAGAAATATGCTCAAGAATAAATTGGTAGTACTTGGTCTAGAAATCGTCTCAAGAATGGAAAATATAACATTATACAATCACTCATGGAATGACTAATAAATCAATTCACATGAACTTCACAAATTCAAAGTATGAAAGATGGTAAGGAAATTTCATTTAAATGAATCAATTAATTCTTTCAAATCATGAGACATTAATTCAAAATCCATGATTCATTTTAAAAATTGAATTATTAATTTCAATCATTTAATCATATCAACATTGAAATCTAAAACATGGAATCACATGATTCCTAAGAAACTCATGTCTCCTAGTTAATTCGAGTAAAACATGAATTCAAGTTTGGGGATTCAATTTTATCTTTAAAGCTAAAAACATGTTTTGGAAGAAAAATGTGGAGAGTTTAAATTATAAAAAAATAAAATTGAACACCCTTTTCCATGAAAATTCATCCTTCCTGTTCACTGTCTGGGGCTTTCTTCTACCATTATGATCCTACAAAGTAAAATTACTCAATTAATCACAATGATAATTTCATGTATCCTCAAAATTAAAATAGGGAGGGGGCCACATGCGAAATTATTTCAAATAAAATAAATTGACATCAAAATTCTTAGAAAGAATGTAAATATAATTCTTGGTATTATCCCCTAAGTCGGCCCTGAATTTTGACAACCTCTAGAGGGCATTACCAGCTGTTATCCAAAGTCTGATGGAGGATGAAGCTTCTTTGATTTGAACCACTACATATGCCTTTTCCCAGCTTGTGCTTCATCCTTCTAGGTGAGTAATGATCCAGGGATAGAGTACACTATATCCCCAGCCCCTTAACAATGAGGTATATCTTGTATGGTGGGGGTAGGATGAAGTTTGAATCATCCTCCTTCCTGGTTGCTACTTGTGAAACCTCTTATTTTCTGTCCATTGGTTTCTCGAGGCATGCTTCATCAAAAGAATAGTCAACGAGAATGTTAGAGTGTAATTATATTTAAATAATATTAGAACATGAAGTATCAAGATCAAATTATTCCCTATCAAAGTAAGCATATTTTGTCATGGTTTCTTTAGGGAAATCCACTAGAATCTCTTCATGAACTTCCTTCAATAAATATTCAACATATCCAGGGAGATTCATATGTTCCTCAGCATGTGAACATCTTGGTTCTTCTTCATCCTCCAAGGCATAGCTGAGAATTTCTGATTCTGTATAATGAAAACCACATGGAGTGATGTTGAATTCAGATTCAATAAAATTAGAAGGGATAGAGTCAATGAATGTTTCAAATCCCTGAGTTGGTTCAGCTTCAATCTCTCCCTCAGTGGTAAGTGCCTCTTGGTGTAGACTCTATGAGGAAGGAGGCAGGTAGTCAGGCTCCACCATCTTGACTTCAAATTCCACCAATTGGGAGGTTTCTTCCTTTTATAGTGTTGAATCTTCCTCTTTTTATTTTATGGGGAGGTTCTTTAGTTACTCACATTTAATCAATAATGAATCCAAGCTTTTTTGATCTCCCACTTGTATCTCAGTAGGTACGTCTTCCTCCCTTGCCTCCTTAGGTTCTTTAATTTCAAATATAAGTGGTGAAATTTCTTACACCACTTTCTCAGGATCCTTCTCCAGCTTAGGGATGGGTTTCTCCATTAATGTATGAACATAATCAAAATCCCTATCAGCCTTTATGTTTAGTTGTTCAATGATTTTTCTATGTTCATACACCTGAGCTCTTCTAAAATATTCATCATCTCCTTCTTATTTTTGCTGCACCTGTGGGTAATTTTTCCATGCATAATATTTTGATTTTGAATACATCTTGGAAGTCGTTTTTAGTTTTTTAAATGAAATGAAATATAAATACGATTTGAAAATAGTAAAATAAAATGAACTAATGATTGGATCCCTGAAAATAGCTTCAGTTTTGACGCACGCCTGTCGTGGGGTGTGGAAAAAAATAATTGTATTTTTCCTAGTACAACACAGTGTCAGACCATGGACTTCTCTCTTGAGGATACTTCCCAATGTAGTTCACTTTCTTTATCTAATTCACATATTCTATCTCTTTTTCTGGTTTTGTTTATTAAATGATAGTGATTAAATTCTTTTTGGGTTTTTTATTGTTAAAAATAATGACATGTGAAGAAAGAATTATAAATTTATAGTAAGATGGAAGTCTAGATAAAATAAATCACTACTAGAATTTTACACTTTACCAATGGTTGTAAACCGTTGGTAAAGGCCTAGAAACCTTGGTATATAGTATATCAACGGTTCCCTCAAACATGGCCACGTAAGGTGTGATAATAGGCCTATACCAATGGTTCTGTGAAAATCGTTGGTATAGGTGTCAAAATAAGAGGTATACCAACGATTTGATACAAACTATTGGTATATGTGTGTTAAAATATAACATATACCAAAGTTTTGTAAACCATTGGTATATGTGTGTTACAATTATACCAACGGTTATAAACTATTGGTATATAAGGGATATATCAAGCCATGAGGCTATACCAATGGTTTTATTATAACTGTTGGTATATGCCTATACCAACGATTATAACAAACCATTGGTATAGATATATTATAGTATCTACACCAATGGTTTTGAAACCATTGGTATACAATTTCTCAGCTCCACAGAAGCAAGCCCTCTCCCCTCTCTAGACCTATAACAACACAAAAACACCTCCCCAGACCTGCAATAAAACCAATAATAAAATTCCCCATCCAAAGTATTGAAAATTTAAAATTCATTCCAGAATTTATAATTTTAGAAATTTAGAAATTCAAATGCAATGACACCCATAAGAGAAAAAGATTACATGTTATAGGAAATTCAATAACACCTATAAGAGTATTCCAAATTTATAATTCATTCCTTACTCAAACCACAACACCAACACCCATAAGAGTATTAAAAAAAATAATTCATTCCTCACTCAAACCACAACACCAATACAAAAAAGAGAAAAAACCTACATGTTATAGGAAGAACATGGGATGTTTAGCCATGGTCTTGGGTTGAGTATCTTAAAACAAACAGAAAAACGCGGGTAGTGTGTTAAGGATCATGACACCCATAATATAGAAAAATGTAGTGGTCATGTTTTTAGACCTAGGATGAGTTATTGGAAGCACATGGGATGTTTATATTCCTCTAATGATCATGTATCCATGTATAAATGGTTCCTTATGCGTTAGTGGGAAACATTGGCCAACCTCGACAGATGAGATGGGTTACCGGAATAGATAACATGTTTTTCATAGACTTTTCATTTAGAATACGGGGGTTTGTGGATAATTGTAATTTTCTCTCTGGGGTTTGATGTGAGATGAATCCCCATCTTGGGTAGTGGGTATGAATATTCAATTAAGTCTTTGGTTTTGGGTTCCCAAAGGGACTTTGATTTGGTCCCACAACCCACTGTTTGAGGATAGGATTGAGGTGATCCATGGGGATATGGTGTCACCATATGTATTCCTCGCCATTGGGGTATTTTTATAAGACTTTGAATCTATTTTTTCAAGAATATATGTGTAGCCTTGTTGACCAATTTGTTATATGGTATGCTTGAGTGTTCATAGGTTTCATATGAAATTATTGTATGATATTTATTTGTTGTATGTTATTGTATAGAATGAACGACCCGTGATTGAAAATTAGAACATGAGTGTTGGTGAATGTTCAAGATGGGATGTCGAGACTCATTCCTAATATAATCCATGTTTTTTTATATATATTATGACCCATTGTGTTTCAATATATGCCTTGTGAATATTTTCTTCTAATAATGTATGACCAATAGACCATATTTTATTTTTTATCCCTTAATTTCAAGAATATATGTGTAGCCTTGTGAAGATTTTCCATATGTCAGTTGTTGTTTTCACTTAAAATGTAGTCCATTTCAGACAAAAGTGACACACTTTGAGTGATACTAATCACACCGTGCCTTGGATTGAGGTGGGGTTGACTCGTACCCGTCACAAATTATCCATGGATCGTTGGGTGGGGGGGCTATTCGGGGGGGGGGGGGGGACAGTCTGGTGGTTGGGTGGGGGGGCTTTTTGGGGAGGGGGGGCTGTCCGAGGGGTGCGAGGGGCTATCCAGGGTTGAGGTGGGTTGTCCGGGTGTGCGAGGGGGTGGGGGGGGGGGGCTTTCCCGAGTGCGTTTTCGGCCACCGTGTTCATACAAACTTCTGATTGATGTGTCTTCTAGTTAACCATTTCACAATTAACCCACTATTTGTTGTCCTCTAATTTCATGGTATTCCGAGGTCGTTCGTCTGGTTTCGACCACCCCACACATGTTTTTCAAGCGCGCCAAACACCTAAAAACACATATTCTATCATACCGTGAAAACCGCATATCCTAATGATGTGTTTTATTTTTGTACACCTCACAAATAATAACTATGTTTTTTTTGTTTCAAGTCATTCTGATGTTGTTCGGTATGTATTTGACCGTAAAACACGTGTTTTGGCCATTTACGACACACATAGTGCGTTTTTAGCCACCGTGGTCACATGACACTTCCTATTGGCATTCTGTCAAGCTGTCCATTTCCCATACACCCACCCTTTGTTGTCATCTGATTTTATGGAATTACTAGGTCATTTAGCCAATTTTGACTACCCCACACATGCTTTTCGAGCACCCCAAACACCTAAAAAACACATATTCAGCCGTGCCTCACAAACCACGCATCTGAATTACATGTTGTCTCCTCAAAATACTCAAAAATAATAATTAGGGTGTTTTAGTTTGATTTTAAGTCATTCCGATTTAGTTCGGTATGCATTTGACTATTAAACGCATGTTTTGGCCATTTACGACACATGGAGTACGTTTTTGGCCACCGCAGTCACACGACACCTCCGATTGATGATTCGTCTGTCCAACCCTTTCAAAATTCACCCACCCTTTCTTTTCGTCTTATTTCATGGAATTTTGAAGTCGTTCGACTGATTTTTCCCACCCTATGCACACTTTTCAAGCACACCAACACCTAAAAAACACATATTCTGTCGTGTCACGCCAACCGTGGTTCCAAATAAGGTTTCATCTTTTCGTACACTTCAAGAATAATAATTAGGGTGTTTTAGTGTGTTTTCAAGTCATTCCAATATCGTTCGATATGTATCTGACCGTAAAACACATGTTTTGTCCATTTACCACACGCAAAGTGCATTTTTGGCCACTAAGGTCACACAACACCTCTGATTGATGTGTCGTCTGGACAAACATTTTACAATTCACCCACCCTTTGTTTTCATTCGATTTCATGGCATTCTGAGGAAGTTCGGCTGGTTTTGACCACCCCACGGACGCTTTTCAAGCATGCCAAACACCTAAAAAACACATATTCAGTCATGTCTTGCAAAACGCACGTCCGAATGATGTGACATCTATTCATACACCTAAATAATAATAATTAGGGTGTTTTCATGTGATTACATGTCATTTTGATGTCGGTCAGGAGACATTTGACAGTTAAATTCATATTTTGGCCATTTACGACACGTGGAGTGCGTTTTCGGCCACCGTGGCCACACGACACCTTTGATTGAAGTTCAATATAGCCGAACATTTCATAAATTCACCCACCCTTTGTTATCGTCTGATTTAATGGAATTCTGAGGTCATTCGACCAGTTTTGACCTCCCCACGTACCCTTTTCAAGCGCGCCAAACACATTAAAAACACATATTCATCCATTCTGCGCAAACCATGTGTCCGAATGAGGTTTCGTCTCCTCATAAACCTCAAGAATAATAATTAGGGTGTTTTAGAATGGTTTGAAGTCATTATGATGTCATTCGGCATGCATTTGACAGTTAAACACATGTTTTGGGCATTTACGACACGCGGAGTGCATTTTTGGCTAGCACATTAACACGACACCTCTGATTAATGTTCCGTTTGACCAACCATTTAAAAATCACCCACCCTTTGTTATTGTCTGATTTGATGGCATTCTGAGGTCGTTCGTCCTATTTTGACCACCCCATGCACACTTTCCAAGCACATCAAACACCTAAAAAACACATATTCAGTCGTGCCACACAAACCGCATATCTGAATGATGTGTTGTCTACTCGTACACTTCACGAATAATAATTATGGTGTTTTCATGTGATTTTAATTCATCCTGATGTCGTTCGGCATACATTTGACCGTTAAATACATGTTTTGGCCATTTATGACATGTGAAGTGTGTTTTCGGCTAGCGTGGTCACACGGCACCTCTGTTTGACGTGTTGTTTGACCGATCATTTCACAATTCACCCACCATTTGTTTTTACCCAATTTTATGGCATTTCAAGGTCGTTCAGCCAATTTTGACCACCCCAGGCACACTTTTCAAGTGCGCCAAACACCTAAAAACACATATTCAGCTATGTCTCGCCAACCGCGATTCCGAATGACATGTTGTCTCCTATTACACCTCAACAATAATAATTTGGGTGGTTTTTTTATTTCAAGTCATTCCGATGTCATTCGAAATGCATTTGACCGTTAAACACATGCTTTGTCCATTTATGACACGCCGGGTATGTTTTTGGCCACCGCGGTCACACGACACCTCCGATTGATGTGCCATCTAGATGACCACATCACAATTCACCCACAATTTTTTGTAGTCTGATTTCAAGGAATTCCGAGGTTGTTCAACTAGTTTAGGCCACCCCACACACTCTTTTAAAGCACACCAAACACCTAAAAACTCATATTCAGTCGTACCGTGCAAACCACTCATCTGAATGGAATGTTGTCTCCTATTACACCTCAACAATAATAATTAGGGTGTTTTTTTGTGATTTAAAGTATTTCCAATGTCGTTAGGCATGCATTTTACCATTAAACACATGTTTTGGCCATTTATGACATGCATAGTGCATTTTTGGCCAGCCTGGTCACACGACACCTCCGATTGACATGTCATCTAGCTAAACATTTCAAAATTCACCCACCCTATTTATTCATCCGATTTCATGGCATTTTGTGGTCATTCGGCTGGTTTTGACCACCCCACGCACACTTTTCAAGGGCGCTAAACACCTAAAAACACATATTTTGTCGTTCCGCGCAAACCACACATCCAAATGACGTTACATCTACTGATACACCTCACTAATAATAATTAGGGTGTTTTTGTGTGATTTCAAGTCATTCTGATGTCTTTCGGAATGCATTTGACCATTAAACGCATGTTTTGGCCATTTACGACACGCAAAGTGCAATTTCGGCCATCACGGTCACACGACACCTCTGGTTGAGGTGAAGTTGACTTTTACCCATCACAAATGACCAATTTATCGTTTTCCTAAAGTATCAACACTATCCAAATGCATTTGATTAGTTTTATGTATGTCAGTTGTTGTTTTCACTTAAATTCGGGTTCATTTAATATAAAAGTGAGACACTTTGAGTGGTACCAGCCACACCATGCATCAGATTTATGTGGGGTTGACTCCTACACATCAAAAATGTCCCATGGATTGTTGTGATAATGTATCAACCGAATATGAATACGTTTGGTCCATTTTTGGTATGTTAGTTTTTGTTTTTAGTTAAAATGTTGTCCATTTCAAATAAAAGTGAGACACTTTGAGTGGTACCAGCCACACCATTCCACAGATTGAGTTGGGATTGACTCATACACGTCACATATCACCCATGGATCAATTTCCAAAAGTATCAACACAATCCAAAATATGCCTGGTCAGTTTTCCTTATGCCAGTTGTTTTTACTTAAAAGGGTGTTCATTTTAAACAAAAGAGAGATAATTTGAGTGATAACAGCCACACCATGCCTTAGATTGAGGTGGGGTTGACTCGTACATGTCACATATGACACATGGATCATTTTTCGAAAGTATCAACATAATCCGAATGCATTTGTTCAGTTTTCTGTATGCCAGTTAGGCAAATTGTGCAACAATAGTGATAACATCTTATACTAAAACTATAAAAATTGTGCATGATGTGAATCTAATGGTGCATGGTTTGGGAAAATCATTCACATTTCTTATAATATATCTCCTGATATGGTTGGTTGATACCCTATGGGATGGACTTATATTTTTTACTAATTGTGTGGCATAGTGTTTTTTACGCCGACTGGGGTTCCAAGCTCCGAACATGCCCCAGAATCCCCATAAACTATTATTAAATCATTAGGATTCCATATTTGGTCAAAAATAAAGAGTTATACTGAATTCAAAAATATCAATACTAGAGTGAAAAAACAGGTTAAAAAATAAAGTGGTATACATAATTCAAAAATGTATTGGATCAATCTGCCCCTGATCACCATCACCGTCACCACTGTCATCATCAGCCTCATCCTCGCCGCCATCTTTGTGCTTTTCGTCATCCTCGTCATTGTCCCCATTCCCATCCTCAGACTCATCCTCGCCCTCGTCCCCATCCTCACCCTCATCCCCATCCTCATCCTCACCCTCGTCCTCTTCAGCATCTTCGTCATCACCGGGAACATCATCATCTCGACCTCCACTAGAACATCCTCCTGTTGCATAGGATAATTTACCCATCGGTGGCATATATGTCTAACAAGCTTCACTAGCCTCTGGTGGATGTGATGAGTATATTGTTGTGATCAGTTTCATAAATCTTTTCTCCCTCATTTGAACCTGTTCTTCCAACTCTGTGACCCTTTTATCAGATTGTCTTGCATTCTTCTTGACCTGTTCCAACTCGGTGGTACTAGAATGTATACCTAGAGAGGACCAATACCTCGTCAGAACTATATTTTTACCAGGCCGGAAGCATAATCGACCAGAGTGCTCATCTCCCAAAACCTGATATAAATGATTGTGTGGCCCTAAATTGTCAGGAACCTGGGCATCAATGGCCTCTAAATCAGCATGTTAAAAATATTAATAGATTATTAAATTTCAAAATAGATATTAAACTTTTAAATAAACAAATTAAAACTTACAATCTTTTATTTGGTCGGTTCATTAATCACAGTTCCATCTTTTTTCCTTCTACTTGAGGAAAACAATTCTGCTCGAGGGAGACATCCTTAAATATTCAATTTTTTTTGCTTCTGTAATGACCTTGAAACAATATAAAGTGAAAGTATAATCATATATTCAATATTCGACAAATCACATAATTTATGTAGGAAACAATAAAATTATAATCTCCTCAAAAAAATTATAAACAAATATATCGTACCAGCTGCCTCTCAAGATCTGATGTTGTAGTGCATCCCAAAGTGTTGAGGTATTGATTTGAATCAATGGTTTTTTTGTTTTTTTTCAGAAGTTTCCTAAATAATGTTTGATAATAAATAAGATAATGTTAATTCAAAATATGAAAACTTTCATTTAAATACCTCACATGGGATTAATAGCTTAAATTTGGTAGTCGCCCAATGGGTAATCATTTGGCGATATTGCTCTATCGGGAAGTCATCCATGATAGGTACTGTCTCCAACTCTGTACCCACTCTATCACACCATCCAACATACAACTCATGCTTATAAACTCTCCAAACATCTCTTATCTCCTTTAAACGTGCTGTTCATGCACCTTCACCATCAGGGAAGTTAAACCGAAGCTGAAACCCAATAGATTAATTCATATAAATACAAAAAATTACTACATTAAATCCAATAGATTTTTTACCCATATTTGTGCCCACACATTATCCTTGACTTAGTGTGGGAGATATCTGAAAGACAGAGGGATGACCAGAATGATGTTAGAGTATTTGGCTAGTGTGACCAAAAAAACCCGACATTCCATCCCGGATTTATCATTCATTTGTCATTCATCATTTTATTCAACCATCAACTGTGTATGGATGTTTCAATACTGCACGCAAGAGAGTACGCCCCCTCCCCTGCCTAATATCATTAGATGAATATGTTTTTAAAGAAAAAAAATATTTGTACAAGTTATAATAAAAATAAATTTTGTTATAAAAATTTGACAGAGTTATATAAATATACACGTGGTAGTCAGATCAATGGGCATCACTGGATTTGCAGAAGCTGAAGGAATATCCTGTATAGGTGGAGTGTCCCTTAGTGTACACTTTTCAGCCACATATTGTGTTAGAGAAGGAGTCGAAGAAGGTGGAATATAGTAGCTCAAGGTAATGAACCAAAAGCAAAAGATGATGGCATAGACGTCTGGCCAACTGGTATTGTAAACATCAGAGGACTAAATATCTTATGTGTCCCTAAAGACACACCAAGATCAAAATGGGGTGTAGAAGATACGTCTTTTGTAGGGGCATAGTCCAATCGGGTAGAACCAGTGGATCGTCTAACTCTCGCACCACAATCCCTCATACCACCGGCCTTAGTACCAGGATCACCAGATGATCGTCTAACTCTAACACCCCCTACCACCACCAGCCTCTGTACTGCGAGCAATATGTGGCTCCTTGTCGGATATATCTCATCTAGGGGGTAGATCCTGAAAAAAAGTTTAACAAAAAATTGAACAGATGATATTATAAGTTATTGAAATATATATATTTGATATAAAATACTCACAACATGGATGAGTGGAGGAACGCCCATCTGTGTCATGCGATGATTATTTTCTGTCATCTTTTTCCGCCGCATCTATTCAATGAGTGTCATTTACTGCAATGAAAACAAATATGGAAGTAATTATGATCAAATAACTAACGTGTAACCCAAGAAACATAATATAGAAAGTCCATTCTGATACAAAAACATAAATAAATAGAAGATTTACGGTGGCTTGAAGGTAAGTACTAAGATACACACTCTGAATACCGTAGGTGTATTCATTGAATCATGTCCCAATTGATTATGGAAAGGGGTCCTCAATAGTTATAAGTATGGATTTGATTATAAACACCTATAAAAAGGATAACCACGAATTGTGACGTCCCAAACCAGGATTCCACTCATTAGTGACCCAAACCCAGATGGCCACATGGCCTCAAGCACATCTCCCAAAATTCCAAATGTAATTGACTAATAGTGAGAGACTTTGCTGTGTCTAGGGGAGACTATTCCCTCATTAGCTAAGATGCACAATTTTAATATTATCCGTTAAAAAGTGGAAGAAAGATAACAGTCGGAAAATATTGGAAATGGATGAAAATAACCAAATCAATAATACCAACTAATAACAGAATCATAAACCGAATGATGGTAATGTTTGTCATGTATCAAGAATAAAAACATAGCTAAAACTATTATGAAGTAGTACTATACAAGAGGCTCAATAAATTCTAATATTTTACCTAGCTTATTGAGCTACAACCCAATCATTTGGTTCATTGGTGGAAATAGTGCGCGTCATGTCAATAACCCGAAATCCAAAATCATCAATTAAGGTGCATTTCCTTGTCATTGAATCAATCCATTGGTAAAGGGAAAACTTTTACCAATGTTAGCACAAAACCATTGGTAAAAGAGGACTTCAAGGCCCCTTTATAGGCATCCCAAATAGAGTAACATGCCTTATGATCCATTATGTATTACAGGAATCCCCAATCATTCACTCATGTTCAATAAATCATTCTTGGCACCTCTATGGTCATACATTTCATTACCCAATTAGTTCATCAAGTCAAGCCAACCCCATGGGGGGATAAAGTTTAGGATTATACACTAATAGGTTGTTCAAGGCTTTTAAACAGGTTTAATTTCATAAAGTATAGACAAAAATATTTATTTTTAAATTTGAGATTAATAATAATGTATGTCATAGATAACAAGATTACTAAATTAAACTTGTGACTTATATAATATTGATATGGATGTATACACATGCCAACATGGTTAGTGAAAATCACCCCACCATAATAAAAGTGAGTATTTTCCTAGAAAGAGACATAATATACAACGTACAATGAAAACCATATATAATTGACCCTAAATTTACATTAGTACATTCAGCTTAGGAAGCCAATTATCACTCATGATTAACCATGCCACTATAAACAACCTAGAGTGTATGAGTTTTCTCTCTGATCTTAACAACATCATCACACATTCTTAAAATGATGTGAATCATGTGGAATATGGATGATATTAACACAAAATTCCCAGAAATACCAACGCGTCTAAGAACTGAAAATTTATGGATAATATTGACTCAAAATTCATTTTGAATCAAATTTGATTCGCTGTCAAAACCCAACACACACACCCAAATCATACAAAAAAAAATTTATACACACCCAAATCAAAATAGAAAACCATAACAGTAGATTTAGAACATTAAAATGAAAGTATCACTTGCAAATTAGAAGTTTAGAACTAAGAAATTTTGAAAATGGATCGGAACGAGGAATTTCCATAGTAGGTTAAACAGAATCCCGCTTCTCCACTTCACCCAAATGAAAACATAAAACCAAAATAGTAGATGCAGTATCACTTACATAATTCAAGTGATGAACTGATAAATCTTAAAGATGGAAGGATTTCAGCCATTGGGGAAGGAAAATCAAAATTATTCTTTCTGTTTAGTTCTACAGTCGCGCTGAATGGGGGAGTTTGAGCTTCTGTGAATTTGGGGAAAACATTCCCAGTGGTTTGTAAAAACCGTCGGTAAAAGATTATTTTAATCTCTCAATACCAATTATTTAATAAAACTGTTGGTATAGAGTACACTTTTCCAAAAGGTTTTGAAAAACTGTTGGGAAAATATGATTTAACAAGCTTTTACCAATAGTTTCCATAAACCGTTGGTAAAAATACTCTACAAGCATTGGGAAAACCTCCCTTTCCATAAGTGAATTAATATGAAAGAATTTTTTTTGGGTGTTGGTTAAATGTTCAATCATTATTATCCTTTATATGTTTTCTTTTAGTTTGATAATACAAACAATAAATCTCATGTTTTAACTACTATTCTTTATTTATAAATTGTGGAATATCATTGAATGTTTTAGAACTCTCAATTCCACCCCCTCCTTTAATCCAAGTTGGTGACACACATTTTTCTAGAATGTGTCATCTTCTAAGACCCAATTCAATCGAAGCAGTTTCATCCATTGATTAGATCAACTCTAACGTGTGAATAACTAATCAATAGAGACAAGAAAAAATGATTAAATAAAATAATAGGGATAGGTTGAGTTGTATGTCATTGGAGGCATCCACAACATAGAGGACATTCACCTTACCCATGCATGCTACTCAAATATATCTACAAACTTAAAATTAAACATTAAATAAAATTCATGATCACCTTCAACTCCCCCCAGGCCAAGTCTCAAGGTCAACCTCTCATTTCTGAGAGTAATATATTACATAGTGGAGTGGGTGGAAGAGAAGAGAGAGAGAGGTAAAGAAATGAAGAAAAATGGATGTAGAAACACAATGACATGGATTAATAATACTACAATTTGAATTACAATTGAAAACTAATAAAAAAATAAAAATAAAATAAAAATAAAATAATAAATAAAGGGGGATTATAGGAGAATCATCAGCCCATACCCTGATGGGATACCTCCATAGATTTTTGTGTCTTGATGATGATTTGGGAAGGAGTCGAGGGCCTCCTTTTATAGGCATAATTCTGTCCTCTAAAATTTTGCGTGTTGTTGGCCCATTAAATGGTTGATTCACAAGTGGACCCGTTCATAAAATTTGTTCATAAATATGTTTTACATTCACCCTACAACCATCATTTCATTTACCCATGGTATTAAGGAGTTATGTAATTTTAATTTAATATGGATTTTTATGGAAAAAATTTCCAAGAAGATTCCTTCAAATGTATAACGATCAATGGAAACCTTAATAACTTATAAAATCCCCCAAATTTGTTTTAGAGTTTTTACGATGTCTACTAGTGCTATCCTCAGTGTAATAACCTAAATGGTAGGTGAGGAGACTGATTTGTGAATCTGTTACTAGGGTGGGGTCCACGCTATCCTCCCGGAAAAGTTTCCAACCTCAATGATTTTTTGGACAAATAGATATTCGAATCAACTCTAGTACCTGAAGAAAAAATTGCATGAAATAAAAGTAGGATTCAAAAAAAATCACGAATTTTTGAATTATAGTTTTTTACGAAATTAAAAAAATACCCCTGTGGTAAAAATCTTTCAAAAATCCAAAATTTTTCACTTTGATCAATTTTTCTCATAATAATTCTAAATTTAAAAGTACCCATTTTTTTAATAAAACCTTGAAATACATTGGTTTTATCATTGAAAAACAATAAAAATCCTCATTATTTGATCAAAAATAAGCACATAAATTTGCTCTATCAAATACCCCCACACCTAAACCATGCTTGTAACCAAGTATAAAATCTAAAAATGGAAATCCTATGACACCAATATTACCAATATTTAAATTCCAAGGCAATAAAATAAAAAAAAATCAATGTGAAATCAAAATTTCAAAAATCTGCATAAAAAATCAATTTAATTTCCCATTTTTCAAAGAAACAAATAATTCACACAATTTACTTTTACCCATTGAAAATTGATGGAACTTATCCTTTCATTCCTTCAAGATCCTTGATTAATTTTTATTAAACATGACATGTCATGATTTACCTCACTTTTGATTTTTTTTCTCTCATCACTGTTGACAAAATTCAAGTAGAGTTATTCTCATATCACGAGAACATGATCCTTAGCCATAGGCTTGTAAATGAATTAATTTCTCCACATTGTAAAGACAAAATGCACATAAAATCATGAGGAATTTAAATTAAGGTTCTATTGACTCTGAGGTTTAAGGTTGGTAGGATTTGATGCGTTAAAAATTAAGGCTCATGCAGGAGGATAATCTCGTAAGTACTATGCATGATATCAAAAGTGAAAGTATAATGAAATTATCCCATTCATAGTAGAAACACCTAATTCCCAATACTCAAAGAAAATATTATGATGAAGTAATCATAATGAATGATTTGTGAACCCTCTTGATTTTTTAATTTTTTACTTTTTATTCTTTTTTCGAAAGTTATGATTATATCAAATCTCACATCCATCATCTAACCACATACGATAATAAGATCAATGGTCTAGAAAATGGTGATTTTTGGTTTTCCCAAATCACAACCCATTGTTTTCTCTTTTTGTTGGTTCTTTTTGTCATTTTTCTTATTTTTTTATTTCAAGTGGGGAAAAAATAGAGTATAATTAATGATTCCACAACCTTTTAAAATTACCACAATAATAACCCCACACTTCTTCCTTAAAATTTATATTATCCCGTCCACCATGATTCCCTTTAACCCCACACTTCAACTTTGAAATATCATGAAAATACTCAAAGAATGGTGGGAATTGATAAAAATGGCTTGAAACATGGCTCATTACTATGCAGGTCATTCATGGTCTCTATGGGATAAAAGAATGATTGATGTAAATGTTGTATTTTAAGAAAAATTGGCTTTCTAAAAGTTGCCTCAATCATTTTTAATATGTTTTTGCTTAGTCATAGATTTGATAAGTTTCAATACATGTTCTTGTCAGTTACACGTCCCAAGATCATCCAAGAAATATGATCAAAATTAAATAGGAATTACATGGTCTATAAATTCTCTTGGTAATGGAAAATATAACATTGGACAATCACTCATGGAATGACTAATAAATCAATTCACATGAACTTTAGAAATTCAATTCATGAAGGATGGTAGAGAAATTTCATTTACATGAATCAATTAATTCCTTCAAATCATGAGTCATTACATCAATATCCATGCTTCATTTTAAAAATTCAATTATTCATTTCAATAATTTAATCATATCAACATTGAAATCTAAAACATGGAATCACATGATTCCTAAAAAACTCATATCTCTTTGATAAGTCGAGTAAAACATGAATTCAAGTGTGGGCATGCAATTTTATCTTTAATGATAAAAACATATTGTGGAAAAAATGTGGAAATTTTTAAAGATAAAACACTAAAATTGAACACCCTTTTTCCATGAAACTTGGTCCTTCCCCTTTGCTTTCTTGGGCTTCCTTATACCATCATGATCATATAAAAGAAAATTACTCAATTAATCACAATGATAATTTCATTTAATCTCAAAATAAAAGAGGGAGGGGACCACATGCTTAATTTTTTCATTGAAAATAAATTAAAATATAAATTCCTAGAAACCAAGTAAAGATAAATCTTGGTATTATCCCCCAAGTGGGCCCTAAATTTTGACTGCCTCTAGAGGGAAGTACCTGCTATTATCCAAATTCTGATGGAGGTTAAAGATTCTTAGATTTGAACGCCCACATGTGGCTTTTCCCAGCCGTTTCTTCATCATTTTGGGACAGAGTAAACCATATCCCCCCTTTACAATGAGATATATCATGCATGGTATGGGTAAGATGAAGTATGAATCATCCTCCATCTTTTCTGATACTTGTGCAACCTCTTCTTCTTTGTCCCTTAGTTACTTTAAGTGTTCTTTATCAAAATAATAGTCAATGGGAATGTCAGAGTGTAGTTCAATTTGAATAATATTAAAACATGAAGTATCAAGATCATATTCTTCACCATCAAAGCATCTTTTGTCATGGTTTCCTTAGGGAAATACACTAGCATCTCTTCATGAACTTCCTTAAATAAATATTCAATGTGTCTAGGGAGCCCCATATGTTCCTCAGCATGTGCACATCGAGGTTCTTCTTTGTCCTCCAAGGCAGAGTTGAGGTTGTCTAATTATGTATAATCTAAACCATATGGAATGATATAGAATTAATATTCAATAAAATTAGAATGGATAGAGTCAATGATTGGTTCAAATCCTTGAGTCGGTTCTGCTTTAATCTCTACATTAGTGGTAAGTGCATCTTGAAGTATACTATCTGAGGATGGTGGTAGGTAGTCAGGATCCCCATAATGACTTCAAATTACACCACTTGGGGGGTTTCATCCTTCATTGGTGCTGAATCTTATTCTTTGTATTATATGGGGATGTTAGGTAGTTCCTCATATTTAATCCAGAATTCATCTATACTTTTTTTATCTCCCACTTGTAGCTCATCAGATACGTCTTCCTCCCTTGCTTCCTTAGGTGATTCAATTTCAAATATAAGTGGTGAAATTTATTCCACCAGTTTCTCATGTTCTTCCTCAGGATTAGGGTTGGGTTTCTCTATTAAATCATGAACATAATAAAATGATCTATTATCCTTCCTGGTTAGTTTTTCAATGCTTTCTCTAAGTTCATGCATCTGATCTCTTCTAAAATATTCATCTTCTTCTTTTTTTCGTTGCTTCACCTATGAGTAATTTTTCCATGCATAATATTCTAAATTTGAATACATCATGGAAGTATTTTTAATTTTTTTAAAATAAAATTATATATAACTAATATGTGAAAATAGAAAAGGTAAATTAACTAATGATTGGATCCTCATAAACAACGTCAGTTTTGACACACGTCTGTTGTGGGGTGTGGACAAAAATAATTATATTTTTCCTTGTGCAGATGGGTGGTTGACCAAGGTCATCTCCCTTGAAGATCCTTCTCAATCTAGTACACTAAATTTATTTAATTCACCTATTCTTTCTCTTTTTGTGGTTTTTTAATTAGATGAATGTGATTAAAATATTTTTGGGTTTTTTATTATTTAAAATAATGACATGTGAAGTAATAATTCTAAATTTATACTAAGATTCATGTCTAAATAGAATGAATTAATAAGAAAGAATATGGTTTTGGGGGTTGGTTAAATATTTAATAATCATTCTCCTTTATATGTTTTATTTCAGTTTGATAATCCAGACATGAAATCTCATGTTTGAACTACTATTCTTTATTTATAAATTGTGGAATATCATTGAATGTTTGAGCACTCTCAATTCCACCTCCTCCTTTAATCCAAGTTGGTGACACACCTTTGTCTAGAATGTGTCATCTTCCAGGACCTGGTTCAATTGATGTCGTTTCATCCATTGATTGTCTCAAATACAATGTCTGAAGAACTAACCAATTGAGACAGGAAAAAATTATTAAATAAACTAATATGGATAGGTTGAGTTGCATGTTATCAGTGGTAGTCACAACATTAGGGACATTCGACAAACCCGTTCATGCTACTAAAATATATCTACAAACATAAAATTAATCATTAAAGAAAATTCATGATAACATTCACCTAACCTTTTTCCATGTCTCAGGGTTATCCACCAATTTTCAAGAGTAATAGATTACTTGATAGAGTGGGTGTAAGAGAAGAGATAGATAGGGAATGAAATGAAGAAAAGTGGATTGAGAAACACAAAGGCATGGATTGATGAAAATTAAATTTGAATTATAATTTAAAAATAATACCAAAATAAAATTAAAACAAAATAAAATTAAGAAATACGGTGGGAATAGAGGTGTAGCATCGTCCCATTCCCTGTTGGGAACCCTCCTTGGTGTTTGGTGTCGAGCTGATGAGTTGGGAAGGAGGCGAGAGCCTCTTTTTATAGGCAGAATTATATCCCCTAAAAGTTTGTAGATTTTTGGAAAAATAAATGGTAGATTAACACATGGACTCCTTCATACAAGTTGTTCGTAAATGTGTTTTTCGTACAACCTCAACATTTCAGCTCATTTAGACATCGTTTTAAGGAGGTATGGAATTTTCGTTGAATAAGAATTTTTATCCCTGAAATTTCCAAGAAGCATCCTTCAAATGTACAACGATCAATGACAACCTTAATGAGTTCAAAAGTCCTCCAAAATTGTTTTAGAGCCAGTATTATGTGTCCTAGTGATACCCTAGGAAGAATAACCTAAATTAGAGATGAGGAGACCGATTTGTGCATCTGTTACGGTGGTGAGGACCACGCTGTCCGCCCAGAAAAGATTTCAAATTCAATGATTTTTTTGGACTAATAGATCTTTAAATCATCTCTAGGACATAAAGATAAAGTTGAAGAAAATAAAATCAGTATTATATAAAATATTAATCAGTAATTTTTTACTTATATTTTTTAATAAATGACAAAAATACCCTTATGGTAAAAAAATGTCAAAAATCCAAAATTATGAACTTTTCTCAATTTTTCTCATAATCATTCTAAAATAAAAATTACCCATTATTTTAATAAAACATTGAAATACATGGGTTTTATCATTAAAAAATATAAAAATCCTCATTATTTGATAAAAAATATGCACATAAAGTTTCTTTATCAGAGATTTCTTGCCTCCTTGTCTTGTGTTACCATAATATGTCATGTCTAAATTGATTAAATGCTTAAATGGAACTTGTTAAATGAGTGGGTATACATGTTAGTTTTTTTAGATTTCTTAAATGTTATTTTGGTAATTATGATTAATGGGTGGGTATATCCATGTGATGTGTTAAATCGAAATTGGTGATAAGTGGGTGGGTATAACCATGTGACATGATTAAATGGAAGTGGAGTACATGAGTGGATATACTCATGAGATGTTATGGATTAAATGAGTAGGTATACTCGTTGAATGGTTTTGAATGTAATTTTTTATATGAGTGGTTAGACACATATGGTTAGAAATTGTCAAATGTATGGAATGGTTGATGATTTACATAGATTCCAAGGATGGATCTCCATGGATTTGGAACGCAGTAGTGGAATCCTTGGTTGAGTATTCACTTTGGGTCTTGATTCTGTGGGATGTCTCAGGCTTTGTTTTCTATTAGATCTAGCATGATTGGAGTCACGCAGGACATGATGGTATACATGATCATAGGACTCCAACCAGTGCCAATACTGACTTTCTATCGAGATGATACTAGGACATGATGATGATGCCTTGGTCTTCAATACATTGGATTCAGACCTTCATGGTCTACACATCATTATATGGCACGATAGTGGGATATATGTTTGTGGTTGTACGACAAGGTTGTGGGTTTTTGATATGGGTTTCTTTATAGATTAAGGATATGTGGACATGATATGGATTGTTTTAGGACAAGGATATGTTGTTTGTTTATATTGCTTATAGGTTCCTAGTTAGGATCTTCCACTTGTTGTAGGGAGCGACAAAAGGTTGTTCAGTATATCTTGTTTGTGTTGGATATATGCCTTGGGATTTCACACTTACATCACTACTTACTTGTAGTTGTCTCACATATTTCATAGTGTAGCTTAGAATTGTATAGATCATTGGGTGGAACCTACTGGGATGTTTGTCTCACACCTTGTTTGGGCCTCCTTGGGGAACCAAACACATTATATGGTTTCAGGTGATAGTAGGGGAAAGCACCCTAACACTAGTTGTTGGTCATTTCTTTAGATCATGGGAGCATGAGACCCAACCGAGGTTTGCGATGATACTATGAAACATTTTGATCTTTTTGGATTTTGGATACTTGTATTGTACTTTATTTCAATGTATATTTATTGGTTGTTTTCTATATACATTTAGAATCTACATCATGGTATATGAGACACTTATGGCTCGTTATATATTCCTCTCTTGCTTATCTATTTTAACTATTGTCCGCATATTTTATTTACTTCTGCTATTGAATTTTATTGACATCCACTATGATATACTCTTTTAATGAGGGAATAGTCTCCCTAATAACTCAACTAGGCCCTCACCACTAGTCGAAAGCATCTGGCATTTGAGGAGTGCACTTGGGGCCATGTA
The DNA here is from genome assembly GCA_963277665.1 of Viscum album. NCBI lineage: Eukaryota > Viridiplantae > Streptophyta > Magnoliopsida > Santalales > Viscaceae > Viscum > Viscum album. Next base: position 989,098,180 of record OY728148.1, on the reverse strand, counting down.
GCCAACCGGGCTTGGATCACTATTCAGTGGCATCCAAGTTCAGGACGTTACAAAGTGGTATGAGAGACAATTTCTTTTCTGGTTTGATTTACTATTTGGATACAATAGACTGGGATATGAAGGTAAATGGAATTTGTTAATGAGCTATGCTTTAGAGTAGCTAACTCGTGTACAAGAAAAATCCAAATTACCCTAAATGAAATTGCTATTTTCTGGTTTTTACTATTACATTTTATTGGATTTCACTATTAGGCAACACACATTATTTACACTAATACTATTGATGAAATTGTGGGATCTATTTTTTTGTAACCCGATTAGATGAGGGTATTCCATCTGATGCATCATATAGTCTCTTGTTAGAAATCACATTTCATGCATTATTTCAATCCATTTAAGATGAATTATTTGATGCATGCTATTGTGATAGGTTCTCTAATAGTTTTTCCTGATTTTGTGATAGAATTTTGGCAGAGGATAGAGAAGTGACATCATCTTTCAATTCATAAGGTGTATGGGACCTTATGATATAGAAAATGACATACCTTTTAAATTAATATTTTAAAGTGAATTTAATGTATATTGATTATATGGGCATAAAATTATGGTTCACGAGGTGTTATGGGTCCTCAAGGATCAGATCTTGGTGGACCATTGGTTAAATCATGTCAAATAATGACTGTTAAATGAAAATTAATGGAAAATAGAGACTTGACCTACACCTAGATTTTGAGTGGGTGAGAGTTAGTGTTTCTATTTGTGTTGTGGTTTTTCTTTATGTAGTCATGGATTTAGGATTAGGTTGTGTATTATGACTTGTTTTTAGGAGGGTTTTGACCTGTCTTATGCTTTTGAGATGCGACTTTGATATCATTCCTTTCTGAGGCGAGTGTTTGGAATTGTAGAGGCATGTCACCATGAAGAACTCTAATGCTATTCCAAGGGGGTGGCGATGACCATTCTTCGATAGTGGTGGGACATGAGATACTATTGGATCCTCTTTTAGTGATTTTTTGTGGTAAAATAGACTATTTCATACATAGGTGCTGAGGTATAGTTCCACAAGAGGTTATTTTTCAATATGTAGACTTTTCAAGGAGAATCATAGCCTACCATGACTATGGATGAGATGCCATGGGTTTTCTAGCAGCAACATCCTTCCACGTTTTTGGGGGATGATTGTCCACAAGCTTCTGAGTTGTGTCTTGAGACCACACTAGCTATCTTCAAGCTTCTGGAGACACCGCTTGTGAGGAGGGTCAAGCTCACCCCTTATATGATACCTGGAATAGTAAAGTACTGGTGGGATGTTCTGAACAAGGCTGAAAGGCTACGAGATATGGGTTGGACCAATTTCCAGAACTACTTCCTTGACTACTTTTACCTCAAGACACTATGGTCAGAGTGAGGTAGTGAGTTCTTGCGTCTAGAGAAGGGAACCATGACAGTTATAAAGTACTCAACATACTTTAAAAATTGGCTTAGTCTTTCACTGATGTACCTTACTAATGAGCAGTCGAGAGTGAGATGCTTTGAGGAAGGCCTCTGACATACTATCAAATCCCAGGTCAATGTGTTCAGGTTGACCTCTATCACTGATATTGTGAATCAGGCACTGATTATAGAGTGGAACCTAAGGGAAATTGAGGATATTGTGTAGGGATTTGTTTCCTCTCAACCAAGTGGTTCTACATATTCAACCAGCAAGCACCATTTGGTTACTTCCCATGAGATGAGGATCAGTTTGGTTATGAGTGTTAGTAGCTCGATGTTTTGTCACTAGTGTGGAAGGAGAGGACACATGAAGAATCAGTGTGACTGCGACCCAGTCGAGTGACGAGCATATGGAGGGATGGGCCACATGAAATGGTTTTGTAGGACCATCCCTCCAGTTGTGAGTGGTAGGGGGTCATCTCCGACGTCAGGTTTAGGAGTAGGATTCTAAGATCTGTGTCAAGAAGGGAGCTATAGCAATGTAGGCCGATCAGGCTGTAGAAATAGTGGTCTTTGTTGCGGTATCCATAAACCAATTACTCCAAAACATCGAAGGGGACCTACTCTGAGTGGTGAGGTTGTTTCACAGGGGAGTGGTATAGGTCAATTATATAATGTACAACCTACCCCTGAGGAGCACGATTTCATACTATATATAGTGATAGGAATGATATTAGGAGCCTCTTCTATTACATCAGATCTTTTTAATATAGGTGTATATCATAGTTTCAAATCTGAACCTATGGTGAATATCCATGGGCTTGTTCTGTGGAATTTTGAAAGAGTTTTAATGCTAGAAATACTATTGGGAATCAGAATGGATGATGTGATCTAGTGCAGGTAGTACCCCCTTGAGGTTGGTGGGCGTCACTTCATTTGAGATATTTATGTCTTTGAGATGATAGTTTTTGACGTCATTCTTGGGATAGATTGTTTAGTATATTATCGATCTTACATTGTCTACTATCACCTAAGGGTCACTTTCACATCACCAGAAGATACAGTGTTTACTCACAAGGGTGAATGGGGTGTCCAGGCGAGTTGAGATGGACTAGATCATTATGAGTTGGGCAGAATGACATCCTAGATTGCTATTTTGTATTTTGGATGATGAGGGAGTGAGTCAGGTAGACTTTACTCTAATAGTGGATTGTTTTAGGGACATTTTCCCAGATGAATTTTCTAGTTTACTTCTCGAGAGATAGGTTGAGTTCTCCATTGAACTAGTTTTATGAGCTGCACCAGTATCCATTTCTACTTACTAGGTTGCTACGATGGAGTTGTATGAAATTAATTGGAAGCTAGAGTATTTGGAGGAAAAGGGGTTTATCATACCTAATACTTCTCTGTGGGGTTTTCCAGTTCTTTTTTTAAAAAATGTGGATATAACTCATAAGCAATTTGGTGATTATCATAATTTGAATCAGATAATGGTTAAAAACTGATATCCCTTTTCACACATTGATGAAATGATTGCTATGATTCTAGGATCCCGAGTATTCTCGAAAATTTAACTAAGGTTATGATATCAATAGGTACATATTTTACCCACATACATACCTCGTACAACATTTAATAGTAGGTATGTTCTATATGAGTATCTAGTTATTTCAATCAGTCGCACAAACACAATAGTAGTTTTCGTGGTGTTGATGAACTGAGTGTTCCATCCTTAATTGTGACACATCAAGTATTGGGTTGGGAGTAGTGATGATGTTGGGGGATAGAGTTTTTGCATATGAGTCTCAATTTCTAAGGCCACGTCAGAGGAATTACCCTATGCATGATCTTGAGCTAGATGCAGTTGTTCATGATTTTCATTATTGGAGGCATTATTTATTGGGAGATCATTTTTTGGTGTATACAGACAACAAATTCCACAAGTATATATTTACACAGTATTAGTTGAATATGAGGAAAAAAGTTGGGTGGAGTACCTATAGTCTTTTGACATCAGTTTTGAATACATGACTGGTAAAGGTAATGTAATGTTCGATGCACTGGGCACGTGGACTCAGGTACAGATAGTGAAGCATGCAAGTAGCAAGTGGAAACTTATAGCGTAATTCTCTAAGATCTATATGGAGGTGCACAATAGTTAGGGATAGACATATATAATATCTATAGTTGTGACCTATACCATATTGGATAAAGTAAGGATGAGGAAGTTATAGAATTCAGAGGGTCTAGTCCTATGGGAGAGTGTGGAAGGTGAGGAACCTCCTCATAGTTGGACCGTAGGTGTTGATGAGATCTTATATATCCATGGATGTGTTTGGGTTCTAGTGGATATACGTGGGGATATGATGTGGGAGTTTCATGCTTCATCTTGGGCACTACATCCGAGAGTCAGCAAGATGTACCATGACTTGCATCATCAATACTGATGGCCAAGTATGAAAAGTGTGGTAGCTAGTTTTGTTATGAGGTGTTACACATGTCAACATTTGAAGGAGGAAAATCAACGACCATCCATGATTTTATAGATGTTACTTATTCTAAAGTGGAAATGAGATGATGTCATAATGGATTTCATGACTGTTTTACTAAGGTTACCTTGAGGTAACGATGCTGCATGTGTTGTTGTTGACAGGATCAAAAAGGTTGATAATTTATTGTCGATCCAAGATAACATTGATGTTAATGTTTTTGGAAGGTTTTATATCCATTCGATAATAAAACATCATGGGTTCTCACGCACTATAATTTAAAATAGAGATTCCCACATTACAAATCATTTCTTATAGAGTTTTCAGAGGGCACTAGGTACATTGGTGCTTCTGAGCACAGTCCACCACCCTTAATAGATGACTAATTAGAGTGTATGATAGAAGTGCTAGAGAGAATTATGAGAGAATGTGTCCTATAATTTGGGGGATCTTGGGAGATACACATTCATCTAGATGAGTTCTCCAATAATAACAATTATCAGGAAACGATATAGATGTCAGCTTACAAGGCTTTGTATGGTAGGCTATTTCAATCACCCTTGTGATGGCTAGAGGCAGGTGAGGTAGCTTTACTAGGACCATGTCTCATGCAAGAGAATTATGAGTAGATCCAGTTGATTCAGAAGCAGATGGCTACTGCCTAGTCTTGATAGAAATCTTATGTGGATCACCATATATGACCTATAGAGATTGAGGTTAGGGGTCAGGTCTTTTTATGTGTTTCACAAAGGTTGGGACATAGAAGGATCATGATATGTGGTAAGCTTTCACCACTATATATTGGGCCATTATAGATTCTTGAGAGAATCAGATCAGTAGACTATTAGTATTAGTTACCTCAGAGGTGCTGATCAATACATGACATCTTCCACGTATCACAACTATGCCATTATAATTCGGACCCATCTCATGTTTTTCAACCCAAGGAGGTTGAGCTACAATTTGATGCATCCTTCAAGGAGCATCTAATTCGTATTGTTTATAGGAGCATGAAGGTTATACAAGGCTATTAAGTTACTCTAGTACATGTTCTATGGAATCATGACCATTCATAAGACGATACATAGGAGCCGGAGGTCGACATACGTGCTCAGTGATTGGAGTTTTTTCAAATGGATCATAACTACCCTTGAGAGGGAAATTTGGGGAATAATTGCTTTAAGGGGGAAAGATTGTAAGATCCTAGGTTTTTCATGAGGTATGAATCTTTTACATTCTTTTTTGTCTTAGAACCTCAGCTGCTCTGTGGGATGGTTGGGTTGTTTTTGGGAAATAATAGGAAAGAAGGTTGTGTACCGGTTGCAGGCCAATTACACGATGTGTAATTAGATTACACACTGTGTAATATGATTTCAGAACGTGTAATGGTTTGTCTTGGACCTTTCATGATGTGTTTGGGTTTTACCCCATTAAAGGAAAACTGAGCATTACACACCATGTAAATAAATTACTTGTCATGTAATTGCACGACTATGTTTTTTAAAAATAGAGACAGGGACCTCTATTTTTTGGATAGAAGCCTTCTTCCTCTCTTTTGAAGACTAGAAAATTTCTTATCTAGATTTTCAGATCTAGCACCCATTTGGATATCATTTCAATACCTTTGATTTTTTTTGGAACCACAATGGTATGATATTGATTCCTTTTAATACATTCTTGATTATTCTGAACAAAAATTACATTGTTTGGATTTAGGCTTTTATGCCTTAATTTCTTGTTCTTCATATGTTCTTAAAATTTATTCCCAAACCGGATGAATTAGAACTTGGTACTAGATGAGAAATCCAATAATGATATAAGGTAGGTGGTCAATACTTTTCTTTCGGCTTTTAATTCTATATAGAACTATTGACCTTTTTTCTTCCCACTGGACTTTTTAGCACGAACACGATTTTAAAGTGTTAATATTAAATAGATGAGGTAGGACCTATTTGGGACTCCCTTAGGTTCTTTGAGATACTTTTGTGGTTGCTGACCCAACCCAAGGACACTTATGGGGTGCACCATGCCTTTACTTTGGATTTTACCATTGATGAACTACCCATGGGGTGTGGCCTCGAGTTTTCCTAGTTTAAGGAAGCTCGGTTGTACTTAAATGAGGCTGAATTACATACATAGGAGATATATTTCCTCATTACCTTGTTTTATTATAATATTTCATGAAAAACATGATTAAATACTTAAATGGAACTTTTAAAATGAGTGGGTATACTCGTTGGCAATTTTTAGATTGCTTAAATAGTTTTGTTGGTAAATTTGATTAATGGGTGGGTGTACCCATGTGATGTCTTAAATAGAAATTGGTGATAAGTGGGTGGTTATATGTATGTGACATGATTAAATGAAAGCGGAGTACATGAGTGGGTATACTCATGAGATTTAATGGTTTAAATGAGTGAGTATACTCATTGAATTGTTTTGAATGTAACTGTTTATATGAGTGGGTAGACTAATATGGTTTGAAATTGTTAAATGCATGGAATGATTGATGATTTACATAGATTCCATGAATGGATCTCCAGGGATCTGGAATGTGGTCGTGGATACATTGGCTGATTATGCACCATTGGTATTTATTCCATGAGATGCCTTAGGCTTTGCTACCCCTTGGATCGAGTTATCTTGGACTCACATAGGTCATGTTGGTACACATGGTCCTAGGATTCCAACCAGTGCCTATGCCATGTTTCCATCAAGATTCTCCGGAGACTTGAAGAGGATGACTTGGTCTTCAGCACCATATATTTGGCCCTTTGTGATCTACACTTCATTATACAACATGACTGTGGGATATATGATTGTGGCTGTATGACAAGGTTGTGGGTTTTTTATATAGTTTCATTTATACGGTAAGGACGTGTGGACATGATATTTATTGTTATGTGGAAAGGATTTGTTGTTATTTTATATTAAATGAAGATGCCTTGTTAGGAGCCAAAACTTGTTGCAGGGAGCCACAAGAGGCTATTTTGTATTACTTGTTTGCAGTAGTTATATGCCTTGGGATTTCACACTTACATTATTGCTTACTTTCACTTGTTTAGTATATTTTATAGTACTTCTTAGAACTGTATAGATATTTAGTTGGATACCTAATGGGATGTTTACCTCGCATCCTATTTGGGCCTCCTTGGGGACCCAAATAGAATATATAGTTATAGGTGATAGTAGGGGAAAGCTCCCTAAAACTATTTGTTGATCATTGTTTCAGACCATGGGAGCATAAGACTAAGATGAGGCTTGCGATGCTACAAGGTCACTTTTCGGTCAATTTAGAATTTTAGAAACTTGTATTTTATTATATTTATATGTATCTGTTTTGGATATTTTCTAGATACATGTATCATAGGCATCATGGTATATGAGGAACTTCTGGCTTGTTACATATTCTTGTCTTACTTGTAAATTTTATCTATTTTTTTCTTATTGTATCTACTGCCACTATTTAATGTGATTGTCTTCTATTGTGATAAATTATGGTAATGGTGGTATAGCCTCCTAATTGACTCACCTAGTCCCGAACTGCTAGTCATAATCCTCTGGCATTTGGGAAGATGCGCTTGAGTCCATTTAGCCAACCGGGCATGGAGCACAGTTGAGTGACATCTGGGTTCGGGATGTAAAATTTGTACAATGATTCAATGATTTAATTTAAAAATTCATTGATGTCATATAAAGATATAATATGATTTTGTGCATGTACATACTATATCACATCTAGGTGTGAATAAGATTACTTATTGTAAAAAATAAATTCCTTTGCGTGATAATTCTTATAGTGAGATAAATTCCATAAACTAATAAAAAATACTATGGGTGAGAAAATTCATACAGTGGGAAAAGAATTCTAGTGAATGAAATCCAATTGTTTGAGAGGTTAGAGAGATGGTACTTATTGGAGACTTTAATAGATTTAGAATTGATAATAAAATTATATATGTCACTTTGAGGGTAAGATTCAGTCAAACAATGTTATCTAGCACTACAAAAAAGAGTGGTCTTAGTCAAAGTGTATTAGTGGCGGTTCTACTAATCACTACTAAAAAACATTATTAAATATATTTTAAATATAGTTGAAGTTTCAATGAAACCACTGCAAATATTTTTAAAAAATAAATGATCCCACCCCCTCCACCTGATGCCCTAACCCCCTCTCTACTTTGGTTGTGCCTCTCCCCGATGCTGGCGACTACCCCTCCCCCTCGGCAGCTCTTCTCCTCGACGTCGACAATCACCCCTCCCTCTCGGCCTCGCCTCTCCTCAACACTGGTGACCAACCCCACCTCGATCATGACTCTCCCCGTGCTAGTGACTCCCTCCCTCCCCCTACCCCCCACCAATACCTCAGCCCCACCTCTCCCTAACGTTTTTGACCACCCCTCCCCCTCGAACTTGCCACTCCCCCAACATCGGTGATAGCCCCTCTCCCTCGATCGCGCCTCTCCCCAATTCCAGCAACTTCCCCTCACTCTTGATCATGCCTCTCCTTGGCGCCAGTGATTAACACCCCTCTACCCAACCTATCCCTGACACCGGCGAACACCCCTCCCCCTTGATCCCACATCACCCCAATGTAGGTGACCGCCCCTCACCCTCGACCCCACTTCTCCCCGACACACCCCCCCCCCTTCTCTCCAACAACAAACCTCTCCCCCTTCCCCCACTTCCCCCCGATGGATGACCCCTCATCCTTGATGGTGACCACCCCTTTTACTACTCTCTCATATTATCCTCGTGACCCCAACCCCACTTGTTACCGGATGATGACCCCACAATGACCCCCCTGCTCCTTGATGGTGATCCCCAATAGCGACCCCTCTCCCCCATTTCTCGAAGAGTGAAATCCCCAAACGTACGGTGTAATTTTTTAATATCGTATGATTGGTTTGATATATCATTATGTATTATATCATATTGTATAATCAATTGATAAATTTTATCACATAGGAATCCTATACACATAACTATCATTAATGCATATTAAAAATGGGGATCACGAATCATTTATATGATGAATGCTTGTTTATCTCTGGGGTTATAAATTGTCTATAACTGCATGATTCATTTATCCCTCATGAATTCTTGGTGAGTAAGCCATAGTGAGTTTTGGCTAATGGTTGATTAGAGGATAAGAAATCATTTGGTTTGATTGATTATTCACTAATTTTTTAGTATGCTTCTTCCACACTGGAATGAGACTTTCTAAGTAAGATCACACTGAGTGTACATGTATGTTCACCATGATTTTATATACTATATTTATAGAATTATAGGATAAATTATGTGAAAAAGATTAACAAAGTTCATTCATGCTTACTTTTAATTTTACTTGTTTGATTAAGCATTTACATCTTTATATGTGAATATACTGGGAGAAGAGTGAAAATCAAATACCTATAGATAAAAGTTGTATTACATTACCTCGAAACACACCTCGTTTTGACAAGTGTTTGAAAAAAAATATTATGTAATTAAAAACTGATCATTGGATTGTAAAATAAAATGTTTATGTCCTGATTGAATATTCAAGTGATGGTTAAATATAAATGAAGTATATGATCATTTTATATAGATAAAAATTTTCTACTCAATATGTATGTAGGATTTTTCATGGTGAATATATTTTTATGGAAATTCAAAACAATGATAATCCTATCAACGATACAAAATGTGACCCTCTAGAGGGGAATTCAGTTTGAAATTTGATAAATGAAACATTTGTCTTTGCAGGATATAATGTCCAAGATTTCAATAGATCAAAAAAACCTTCAATTGAACCTGAGAATTTTAATCCTTCTAATAAGTTCAATGACCAAAAATGAGCATTACGAATTAGTTGAAGATGTGCAACAAGAACTGTATGAAGGGTGTGATAAGTATTCAAAGATTTCTTTTCTACTTAAGTTGTATCATATAAACTGTCTCTGTGAAATTATTGACAAATAAATGTACATGATTTTAGAGTTTATTCATGATGCATTTAGTGAATCTATGATCCTTTCATCATTATATGAGATTAATAAAGCAATAAATAATCTTGGACAATATTATACAAAGATACTTGAATTCCTTAATAAATTTTTTCTTTACTAGGGAGAAGAGTCTGAAAAAGGAGAATTCATAAGATTTCATAAAATTAGATGAAAGTCAATGAAAAACAATGAGGGTATGAATCAATGCAACCCCATGAAAAAAAGAAAACTCCTTCAACTTTATTTCATTACTTTCCTATGATATTATGATTGAAAAGATTATTCATGGCATCTAAGACTATATAAGAAATGAAGTGACATGATCATGATAGTATGATGGCTTGATGAGACATCCAAAATATTCAACATCATAGAAAATGTTTGATTCATTATATCTATATTTTTCTCCAAATCTTAATAATTCACCTTTGGGATTGGATTCTGATGGTTTCAACCCATTTTGGACATTAGGCACTAGTTATAGTATTTTGCCAGTTTTTTTGATCCCTTATAATCTACCTCCATAGATGTGTATGAATAAATATTATTTTTTTATTTCAATAATTATTTCTAGAAATAAAATTCCTAGAAATGTAATTGATGTATACCTTCAACCTCTAATCAAATAATTTCGAGAATTATGAGATGATGGAATGGAAACATATGATTCTTCAATGAGAAAAATATTAAAAATACTTGCTAATTTATATAGTCAATTACTAACAATCCTGGATTAAGAAATTTATCTGATTGAAACAGTCAAACTATTTTGTCTTGTCTAGTTTGTAATTTTGTTCATCAACGATTACCTCATAGAAGAAAATGATGTTTTATGCGTCATCAATGATTTCTTTATTTCATCTCATAAATATAGGTTTAACAAGACACAATTCAATGAAGACCTTAAACTGAGAAATCCACTAAAAGTGTTTTTAGGTTCAGAAATCATGGGACAATTAATGAGTGTCATTGAAGAATTTGGAAAATATAATCATTTTAAAGATGGGGAAAAGGGTACAGGGTACAATATTTGAAGCATCTGGAAGAAGAAAATAATGGGTATATTTTTCAAAAATCCTCATTAGGAGTTTAATTTGATATGATATAATCTTGAAATAATGATTATTGAGAATAAATTATGTGGCAATATAATTTTCACATTGCTTAATGATAAGGGAAAATCAATGGATCGCCTTAATGATCATTAGAATTTGGAGTTAATGAATATAAAGCTCGATTTTTAGGAAAATGAGAATGAAAAGTATCCATAAACTATTTTTACATAGAAAAATCAGGAGAAAGACACATTCCTTCAAACATAAACTAATTTACAAGTGGAAGATGGATATTCAAGTAATATATCAAGGAGAATTGACTAAATAAATTGAATGTTACATGGTTCAAAAAGTCACAAATCATGTATTTTGATGGAAGATTTATTTTCATTGTCATTTTGTAATATGTTAAATGGAAAACAAACTATTGTACCTTTTTCAAAGAGCTTTTTAGAAAAAATATAAATCCAATTGAGCTTGATAAACTTCAAGAAAGTATTTTTTTGACACTTTTTTATTTGTAGATGTTATTTCCCCCTTCATTATTCATTGGGATGATTCATTTCACTGTTCATTTAGTTGAAGAAGATAAACATGGATGACCAGAACATTACCAATTGATGTATCCAATTGAGAGTTACAATGATATTATTTTTATTTTCATTAGTGAATTTAATTTTATTAAATTATTGCATAATTTTTTTATATGTTTCTAAATTTTTTCATCAGGTACATAGGTCGTTTGAAATCATATATGATGAATAAATATCAAACAAAAGGCTCTATTGCTAAAGGTTACATATCCAAAGAGTGACTGACCTTGTATTCAAGGTATTTGGATGGGATTGAGACTAGATTCAATCATGTTTAATGTTTTGATGATATCTCCACTAATTATCACTTTGAAAAATAGTTATTAATATTTCTAATTATTGGATAACCAGTTGGAAAGGGGTCAAATTTTATACTGAATGAATTGGTGTTTCTATAAGCTCATAGATATATACTGCTTAGTAGTCTTATTACATATCCATTTATTGAAGAATTGTGATGTCAAACAAATAAGTGATTAAGGGGTATATCTTGAAATGAGATGGAATTAAAAATAGATGTTAATAAGGATATTGTCAACTGGATCACCCATCAGGTAAGTACATACTCATATTAATATTTTTGACATGTAGTTATTTTGTCTATGTTAAAACTAAAACATTATATATTTTTTTCTAGATAATGAATTTTAAAAATCAAGATGAAATATAAAATGATGTTATTTTTTTGGCTCGAGGTCCTCTAAGAAAGTCTAAGATATTCAATGCCTACAATATTCAAGGATTTGGGTTTCATAAAATTTATTAGGAAGAAGACTTAAAAACTCAAAATAGTTGTGTATTTACACATACAAATATGGGATATTATGGAAATTTGGATGATAGAATTGAATTAAACTAACATGGTTAGTTTTTGGTTGTATTATTCAAATGAAAGTGGGTTAATATTGATATGGGTATAATGAATGATTCATTAAATTTTAATTCTATCATCTTCCCTATATTTATCCATACCATTGAGCATGTAGAGAATGATCCATTTATCTTGGCTTCCTAAGAGAAGATAGTTTATTATGTGGATGATGAAATACATGAATGTTAGAGTTTTTTTACACATAAAGTAGAGAGGCTTATTTGATATGAGTGATGAAGATCAATTGGTACTTTGTGACAGGGAACCTAATCAACCACAAAACATTGAATAATTTTTTAATGACAGTATGGAAATAATAGAACTTGCAATAGAGGGTGAAAATGAAGCACTCGCCACAATGGAGGTTTATAATTATGAAGATAATGATGATTAATATAATTGAATGTATAAAATGGTAATGAAAATATATTACAATTTCTCATTCATTAGTGGTTCATACATATATACATTGATCGAGTTTTTCATATTTATTTTTGAAAAAAATTATTAGTTTTTAATTTTCTATACATTTAATATATGTGAACCAATTGAATATCAATAATGTTGAGAACAAATAAATTTTAAAATCCTAGTTGGCTATCATCTCAGAGAACACCACAACTACCGTAAGCTTTAGTGGATCTGAGTGATTGAGTTTTACATTAGACTACCAGCGAGCTTGAAATTCCCTAGATGTTTTATGTATCCCACCATACAATTCACCTCCAGCTATGGAGCATTTGGTCATCCCTTCATCTAGTGGATATCGGTGAGTTACTATTACTGGTATGTTTTTCATTGTAAAAAAAAATATATTTTTTTAATTGTTAAATTCATTTTACAAATGGATAAAAATAACAATAGAAGATCTATAAATATAAACATGAATGTTTTATGAGACCTGAAGTAATTCAATATTATCATTCCATTTTATGTGTTTGGGGTGCATACTGATGATGTTTCTAGAATCCAAGGGTAGATTATTAGGCAGCTTATTTGTGATACAATGTGCATTCCCATTAATTATAAATATTGGAGGCATATTCCTACAACTTGGAAAAATGAGGATTTTGATACTTAATTAAACGTACTTTAATTTAATATTCCTTGATAACTAATTTACATGAGATGAATAAATTTTTTTTAATGTACTTATATAGTGTTATGTTTTTTATTTCTAGATGTATTTTCATTTGGATGTCCGAGGCTCTATTTCACACCCACACACTATGAAAAAATTAGGAAAGAAATGGTGAGATTTAAAATGAATATTATGTCATGAGTTTAATGAAATATCATTTAGCACATGATAGATGTATGAGAAAGTGTGTGAATGAATTTCCCATGTGAAATGGAATTCGTTTGTCTATATTAATAGAGATGCATCTCATGAGGTAACTGCATAATTTAGACTATCGTAATAACATAAACAAAATAAAATTATAATTTTTATTAATGTGGCTATTTTTTGTAGGAATTATTGAAAAAAATACTTTGAATCATGAGAAATAATTCTTTCTTCATATCAGTTTGTCTTAAAGTTTTTATAGAAAAAGAATAATATTGGTTTGTATGTTATTAATTATTATATATATCATTTTATTATAAGTCAAATTTTTCCTAACTTGTTTATATTTATTATAAAGGCTAATGAATTAAGTTACTCTGTTGTCCATACATAGATGTGGTTTAAATTGCATAGGGAATCTGATGCCAATTTTTTAAATGACCCTACCAAAGATGTTAGAGTAATTATTTTTCATTATCATTTCATGTTATTTCCTTAATATAAAAAAACTAATATAAAATATATTATAACAAAAAATCCTTAAACCAAATTAAATGGGGCTGGATACATCGATCAAATGAATCTAACTTAGCACCATTTGATACATCTAGCCAACCCCAATTAATAGGGATTAAGGCTTATTTGTTGTTATAATTTATTTTTCAATATTATGTATTTATAGTAATGAAATAACAATACATAGTAATAAAAAATTTATTAATTAGATAATATTATGAGGTTCAAATAATTTCAAAAATAATTGTTAATATTTTTGTATTAACAGGTTCAAATTCATGAAATATGGGATGTGAACCCTTCCAAATCATCATCAGTTTCCCAGAACGATGAAGTTACAATTGTTTTAGGGAAGGAAAATCCCATACATGTATAGTGGTGGGTTCTGGACCTACTCCATCAGTTGTATTTGGTAGGGAGTCATCATCTGTTACTACTACACCTAGTGGGGTTTTTATTAGCGCTATTGATAGGGAATCACAAAGATAAATTGCACAGTTGAAAAGAAAAGTGCGATAATAAGACTCTTATAGGAAAACGAAGGATCAATGGCGAGAGAAAATGGAAAATGATTTATTTTTTATATTTCAATGGATTACTAGAACAATACCCAAGGAAATTTCTAGCCTTATAGCTTATCCTATCAAGGTAAATTCTAAATTTCATTGATCATTCACACATTTTCAAAGAACACATACAACATCCTTAAATAAAACTAAAATGGCACTTTTATATTGAAAACATGCACTTTGAGTCATACCGACAACATCTTGAACCAGATTGACGTGTGTTTGATTTCGAAACATAAAAAATAAATTTTATATTGTTATCCTTAAGTTTGAAAATAATTCAACCTCATTTTCATAGTTATGACATAGTAAAAAGTTTATAATGATACCAAAGCCTTTAAAAACCTTTGTGTGTGGGGGGAGGGGGTTCAAAAATAGGAATAAGATTCCATATCAACATAAAATCAAAGGAAAATGACTGTGGATGGATTTTTGAAATGTAGAAATAGATGACACATCATTTTGAGTTATAGTTCACCTGAGATGCTTGTAAATGTATTTTTAGTGTCTTAAAACACCAAAACATGTGTGTAATGGTTCAAACCATAGAAAACGATATCATATGGACATGAAATCATGAGAAAACCACCATTGAATTATTTTATACATGTAATCATATAAAAAATATCAATTAGACTTGTGGTACAGTCAAAATGCCTTAGTAAATTGTTTTTAAAGGTACTAAATCCATTAAAAACACATGATAGGCGGTCAAAATTAGAAAACTGATGTTGGATTTCCATGAATTAAGCTGAAAATAACCATGGATATTTTTTGAAATGTAGGAACCAACAACATGTTATTCAATGTTACAATTTTCCAGGCATTCCTGTAAATGCATTTTTAGTGTTTTAAACTACTAAAACATGTGTATAATATTCCAAACCAAAGAAAAAAACCTCATATTGACTTGAAATAATAATAAAACCCCCATTGAATTATTTTTGGCACATAATCATAGAAAAAAAATCATTTTGGCATATGGTGTGGTTGGAATGACTTAGTAAATAAATGTTAAAGGCATCAAAGACATTAAAAATGTGTGTTGGGGTGTCAAAACTAGTAAAATTTAATCATATTTCCATAAAACCAGATAGGAATTTTTTTTTGGTTTTTGAAATGTAGGACTCGACGATATGTCATTATGTGTTACAAATTTGTTGGAATGTTCCTAAGTGGGTGTTAGTGTTTTAAACCACATAAACATGCATGTAAAAATCAAAACAATAGAAAAAGTCCTTAGATTGACATGACGTCATGAAAAAAAACATTATTTTGTTATTTATGATGTGTATTCATAGATAACATATTAATCTGATATGCAGTGTGGTCGAAATGGATGGTAAAATGTTTTTAATGGTCCCAAATCCTTTAAAAATGTGTGTCAGAGGGTCAAAACAAGGAAAACATTGTCAGATTCCCATGAAATTATATAAAAATGACTATAGATTAATTTTTGAAATGATGGAACTGATAACATGTCATTATGATTTATGGTTTTCCAGTGATGCCTGTAAACACATTTTTAGTGCTTTAAAAGAGTAAAACAAGAATATAATGGTGAAAACCATATAAAAATAACTTATATTGATTTCAAATCATGTTAAATTAACTATTGAGTTATTTTTGACATTTACACATAGACAACACATAAATCTAACATGTGGTCTTGTCGGAATGACGCGGTAAATAATTTTAAATGATATCGAATCCTTAAAAACATGTATTTGGGGGTCAAAACTAGGAAAACATCAGTATATTTCTGTGAAATAATAGTAAAATAACCATAGATTAATTTATGAAATGTTGGAAACAACAGAACATCATTTTGAGTTATTATTTTCCCAGGATGCTTGTAAATGTGTGTTTTTGTGTTTTAAAACACTAAAATGTGTGTGTAACATCCAAAAAAATAGAAAATGACCACATATTAATGTGAAATCAGGGTAAATATACCAATTTGTTTTTTTTTGACATGTACTCACTAACAACACATCAATATGATGTGCGGTGTAGTTGGAATGGCTCAGTAAACTGTTTTAAAGGTAACAAAGCCTTTAAAAACATGTGGTGGGGTTTCAAAACCCAGAAAAAATCATTCACTTTCCATGAAATCATAATTCAATAACCATAGGTGGATTTCTTAAATCTATTAATAAATGAGATGTCATTTTGAGTTATGGTTTTATTAGGATTCCCATAAATTCATTTTTAGTATTTTAAAACACTAAAACATGAAACAATCAAAGCCATTGAAAAAACATCAGATTTATATCAAAACATGGGAAAACACCCATTGTTTTATTCTTGAAGTGTATGTGTAATGTCAATCTTATGTGAAGTGTGGTTAGAATGGCTTTGTAAATAGTTTTTAAAGGTACTGAAGCCTTTAAAAACATGTTTCGGGGGGGGGGGGGTCAAAATCAGAAAAATGTTGTCATATTTCCCTGAAATCATAGAAAAATTAACATAGATTTATTTTTGAAATATTGGAACTGACATATCATCTTTTTTAGTTACATTTTTTCAGGGATGTCTTTAAATGGATTTTTTGTTTTTTATAACACATAAATGTGTGTGTAATGGTAAAAACCATAGAAAATTATTCCATATTGACATGAAATCATAGGAAAACCATTGTTGAGTTATTTTATATGTATACACATTGACAAAATGTATATCAGATAAGTGGTGTGGTCTGAATGGCTTAATAAATAGGTTTTTAAAGGAATTTAAGCCTTTAAAAACATGTGATGAAGGGTCAAAACTTGGAAAAAGTCCTCGAATTACCATGAAATCAAAGTAAAACAACTATATATTAATTTTTGAAATGTAAGAACTAACAACACATAATTTCAAGTTACATTTTTCCTAGGATACCGGTAAACAAGTTTTTAGTGTTTTAAAACACAAAAACATTCATGTAATGGTCAAAACCATAGAAAAATCCCCCAAATTGACATGATATCATGGTACATCTATATTTTAGTTAGTTTTCATGTTCACACATTGAAAAAATATCAATATAATGTGTAGTGTGATCAAAATTGATTGGTAAATAGTTTTTAAAGGTACTGAAGCCTATAAAAACATGCACCAGGGGGTCAAAACCAAGAAAACATCATCTGATATCTATGAAATCATAATAAAATGACCAAATATTTATTTTTTAAATTTATTAATTGATGAAACATCATTTTTACTTACGGTTTTCCAATGATTACTATAACATGTTTTTAGTGTTGAAAAAACTAAAATACACGTGTAATAGTTAAAACCATAGAAAAAGACTACAGATTGATGTGAAATCATGGTAAAACCACCGTTATGTTATTCTGGACATGTAATTGTAGAAAACATGTCAATCTGGTGTGCTTTGTGGTCAAAATGGATCAATAAATTGTTTTTAAATGTATAGAAGCCTTTAAAACATGTAATGGGGGGGGGGGGGGTCAAAACTATGTAAACATCATCAGATTGCCATAAAATCAGAGGAAAATGACCATATTTTTATTTTTAAAATTTAGGAATCGATGTAATTTCATTTCATGTTAGGTTTTTTCTAGGATGCCCGTAAATAGGTTTTTAGTGTTTTAAAACACATAAATGTGTAGGTAACAATTTAAACCATAGAAAACAACCTCAAATTGATGCGAAATCAAGGGAAAACACCATTGTGTTATTTTTATATTTTTATGTGTAGAAAACACATCAATTTGAAATGAAATGTGGTCACAATGGCTCAGTAAAAAAATTTTAAAGGTATTGAAGCCTTTAAAAGTGTGCATCAATGGGTTAAGACTTGGAAAACATCATCAGAATGTAATGAAATTAGAGGATAATGACTATAGAATTGTTTTTGAAATGTATGTATTAACAACAGATCATTCAGATTTATGGTTTTCCTAGGATTCCCATAAACACATTTTTAGTGTTTTAAAACACTAAAACATGCGTGTAATGGTAAAAACCATAGAAAAAACCCTTATATTGATAGGAAACCATGCAACAACAACCATTGATTTTGTTTTTAAATATATTATATGCTTTTGTATCAAATTATTTAAAACAAATATAAAGTAAAATTTAAGCACATTGCACATTGATTTAAAAATCAATTAGAATTTAATAAACTTACCCCTTTTTAGTTTCAAGTATTGAATCATATTTTACATAGGAAAATTTATGTTTCAAATGTTTTTTTCATGGTATATTATTTGTTTTATGTTAAAACGTCTTATATTAGATTAACAATATAACAAATTTTATGTACAACATTATAAATATATACCATTTCTTTTCACTTTTGCATTTATTTTCTTAAATGTTATGGTTTTTATTGTAGGTGATAGATGATAACCGAAGGAAAGAGGTTGACCATTTGATAAATGTGATTATTTATAAGGCAGTGGTGCTGGTTCTTAGTTTCTTTGGTATGTTTAAATTTTATCAATGTTTCTATTGTAATTCTGATTTATTATGTTTAGTTTTAATTTTTTTATTTTTTATTACAATTGATGAGATTATGTGGTATGTTTCAATTGATGAGATGTTGTTGAGGTAGAAAGATGCAACATATGTCATGGGGTCGGAATATATTGGGCATGGGTTTTTGTTGGACATATTTTATATGTATATATTGATAATTGAGGTATTGGTTGACTGGGGTTATCTTAACTATGAATGTATATGTATATACCTATGGATGTATCTTGTATGATGTATGTATGATGGTTTTATTGTTCATTTATGTTTTAGTTTATTACATGTTAAAGTTTTTATATTTATATTTTTTTATTAAATATTTTTAAAAAGTATATTTTTAAAAAGTATTGAGAGGTGATTTTTAAGAACCCCTGTTAAAAAATAAAATTTAAATCATAATTAACAGTGGTTAATATTAACTACCAATAAACCTAACATCCACTGACATATTTATCGGTTTTTAGGATCATCTTATCTATTTTATTTTCATGTTTTTTTTAAAAAATCACCGTTAAATAAAATGAAATTAATTGCAAAATTATCAAAAAAAATCACATAAAAAACTAGTACTAAATGAATCACACTACTATGAAATGACTAGCGAACATGCAATAAAGGGAGATTTTCGTAACCACTGCTAAATAATTAGGAAAAGGTTTAAACTACTCCCACTAGAAGAAAAACCCACTACGAAGAATGGTATTTTTTTAAGTATGGAGTATTTTTTTAATTTTTTTTGTAAACCCTTCCCTAGAAATGTCAGGTTCGAACTGAAGTACTACAAGACCTCATGTATGCCTCCCCACACACAAGAGGTTTCTGACTAGCAGTGAGGGTCTATTTCCATCAGTGGGGAGACTATACCCATAGTATCATGTCATAATACAAATAATAGATAATAAACCATATAATAGAAACTAGAGTAATAATGTGGAAACTTAAAGATGAGACACATTTCATACAATAATAAATGGGATTCTAAAGTGTTAATCCAAACTAGAGTAATAATAATAAGATAAATAAAAAAATAAAACATCAGGGTCCTCCGGAGTCCATCTCAATATACTACCATCTCCATTCTCGTTTTCTCAGCCATCAGCCATAGGTCCCTTTTCCTTATCCAAATCCCTAAACATAATGTCTAAATGTGCATCAATATTTTTATGCATGGTGTGAGTAATAAAATTCTAGTAGGTTATCACTAATTCATCCTAAAAAAGTGTGAGCATGTTTAACTAGTGCATTCGGTGATAATAATAAATGAAAAATAAATCATAAAATCTAAAATCACATAACGGGTGGCTGTGCATTAACCATGCTGCTACAACCCCCGACTGTACTTGCTTCAACTCCATGTTGAATAGAAAGTCAATATATAGAAAGTAATCAAGATATGGACTTGTGACTATTGATCATACTTCTTGGAATTGTGTGTATGTACTACTCGACATCCACTAAGCTTGAACATTGGACTTCTACTCTAACATCTTCTATTGGATCTATCCATACTACCAAAGGATCAAGAAAAGTGGCACCTTATGATGGTTCTGGGAGTATAGGAAGCATGTGGTGGTGGGAAATATATTAAAATTTCTTTTAATGTTTATATTCTCAAAACCAAGAGTGAGGAGCTCGAACATCAATATTTTAATTAGTTTATTTAATGTCATAATAAATTATTACCTTATCTTAGGAATAATTCTTCATTAATGATGTTAATAATATAAAAAGACCCTTTCAAATTCCCTTTATTGTTCTATGAGGATCCAAGAATAGAATCCATCTAGCGAAAATCCACACATGCTCTGTTGATATCTGATAAATGTTAAATGATCTCTATGTGCTAGTGTGGGGAATAAAGTGTCTTGTGTTGTCCATTCTTGATCAGTCATTCTTTACTCATGAGTAAATCTCTCAAACATTTATTTTTCTTTAGAGGGAGAGAGATTGAGGAGTTAAAAGAAAATTCATTATTTGAAAAAATTATCTATTTTCAATTACCTTCACAATAACCACAACATGCAATTTATTGGGGTTTATTTTAGGTTAAGATATTTTTTTATTGCATTCTAGCCCTTAAAAAATACTAAAACCTTTAATAAACCTCATTCCATATAATAATAATATTCTTATTATTATTCTATGGTGAGATCCAACTTGATCATCAAAAAATATTACCTAACCATCTATTTAATTAATATTATTTATTAGACATGGTCTTAGTCAATTAAAACTCTTCTTTTATTTATTAAACACCTAAATAAATATTTAATTTAAATAATTCATTAATCAATATATATTTTTGATCAATAAAACATGAATTAAAATATACCTTAGTCTTGAGAATAATATTTATTCAATTAATTAAATTCAAATTGTATTTAATCAAGATCATCAGAAACACTTAGTGTTTGACCCTCTAGGATCCTTTCTAATTGGCATCAATAGAGCTTGACTCTATTCCATAATTACTATCTATAATTGAGTAAAGGCACCCAAGAGAAATAACTTAATTTTGAAATGATGAAAACTAAAAATGAACACTCACTATATAATATAATCCCTTTATCATAATATCTCATCAGGTAGGTTGTACATCTATGTCACCAACCTATTTTCCTCATACCTCTTTGTTTAAATATCTAAAATAAACAAATTATTACACCATGTACATGGAATTTAATGCAATGGTTCTATTTTAATCAAATGGATGATATATCAGCTTCCATAAATATAGAAGGGATAAATCCTTCTTTACCTTATTCATTAATGACATGAAAGTCTTGACAAGAACAATGTAACCTAACTTACCATGAATATATGTCGTCATGGTTTTCATCATAAAATCTAACTGCATGAGTTATAAAATTCATTAATGATAATTTTAATGTCCAACTACCATTACACATGCTCGTATACAAGAATATCTGATGACACTAAAACATGTGGAATTCCTACCAGTGATTCATTCTCTTAATCTCCCATATTCGTGATTACCGAGTGAGAACTTCATAATACTAGGAATCATCATCTTATGAGTGCTCTCACTTAACAGTCTATGAACTATGTGTCCCATCATAGTACAGTATCCAAGTGAAGAACATTCTTTAAGAATATCATCATAACACTTCAAGGTTCTCAATATAACAGAGAACAGCTATGACCTTATCAATGTGACAAATTCCCTAGGACATTATTAAATTAGAGTCTTACAAAACAGTGGACAATATATTATAATCTGTTTTATTAATATTCAATATATCGAACATACTTGTAATTAATGTATAAATAACTAATCCTATGACACAAACTCCAAGAAAATCCAATGAGGACTAGATTCAACTACCTAAAATTTTGAGTGCAATTGAACTCACCTAATAATTATATTTATGTTGAGTCAAGATTTTAGTGAAGGTGTATGATATATTTTCTTCTTTGAAAATACTCCTCACTAAAACCTCACCTCTCTTAAAAAAATCCCTCAAGAGACGATACTTCCAAATTACCTACTTCATCTGTTGATGTGTAATTGGCTCTTTTACGCGAGACACCACTACAATATTATCACAATTGAGTGTAATAGGATATTTACTATTATATACTAATTCAATATCTTGGATGATTTTTTGCAACCATAATGCTTATTTAACTACCTCATATGTCACAATATACTTGGACTCTACTGTAAAATCTATGACCATAGCCTTTTTTAAGCTCTTCCAGCTCACAATACCTCCATTCAATGTTAATATGTATCTCATTTGTGACATCATGTCATATTGATAAGTTTCAAAACTATAATATTCATAACTTTTGATGACTGGTTCCCCATATCCACCATAAACTAGGAATATATACTCAGTACACCTCAAATAATTAAAGATACTCCTGGATGCCATCTAATAGAGGCCAACTGGATCATCTTGATATCTCTTTACTACACTTGATTCATAGGAAACATCTATCATAGTACAAATAATAATATACATGAATGACCCAATCACTGATGTATATGAAATCCTTTCCATTCTATTTATTTCACTATGTATCTGAGGAGACATTTTCCTGGAAGGATGAATGCCATGTGACATTGGAAACAATCCCCTCTTGGATTTCCATACCAAATATCTTAAGTATCTTATCAATATATGTACTTTGACATATTCTGAGAAACATCTTGGATCTGTCATGATAGATCTTGATTCGAAATATATATGATGTCTCACCCAAGTCCTTCATAGAGAAACATTTATTCAACCAAATATTAAAAGACTGTAAGACTGTTATTTTATTTACTATGAGTAATATTTCATCGAAATATAATATTATGAAAATGAATGCAATCCCACTAAATTGTTTGTAGACACAAGGATCACACTCATTATTTATGAAACCACATTCTATTATAGATTCATCAAAATTGAATGTTCCATGTCCTAGATACTTGATTTAATCCATAAATGGCTAATTTTTTAATTTGTATATATTTTCATCATTTGGAGTCACTAACCCTTCAGGTTGTTTTATATCAACATCTTCCTAATGGTTCCCATTAAGTAAGGAAGTTTTAACATCCATTTCTCAAATCTCATAGTCACGCTAAGCCTCAATGTCAAGTAAAATTCGGATGGATCTCAACATTTCAACTGCTGAAAAGGATTTATCTCAGTTAATTTCATGATGCTATTTTAATACATTTACAACTATTCATACCTTATAGGTACTGTATTTTCCTTCAATGTATTGTTTCTTATTGAATACCCACTTGAAACCAATGGGTTTTACATCCATTGTAGGATCTACCAAAATACAGACTTGATTTTGGTAGACGGAATCGATTTTAGAATTGATGGATTATATTCACTTGGAAACATATGTTCCACTTACTCCTTCATTTTAGGTTATAGGATCATTATTATAAACTAATAATTAGTCACCATCCTTGGTGAAAAGAAAACCATACCATTCTGGTTCTCGAACCTCTCTTGTACTCCCACACATTACTTGTGTCTCTAGAATAGTTTCTTCTTACATGGGTATTTATAGAACTTGTTCCTATTAAAAGTATTATGTACCTTGAGTCCCAACTTCATCTAATTCTATCTCCATCCCACCATCACTTTTAGAGATGTTTTCCCTCTCAAGGAATATAGAATGTCTTTTCACTATTAATTTTTTTCTAAGGGTTCTAATTGGTAATATCCCATTATTTCTTTGATTTATCCTATAAAGTCACATTCTTTACCTCAAGGTTAAGGTTTATTCCTAAAATTGGCCTTAAAAATGCTTTCCAAACCAAAAAATTCAGGTATGACAACATAGGTTTCTTTACAATTCATAAATGGTATGGTATACTGAATAACTTTTGTGATGTTTTTTTTTAAAATGTGTTGTATTTGTAGAAAACTAATCCTTTTAAAAATTATGTTTTTTGAAAAACTGGTGAATGTTTTTTAATTTTCAAACCTAAACATAAATAGGAAGAAAAGTTTTGTTTTAGAGAAAGTTGTTTTTTGGATATAGATGATCAGACTGAGCAGCACCAAACACAAGTATCAAACTGTGTAGCACCGATTGTATAAGTTGTTAGAATAACAATGTTGTTGATCATACACATCATTGGTCTTAGATCCATTAGCCCGAAGTTCATGTTTCATTCGACTCAGTTTTGGTTATAAAGTTATAATGTTGTTGAAGAGTTTGAATGAAGATAGTGATGTTAGGAGTTAGAAAGTTTTATACTTTCTAACCTTCAGTTAGACGATGATTGTGTAGTTTTTAATTTTCAAATATCATAAATTTTCTATAACAATTGTGATACAATACTTATAATGATAAGGGGGAGAATAGGTGAAACCATTCATATTGTGTTTTTTTTAAAAAAAACAAGGTTTTGAAAGTAATAGAAGTAATAATAATTTTCTATGAAAGTCAGAAGGTGCTGTTCTAATCTTGAAGTTATCATAAATCATGAAAACTCTCATGATAAAAGATTTTGAAGAAATGGAGGAATCATAAAGATGTTCATAGTTATATGAATCAAGAAAAAGTTTTCATCGGATCCAGAAGTACCGTGTACAAATGTTTTTAGAAGTATGAATGAGTTATATCTAGTGAGTTTTGAATAATTGCAAAGTTGCAGAATGCAGTTTCCATCGTAATGAGAATTCCATCGTTACAAGGATTATATCTTACTAAAGCTAAGGATGTTCCATTAGACTAACTATGAGGAGGAAATTAAATCAGACTAACTTGGATGAGGAAAGTCAATCATAATGACTTTGATAAGGAAATTCAATCAAAATTGACTTTGAGAACAAATGTCAATTAGACTAACTCTAAGAAAAAATTCAACCAGACTAACTCTGATGAGGAAAGTCAATTCAGAATGAGATGAGGAAGATCCATCATAATGAGTTGAGGAAGTTATATCCTAATTAATTATGTAAGTTTCATCATACCATCATACCAAAGAAAATTTAGGATGTCTGATAATAATAATTACAAATAAGACTCAGTAATATTTCCACAGATTTGTGAAGAGTTTAAGTTGTCAAAATTCAAATTCATATATGAATAGATCTTGATGTTTTTGAATTTAATTAAGTTGGAAAAGTTTTCCAGTTTCCTGCCTTTGTCTTTCCAGGATTCCTATTAAGAGAAGAAAAATACATTCATACTTTACATCTTTTTTATGTGATTGGAAAAGGTGGAGCACTGTAGAATTCATGTCAAAGTTATCTTTTTTGGACTGAGACCTCATTATAATGTTGAAAATCTTGATGTTTTGTTTACTGGACTAAGGAATATCTGAATGGTAATTTGAGAAGAATTTGAGTAATATATATTGAGAATGAGTTCATCGTAATGTATCCATTAAACTAAATTCATTGGACTACGTCCATTGAACCCATCCCCATCGGAATGAGAGAATCAGGACTAACCACATCAGATTAAGGATTCGAGATATAGAATTTGTGGGAAAGTTTCAAGAAAGTATTTATTATTTTATTGTAGTTCAATTGATTTTAATAAAATTTGTAAGGTGATGGGAGTTAGTATAATAAATTATACTAAGACATAGATGCTATCTAGTGGGAGTTGGCATGAGTTGTATTAACTTATTCATTATAGCGAATTTATATTGACCCACAGGCACGGCTATGTAAAGGATATAGGGTATCACACCAAGGAAAACCTTTTAAATCTTATGTGATTTACTTGATTTGCTACATTTTCATGCATGGGTTTTTACAAAAAGTAAATAAGGATATAAACTTTAACAGGTTTCATGGGTTATATTTTTTAAAAGTATTGAATCTTATAAAAGTGACTAACTGATTCAACCCCATTATAAGTTGTTATTTAATCCATTGAAACTTTAATAGGTATCATAGGGAAGGTTCCTTTATTTAATCCTTATCATGGATATTATCAATTCTATCAATAGTATAGAAATTCCTACATTTGATGGAAAAAATTATTATGGATGGAAAAATTAGATGATTCTTTATCTCTTTTATTTTGGCATAGAAGTTGTTTATACCACTAAAATCGGTTTTACACCTATTATGAAATATTCTACTATGTTTTTTACTAATAAAATAAATATAGAAGTTGATTTAAAGGATAGAAATTCTATTCTTATGTCCTGATAAGAAAATGGTTATATGAAGTTGATGGGTTTCAAAACTTCAAAGAGTATGTGGGATAAGCTGGAAAGTATATTCAATGGGAATAATAAAGTGAAGGAAGAAAAGATAGAAATTTGGAATAGTAAGTATGAAGACATAAAATGAGAGATGAAGAATCCATTGATGAATACTTCATGAGAGTAAATTAAATTGTTTGTGTAAGATCCCGACCATTCCTGAAGATGACTCGAGATTAATTTTAGGTATTTATTTTTTTATTGTTTGATAATACTTGGTTTTCGTTTTACCTTGGGGTGTGTTTGGGAGAAAATTTGAGAAAATTGGAAGGGAGAATATAAATTCATGGTTGGCGCATGGTTTTCCCTAACCATGTGCCCCAACCCATCAAACTGTGCAACACTGGACAGATGAATTTCATGGTTAGCGCACAGTTTTTAAAAACATGCACCCTCTTAGGAGAAACTGTGATCCCCCATAATAGAGGAACATGGTTTGACTCAAAGTTAGGGTAAACTGTGCACCCCTTCAAAACATACCATGCACGGCCTTATAAATAACCCAAAAATTATATTTTTAATCTCTCAAACCCCCATTTAAACTTTTATTCGACCCCTATTCGACCCTAGATTATATTTCATGATTTTGGAGCCTCCTAGATGGATTAAAAGTCCTCATTACCTCTATTATTTGTGATTCAAATACTATATCAAATATATGCACCCTTCTTAGTAAGAGGATCTCATCTCACTTGGTTTCTCATTCCTTCTCTGTTCTTCTCCTATTTTAGACAGGGTTTGTTATTCTTATTTTTATTGGATATATAACTTGTTTTTTTGATCTAGATATATTATTTTAGAAATATATATAGATCTATGAGATCTTTATTTTGTCAATCTTGATTTAGGGTTTTGGATTCTGATCTTCCTCTATATCGTTGTGCTGCTCAAATTTTGGGGATTTCTGTTGGACGACCGCTTGTCAATGAATCGAGTTAGTTGGTCTATAATACAAATACAAAAGACTTTATTTAAATTATGTATATGTTATTTTATAATTTCTATTAAATTTTTGGAAATTGTGTTCTTCACTAAATTAATTAATTTGGTGAATTAATTAATTAATGAAATGTGAAATTGGGGATTTTAAAATTTATAGATTGAGATAATTAATTATAGAACTAATTGTGAGATATTGAGATTTGAGGATTGAAATAATTAATTTTTTGATTAATTTTGATATATTGATCTTGTGATTGAGATAATTAATTGTGTAATTAATTATGGATTTTTGAGTTTGTGGATATTGATTAATTAACTGAATAATTAATTAATGAGTTTGATGTACTCAATTAATTGGGGAATTAGTTATGGGTATTTATGTGATAAATAATAGTTTAATTAGTAATGAAATTTTTGGGGTTAGTTAATTGTTTAATTGACTAATATAATTTATGTTATTAATTTATTGTATAATTAATTAATTTACATGATGTGGTTAATTAATTCTTAAATTAATTAATATTATTTATGTGATTAGTTAATTATTGAATCAAATAATGGAATATTTGTGTTTAAATAATTTTTGAATTAGTAATGGAATTTATTTGGATGTTTAACTATTGAATTCATTATGTGTTATGAATGCTAACATGAAAATTTAGTTTAGAATTAAATAATGGGAACAAGTTCATTCTAATGTGTAAGTTATGAATGGTAACATGGTTATTTTGCTGTGAAATTAAGAATGGGAACATGATCATTATAATGTGTAAGGTATTAATGGTAACATGGTCATTTAGTTTTGAATTAAATAATGGGAACATAGTCATTCTATTTTGTGATGTATTAATGGTAACATGGGAATTCAAGTATGAATTAAATAATGGTATCAATGACATTTTGAGATAAGATATTCATCAGACATACTTCAGGACCCGGTATGAGACAAAGTAGGTATTGAATGATAAAAAAGGAATTATGAGATATGAAATCCATTAGACAAACTTCACGCTTCAGAATGAGCCAAAGCACGCATTAAGGTACTAGTGTCTATGAGAGTTCGGGGGTTTATATTGTTAAATAATGATTAATTGATAATGTGATAACAATTCACTTATGAATTGTAATTAGGTATTTAGACAGCTACATACACTTTCTATTAACTATATATTATTTTATACACCATTGGTGGTGGCCTACTGAGCTGTACTCACACCCTACTCGGCTTCCTTATTGGTACACAGATAGACTTTGTGTTTTCTGGATACCATAAGGGGAAAAGCTCATTGTTATATGGATGATACGGGATAGAGCCTGGATGAGGGAACTAGAAATGATTCGGGACCCAATTAGGGGTGTCATTAGTGTATTTATTTTTTATTTAATTTTAGACACATGACACGTACATTGGCATGGAACATTTTCTTCTTTAGTTTTGATATTTTATTTCCACTTTTAGCCATCTTGTGTTACTGGTTATTTCAGGTTATGATTACATGTTATTTAGTTATTGTTTCTTATTTTCTTCTAGTGCATTTAATCTGATAAAAGGGGGTATAGTCTCCCCATTATCAATATTTTAGACCCTCGCTGCTATTTGGTATCCTCTAGAATACGCGGAGGCACACCTGGGGTCATGTGACTGACTGACTCGAGGCACCGATGTGTGGCACCTGGGTCAGGACATTACAAATTGGTATCAGAGTCCATTTTTTGTTTCTTTTTATTTTGTTGTACAATTTGGTAAAGGTAGACATGAAACTAGAAAGAGTCGGGCCTTGGTTATGATCTCATGCATGTGAGTAGCTAACCCATGTATGAGGGAGAACCCAAGTACCCAGGGTGGTATTGTTGTTATTACTATTTGCTGTTACAGTTGAATATTATTTCAACTTGGGTGACACACTAGTTGTGTGTTGTGATTATTGATGTTAATTTTTTTTTGAGTTTTGACTCGTGGACTAGTATGGAACAAGATTTGAGTTACATGAATCATATTAGGAACATAGGGATATTGTGACATTCATCATTTTAGGCACACATAGAAAAATGGATTATGGGTAAGGTATTGAAAATGAACTGTTTTTCCTTGATTGTTAAATTGAAATGAAAATGGCACCTAACATGAAATTGAGAAAGATTGTAGAATGATGTATGATGAGAATAAATGGGTGTCAAAATGATAAACTGTAATAATTATAATGTGTTGACCCTTGTTATCTAGGACCAAGGAGTAAGATTATTAAGGGTAGTGATAACACCTCAGTTTTGACTATGTGGTAGGGTTTGGGGAAATGACTAGTTGTGCAATATTGTATTTTACCTTAAATGTGTTAATTTTGTAAAATCTTTCCTAAGGTAGCTTTTTGTAATGGTATAGATATTTCTCTATGATGGTACTTATTAAGAGGATAACATGAGGATATGGCTAGAGATGATCTACTAGTAGTGGGAACTAAGGCACCAATTGTGTCAGGTGAGGAATTCAGGGAGCAGTTCCAAGAGAACATTTACCACTTCATGAAATTCATGGGAAGAGACCCAGGGTGGGTTGTGAAGAGTTTGTTTGATCTAAAAATGGTTTCACAAATTCAACACCCTCATACTTTTATTGGATAAGGTGGCCCTAAGAGAGATGATTTCTAGGTTGAGTCCCTCGAGACTATAATTGACCACTTTGAGACTCCTGTAGGGAGGATGGTCATGTTGGCTTCTTACGTGATATGAGGATCAGTGAATCACTGGTGGTATGTTTAGGAGTGGACTGTATAGGATAATGGTATGTTATGGAAGGAAATATTGGATAAGTTTCAAGAGAACTTCTATCCAGAGATACTGAGGTAGGAGAGAGTAGCTGAGTTCATGAGTTTTACTTGGGGGAGTATTTATTGGCTACACTATGTTGGACACTTTACACATTTGCATACCTTTTGTCCAGCATTGGAATTGGATGAGATAACTACAATGAGACATTTTTAGGATGAGATTAAATGTGAGATTATGTCCCATGTTAACCATTTTCAGTTTAAGGAGTTTGCTGAGGTGGTGGATAAGAATCTCATAGATATGGGTAACCTGAAGAGGATTCCAATGTAGGAATGGTGGTTCCATTTAGATGATTAGAAGGTATGACTTCTGAGAGTATGCAGCATTTCTATGAAAACATCAACCAAGGCAGTGGGAAACAGAGTACCTAAAAAGAGGGATCATTTTCATAGGACCTTAATCGAGTGATCTATCACCACTGTAGTAGATTAAGAAAGTTTTTAATATAGTTACCTCAAACACCAATATAGTTATAGTCTTGCAGAATGATGGGACATCTACAAAAGTTCTACAGGACCCAGTGATAGATGAGTAGTAAGGCTATATCTAGTCAGAATCAGAGCGTAGGAAGAGGATATTCGCCACCATATCAGTCTTGAATCTAGTGTTCTGTTGGACAAGTTGGTAAATTTAGTGTATGTGGAGCTTCAGGGTATGAGCGCTCATATTAGTAGTGTAGTGTAGAACATGGGACTTATACTGCATCACGGGGATGTGGGGTAAGACAGTTGCATTCTATTCACCCTACACTTGTTGGTATCAAGGCTAGACCATTGACAGTGAGAGGTACTACTTATATAGCTTATATGATATCTAGTTCCATATTTGATATCAGTTCCATTCATTCCTTTATTTCTACAAAACATGTTAATGGTTTGAGCCTGGTGATGGAGTTCGTTAGTGGGGTGTTGACGACAAACACACCTCATGGAGTTCGGTCAAGAGAAATTTTTGTGTGCAAGGGGTGTTCTCTTGAGGTCGAGTAGTATCGATTTCTATGGGATCTTTATATCCTAGACATGTTAGGCTTTGAACTAATTATGGGTATGGACTGGTTAGTATCATATTGTCCCCACATCTATTTTTACCACAAGAGAGTGACTATTACATCTCCTAAGGGATACAAATATATTCACTGTGGAGAGTGGGATATCGAG
The DNA here is from genome assembly GCA_963277665.1 of Viscum album. Lineage (NCBI taxonomy): Eukaryota > Viridiplantae > Streptophyta > Magnoliopsida > Santalales > Viscaceae > Viscum > Viscum album. The sequence goes on along the minus strand of OY728148.1, from coordinate 989,066,251 downwards.
TCGTTCCGAGTAGGTCCAATTACTCATCAAATAGGAGAGATCACAACCCAGGTTTCTAGTTTATTTTTAGATGATGGCGGTGTAAAATGGGATGTCTTTCCACACTTATTGGATAGGTTGTAGGATGTGTTTACTAAATATTTCTCAGGGATTCCAACTGAGAGAGACGTGGAATTTAGCATTGAGCTCATACTGGGGGAAGAGAATATTTCTATTCCACAATATAGAATGGCACCAAAAGATATTCAAGAGATCAAGAATCGGCTGGAGGAGTTATATGATAAGGTATTTATTTATCTGAGTATGTCTCCTTGGGGTTCACTAGTGTTGTTTGCAAAGAAGGCTGATAGGAGTTTATGCTTATGTGTTGATTACCGAAAGTTGAACCAGATGAATGTGATGAACTAGTATCCTCTCCCCCTTATCGATGACCTATTTAACCAGTTGAGAGGATCTTGTGTGTTCTCAATGATTCAATTGATATTATGGTATCATACACTAATAGTTCAGACTTCTGATATACCAAGGTATTAATTTAGAATCAGGTATGGACGATATGACTTCATCATAATGTTTCTTGGTTTGACGAAAACACCAGTAATGTTTATGGACTTAATAAACAAAATCATTAATATGTACCTAGATCAGTTTGTTGTAGTGTTTGTGGAAGACATCTTGGTGCACTCCAAGACACATGATTATTATGACCAACATCTTGATATCATCCTAAGCACACTAAGAGAGCATTGTCTATACATCAAGATATCCAATTACAATTTTTTGGATCGATCAGGTCCACTTCTTGGGTAGAATCATCTCGGAGGAATGTGTGTTGCTAAATATAGTGAATGTTCATATAGTGGTTTCTTGAGAGAATCCCAAGAGCATGTTTGTTATCCATATATTTTTAGGATTTTTTGAATATTATTAGATGTTCATTCAGGAAATTTACAGATTGGAAGCATTACTAATGGGCTTGACAAAAAAAGGGATAATTTTTTTGGTCATAAGATTGTGATAATTCATTCTAGGAGTTGAAGAAGATTTTGGCATCAGTACCAATATTGATCCTACCTATGTAAGGTGTGAAGTACACAGTGTATTGTGACACTTCTAGGATTGTAATTAGAGTTGTGTTGATGCAAGGAGATCATTTTTTGGTTTATGGGTCTTTGAAGTTGATGCCCCATGAACCGAACTATCCTACATATGACCTCATGTTGGATATAATGGTTTATGTTTTAATGGGTTGGGGACATTATCTATTGGGAAATTTCTTTACAGTATATATTGAGCACAAGAGATTGAAGTACATATTTTCACAGTGAGACTTGAATATTCGATAACAGAGATGGGTTGAGTATAGGAAACCATTCAAATTTGAGCCACAATATACACCTGGAAAGGGGGACATTTTTTAGGATGCGTTGATTTGGAAGACTCAAACTTAGGTGGTTTAAGAATCTAGTGCTGAGTGGAAGATGATTGATTTACTAGATGAGATACACATTGTGGTTTAGGAGATTTAGGATTAGATGAATCTCGTAATACTTTCATTGGAGTTTACATCTTTGAGATAGATCTAAGATAGGACATATGTGGACTTATAATGCTTTACCTTGAGGGAAATCCTTAATGGTTGGGAGTCACCTTCTTATTGGAGAATAGATGAGGATGAGGTCATCTATGTCAGGAATCAGATTGTTGTACCTAAAAGAATGTTAGACAAGCTGATGTGTGAGTTTCTTGCCTCAATGTGGGTGGTACGACGAGGTGTGACCAAAATGCACTGTGAACTACAAAGATAGTTTTGATGGTTGGAAATGAAAAATAAAATATTAAGTTTTGTGACACAATGCTACACTTATCAGTAGGTGATGTCCGGGAATTAATGACCTATAGGTTTACTACAGTCGTTGGCCACTATAGAATGGATGTTGAACAAAGTGACCCTGGAGTTTGTGGTGGTTCTCCCAAGGATTCCTTAGAAGAATAATTCTATTTGGGTTATTGTGGATATACAGAAAAAGGTAGTAAATTTCTTGAATATATGGGAGACGTTATCAGTGGAGCTGCTGGGATATTTGTATGTTTGGGTGATAGTCTATCTACACGAGGTGCCCCAAAGTATTGTTTCATATTGAAACTTGTGTTTTACTTCACAATTAGTATAGGTATTGCAGAAGGTTCTTGGTATGTAAGTTTTATTGAGTATGAATTTCCACCCACTGACAGATGGGTGGTCCGAGCATACTATACAAGTTCTTGAGGATATGTTGTGAGCTTGTGTTCTAACCTTCGATGGCTCTTGGGAGAATCACCTTGTACTAGTGGAGTTCACCCATACCAACAGTTATTGGGAAACTATATGGATGGAACCATATAAGTCTCTTTTTAGTAGGCCATGAAGACCACATCTAGTCTAGATGAAGTTTAGTTGGTCTAAGTTCTTGGGACCGAGTCTCATGTAGGACACATTAGAACATTTACAGTGGATTCAAAAATATATGGATATGACCCAAAGTAGATAGAAGTCATACGGTGATAGAAATAAATGAAACCTACAGTTTATAGAGGCTGATCATGTATTCATTTAGGTGTTTCCTATATTAAATCACTATATAATACAGAGACCGAGCAAGTGGGCACCCAAGTTTGTTGGACTGTTTGAGGTGGTTGAGAAAATCATGTTTGTGGCGTACCGATTGGCTCTTCCATAGAGATATAGTGCTATGTATGAGGTTTTATAAGTGTCAAAACTAGGTTGGTATCACCCCAGCCATTCTAATCTGATTGATATGGATGATGTTGAGATTGAGATAGAGTTTTCCTTTTAAGAGAATCTAATACGTGTGCTGAATCATAGTGAGAAAGTGTTGCAGGGAATGACCATGCCTATAGTTTGTGTATTGTGGAAACATGAGAATGTGTGGGAGGAGACATGTGAAAGGAAACAATATATGTGGGATCATTGTCATAATCTTTTTGACATAGAATCTTAGAGATTCTTGGGAGTGCATCTCAATGGTAAGATTTTATAAGGTGGTGATATTGTAAGATCCCGACCATTACTGAAGACGACATGGTCTTAATTTCAGGTATTTGTTTTTTCCTTGTTTCAGCATACATGGGTTGGGTTTTACCTTGGGTTGTTTTTCAGTGAAAATTTGAGAATATTTGAAGGGATAAGGGTACTAAAAAGTTGGATCATGGTTTTCCCAAATCATGCACCCCTGCCCAGCAAACCTTGCAACCTTGGATAGAGATGAATTACATGGTTGACACATGGTTTGTCAATATGTACACCCTATTATGAGAAACTGTGAACCCCCATAATAGAGGTTCACATTTAGAAACACATTTAGGAGAAACTGTGCTCCCCTTCCTAGCTAACCATGCATGAATTTTTAAATCACCGAAAAATTATATTTTCAATCACCAAAACCGCCATTTAACTTCTATTTGATCTCCAATTAACCTTAGAAAATATTTAATGAATTTGGAGAGTCCTATATGGATTAAAAGACTTAACAACCATTTTAATTTGTTATTTTAATCATGGATTGATGATCATCACCCCTCCCAATCAGAGGATCTTAACTCGCTTGGTTTCTTATTCCTTGTCCTTTGGCATCCTATTCTAGAAAGGGGGTTTTATTCCTATTTTGATTGGATATAGACATGTTTTTGTGGATCTGGATCTAGTATTATAGATCTATATCAATATTTAAGAGATCTTGAATGATTTGATATTGATTTAGGGTTTTAAATTTTAATTTCATTCTATATAATTGTGCTCCTCAAATTATGAAGATTTTCCTTGGGTGATCGCTCATCAAAGAATTGAGGTAGGTTGTCTATAATTAAAATATCAAAGTATTTATTTAAATTACATGTATGTAATTGTATAATCTCTATTAGATGTTTGGAAATTATGTTCTTAATTTAATTAATTTATTTTTTGAATTAATTAATTGAGGAGATCAGAAATTGGGGATTTTGGGAATTATAGATTGAGAAAATTAATTGTAAAATTAATTACAAGATATTACGTTTTTAGGATTGAGATATTTAATTATGAAAATAATTATGATCTATTGAGGTTTTGATTGAGAAAATTAGTTATGGAATTAGTTATGTGATTTTTAGTTTGTGGATATTGATTAATTAATTGAATACTTAATTAATGGGATTTACGTACTCAAATAATTAGAAAATTAATTAAGGGGATTTATGTAATGAAATAATTATTTAATTACAAATAAAATTTGTGTGTTTGGTTAATTATTGAATTTATTAATAAAATTTAAGTGATTAATTAATTATAGAATTAACTAATATATTTTATGTGATTTATTATTTTTTGAATTAATTAATGTTATTTATGTGATTAGTTAAATTTTGAATTAACTAATGGAATTGTTATGTTTAAATAATTGTGGAATTAGTAATGGAATTGATGTGGATAATTAATTGTTGAATTAATTATGTGTTAATAATAATAACATGGTCATTTAGTTGTGAATTAAATAACGGGAACATGGTCATTATAATATGTATGGTATGAATGGTAACATGTACATTTAGTTGTGAAATAGAGAATATGAACAAGATTATTCTAATGTGTATTGTATGAATGGTAACATGGTCATTTATTTGTGAATTAAAGAATATAAACATGGACATTCTATTGTGTGACGTATGAATGGTAACATGTGAATAAAAATATGAATTAAATAATGATATCAATGGAATTATGAGATATGATATTCCCCAGACAAACTTTAGGCTCCAAATTATTTCAGAGTATGTATTGAATGATAAAAATGGAATTATAAGATATGATATCCCTCAGAAATACTTCAGCCTCTGACATGAGTTGAAGTGGGGAATGAGGTCTGAGTGTCTACGGGAACCCAAAGGTTTATATAGTTAAATAAAGATTAGTTGATAATGTGATATATATTTACTTATGCATTGTAATTATTTCTTTATACAACTACATATAGTTGATATTGTTTATATATTGTTTTAGTTGTCATTAGTGGTGGCATACTATGATGCCTTATATTTTCCATGCACTATTTTTTTGGATACTATATAGATTATTTGTGAGACCAGGTACTGAGACACTGTGCGATTCTGAGGCTGTTGTTCCTAAAATAAATTTTTGAAATATATTAAATAGCATGCATGCACATTTTTCATGAAAATGTGTAATAACTTCTCAAAAGGTACCCTGATCAGAAATATGATGGTACCGTGGAGTTCAGAATGCGAGGTTTAACCTAGGAATGATTAACATTAGTCAGTGTGGGTCATTTGTAGAAAATTCATCACAAGTGTGGAAATGAAAAAAATAATTTGATAAATTATTTTATTTCATTTTTGTTTATGCAGTGATTGATGGACTTTAAATAGACTATTATGGAGAATTACTTGGGTTAGTTATACAACCCTGGAACCATTGGAGAGCCATTAGAGAAAGCTTCAGTGAATCCTCTCAGATGAATGACGATATGATATTCGATCAATGATCGATTCAAAAAAGATTCAAAGGATCTCACAAAAAAAACACAACCCCATTCTTCATTATTGATCGATTTGAATCAAGGAAGGGCATGTATTTTTATTTTATTCTTCCCCATTCTTGATTTATACAACGAACATGAATAAATCAATTAAAATATTGATCTGTGGTTTGATCATTATATGGGATGAGTTAATTTAATGAGGTTTTTATGGGAGAATATATTTTTAATTTTATTATTCAGATTTTCATTCTAATAATGATGGATCTAGATAAACATGAACATCGATCAAAGTTTGTTACTCCAATATGTTCTTGTTCTTTTCTACCCCCATTCATTTTTTGTACTGATAATTCTCGATCAATCGATCATTGCACACCTATTTCTTGGTGCAAAGATCCGATATCACAGATCTAAGATTGGAATAGCCTGACAGAGGTGTGATGATGGAGATAAAGAAATTTAGATGATAGAGGATACCCAATTTACAATTATTCAACACACAATAAAGAATGAAAATTTGATTCATTTTTTGAGTAGATTATATGGCATAATTCATTCTTCATAGATAAAAAGGATTGGTTGAGTTGGGATCTTCAATCTCATGGTGAAACGATCACCAAATAGAAATCTGGAGGTATTGGATCAAAGCGGAAGTTGATATAGGATTCTGAAAAATCCTAAACAACACAATGTTTAATCTGGATCTATATGTTGTGTGGGGCCACATGAGAAGCGATTAGGGTTTCCATACGAAGTTAAATATCACATGGAATGTGACCCCTTTCACATAGCATGTAGTATCACCTGGGTCACTCGGCATGTACTCAGGAATCACACATGCTGTTTACATGGGAAGATGTTCACAGGGTAAGCTGTGTAATGGTACTTGAGAAGACATGCATAGGATGTTGACGTGTACTAGCACATGGTTAGAGTAAATGGGATATGTACATGCTGTGTACTACTACATGGACATCGTTTGAGGAGATGATCCATTTATACGGGCAAGACCCTTGATCAAGGGACATGGAGTGTGACCCCTACTACACACTGTGTACTATTTTATACATGTCTTGGAGCCCTCGTACTTTATATCATGGAAAATTATGTTAGGGTTTGTTACCTTTATATTTTCCATGACGGTTAGTATGCAATTATTTTTTTCTCTCAGGACAATGATCCCTTCAAGAGTAATTCCTAGATAGAGTTGTTGGAATCCCTCTGAGAGGCCCAGAGTGAGATCCTATATTCATATTCATGTCCTACGTGGAGTTCATGGTATTGATGTGACGAAAACTACATGGGATTCAATCCTCTACTTAGTGGGTTAATCCAGATTGATTTGTTGTTTTCACCCCATGGCCTTGCCTGTGATCCTCATCTGTGTATTGTATTCTATTCAAACTATTAGCATGATCTTTCTCATGAAGAGACCTGATAAGAAGTACCTATTGGACAGACATCATCAATGCTATTAGATTTAGGAGTGTGTTCTCTTTGGTGAGTTCTTTGTGGAATATTCTATATCGAATCATAGACTAGTATAATATGGATGTGACTTACCTCTATAATGTGTGTCATTGTTGACTATATCTATATATTCTTGTTATATGTGTTGTAGATATATACCTGTGTGGAGATGAATGTATTTCCTTTATTTTATGTGACGCATGCCTATCATAGGGAATGTAAAATGAAATTTAATTTTCCTAGTGTTTTATAATGGATGACTAGGATAATCTCAGTTGAGGAACATTCTCATATGTTCACACACTTAATTTAATTCACCTAAAATAATTATTTTTAATTGTTTTTTTAATTTAGGAAGGTTATGAAATTTAAATTAATGAAAATATTAAACTAACATGCCATGAAAAAATTTAATTAGTGAATAAAGAACATGGAATTTATGGTTTTGTTTGTGGGTTCCATCATTCTCCTTGTTGGTGTTTAAATAAATTTTGGTAATTCAATTTAGGGATCTCATTCTTGAATTACTATTATTTTATTAATTGGTGTGAAATCCTGAATTCATTTAGAAATCTTTACTTCCCCTCATACTTTAATCAAGGATGATGGAATAACTCAATCGTGAGTGTAACAACTTCCAAGACCTGGCTCTATTGTATGCCATTTCAACCATTGAATGGCTCAAATCCATCGTATTAAGAGCTTGTATTCAGTATAAGGGAGGAAACAAATATTATAAAATAATAGAAGTTAGTTTGAGTTTAGATTCCTAGTGGGCTATCTCCACACCCATGCATGTCACTCTTTCCCATAATAAACATAACAAATCTTAAGAATATTACCGTATAATAAATGAAATTTACACATACCCCCCCTAAGGGATTTATGTATTTTTTATTAACAATGTATTTTTTTTTCTAGATGAATTTTCCAGGAAGCTTCCTTCAATGTATAACATATCTTTGCCACCACAACGAGAGACAAACTCCATGAAATTTATTTATGTAGTGGATATATGTGTCCTACTTCATATCCTTTTCTAATCAACTCCATTGTAGGTGTGTAGCCTTATTTATACATCCGTTATGGAGTTGGGGTCCACGCTGTTAACTCGGAAAATTTCCAAACATAAATGATTTTTTGGGCCTTTATATATTCGATAAGCCTATAGTCTAGAAGAAAAAGTTAAAGGAATTAAAATAAGTATTCTATAAAAATATTTATTCAATTTGGAATTATATTTTTATATAAATGACCAAAATAACCATAACGTAAAAATCTGTCAGAAATCCAAGATTTAAGCACATTTCTCATTTTAGGTGAAAAAACACCATAAATCCAAAATTGATCCATATAAGCTCAAATTGATAAATTAAGAGGTTTAAAACAATTGAAATTCATATAAAAAAGGTGTAAAATATTATTTTTATCAGTTTTTTTGGTTTTGGGGTGTCCTACTAAGTATTATTATACTCACCCATACATGGGGGATTTCATAATGTGTCGTGTCTTGTGTAGAAGATTGAAATTTTGATAGAGTCTTAGGAGGACTAGGACCAGATGGTGCTTAGTGAGACCAGAAAAACTGAGGTGTGTACCTACAGCTTTCTGAAAGCAGACCCAATACTTACTTTTAGGATGTAATTGTTTTTCAAACTCTTTGTTGTGGGCTTGTATTTGGCCCTAATTACATTATATTACTTCTTTTTATACTATTGTTATGCAATTTAGATGTATGAATGCATGGGAATTCAGTTGTTTTTATATTTCATAATTTTATAGGCTTGGAGATGTGTGTTTCTATATAGGTACTTATGCTAAGGCCTATCGTGTCAGTGATTCACCTTCTCAGTTCTAGTCACTAGCCCCCAGCCTATTTGAGGTGGGACTCGGGAGTCACGGCATGGGTCCCTCTAAGAGGGGGCCTGAAACATACTGAGTTGTACTCACACCCTACATCGGCTGCCTGATCGGTACCTAAATAGAGGTTGTGCTTTCTAGAGTGGTTAAGGGAAAATACATTGTGGTAAATCATTGATATGGGATTGAGCATGGATGAGGGAACCTGACACTATCCGGGACCTGCATGGGTGAGTTGTCAATGTCTTTATTTTGGGATTCATTTTTAGACAGTTGATATGTACATTGGCATGAAATATTTTCTTCATTAGTTTTTGATATTGTATTTTAATTTTTGGACATCTTGTGATACTGTGACTTTAAGGTTATGATTACATGTTATTAATATTTGTTTATTATTTTTTTATGGTTTATTTACTCTGATAAAAGAGGGTAAAGTCTCCCTATGATCAATATATCAGACCCTCACTACTAATCAACAACCTCTGACATATGGGGAGGCATTCCTGAGGTCATGTGACTGACCGATTGGAGGCACTGATGTGTGGAACCTGGTCTGAGATGTTATAGTTTTCAATATTATAAGTTTTGGAGATGTCTTGTAATATTCTAGAATTGTGAATAAAATCATGTGAAACTTTCCAAATATGTTTGATTATAATATTTTATCTTTATAAGATAAATCTAATTTATCTCTTGATGAATTGCTTAAATTTCTTATTACTTATCAATTGAGAAAATATCTAATGTTAAACAAATATTAAAGATGAAATAGATTTTGATTCAATGAGAAAGATGATAATTCAAGATGTTGGACATGATGATCCTTGCTACTTTGAAGATAAAGAGGAAGATAAGTTGAATGAAAAAATCATGTCTCTTATATCTAAGAACTATAGTAGTGGAAGATGAAATTATGGTGGTAAACTTACTCATAAATGTTTTTATTGTGGTGGAATTGGACACTTTACTATGAATTTACCTATGAAGAATGTTTGTGATTATCGAGAATATTCTGATGAAACACCTTGATGAAAGAAGTGAATCAAAAGTTATTTAGAAGAAAATTCATCCAAAAAACACAAGAATATGTCTACTAGTAACAAAATAAATATGATAAGTAATAAAGTTGAATCATACTCAACTGAAAACAATTCTTCAAAATGTGAAAGTTAAAAAAATTTATATCTTTCTTTTAAATTTTTTTGAAAATAAAACATTCCTTAGATAGTGAACAAGGTTGTGAAGAATCGTACAGATAGTATCAAATCAAAACAGAAATTATATTATGTATTGAGATAACCAAAAATCTCATGTAAAAAATTAGAGTAATGAAGAAATATTGTGAAGAATTTTCTAAAGTAATAAACTATGTCATCAAGTATGAGGAATAATAAATTCAAGAGTTCTTAAGTTACAAACTAATAATCACTAAACATGGAAGGATGGTTGAAGAACTCAATAAGAAGTTGGAATATAAGGGAAATGAAGTCAATAAGTTTCAATATAAACTTCTTGATTTTATAAATACGTTGAGTAAGATGAATGAAAACTTTAATAATGCTTTATTAGTAAAATATAAGACTTATAAATTTGTTGCGAAATCTCAAATAAAGAATTTGTTGAATTCCTCTCACACCAAAAATAATATTTCATCTTATTTTTCTAACATTTCATGTGAAAAAAAATTAATAGGAATTTTTGGGTGGATAAAAAATGTGATAAACCTGTCACATATACAAAATTTAAAAGTCCCTTAAAAGGAAATATGGTATACACCTATAGTATGTTTGGATAGGAAGTATTTATCAACCTCAATTTTTTTTACAGAAAGAGATCATACTTCAACAAAAAATTAATATTTGATGTATTCTATTGGTGCTATAGAATATATGGGCACATGACATACAATTTTTGGCATAACATATCACTTCCCAAAATAATATTTTAATAGAGTGGAAGAAATAGTGAAATTAGAATGAATAACTTTCCTAACACATAGGAAGATAGAAATGAAAAATCACAAGAAGTTAGAAACTTTCCAAAAAATTCAATTTAAATGTCTAGAATAAGTTTATAAAAGATGTTATTTAGATTTTCATCATGTAGAAAGATGTATGAAACTCCTTCTAGAACAAGTTTCTTATGAGAGGTAAGGAAAAGCAATATAGGATGAAGAAAGTTGAGGAAATATTTTTTTTGTTGAGACTACCTTGAAATAAAGTAAAAAAAAAGAACAAACCATGGATACTTGATAGTGGTTGTTCTTCATTAATGATAGGTGATTAAAAAATCTTGAAACATGTTGAAAATTATGAAGGATGTTCTATTACCTTTGGGAATAATAGTTCTTTAAAAATCATAGGAATCAGAATGACTGAGATTTAAGACGAAAAGTTTAAATCTTATGATTTTTATTTATTGATGTGCTAAAACATAATTTACTTAGTATAAGACAACTTTGTGATGATGGAAAAGAAGTTATTTTAAGAAAATATTCATTTGTTATCAGAAGTGTGAAACAATGAAAAGTTATCACAAAAGGAGAAAGAACTAATGGAAATTTTCTTCATGTTAGAGAATTTAAAACCTTTTCCCCTATTTCAAGGTTATAAACAATTATAATGTTTTGAGTATGGCCTGCTCATCAAAATTACAAAGTGTATCAGATACATATAAATTTGGATAAATTGAAGAAGAAGTTTACAATGAGTAACCTCTTGGGTTTCTACTTGATAAGGTTGAAAAGAAAGTTTTTAGATTGAAGAATGATTTATATGGGCTAAAAAAAGATCCACATTCATGGTATTCTAAGATTGAAAATTATTTGAGAAAGTTGTTTTTTTCAAAAGGACAAGTTTATAAAACTTATATTAGAAATATGTTTACTATGTAACTCTAATTGTAATAATTCATGTGGATAATATAATTATTTTTGGGGATGAATAAAATTTTTGTAAATAATTTTCATAGGAAATGAAAAAGAATTTTGAAATATCAATGTTGTGAGAATTAACTTTCTTCATTGTCTTACAAGTTCAATATAAGGAAAAATAAATTTTCGTATCTTATGAAACGTATACAAGGGAATTGTTTCAAAAATTTGGAATTGTAGAATATAAATAAGTTTCTACTCATATCTCAGTGAGGATGAAGATGAGTAAAGATGAGTCTGGAAAAAGTGTGAATTAGAAAGACTTTTGGAAGATGGTAGGAAGTATACTTTACCTTATAACCTCAAGCCTAATATATTTTATGCTATAAATTTGTGTTCTAGTTATAAAAGTAATTTGAAAGAGTAAAATATGTTGGGAGTAAGGATAATTATGAGATATGTCAAAGGAACAAATTCATAAGGATTAATATAAAAAATAAATTAGGAGATGATGTTTCATGGTTATACTAATATAGATTGTGCGAGAGATTGTAATGATATAAAATCAACCTTAGGAGAAACTTTTTTCTTGGGTGAATTATGTGTAAATTTTCATAGTAAGAAACAAAGTTCAGTAACCTTGAGGAAAGTGAAATTAGAATATATTGTGACTATTCAAGTATGTACTCAGATATTTTGGATGAAAGTTCAATTGGATGATTTGAATATAAAGGTTTCTAAACTATTAAATAAACTTTATGACAATCAGATTGTAATTGATCTTTCTAAAAATCATGTCCAACATTCAAGATCAAAACACATAAATATAAAGTTTCACTTTATAAAAGAGAAATATGATTCTAGAGATTGTTTGTTCGAATATATCTCAAAGAAGTATCTAATTCTTGATATCTTCACAAAGTCAATTCCAAAAGAAAGGTTTAATGAATTGAGGTTGAAAATTCATGTTCATCATTCTATAATGACTTCCGAAATCTCATAAGGAAGTCCCCTACCATGTTTTGGATTATATTGACAAAGGGGGAGAAAAAGTAACAACTTTGTACTATGTAAGAAGTTTTTAATTATCTTTATATTATGAATATGAATATGTGTTTATCAGATAATGGGGGGGAGGAAAATAAAATTTATAGAAAAATAAAAGAGATAAAATATAAAAGATAGGGGGATTTTATCTTAGCATGGCCATACAATTTTCTTCTCACCAAGGGATGGATTTTTTTCAAAAAAAAATTATTATCTATTAGTGTGGTGTCTAGAAACTCTTTTAAAAAAGGATTTATTTTGGTAAAATTCAAAAAACATGAGTTTCTTACAAAAGTTGAATTATGAAAAATTTCTAAGAGTTAAATTTTTTATTAATGAGTGTTGTTAGAAAATCCAAATGGGGAGATTGAAGAACCTTTGTGATGTTTTTTAATTAATTTTTGTATTTTTTGATAACTAATCTTTTATAAAATAATTTTTTTGAAAAAAAAGTGAATGTTTCTGAATATTTTAACCCAAACATAAAATGGAGAAAAGTTTTGTTTTTGAGAATGTTGATTTATAGACATAGATAATTGAACTGAGAAACACCAGATGATAAGTATCGAAATGATCACCACCGATCATAGAATTCATCAAAAAGGTAGAGTTTTTTATCAGACACGCCATCAGTCTCAGATCCATTTACATGAAGTTCAAGATTCATTGGACTCAATTTTGTTTAGAAAGTTAATATGTTCCTGAAGAGGTTGAATGAAGAAGGTGATGCCAGGAGTTAGAAATTTCTTAAACTATATAACCTTCAGTCAAATATTTCATTTCTATATTTTAATTATCAAATATCATAAGTTGTTTGTAACACCTGTGATGTGATCCTTATGAAGAAAAGGGGGTGAATAGGTGCAACCAATCATATTGAGTTTTGGTTGGAAATAAATAATGTGTTGAAAGTAAGGGAAGTTGTAATACTTTCCTATATAAGTCATACAGTACTTTGATAATATTGAATTTCTCATAAATAAAGAGAACTATAATGATAAAAGATTTTTAAGAAATAGAGGAATCATAAAGATTGTATTGATTCTAGGAATCAAGAAAAAAAATTCATTAGATCCAGATGTATTGAGCATAGAAGTCATCAGAAGTCTGAATGAGTTATAGTTGATGAGGTTTGAAGTATTTTAAAGTTGTAGACTGGAGTTTCCATCATAAATATAATTCCATCATAGTGATAATTCCATCATTATGAAGATTCCATTGGATTGAAGCTAAGGATGTTCTATGATGTAGAATCTGAGGATGAAAGTTAATTAAAATGACTATGAGGAAGAAATTCAATCAAACTAACTTTGAGAATGAAATTCAATCAAGATTGACTCTGAGAAGGAATGTCAATCACACAAAATCTAAGAATAAAGTTAATTAGACTAAATCTAATGAGGAAATTCAATTTAGAATAAGATGAAGAAGATTCATCATAATGAGATGATGAAGTTCCATCATAATGAGTTGAGTAATTTCTATTATACTGAATAAAATTTAGGAAGTCTAAGAAGAATTATTATAAATAATACATAAGAAGATTTCATAATATTTGTGAAGAGTTTTAGTGGTCAGACATGAAATTAAAATATGTATAGATATTGGATTTTTTTAATTTGAGTGAGTGGGAAAAGTTTTTTAGATTCATAATTTTGTCTTTTTGGGATGTCTATAAATAGAAGAAATGTATATTCATACATTTCATCTTTTTTATGTGAGTGGAAAAAGAAAAGAACTACAGAATTTAGGTAAAATATATCTTTCCATATTGAAATCTCATTAGATGTTTGGAAATATAAAATTTTTGTTTATTGGACTGAGTAAGATCGAGCTGAGAATTTGAGAAGAGTTTGAGTAATTCATATTGAGAATGGATTCATCAGACTGAGTCCCTCAGACTGAATTCATCGGATTGAGTCCATCGGAACCAGCCCTATCAGATGGAGAGGATCAGACCCAACCACATCATAATGAGGATTCTGAGCTGAGAATTTTTGGCATAGTTTGAACAAATTATTTTTCATTTGTTTTATCTTAATCTTATGTAGGAAATTTTTTTAACCAATAAGAGTCAGTATAGTCATTACAATTGGGATATATAATGTGTCTAATTGGAGTTGGCACAAGTTGTATTCACTTATTCCTTTTAGTTAATTTCTATAGACCCATAGGAGTGTCTATGAAAATTATATTGGTTCTCACACTGAGTTCAAACCTTGTAAATATAATGTTCTTTACTTTTTTTATTAATTTTCCATAAATTAGTATTTACTAAAAGTTTATAAGGATATAAACTTTAAAAATTTTCAGGGATTTATATTTTCAAAATTATTGAAACTTATAAAAGTGAAAAACTAATTCAACATCACTTCTGAGTTATTATTCGATCATTTGGAACTTCATATACTACAGATCACTTTATTTAAAACTTTTTTTAATATTTGTGCTAATTTATTATAATTAAAATCCCAAAAAGTATAATGGAATAATCTCATGAATCATCATTGATCTCACCATGTACAACAAGATGTGGTTCCTCCTTTCACATACATCATTCCGTTGATGTGTATAAGGAGGAGTGAGTTAATATAGGATCACAAACTCTTATAAGTAATCAATGAATTCTTGATTGAGATAGTTTCCACCATGTTCGAAGAGTATTTTGTTAATCATATTACAAATTTGTTTCCAATATTCATTTTTTTATTTCTTGAATTTATCAAAATAACCTGACTTATACCTCATTAGGTAGAGATATTCATTTCTACGAAAATCATCCATAAAATTTATGAAGTATGACAACCCAAACCTGACTAAATAGGAAATGGTCCACACACATATGTATAAAATAATTCAAGAATCTCTTTAGACCTTTCACCTTATCTACTAAATGGGGATTTAATCATTTTACCATATAAATAAGTGTGACACATACCAATTATTTTTAGTTCAAAAGAATCTAAATATCCATTTTGGTATAACTTAGTCAAGTGTTTTTCATTTACATGACCAAGAAAATGATTCCATAATTTGGTGTGGCATGAGTTATAAGAAGTAGTTTCATTATCAATTTCCATTACTTGGTTTGTATTACACGATAGAAAAAATTTGTTAATAAAAATAACCTTACCATAACAAATTTTATTTTTATAAAAGAAGCAACTTTCATTTACAAATATTAAAGTAAATCCATCTATATCAAGTTTCTATATATAAATAATGTTTTTTGTAATGTATTAAACATAATAACAGCCTTTCAAAACCAATATCATTATAAGATCCGATATTTTTCTAGGTACGTCCCACTCTGAGGTTTTTATTGAACATATTTTTTTGGGCTTTCCTTTGTAATTAAGCCTTAGGGACAAAGTCTTATTTGATGAAAGAGATCCTTTTTTGAGAAAATAACCTTAATTTTAGGCATGTATTTCTATTTAAATTAATTTATTCTATGTATAAATATGTTAAATAGGATTACTAGGGTTCTTTATGAGTTTAGAATGATCATAGGTGGTTTGGTCACTTTTATAGAAGATAGTATAAAAACTATTCAATGAAAAATTATATGTTTTGTACATGTTACATGACATGTAACTATTTCCAGATGCATTTCATGAACTAGTTTATGATGTGATGTGGTTACATGTAGTGAACCTTATTCACATCATGTAATTGTTAATCAAAATAAATATTACCCCATGGCAAAAGGTTTTTCCAGCATAACTTAAAAATGAGGAAATACATGACATGAAAGGATTGCACATCATTTATTACTCATACCCAATAGTTTTAAGTGTGTAATGTACTTATGAATCTAATTATTTTTATTATATCCTCTCCTCTATCGCTTAAAGGGTGAACTCTAGGAAATTTTGAATTATCTTCCCCCATCCAGATTTCCCATTTTCACATTTGATCCTTGGTTAGTTTATTCACTTTGGTTTCCCTATTCTCACCCTTTATTAATTTTAATTGTAGTGTATATATTTTGAACATGGGTTTTTCTTTGGGAGTTGATCTTGTTTTGGGTTAATATAGGTTCTTCTCGTGATCTTTTGTGACTTCTTTTTAATTGATTTTGTCATTAGAATTGTTGTGTTAATGACATGTTAAAGGTATGGAGACTAAAACTAACCCCATGGTATATTTATTTTTGAATTATATGGAAT
Source organism: Viscum album (assembly GCA_963277665.1). Lineage (NCBI taxonomy): Eukaryota > Viridiplantae > Streptophyta > Magnoliopsida > Santalales > Viscaceae > Viscum > Viscum album. The sequence goes on along the minus strand of OY728148.1, from coordinate 989,049,293 downwards.
ATTTTGATTATGACCATGTAATTTTAACTATAATTAATCAGTTTATTTATAGTAAATCATGGATTGGATTCCTTTAGATTCAATGGTTGATGCAACCAGGATTATGGATACCTGTTGGGTGATAAAACATTTGAGTAAAAATAACATGGCTAATGGTTTAAATCATAGTGAGTATGACATGATACCCTAGGTGATTGCTTGATATCGAATCCCTAGGTAATAAATTATTGATTATTGATATGACTCTTGATCATTTGAGAGATAAATGAAAGTTTATTTGAAAGAAAAATGGTAATTTTCATAATTAACCATAGATATTTATGATGTGATATTATGATATCCACACTATTATGACTTGTTGAGTTGGTGATGAAATGATTTTATATAGGGATATCCTAGTAGTGTTTAAATTATTATATATAGAATCCCTATCTATATGATATACTATTTTCACTATTTCTTAGTTACTCTAATTTTTATTACTATGGTTTAGTTCTACTATGTTTTACCAGGGGGTATAGTCTCCCAACTATAAATATCACAACCTCTCTATTAGGGAAAGACTCTAGCATATGGGGATTCATGCTTGACATCTAATAACCAAATCATTTTGACCATGTGAGAGAGTACCGGATCAGGGTACATTACAAAGTGGTATTAGAGGATCTGCTTGTTTTTTTCTATTGCTTTATTTTTTTGGAAAAATTGTAAAGGATACTAGGACCTATTGGGACATGGTAATGAGCTTATTCACTTTAGTAGCTAACCCATGTAAGGGAAAAAATTTCAGTTCCAGTGATGGGATCATTGTTTATGTTGTTCTCTTGTTACAATTGATGTTATTTCACCTTGGTTAATTTACATGTTGTGTGATGTTATTATTTTGTGATGTTATTGTTTATTGATATTTACACTCATGGACCAGTATGGTGAGATATGAGTATGCATGCACCATGATAGGCACATTATGATATATATATATATACATGCATTGTTTATGACAGGGACATGTTTATTGCATGTGTTATATACTTTCCAATATGAATTGTGAAATAATATATCTATTATATATGATAAATGGAATGAAATAAACTATTATTTCATCATAAAACACTTATAATCTATGGTTAGAGAGACCCATAGTAATGGTTCTCTACTGTAATTTCCTCTTTAGGTTGACTTTATTTTTAGCCAAAGTTTAAAGGAGTTTGTTTTTCTTATAGATAAAATGACTCATCATAATCTTCGAGTTGAGTTCTAAGATAGTGGAAACCAATTATCTTCTAATGTAGATGAACTAGAGCTTTATGTAGCTCTTGAGGATCAAATGTATGTTCATCATCACAAAAACATCTTAAGGGTCATGCAATCCACGGAAAAATAGACTATTTTCATCGTGCCTTTGATTTATGAGTTGATGAGAGAGATTAAGCTACAACATCGACCTATATTCACTAGGGAGTGAGGCTCCCAGGTAGACGAGTTCTATATTGAGTCAATCTATACAATCTTCAAGCTTCTTGAGACACCCAAAGATAAGACGGATAATCTCATTGTGTATATGCTAGGTGGACCTACCAAACATTGGTGGGATATTCTAGAGCATGATGGGAAGGAGGAAGAGTTATCTTGGAAGGAATTCAAGGTGAATTTATTGGGCCACTTCAATCCATAAATGATGAGGGATGAGAAGGATCATTTTTTCATTCATATGAAATTGGATAGAAAATCAGTGATGGACTATTTTGAACATTTCACCATCCTTCAATGCTTTGTACCATATTTAGCTATTCATGAGATCTCTAGGGAGAAACATTTTCAGGATGGTATTCACAATGAGGTTAGGTCGTAGGTGAATGTTTTTATTCTGAGTAGATTTTTAGATTTTATGAATCATGAACTCATCACAACAATGAATCTGAGAGAAGACTGAAGAGGTAGCCAGGCTATTTACACAAGGTAAACTAGGATCACTTATTTTGGTGGAAATAAGTGATTCTATGATAGTTTTTTCCAAGGAAATGACATAAAAACCAGTTATGGTAGTGGGAATCTATCTTAGGATCATATTCCATTTTAGTGCATCAGTGTAAAAAGTTAAACTATACAAAACCTTAGTTTTCATACACCACATTGGAGGGCCATGTTTGCGACAGGATGGGCTATCTTCATATGTTTTTTAGAACTTCTCATGGTATTGTAGTGGTAGGGGAGAAAGATAGATACTATAGTCTAGGAATGACTCAACTACCCCTCATCATATAGGTAGCTATAGTTCTATAGTACGTTTAGGGTGAGGCGAGAGATGTGGTACTCAATTATAATGACATAATTTTTATTAGTAAAATTTGTTTCCTGAATAAATGTTTGTTGTATAATATTATATATTATACACATAAAAAATATAGGAAAACCAATAAAAAACTATATTAATAAATATTGTTACATTAATCCGCAATGAAACCAATTAAATTACTAAACATTACAACTAGAAAAAAAGTATACTATAGAAAATCTAAAATGAGAAAATATGGATCAACCTGATCTACTAGAATTATTGGTACCACTACAAAAACTATATAAAAGAAAAAAAATTATAGTAAACCAATAAAAATTTTTTAAAATGGAAATATAGAACCTTGAGAGGAATTGATTTGAATATTGAATGAAATAATTGGGTGGTATATATATAAGGCAATGTGACTGTTGGAATTGTAATGTGACCGTTGGAATGGTAACATGATCGTTGGAATAGTAACATGAACATGGTAAGAGTGATTTTACCAAAAAATAATAAATTATGATATAAAAAACATTTATCATGATTAATTTATGTAAATAAAAATATTATAATTTATTAAAATAAATATCATTATTAAAAACCTCAAAGAAAATAAAGCATATTTTTAATAAACTATATTTTAATGAATTTTGTAAAAATCATTAATTTTCAGTTAAAAATTATATTTTACCTATTTTAGATATTTATTTTTACTGAATTAATATCATTTTTGAAATTATCATGTTAAAATTTTCCTTGAGTGAGTTTTTGGTAATTTTCTAAAATACATCAATTTTCAGGTGAATAGTAAAAATATTGTTTTTCACATAATCGATGTATCTTAAGTTACATCATTCATGATGTAATAATGAAATAACACATTATAGAAAATTATTTTCTGCCATTATATATTTAATTTCATAAATGAGTCATTAAAATATAATTAAATTAATTTTCAAACCTAAAAATCACTTTCCAAAACCTAAATTCAAAAGTGATTCCTTAAAATATCAATATCATTTTTCTTCAATTTTCTATTTAATAAGTTAATGAGTTAGAATTATAAAGAGGTTTTAAAGTCTTAAACCCATTATATTATATTTAAATAAAATATATTTTCTCAAAAATACAATATTACATGTTTTTCCTTTGATTTATAATTTTATTAAATATTTTATTCTAAAAATACCCCTCTCTTAACGTATAAATAATCCCTCTCCCTTCCCTTGGAAACACTCTCCTCTCAAACATTCCATAGTACAATATCTTCCCAAATACTCCCTCTAAACCCCTTACATTACTTAGGGAAATTTTTGAGCAATCCAACTCTAATCACCAAGGGAGTTATAGCGTCTTACAAGATAAGCTACATTGAGTAGAGTGTAAGTCTCTATTAACTTTTACCTTTTTTCTTATTCTCTTTCTTATTTTTACCAATTAATTTAAAAAAAATATAATATAAAACTAATTATTCAATAATTTAAATTGATATCATTTATGTTAACATGATGTAATTTTCATATTTATGAAAAAAAAATAAATGCAATACTTCTCTTTCCCTCTCTTTTAACAACATCCCATTAAAGGTTGATTAACCACGTACAGAGACATTTCTAAGACGAATATTATAACCACCGTAATGGATGGATATTATTAATTATATATAATATATAAATAATTAATTACATTTATTATAATCTACTAGAGTTAATCATACTTTTCTATAATTGACTCTGAATGAAAATTGAGAAATCAAAGTGAAATAAGAAATATTTAGGAAAATAATGATATCAAAAAACTTCAATTTCATCAATAGAAATTAATAAATATAATAAAATTATTATTATTGATAAACTATAGTATAAATTGATATTATTAACATATTTATTAGTTTTTTAATTAATATAAGCTTATTATTCAAGAGGCGCAAAAGTGATGAAATAAATAAGGAATTAAGGTAAGGGGATTCTTGAAACCAGACCTTTTTCATTACGTTATCCATATTTCATGACATATTTGGAATAAATAGTCCTATAATGTTCCTTAAATATAATTTCATTATTCCTCCCTCTTCTTTTTTGGGATATACATGTGTTTAATTTGATTATATCGAAAATAAAATGTTTTCCAAAATAACTCTTCTTTCCAAAACATATCTTTGACTCCTCTTGAGTTGTTTATTTTTAACTAAATAATGATGATTCTTATAGGAATTTTTCTTTCCATTTTTCATTTTGGAACCCGATGTTTATTTATTAAATCATAATTTTTGAAATCCTGATGAAACCCATTCCTTTCCATGGGTTATTTCATGAAATGATTGTCACACATTCTATGTGACATGTATGATTATGTAAATAATATGATGTGATGACTAGAATAAAATTATATATCCCTCCAATTCATTTGGTAATGTGTTGTATCTCATGAGATAATGTTTATTATATGTGAACATGATGATATATAATTTTGCAGTGATGATGTTATTATTATTCACATATGTTATGTGTTAACATGATGCCAGCTTTATTCCCAACTATGTGTGGCATTTGACCACTATAACATGATGTTTCATTTTTATTCATTTCCACATTCAATGAATTTATCACATTTTCAGATGATGATATTGATAACGATCCTAGGATTTTGATATGATGATTATGCTCACCCATGTTATATTGATTCAAGTTCCTTATTCATCCTCTTACAGCGCTTTTATATTACCCCTTTCATTGATGTATATCCTTAGGTAATTGCATGGACTAAGGATAATGTGAGATTATAGAAGTATAAATAAGAAATATTTAAAAAAAATATTTGTTTTATTATGTACAAGTTATTTATGAGCCTAATTTTTCTAAGAGAAAAGCCATTGGATCCTAGATTTGTAACTCTATTATGTTGTTTATCATTAAAATGATGTAATAGTTATGTATGAAAAATTAGGGTCACTATAGTTGGTATCTAAGAATGGTTTAGTTAATTTGGGAATTATGATTATAAAACAAGAGTAAAAACCATTAGTATAAGTCTATGTATAGGTAAAACATCCTAGAATACTATTTTTATAAAATTATAGACATAGGGATCCCATAAGATATTCCTTTAGTGTTAATTTCATAAAAGAATAAATTACTCCTGATTTATTGACTTATGTTTTATTTGAACATTTTCTATTCTAGAAAATGGTAGGAACCAGGAGAAACTAGGCCTAAAACCTTGGGAAGTGACAATGCAACAATTATCCAAATGAGATCCCCAATTCCATGGGAAGTTGAGTTCAAAACATTGTGTAAATGATTACCAAGTTGTCTCGAGATATGAATAATAACATGAACTATGTGTAATGTCCATATTCACCCAAGAAGGATCAATTAACCCTTGAGTCCTTAATTCAAAAATGATCATCGATGTTTAACAGAACTTCCAATCCACTTGAAGTGGAATAGTGGGTTAACTCAATAAAGAAGATCTTTTCTATAATCCATTTCTCTAATAAGGAGATGGTGACTCTTGAAATTTATCCTTTATATGGGGAAGCTATTGAATAGCAGGAATTGATAAAGAACAAAAATCCAAAGGATTAAATGGAAGATATGGAGTGGTAAGAATTTATGTAAATATTTCTTACAAATGATTTCCCTTGAACTATTTAAAAAAAGATTGAAAGATAATTCATCTAGCTAATGGAAAAGGAAGGTGAAGTTTTCATCACTCATGATGAAAAATTCATAAGGTTTTAAATGTATTCCTTTGGTTTTTTATCAATAATGACATAAAAATAGATATGTTCTTTATTTTTTTAAAAATACACCTTCAAAATGATCTAGAAATATAAGAATTTCGGAGTTTTGAAGATGTGGTTAAATATGATCTTAAAGTAGATATGGAGTTCAATGAATGGTCACATGGTTATAGAGATAATAAGAGAAGAATGGGGTTTCAAGATTGTGGGTCAAATGACAAATGAGGAAATAGGATCTAACTACCCACATGTCAAAAATGTGTGAAGAAGCATCGTGTTAATTACATAAAAGGCATGGGGAAATTCTTCACGTATAGGAGATAAGGACACCAATCTAATGAATATTGAAGATATATGAAGATTCTGACCAACATGATATAGGAAAAGAAGTAGCATCCTAATGCACAACCCATGGTTCAATGCTTCAACTATAGGGACCAAGGGTGTTATGCAAGCAAGTGCACTAAACCACATGTCCTTGAGGGAAAGCAGTGTCTGCAATCACCAAAGTCAAAGGAGAAAGGGAAAGAGTATATCATCACTACTAATGAAGTGGAGTGTGAAAATGAATTCATACAAAGTATGATTCCTAATAACTAAATAATAGAAAAAGTATTATTTTATTCTATTTGTACTTATTCATTTATATCCTAAATTTTTTCTAGAACTATTGAATTGAAGCCCCGATATCTTTAAGTGGAGATATCCATAAAAACGTAGTGGTGTAATCATTACAACCCAAGTATTAGACTCTTCTCCTATAATCATATTTTGGATAATTCTTCAGGAAAATATTATTATATTTCCCTTGATGAAATTTTATTCTATATTGGACATGTATTGGATTTCATTATATATAGAAGAAATCAACAAATGCAAAAAAATCTATTTTTATATTCTGAACCATCCCATTATCCTCTAAAAATTCATGGATGAACATGAATCTTCTTTGGAAAATCCATCAATAGTGTGGGTTTTGATACCCTGTAGAGAAGCATACCGTGCCCAAATGGTTGATTCAAAAAAGGTGTTGACCTGGAGGAAATGTCAAATTTTATGGAATACATTGATGTTTTTCTCAAAGAGTTACTTAGAATACCATGATCATGAGGTAGAGTTCTCAACAGATCTCATACCCATAGTCACTCATATCTCAAAATTCCCATATAGGGTGGTCGTGATTGAAATGGAGGAGTTAAATAATTATCTACAAGAGCATTTAAAAATATGGTTCATATGCCCTAGTACATCACCTAGGGGTGCACCAACACTCTTTGTCAAGAAGAAAGAAAGATCAAAACTGGTTTTTATCAATTACCAAGTTATCAACAAGATCACCATAAATAAAAATTATCCTTTACCAAGGATTGATGACTTTTTCAATCAACTAGGAGGAGTTAAATACTTCTCAACGGTGTATCTTTTTTATGGATATCATCAACTAAAGTTGAATAAGGTAGATATTCCAAATACTTCATTCCTTACAAGGTATGGGCACTATGAGTTCATAGTAATTCATTTCAGACTTACTAATTTTCCTACAATCTTTATGGATTTTATGAATATAATTTTTAGAGACAACCTCAAAAGAAATTTCGTAGTTTTTATCGATTATATTCTCATTTATTTCAAGATTATGTAAAACATGAAGAGAATCTAATGATTGTGTTTGTGATATTAGTGAAGGAGAAAAAGTATTCTAATTTCAAAAAGTGTGACTTTTGGATGCAAAAAGTCACATTATTGGGGAATGTGATCGCAAGTGATGAAATTTAGGTGGACCCTTCAAAGACAAAGGAAATTGAATAATAACATAGAACCACTAGTGTCATAGAAATCTATAGTTTTATGGATTTGGTGGTCACTATTTAAATTTTGTGATAAAGTTATCATTATTTATTAGCCAACTAACTAATTTACCACAAAATGGGGTAAATTATTTATGGATGAAAGATTTGAGGAAAGCTTTAAGGAGATCAAGAAGAGGCTAATCACTGTTCTTGTACTATAATTTCCCGTCCAAGATAATTGTATCATTGAGTGGGGGAGAGAGTGAATCAGTGATATATATTTCTTTTATATTTTATTAATTATGTAATATCTTTATAATCCAAAATAATATTTCTTTCCCTGTTGAAAACAATTAAAACACACATATATAAGAATACATGAATTTATTAGTATCACTATTCAACAAGAATAACTACATTCATTCTATGATTTTGAAGTAATCTAATACCACACAATCTATTAGAAAATAATCCTTTTGTGTGGAATAAAATGAGTAGGATATTCCATTTCACTCATGTAGCTCTATATAAACAATTCAACAGTGAATGTGATCCTTCTATAACAAATGATGAAATACAATGTTTTTTAACAACACATGATATGGTGATTCTTTATTAACTTTCAAAAATGTTTTATTTTTAAAAAAATTCATCAATTTCTTACCTAGAATTTGGTATGAACTTTTCTAAATTTTGTTGCAAAACTCAGTCTGATTTTTCAATCAAATTCCCCCAGTCTGATTATCCCAATTTTATTTCTCAATATGAAAAATATATGACTTTTTCAGAACATGGTTGAGAAAATTAAGAACCACTTATTCTTTAATCCAAAAATCCCAATATGATTTTCCCAGTCTGATGATTCAGCCTAATACGATGACCGGTTGAATACAACAAAACAAAATATGGAAACATCTTCTTCTCTCTAGAGTTATGTATTCTCTATTATTTTCTGTGAATAGTAAATCTATCCAAAGTACAACATACTTTACCTTTTATACTCACCCAAAAAATGGTTTGGGTGGGATTCCTAAAAAATTTCCCACTCAATCAAATTTTATAAATCTACATGTTCCTTTGAATTTTGGGTTCATATTAACTCCATTGTGTAGAAATAACAAGAAAAATTATGATTGTTTCTATCCTTTCCACCAGAGAATAAGTTTCATCAAAATGAAAAACTTTAATTTTAGAGTATCCTTAACATACTAATATTTCCTTGTTTGTTATCACTTCACCATATTTATTCATTTTGTTCTTGGAAACCCACTTTGTACCAATAACATTTTTTTATCTAGATTATGTATGAGTTCCTATGAATCATTCTTTTCTATCTGGTCTGACTCTCCATTCATGGACTGAACCCATTCTAGATACTCAAAATCTTATTTCACATCATTCAGCCCAATTTTTGAGTACAAAGAAGTACATCTCATAGATACTTGGTGTTGGAACCTATTTTTAAATTTTACACCATAATTATCAGGTTTCTTTAGAACTTATTTTTCATACTTATTCATTTGAAAAGATTGACTCCCCCTAAACCTATGAATTTCATAACCTAAGGAATAATAGTAATGTCGTTGGTCGAACCAACACATATTTTTTTATTTATGATTTTTTTACAATACTAGTAGAAACCATAGAAAGAATATTTTCCTCTATAGCTTCCATACGGACTGGAGTTATGAATATGTTTCTTATCAACCTTCATATCTGAATTTTGTTAACCACCAACCTTTATGTTATCAATCAGAATCTTCTTTTTTAGCTTTTTTCTCCTTTTATCCTTGTCATAACTATAAATAATAGAAACATTTACATATTCATAATTTTTAGTAACATTTTTAGACTCAGGTTTTTCAAAAACATATGAATTCTCAACTTTATTAATCTTAGCCACATACATAATTTTCTAATCTTTCTTATTTCCAGAAATAATTCTATCACTCTTATCAACTTTTGATGGTTACTTTTTTATCCTCATCAGGTCTTTCCTTATGGAAACTTTCACCAACTTCATATATAGAATTTTTGGAAAATATAATTTTATTCTCATCATTATAAAGTTTTTACTAAATAAGTTCTAATTATTATTTTTATTCCTTTAACTTCAATTCTGGATGTTCATTATGATTTTTTTCATCCTTAAAATATTTTTTCAAATCACCAAAATCCGGTGGCATATTTTTCTCCACATCTAAAAAAATTTCATGATTTTTTTTATGAGGAACATTCATCTTCCAACAACCTGTTTTGTTTTTCAAGACTTCTAATATTTTTCAAATACATTTCAAATATTATTTTAAATGAAATTTAAATTGAGTTTCTTCTCAATTAGAACTGCTAATTCTGAATTCTTCATCATTAATTGCTACATTAAAAGTATTCTCACCAATATGATCAGTTGAATTTTTTTATTTAGATTTAATATCTTCTTATTCTTTATCATTAGATAAGAAAAGACACCTTTTAGATTTTGAGAATTTTTTACCCTTCCCTGTGGAATAAAATTTTCCTTTCCACCCAATTTCTTCAATGACCTTCTTGGACTTATTTATTCTTCATCACCATCTTTTTCTTTCTTTTTTTGTGGAACTTTTTTTGTAAAGTGCCCAATGAATACATATTCAAAACATTTCAAGGAAAAATTCCTTTTATATTTAACTATACCTCTTCTCACATTTCTAGAAGAAAAGGATAAAATATCATCAAGATTTTTACATACCTAATATTCAAAATCAAAATAACCACCTTCTTCTTAAATAATAATATTATTTGAATTATCATTCATTGTAGTCTTGAACAAAATGTCTCTATAAAATTTTATTTTTATTTATATCTTTATACCTTATTATTTTATAAGTGATGAGAGTTCTTTGAAAATAATCTATAGATAATTTTTTTATGATATCTATCTTCAAATTAAAAAAATTAGTATCAAACTTATCTGGAATAATTCTTAATATCATTCCAATAACTATAGAATCCTCAATCATTTATCTAAGACAACTGATAGTGTTTATGATGTTATTTAACCTGGTAAATAAGTCCCTAATAGATTCATACCCACCCTTTTTCAAGTCTTCATATATCAACCTCTATATTTGTAATTTTTCTTCTTCACTTTTGTATTGCCTTCATATATGTTTTTCAGCTTATCCCATATACCTTTACCTATGGAAAAACCCTTCACACTTAAAAATTCACTTTTAGAAAGTGATGATAGTAAATAATTCTTATCACACCATCACTCTCATGATTATTCTTATCAATAGATTAAGATGAACATTATCATCAATAAGAGGAAAGACATCTGTTGAATCTACAAGAAAATCATATCTAATAAACATAAGATGGGGAAACATTATATCATTCCAGATATGATAATTCTTACCATAAAAAACCAGGATTCCTTTATTGTTGACATAATTCAAATTATCCATCAACTTATCTTCAAAACTTCAACAAAGAATAAATGAAGGGAACCTGTCTCTGATACTAATTGTAATTGCCCAATCAAGATAATTGTATCATTGAGAGGGGGAGGGGTGAATTATTCATATATTGTTCTTTTATATTTCCTTACATATTAAAAAACATTTTCCCCCTGTTAAATATTTCTTTTCCTAATGAAAATAATTAAAACCCACAATTATAAGAACACAAGAATTTGCAAAGATTATTATTGAACATGAATATCTACATCCTTGGTATTGTTTGAAAATGATCTAATACCACACAATCCACTAGAATAAAAATCATTTTGTGTGGAATACATTGAGTAGGATATGCCCTTTCACTTGTGTGTCACTATGTAAACAATTCAATAGTGCATATTATCCTTCCAAAACAAATGATGTAATAAATTTTTTTTAACAATACAAGTTATGATGCTTCTTTTTCAACTTTCAAAAATGTGTTCTTTTTTATAAAAAATATTTACTTTCTTACCTAGAAGTTTGTACGAATTTTATGGACTTAATTATAAAACTCAGTCCAATTACACTAGTCTATTTGATCATTAAGAAAGATATATGACTTAGAATATAATTGAAAAAATTCCAAACCATATATTCTTCAATCTAGAAATCCCAATACATTTCTTCTAGTCCGATGATTCAGCCCAATATGATGACCAGTTGAATAAAATCTTGTCTCTCCTCTTATTATTATTCTATCCGAAATATTTCTTCAAAAAAATTCAATCAGGAAACCTCTTATTATCTCTAATGTTATTCCTTGTCTCTTATTCACCATTAATAGTACTTCTATCATAAATTACAAAGTAATTTATCTTTTTTACTCACCCCAAAAATGGTTTGGCTGGGATTCCTGAAATTTTTTTCTCTCAATTAAATTTTATGAATATATATGTTCCTTGGAATTTCAGGTTCATCTTGCCTTTATAAACAATTCTCAAAACTTCTCTAACCATCATGAATATTAAAATAGCTTTATCTATACTTTATACTTTCTTTAAAAACATTATTCTGATTCTAATTTCCCATTCTAATTTATCATTATGATCTGCCTCATTATGATGAAGACAAATGTAAAATAATATATACTTATTTATCTCTTCTATTACCCCACTTGAATGATATACAAAGTAATTAAACCTATTCATAAATGGTTGAATTAATTATTGACAAATATCTGAATTTATTATTCATATTGGCCACCACATACTTTTCATTTTCTTTCCAGTCATCAGTTTCAAACAATTCTTCCTCTGATGATTATGATGGCTTATCGAGTCTGATGGACCGATATTAGCAGATTCAACTTCAACAACATCTTTCTCTTCTAAATATGATACCAGTCAATTTTTATCACTAAAAATTCAAACTTTGATGAATATGATGACATACTAAATCTAATAGATCATCATTAAGAGATTATTTCTTTTGTGAATATGATGGTCGCTAAATTCTTTCTTTGAGGATTTAAATATTTCTTGAATTTAGATTAACTAAAAACTATCACATTCATTACGATCATCCTTATTGGTCATTAAACAATTATTCATCCATAAATATAATTATGATGATATTGAGACTAGAATGATTTAAATTTATCAAATTAATTCTTTCATAAACATTCAGAAAGTACCCTTAATTCCTTCATGACTTTGATTATGTCTAATATCAGCTTCATAATCATATAACCTAACATGTAAAGTGTTGATACTTACCTATATTTTATCAAAATCATTCTTTCCTTCTCAACCTGAATAAAATTGGTATGATTATGATCAAATTGAATATGATTGGTAGAATCTTTTTATTCTCTTTATTTCATCAATCATTCATCACTAGTTTTTTAACTTACTAATGATTTATGATAACTCCATGATCATCGAAGCATCATTACATTTTCATCGAAGTCAGGAAGACTGTGATTTTTACCCATTACAATTAAACCTTTCATTCTAGATGTAGGGTGAGTATAATGATCCTCTTCATCTCGAAAACATATAAGAAATACAATGGACTTTCTTAACCACTGTGAGTCTTATTTTCTAGAATAAGATGGTCAGTCTGATTTTTACCAAATAAAAAGTGAGGTGATTTATTTTATTCTTATAATTCCTTGACAATATAAAATAATACCTAAATATGATAGTCATCCTTATCATCTTGGTCTTAACATGTACTCACACTACCAATAAGTGGAGAATTTTTGTAATATATAGTGATGATTCAAAGAATGTCTTGGGTTGTGTATTCATGCAAAATGATAAAGTGATTTCCTATTCCTCATGATAGTTAATGATCAATGAGAAGAACTACATGGCGCATGATCTAGAGTTAGAAGATATGATATTTGATCTAAATATTTGGTCTCACTATATTTATGGTGAGAATATTGACATATATACCGATCATTTGAGTCTATATTATATATTCCCATAGAAGTATATCTATATGTATCAAATAAAATGGTTTGATATAATCATGGACTATGATTTCTCTATTCACTACAATCTGAGAAAGGAGAATAAGGTAGATGATGCTCTTAACAGAAAAAAAGATGCTATTATATCCATGATACAAACTGAGAAAGACCTTATCTTCTTGTATATGAAAAGGATATATATTGAAATAATAACTATATGGAAAACATCCTAACTCTCCCAAATGATTTCCCAACCATCTATCTATGAGAAGATCAATGAGATATAAATGGACGATCTGGAGCTAAAAAAAGTTGAAATAAATAACCGAATGGGAGATACATGAGTTCCAAATTGATGATTATAGTGTAATTTAGTTTTTAATGTGGATTTCTATTCCTTAGTCCTTTAGATAAAGGCCATGCTATTGTGTAATTCACATATCCTATCTTTCTACACCACCCCAAAAGTACCAATATGTACCATGATCTTTAAGAACACATTTAATGGGACAAAATGAAGAAGGAGATTACAGAGTATATATCAAGGTGTTTGGTATGACATCAAGTTAATGTAAGTGAAAAAATTCCAAAGGGATTATGAAACCATTTCTTATAACCATGTGGAAATGGGTGAATATCACCATGGACATTATCACCAGTCTCCCAAAAAAATCCACAGAAAATATACGGTATGGTTTGTGGTGGATCGACTCACCAAGACTGACCACTTTATCCCTATTCAGGGATATTTCTCACTTGAAAAAATTTCCAAGATATATGTGAAGGAAATGGTGAGGTTTCATGGGGTTCCACTTTCGATCATATTTCATTGTGATCCAAGGTTCTCCACTATATTCTATAGAAGCATTAAATAAGATATTAGTACTAAATTAAATTTTAGAATGACCTATCACCCCCAAAATGAGAGAAAATATAAAAGGACTATTCAAACACTTGAGTACATTCTATGCTCACGATTGATGTAATATAAAGGAGGATGTGATCGGTATTTCCACTTGGTTGAGTTTTCATATAAAAAAACTTCCACTCGAGTATTTAAATGGATCTATATAAATATTTGAATGTAATTCATTGTATAACTCAATATTTTTTCGGATGAAGTTTTGGAATGAAAGATACATGGGCCTAATCTGGTGAAAGTGATGCCAAACAAGTTTCAAACCATACAAAAACATATAAAATCTACCTAGAGTCAGTAAAAGAGATATACTGACTACTACTGAAGGGACATTAATCTTGATGTTAGAGAAAATGTTTCCTTTGAATTTAACCATGGAAGAGAGTCATACACTTTTTTAAGAAAGGGATGATTTATCCAGAGGAATATTGACCCCTTTGAGATCCTTGATCGCATAGGATTAGTGACATATCAACTTTCATTTCCACAATGTATGGATAAAGTTCACGATCTGTCCAAAACCAATTTTATGGAAATAATTAGGCAATTAACCATCCATTATTGAGTCTGGTTGGTTTTTTATGACTTTTTTTTAGGTAAAAATGTGGGTAAACCTAACTTGTTTTCAAAATACCAAGTGAGCCCTTTTCCTCCATTATAAAAAGTCACAACCTCTCCTCAATCCTCACACCTCTCAAACCAATTAGTTCCAACCAATATCTGCCCATATAGACTCCCAAAATCCCTCCCCTATACCTTGAATCCTCCCTTTTGTTATAAATCCATACAAGGAATCCTTTTGGTACAAACCAAAAGTATTTACCCAATTAAGAGGTAACATCTTTTCTCAAGAGTTTTAGTTTTATTTCCATTATCCAACCCCTCATATCATATAATTTGATTATTTTATAAATAAACCATATCCTTAATATAATAGTATGTTTTATTCTAAGGGTTAGACCTACACGTACACATACTTACATTTAATGGGTAATCAACATATTGTGTCTGTGTATAGTGAAATACTGCCTCACAAAACGACAATTTTTCTTTTTTACTTTGACAACATTCATAGTTGGCCATTATGATGGAAAATATATTTTTATACAATATAAATGATATTTATTAATTCTTTATTCTTATTTAATCCTTTTATAATTCACACCTTTAATACTTTCCATTTTTCATTAATAAGATAACATCGTTTGAGGGAGTGTGGAATATCGCCCCCTCAAGGAGATGTGATTCATTCAAACGATCCATGGAATGTATAAAGAATGATTATAATTAAAAATATGTGAAATAAACAACCACTATATGTTATAAATAAAATAATTATGTTTTTTGGAAATATACTATATTTATATATATTAATTTCTTTATTTCCCTTTCACACACTTAAAAAGTGATAACGTCATTCATAGATGTGTGGACTATTGACTCCTCAACACGATGTAATTCGTTTTACATGACAATAATTATATAAATATAAGTATATATGATTAAATAATATAGTATTTATGTTATATTGGTCATTCTGGAAATATTTTGTGTTACTAACCTTCTTTCCATAACGATCATTGAAAAATAAGAACGTCACTCATGCGTACGTACGACCTACCATCACCATGATTGTAATTTTGATTCATTTTTCATAACCATATTTAATAATTTATTTTAAAGGTATAATTAATAAATTAATATGATAATTATTTCATGATTATTATTCTGTAGATGTCATATAATGACCCCTTTGACAATAGTTGACCTACCGATGTTGTTTTTGACACATAATCCAAATTTGGGGTCAACATCTGATGTAAACAGAATTGCTTAAGTAGTTGTATACTAAATAGTATAAAGTGAAATAAAAGTAATTTTAAACATGAAATTTTTTCCAAAGAAATGTGTAAATTAACATAAGTTTATTATACAGGAAGTCAAAGGACGTTCACCCAAAAAAAACTCAAGGTAAGGTATTTACATCTCACTTTTGACATCTATGATATAAATGTCATGTTCACCATTTAATTATTTTTTGTGGTGTATCTACTACCCATTTTGATATATTATATCATTAATTATTTTATCATTATGGAATTTAAAATATTCATTCAATATTATTCCTTCACCTAGATTATGATTTAAATTGTTTTAGATTGGTATGGAACACTATGGGATGTTTAAAAATTATTTTCCTTATGACTTGTACTAATTATCTTTCAATGGAATTTCCTTTATAAGATATTATATATCCATTTTCCAATAAAAACGTTCTTTATTATCAAGTTATTCTTGACCATTTGTAAGTATTAGTATTATTTGTCCACTCATTGGTACTCAATATTTTTTAGAAAATGTTTTTATGAAAACTAAACATTATTTCTTTCTTTAGTCAGAGAACCTAGTTTCTTCTAAAACCCATGTTTAAAAAAAATCAAAAATGTTTTTAAAATTATTTGTTAAAGAAATTATTACCGTTTTTTCTTTTACCATTGTTTTCAAAGGAATCTTCTTATCCCTTTATTATAAATTCATTTTTTTAACCATTAACAATGGAAAAAGAATGTTCTTTTACCTCATATGACAAGTAAATATTTACCCACCATCATTTATTGGAAGCTTCCTTTTCATGTATTAAAGGTTAATTTTAAAAGAAAAGGTTTTTAAAAGTTATTTTCAAGGGAAAAAATTTCCACAAGGTTTTTCATAATAAAAGGATATTTTCTTCAATGTTTTTAAATACCATTTTATATTATTTCTATTCATCATCATCAATAACCATTTATTTTTACTCCACTTGTGATCTCTTTATTGATACCATCCTTATTCATCCTCTAGGAGGTTTATTATTGATTTGTACAACGATGGTATTCACATTCAATTCATTGTAACATTTGTTATTCCCCATGAAATATTCAATCTTCTAGGATCATTGAACATTCAATTTCCCCCTA
This sequence comes from Viscum album, assembly GCA_963277665.1. Lineage (NCBI taxonomy): Eukaryota > Viridiplantae > Streptophyta > Magnoliopsida > Santalales > Viscaceae > Viscum > Viscum album. The sequence continues at coordinate 989,031,700 of OY728148.1, read as the reverse complement.
ATTATCCATTTCATTCATCATGTATATTACTTTTACCTAAACCCTATTCCATTTTACAAACAGTGTCTACTTTGATAGATATTTTATTATTTGGGAAAATATTGATTATTTCATATCCTTTATTCAATACATATTTGTTATAAGTCATATTATTTATTTTTATTATTCAATATGAGAAATTATTTGGACAGGAAATGATGGGAGGAGCCCAAAATTTATATTGGACCTCAATGAATCGTTAGGTTTTCATGAGAAAAATTAGTTTCACAAATTAGAATTTTTTTAATCGTCTTGTGAAAGGTATTGATGGTATAGGATATAATGTGCCTCAAACATAATGTCTATTAAGAAATAATTTCCCTTGTTTAGTTTTAGTTATTATTCCTCCATGATATTTTACATCGACATATCTATGGATACATTTCATTTTCAATTATTTAGATAGAATGTGTTTCAGTTTCTTACCATGCCATATTTATTTTTCCTTATCTAGTTATTTAAATGGAATGTGTTTTCAGTTAATACATTTCCATAGTATTTATGAAATTCCTTATTAGTTTATTGATTATATAGTGAACTTCCTTCTCATTTTATTGATTATATGGAATGTGACTTTAGTTAGTCTCCACGTCATAATTATTATTCTCATTGATTAATTATTACTTGTGCTATATTTTTCCATTACTGAGAATTTGAGCTCACCATTTTTTTGTTTATTTCCCTAGGAGTCCAAGAAGCATACTTTTAAATACATACATTGATTTACTAGATGGATTATATTTATCCATGAATAAATTTATTTAGAAAGAATAGAAAAATATGTTTTAATTAGTGTATTCTTTTCTCCTGTATGTATCTCGTTTACCAAGAATACTAAATTCTTTATCCTTTGGGATTTAATTATTTTTAATATTTGCAATGTAATAGTATTAGACTCCATCTCTGGGGATTTTAGGGTCAGGTTACTTCTGTTGGTATCAGAGGAAGTTTAGTATCATCCTTAGGAACTAGATTTAGGAAAACATAGGTTAGATAACATAGACCTAAGGTAGAATTTGAGGATAAGTAAATAATAAAATCCTAGAATTTTTGTAAGGTAAAGATTATGTAGTTCTTTCTAGAAATACATCCATGTATGGATACTACAAGTGTATCTGGTTTTGATACATATGTATCTAGGATTAATAACTATGACAATGTATTTTGAGCCTAACTTAGGGTAACCTTTTTTACAACAATGATCCTTACTACATAACTTCTTTAACACTCTTGGGGGTTATGTTTAGGATAATTTACATTTTCTATAAAACCCACCATGAAGGTTTTTGAAAATGAATAACCTAGGTTAAAACTAGGGTGTTTTTATTGAAAATAGGGTATCATGATTTAAAAATCCTATAAATGATATTATGGATAAACTCTAGACTAAGGAGAGATCATTGTGGATATAATTGGATGTAGTATTTATGTATTAGGGTTGTATTCAAAAATGTAGTTAAAATTATATTTTTTGATTAACATAATTTAAAGGATTTCCATCATATTTATTTTAGGAATTATATTAATTTTGTTTTAGAAAAGGAAGGCCTATATGCTAGGTGATAACCAATCAAATCTGGAAAGGCTGTGGGTCTTAAACCCATGACCAAAGGACAATAAGGGTTTCTTGACAACCACTTACCTAATAAATTTCCTGGTTAATTTTTCATTGTTTTTAGATAAACAATTTGATGAATAAATGTTAATGATAAACCAGTAGTTTCACTTTTGAGGATTAGATATTAATCTATTAACCATATTGGTTTTGGAAGATAATTAAAGAAAATAGTTAGAATTTTCAATCTTTTATAGGCCTTACAATCCTTCAAATATTTATTTTAGTGCTTCAGGCATAAAAAATCATTATTGGTAATTAATTTCTAGACGTAAAGGAATAAATTATAATTTTATCAAAGCACAACCAAAATTTTGGTTTTTTCATATGAAATTGAAACCTATCATGTAATAACATTCCATTATATACTAAAGTAGTAAAATATTTACCCAACATTAGGAAAATGTGTTAAAAATAAAATGTTTTCCTAATATCTTAATTTTTATTGAATCTGTGGCCTTTTAAATCATCACAGATTTATGGCTTTGAGGTCCTCAACTTTTCATTGTTCATTCACTTGTTTGTGATTGATGACCCCATTCACTCCTTATAAATATTTACATTTTTCCTAAAAGTTTGTATCTCTACTTTACACTGATGTTCTCCTATTAGAGACCTAGTTACATGGTATTACATGTGACCTATATACTTTTTATTCTCAATTTTATAGGAGATGACTTATAAACCCTTCTCAAGAAGTGGGATTTCAAACATACGAAGTATCAAACACTTTATCACCATGATTGAGTTTAAATTGCGAGGATGTAATTTAAATAAGGTGGGGAGAATGTGATGAACTGAAAATCTAAAGTATGAATCTTTTATTCGATAGCATGTATGACACGTGACACCAAACACGTAAGGTAATATAATATTTTGGTACTTTATAAAATATTTAACATTTAAAATAGATTCTATGTATTTCAATACATGCAACACCGAGAGAGGTTTTGTTGCATGAAAGAGCAGCCTTCCTCGATAGATTATGTTACATGCAAGAGTGGGCTTCCTCGATAGCTTGTGATACATGCAAAAATGACCTTGTTTTATAGCTTCCATTATACGCAAGACCGATTTTCACCAAATAATAAGGTATTATTAAAATATAATTATTAATATAATATGATATAACCTAGCCGTTATGTTAGATGTTATAAATAACTTATAATAATTTAGGTTTTATATAAATATAAAATTAATTCATTGGTTACCATGTTATGATAAATGAAAATAAGACCCAATTGGATATAAAAAAGAAATATTATTATTTATATACATCCATACGAGTTTTGTCTTAATAAACATAGTTAATTATAATTATGAATGATTTTAATGAAATATATATGTTATATATTAAATAAAATATTTTTTATATTACTCTGTTATGTTTGATATCCATAAGATAAGAATAAACCCTATTTTACATATAAAACCTATATTTTTATAAAGGCAATTTTACCACCTTTTAATAGATAACACATTTTAAATTAGAATTTTGACACTTTAATTGATTTAATATATAAAAATAAACTTAATATTGGAAATATAAATATAATTATTATTTTAGGGTGAACTTTTGATATTTTTTTGAAACATTTCATATTTAATGAATAGTTAAAAATATAGAATTTTAGTTCAAAACTTCTTTTTTAAATAATTTTTTTATAAGGTTAAAGTATATTTTTAATTGGTTTTAATGTTTAATTAGATAATATTTTTATAAATGAATACAATTTATGTCATTGTAATAAATTTTAATTTTAAATTTTTTATAAAAAATAGAAAAAATTTATACCTTTTTACCTTAAAAATATGCATTGTCGTCCCATCATCGAGATTAAATTTAAATTAATTTCTACCACTTTTGTTATTTGAATTTGAAAAAATGGATTCTATATTTGGAATTAAAATAATTTATAATTTAAAATAATACCAAATTTGTTTTTTATAAAAATATTAGTGAAAGTAATTAAAATTAATTACAATTCTTAAGGTATAACAAATATTAATAAAAGACTAAACCTTTATCATAAGGGAACAAATGACCTAGAAACTTCTCCAAAACTCAATTTATGGACATAATTAGGACATTAACCTTCCATTATTGAGTTTGGTAGGTTTTGTCAGACATTTTTTTTGGTTAAAACATGTGTACACCTAACATGATTTCAAAAGAACAAGTAAGTCCTTTTCCTCCCTTATAAAATGTCGCCACCTCTCCCCATTCATGAAACATCTCAAACCACTTAGATTTGAAAATTGTCTTCCCATTTAGCTTCCCAACATCCCTCGAATAGAACAATAAGCCTCCATTTTAGTATAAATCCTTCCAAGGAATCTTTTTGGTAGAAACCAAAAGTAGTTACCTGATTAAGAGGTAATGTCTTCTCTCAAGCATTCTTGTTTTATTTCCATTCCCCACCCACTCATATATTCTTATTATATTATTATATGACAAAAAATTTATCCTTAATGTACTGTTATATTTTTATCCTAATGGTTAGACCTACACTTACACAGACATCCATCTAATGGATAATGAAAATATTGTTTCTATGTACGACAAACTACTGCCTCACGAAATGATGATTGTTCTTTTTTCATTTACCGACCTTCATGGTTGGAAATTATGATGGACAATATATTTATATATGATATTTATGATATTTATTATTTCTTTATACTTATTTAATTTTTTATAACACATACCTTTAATAGTTTCCATTTTTTAATAAGATAACTTTTTTTGAGGAAGTGTGGATTACTGCCCCCTCAAAGAGTTGTGATTTGTTCACACGATCCATGGAATGTATAAATGATGATTATAATTAAAAATGTGTGACATAAAAAAAATTTATATGATATTAAGGAAATAATTAACTTTCTGTAAATATACTATATATATATATATATCCTTTTCTTTATTACCCTTTCACACACTTAAAACGTGATAACGTCGTTTGTGGACACGTGGACTACCGTCTCCTCAACACGATTTGATTCATTTTACATCACAATAATTCTATATAAAATTATATATGATTTAATAATATGTTATTTATGATATAAATATCATTTTAGAATGATATGGTCTTACTTACCTTCTCTCTATAACAATCATTGAAAAATAAGAGCATTACTCAGGCGTACGTACAACCTACCGTCTCCATGATTGTAACGTTGGTTTGTTTTTCCTAACCATATTTAATGATGTTTTTAAAATGAATAATTAATGAAAAAATATGATAATTATTTCATGATAATTATTTTTGAGATGTTATATAATGACCCATTTAACCATAGTTGACCTACCAAAGTTGTTCATGACACATAATCCGAATTTGTTTTAAACACCCAACGTAAAAAGAATTTATCAAGTAGTTGTATAAAAGTTACTATATAGTGAAATAAAATTAACTATAAACTTGAAAAAGTTTCTCAATAAATTAGAAAATTAAAATAAGTTTATTATACAAGAAGTGAAAGGATGTTCACCCGAAAGGAAACTCAAGGTAATGGATTCTCATCTCACTTTTTACATCTGTGAGTTAAATGTAATATTCAAATTTCCATTATTTTGTGTGGTGTATATACTACAAATTTTGATATATAATATCATGAATTATTTTATCATCAATGTATTTTAACATTAAATTCAATGTTATTCCATTATGAGGCTTATGATTTAAAAATTTTCAATGTTGTACGAGACACCTTGGGATGTTTAAAGATTATTTTCCTCTAGAATAGTACTAATGATCTTGCACTGGAACTTACATTAGAGGAAATTGTATAAAAATATTTAAACAAACCCATTAATTATTATCTAGTTATTCATGACTATTTTAATGTATTAATACCATTTTTTCACTCTTTGGTACTGAAATTTTTTTAGATTTTTTTAAAGAAAACCCAACTTTATTTATCTCTTTAGATGGAGAACCTGTTTTCTTTTAAAAATCATGTTTTAATAAATTGTTTTCAAAAATATTTTTAAAATGATTTTGTAATGAAATTTCTATCCGTTTTGTCTTTTACCATTGTTTTAAAATGAATATTCTTTTTTCTTTTCAAACAAAGTATTTTTATAACCTTTCACTGTGCAAATAGAATGTTCTTTTACCTCGCACGAAAAGTACAGATTTAACTATAGTCATTTCTTTGAATCATCCATTTCATGTCTGAAGGGATACATTATAAAGAAATTTTTTCCAAAAGTGATTTTCAAAGAATTTTTTTTCCAAAAGGTTTTCATAATCATAGGATATTTTCCCCAATTTTTTGAAAGATCATTTTATAGTATTTCTATTCATCAGTATCAATAGAAACTACTACAAAACAAGGTTTTTCCAATACTAGGGATTCAATAGTGCTTGCTAAAAATGATGTTAAAGACTCCCTTTTTCAGTGCTAAAAATCAATATTAAAGGAGGTCTTTAATAATAATAAAAAACATTGTTAAAGGGAGACATTTATCAGCACTTTTAAAAAAGCATGGATAAATGAGATATTTTAACAATACTTATAAAAAAACACTGTTAAAGGGGGGCCCTTATCACTGCTTTTTAAGAAGCGCTGATAAAGAACCCTCTTTATCAACTCTTTTTTAGTAGCACTGATGAAGGTATACTGAAAAAAATTCATTAATAAAATATATTAATATATAAATATAAATATATTATATAAATATAATATATATTTTTTAAAATATGTTTTAGATATGGTAAATAGAATTTTACACGTAATATATAAGATATTTTGTGAAAATGGATTAAAAAATAAATAAAAAAACTTTTAATTAATAATTTTCTTATTATTTTTTATTAATAGTTATGTAATATCAATTTGAAGATAGAAAATCAAAAAAATAATAAAATGTCTAAAATAAGATGAAAATGTAACTCAAACTTTAAAAAGTGATATCTTTTGATCTGGGTGTCCATTTATACTCTACCATATATCAAATCAATTTTTTTGAGGAAATCTACACCCTTAGTGATAATGTAAAACTTCAATCACATGTTTAATGGCCAGAAAATCTCATAAGATCTCAAAAATATAGTTTTTAGTCAGGGTACCCTGATAGATTGACATTCGATGGATTTTCAACCTATTTTAAGGGGGTCTTATTTCTTTTTTTAGTGGTGACTAATTTTATTCCTAGGTATTACATTTATATTGATATTATGGTTTTGAAATTCAATCATTTTTCAAAATTTAATGTTATTTATAATTAAATGTAAAATGTTTCTTATGTTTACATATAATAAATCACTCATATAAATTCATATATCAACATAGTTATGTAAAAATGTATATTCTAATATATGTAAATAAATACATATTCTAAAGATGTATTTAAAATAATATCTATCCATTTTTACATTATATATACATATACATATGTGTGTATTAATAAAGTGATATATATTTATATTATATTATATTATATATAAATGAATTAATATATAATATATTAAAATAAATATAAGTATATATTTATATCACACACACACACATATATATATTGTATAAATGTATTTTAAAATAATTATATAAATATATGTAAATAAATAAATAAATATATATAAACAGAAATATCATTAAATAGACATAAAAACAACATAGTGTAGTGGTAAAGGTGTTCCATCTTCGAAGGAGAAGTGTAGGGTTTGAATCCCTGAAGATGCGTATAAGGATAGAAATTCAAAAAGTGACGATAAAAGGTGGTGGGTTGAAAATCACTGATAAGGGGGGGGGGTGGAGCGCTATTAAAGGGTTTGTGGAAGTGCTGATAAAGGGGGCAAAGCTCATAAGTGTCCAAAAAAAATATAATTTTACCGCCATTAAAAGTGCATCCTTTATCATCAATAAAAAAATGTTATTAAAGGCCCCCTATAACATCACTAAAAAATTATTGTTAAAGGAACCTTTTAAATCATCAAGTGAAAGGTCTTGACGGTATAGGTTTTCATGTCCCTTAGACATGACATCCATTATGAAATCATTTACCGAATTTAGTTTCATTTAATATTCATCCAAGATATTTTGTTTCAACATATTTATGGATACATTTAATTTTTAATTATTTAGAGAGTATGGCTTTTAGTTTCTTACCATACCATATTTCTTTTTTCTTATCTAGTAATTTTAATGCCATGGGTTTTCATTTATTACTGTGTCATGTTGTTTATGCACATATTTCTCAGTTTGTTGATTATATGGCATGTGAATTCAGTTATTCACCATTTCATAGTTATTATTCTCATTGATTCAGTATTTCCTATACTATATTTTGACCATACTAATCATTTTATCTCACCGATATTATATTTATTTACCTAGGAATACAAGAAACATACTATGAAAGATATGTATGGATTTACTAACTAGATTAGAGTTATCCTTATAGCTATTTATTTAGAAAGGAGAAGAAAAAGAGGTAGTAATTAGTTTATTATTTTCTCATGTATACATATATTTTATCAAGACTACTAAACTCTCAGTCCTTTTGGAATTAATTCCTTGTAATCAGGTCAATTCAATAGTAGTAGACACCAGCTTTGGGCCTTCTGGGGTTGGGTCTCTACAAATCTCTTCTTTGAGACGCTAGGGTTATTTTTTTGAGAAGACCAGAACCTATAATATGTGTATATGGAAGTTATGAAGATAAATGGGTAGAGTTTGGTCGATCTAGAAGGTTAAAATTTGTGTAAGGAAGTGAGGGAGAAAGTTCCCTTTTATAATTTAGGTGGGGCATTTTAAGAAACTGCCAAAATATTAAATTAATATATATTATTTTTTAATTAAAAATGTCTTAAAAGTGAATTATTTAAAAACTAAAATGAGAATGGATCTAAATACTCTTAAAAAAAAATTTAGACGTGTTTAGGTGACAATGTTAACCTTATCATTTGTCTTTAACCCTTAGTTAAACACTTTAACTCTTACCATGCAAATTTTTTTACTCTTTATGGATAATATATTTACTATAAAATGATAAACGAACCCAAAATGGATCATTGATGAAATATTTAACCATATAGGAGTTATTTGGATGAATATATTTTTTATGAATTTTATATAATTTAATAATATATTATTTATATTAAAGTATCATTTTTTTCATTTTTGATACTATTCAATATTTTTCTTTTTAAAAAATATCCTAACTTCATGATACCATCGAACCAAAAATTATAATATATCAATAAAATTTCTAAATTATATATAAAATCCATGGATGAAATTTATTATGTCAAATTGTATTTATTTTAATGTTTTTAATATCATTTATTTTTTATTTCCATTAATTAAACAATTACTACGTCATTGTTATGAAAGCATTTAATTAAATTATTTATTCTCTAAAAATTTTAAATAAATTATCATGATGAAGATAAATTTATTATCATTTAAATGAATATATTTAGTCTAATTTATCTTTTCTATAACCATGTAATAAAAATGTAATACTTATTAAAAACATTAGTATGACATTTTTAACTTATCTCTAAATAAAATATAATAAATGTCTTATTCTCATCCAAGTGGCATAAAAAGAATATAATTTCGGCCTAATGATGATTTTGGTAGAAAGCCACTCATTAAATGAAATTAGTACAAGTGTTGGGGTAATTTTATAATATCATTTATATCCATAATTACCTAATTTACCCTTAACTGTAGTAATTAAAATATTACTAAATATTACTATTTATATGACCGAAAATAAAATATAAATATTTACAAAATTTGGACCCACTAAATCCAAATATAGAATCCATTTTTCATAATTCAAAACATATAATTTGTAGTAATTAATTTAATATTAATCTTTTTGACGGTGTGAGAAAACAAGTTATTAAAGTTCAAACCTTCAATAGATTGAAATATTTTAATATCTAAATTCATCGTAAAATTGATTAAAATAACCGAAATTGTATTAAATGATAAAAATAATCTATTTATACTTTAAAAACATTCAGTAATATAATTTAAATCTTTAAATTATTTTGATGAAAAAATTTTGATTTCAATTAAAATTTAGTATTATTCACTATTCATTAAAATATGAAACTTATCAGAAAAATACCAAAAATTTAACTAAAGTAAAATTTTATATTTATATTTAAAAGATGAAGTTTAATATTTCAAATATAATTCAAAAAATTGTCAAAAATTGAATTTAAAATAGATTCTCCATTAAAAGACGATAAAACTGTTTTTATAAAAAAAATAGGTTTTATGTGTAATATTGGCTTTGTTATTATCTTATACCTCTCAAATATATTATATGAATATAAAAAATATATTATTTAATATAAAGAATATATATTTCAATAATATCATTCTATAATAGTATTTAATTTAATTGTTTTGAATAAAATGACTTTGTGAGCATAAAAATAGTTCTTTAAAAAACATCTCATACATATTTAGTTGGTTACTATATTAATTTTTAATTAATTTAGAACCAATGAATTCAACCATATATTTTTATAAGTTAGTTAATACTATTCATAACCACTAACATAATATCTAGGTTATATATAATTATATTAAATAATGATATTTTAATAATATATTTTTGTTTGGTAAAACTAGGGCTTGCATGTAACGCAAGACAACTCATTGTTGTGTGTAGAATAAACATATTTTGGTATTGAATACAACATAATCTATCAAATAAAATGAATTTTTTTTAATAAGTGACATACTATAGTATCTTGGGGTGTTACAGGTGATGTAGGGACATTAGGTGTTTATGTTAATGCATTTCATCTAAAAGGTGGAGATTTTTGAACTTTATTCACTCAATATTGTAAATTTAATGATTTTAATTCCATTCTTTATGTGAAGACCCAACCTTAGAAAAACCAGGAGTTGGTGCCTTCTGAACATGAGTTGCGTGTGAAGGAAAAAAACTTCAATTTCATATGTTGGTTACTATTTTACACGGATCATGCCCCAAACTTTTACTTGTGACATCAATAAGAATAGGCATATCATCTTGAAAAGAACTTGTAACAAGACTTGAATGTGTGTCTTCAAAATTTAATTTAGACATTCATGAACATATCACTGAGGTTCAACGCCAAGGTGTCAATAAAGAAAAATTTCCGAGGTTATTCGGCAGAGTATTGTGAAGGTTGTCATCTCTAGAGATTAATTCTTTACCCAATGCATTGGAGCGCTATCAGGGCGCACCCTTAATATGTATTTACTTTCATGTCAGCCACATAAATAAATACATTACTTAAACGGGGTTGTATATTCAATATTTCCCATACCACCTTGAATAGTTCACTCATAGTTGGTCATAGTAGTTGAGTTTACATATCTTATAAGTGAGAAAGGCATCTAGATGATTAAAAACCAAGCTAAAAATCATATGAATGTTATTAGAAGGACAGAAGAAAGGCAGATTATGCCACATACATTGAAATATAAGGTACAGAAAGAATAGAAAACTCTAATTTATCACATGAAAGTTTGTTCTTGAAATTCTAAAATTTTATCATCCAATTGATTACAAGGTTAACCAAAAATATAAAGTAGGTTTTTGAGCTTTCACATGCTAAAACCTTCTATATTATTAATCCTTTGCATAATACTGAATAATTTCCATGATAGAAATCATAAATCTTCACCATAAGCAACATCATTTAAAACATACAGAAAACAAATAAGTTACTCTAAAATGTGGATATATGTTTTTTTAACACCCTATTTCTTATGTTTATAAAACTCCACCTAAGCTCGAGACTTAATGTGTAAGGACCTTAACAACTGAAATCAAGGTTCACACAACATATAAAATATATCTATGTACCCGTACTCAAACTGAAATATTGGCACACCCATGTGTGTTAATCCCCTATGAAAATTAGTTCAATAACATTTTGAATAGGGCAGGTCATTCCCTTAGTCATAATTTATTTTTATGAAAACCTAATTTTTTTTATAAAAACCTGATCATATACATAACATTTTCAAAATTTATTTATTATTTAAATATAAAATTAAGTTTATCTGAATATGTGCAGTGCATGAACAATTATACACAAACATCACACATATAACTGAAGTAGAAAGGTCATGCCCATTCCTGTATATAATCGATGTATATACATATAACCAAAAGTATATATGTATTTTAAAAACAACAAAACAAGTCATGGTATAATCCGTACATTCGTTAAGATATTTTAATGAAAGAGAACCCAAAGGCCTTGGTTCAACATTTAAGAACGTTTGGACTGAATTGTAAGGTTAAAAAAATAAATTTTTTTTCGAATATATAAGTGTATATATTCTCAAAGAAGAAAAACATGGAAAAAATAAAAACCCTTACATTAAAAACCATGGAATGGAGGAATTCAGGCAGGGTTGGTCAGGCTCACTGGAGACTTGAATGGGAGAGAAGAACCGAGAGATCTCGGTTATTTATATACAAAATCTCGCACACCACCTTCCATGAAAAAATGTACCCACTTGCATTGCATTAAATGGGGTTGTCGTGCCTGAAGAAAACAAGGAGACATGGCGGTCCTTGGTGATCAGAGGTGAAGAAAACGAGGGGTGTTCCATAGGGTAGGGTTACTTGTGTAACCCATGCATGGAGGAAGAATACGACATAGCTAGGGGAAATGCCGGGAAAAAACAGATGGTCCAGATCGATCCCAACGTCGATCCAAGGGATGAGATTCGTCCACTGTTTTAAAATAATTGAGCGACTTAGATTAGATATAAGTTTCATCAGACGGTCTAAGTTCAACGTGACAATTTAAAAACCTCTAAAGGACATGATTAGATTGTCCTGGATCAAACGGTTTACCAAAACTGCAGAGAGAGACGCGATCGGTGAGGGTCAAGCGCAGGATTGGAAACAATGGCCCAGATCGCACGCGACGCGATCCAACGGTCCAGATCACGTTTCACCTGAAAAACTGCTTCCCACATCGAAATGGAGAGTGGTTTTTGACTCCCTTATAACCTTTGGCCTCCCAATGAGTGCTCAGAAATCACACAACACCCATGAAGGGGGCCCTATACACGTTCTCCCGCCCGCAGGACATGGCCTACCCAGACCCCACCGTGTCCTCATGCCTGCACTGGTGCCCCTATGCACTCTTTCTCACTCCCAAGCACCCTTTGGGGAACCTCTGCCCGAGCTCAGTCCAGCCTTGGTTTGGGGATGAGGGTCAAGCTCAGCCACTTCTTGTGAGTTTCCACCCTCAACCCTAACCAAAAAGGCTTACCCTAGTGGGCGATATTTTTTTGAAAAACTACACTAAAAAAAATTAAGAAGATGTAAAATTACATTTATTAAAACTATATAGAATTTTATATTCTTAAACATTAATGAATGAAAATTAACATTGTTTTAGTTAGAAGTATTTCTAAAATTAAAAATACTAAATACAATTTTTAACTCAAAAAGTTACAAAACGAAATTTAAATAAACCTACATTATAATTTATATACTAGTATCCAAGAAAACTTATTTCAATCAAAACATAATTTAATTTGAAAATATTAAACATAGGTTATAACATTATTTATGAAATAAAAAGCGTTACATTGTATTTGAAAAATTATCAATGTGTTTTGAATTCCTTAATACTTTTCAAAATCACTTAAGGGTTAGAGTTCATAAATGATGGTCTAATTTTAACTTTAATCATAACTCAATTATTTGGAAAATAATTAATATTTAAATAAGTTCACCTATCCTAACAAGGTCCAACGACTATTTTTTTTATAACCGTTAGCTTCCAACGGTCACTAGAGAAATGGTCGACAAAAGTGTCCTATAAAACCAAACCTTACGGTGTGCTAAAAATAAAAAGGAAGAAGATGGAGCTTCCCATTCCACTAATGATCAGCATGGTTTTTAAGATTAGAGTGGTGATGTTTTTTGATTTATTTTACTCGATGGATCTCCTTTATTTATTGGGACTCATTGTGGTGATTCAGGGTCTTCCAGTACTTCTGATATGGTTTTTAATAGGTATATTTTGTTAGCATGATTACTCTTTAGATCTTGGTGTATTGTAGACACTACAATGTTCTTATTTAAATAATGAGCCTTATGTTTGTCCATTAAATTATTGTTCTGTTAAAAGGGATTTAACAAAAGTAAATACATAATATCATCATTATAGGATACCCAATATTCAGGGAGTTACATTACTCCCCCCATCAAATAATTAGGACCCCACAATTCCTTTCATACAAACTTGCTAAGAGGAAGCTCTCAGTTGTTCTTACCATATCCCCCATCGTAGAGGATCCTCAGGTTCATTCAGCGGAACACCCAAATTGTTGCTCAATCCTGTAGTTCTCTGATACATATAAACTTCGGGCAGAAGGGGTTGAACTCATGCACCAAGCACTCAAGCTTCCACAGGGAGGCTCTAATGGTACAATGTTTGGAACTATCCATATAGACCAACGTATGAAGAACTTTCCGAATTATGTATCAATCGAGAAAATCTAAGTTATAGACGTTGTTATACAGGCTAACATTGAGGAGATGGTACATGTAGGTGGCATAAACATTTCCCTCTAAAGCACCCTCTTGAAATTTTACTCAAGCCGTGTAGTTCCGGCCTAGGGTGAAACACAGGAAGAGCCCTTCATGGTATTTTCCTCTCCACTTACGCTCGACCAATTGTATTCATCCCATGCGGTAGTAGATGGGAGCATTCCCTTGACAGGTGTAGAGAATCACCAGACTGTTTGTCTCCTCAATCAATTGCTTGCACATTACTCACATGTTTGTGAAGGGATGATACTCATCTTTAGAGGATTTGATTGCAATAATATCTAGTATCTCATTAGGAAGAGATAACATATGGGTTTGTCCATCCATATGAAAGTTTAACATGAGAGTTCAATCACTTGAAATCCATCCAAAAATATAAACAATGTAAAGACATAAGAAAGAATAGATAACAAAATATGTTCTTTATATAACTACTGGTGCGCAATGTAAAATGGGGCTAATGGTTTCCCTAGTTCCCTAACAAGAGAATTCCCAAGACAAGCTCAAAACTCTCTATCTCCCTAAACTATATGCAACATGAGCAATCGGGTTCGATGTCGTGGGAGCACTTATGGTATCTCCATAGTCTGACATGTGGGGTGTACAACTGTGAGACATCCCTATGTACTTGTTTTCTATACACAGAACGAGAGGATTTGTATTCAAGGATGCTAAAGTCCATCATTTGACCAAAATGGCCATAGGACTAGACTTGACACATGTATGCTGCATGTAGATCTCCCTCTGCAGCCTCTTGGAAAGCTGTGAAGGACGAGATGCCTTGTGCTACGGTGAAGCATCTAAAAATTCCATCATAGTACTTCCCCCATTGTGTGTAAGATGGAAACTAGTCTTTCATCATAAAGATGTAATCCAGACCCGCTCTTCAGTAGAGTTGAAGTAATCTAGGAGAGTTGGACACATGATAGAGATGTTTTCATGACATACAAATATGGGAATAGTTTATAAAAGCTTCATGGATGGCTATAGAAATTATGGTTTCTAAGGCGTCATTGGGAAGAAACAAAAGATTAGTACCTTCATTTTCCATGTGAAAAATAAGAAAACTAATTTTTAGTAATGTTGAAGTATATTTTTCTTTATTTCAGTTCTAGATTTCTCGAGTTATCCAATCTGAATCCTCTGATACAGACTGTAATGACCCGACCCCAGAAAAAACAAGAGTCAGTGCCTTCTAAACATGATGTATCATTTTCAAATAGAAAAATGCATTGACAAATACACCTCACATCCCATAAAGAGGATTGAGTTCGGTTCGGTCTCTGGGAAACCAGTAACTTCAGAAATGTTTCATTTGATAAAAGATGTTACCTAAAAATTTAAAATCCAAAACGTAGGGTGAGCATAAGAATGCCCAGTAAGGGGTTTAAAATAAACCAATGAAACTTTTGAAATAATTTATTGAAAACTTATCCAAAGAACATTCTCTTATAGAAAACTGTGAAATAAATAACATAACATAAAAGTGATCAACTTATATTATCAAGGAATACATGAATCAATTAGGACATTTTCAAAAAGGGGTAGTAAAAGATATCTTAAACAAGTATGACGTATGAATGTTTAAGCACAAATTAAACCATTAAGAGTAATACATAATCAGAGTTTCACGTGAAGGAAAAAACATAAATTTCATATGTTTGTTTCTATTTTACACGAATCATGCCCCAAACTTTTACTTGTGACATCAATATGAAATTGATAAAAACATAAGGGAAAGAGTAGTGAAAGAATAGGCATATCATCTCGAAAAGAACTTGTAACATGACTTGAATACGTGGCTTCAACATTTCATTTAGACATTCATGAATATATCAACGAGGTCCATCCCCAAGGTGTCAATAATGAAAAATTACCGAGGTTATTCACCAGGGTATCAGGAAGCCTGTAACCTCTAGAGATTATTTCTTTAGCTAATGCATTGGAGCGCTATCAAGGCGCACCCTTAATATGTCATTACTTTTATGTGAGAAATATAATTAAATACTTTACTTAAACGGGGTTGTATATTCAAGATGTCCCAAACCACCTTGAATAGTTCACTCTTAGTTGGTCATAGTAGTTGAATTTACATATCTTATAAGTGAGACATGCATGTAGATGATTAAAAACCAAGCTAACAATCATATGACCATTATTAAAAGGAAAGAAGAAAGGAAGATTATGGAACATAAATTGACATCTAAGGAACTGAAAGAACACAAAACTATAATTAATCACATGCAAGTTCGTTCTTGAAATTCTAAAATTTTATCATACAATCAATTACAAGGTGGACCAAAAATCTCAAGTAGGGTTTTGATCTTGCACATGCTAAAACATTCAATATTGTTATTCCTTTTCATAATACTAAATAATATCCATGAAAGAAAGAATGAATCTACACTATAAGCAACATCATTTAAAATATAGGGGAAACATATAAGTTACTCTAAAATGTGGATACAAGTTTTATTTAACACCATATTTCTTATGTTTTTAAAACTCCACCTATACTCAAGACTTAATGCGTAAAGGCCTTAACAACTGAAATAAATGTTCATGCAACATAAGAAATATATGTATGTACCTGAACTCAAACAGAAAGATTGGTACACCCATTTGAGTTAATCTCCTATGAATATTAGTTCAAAATCGTTTTGAATAGGGCAGGTCATGCCCTTATTCATAAAAATGTGTTTATTAAAACCATCAAAAAAAACAATTTTATAAAATCCCGATCATATATATATCATTTTCAAAATTTATTTATAATTTAAATATGAAATTAAGTATATGTCAATATGTGCAGTGCTTGAACAATTATACACAAAATTCATACATATAAGAGAAGTAGAAAGGTCATTCACATTCCTGCATATAACCAACATATATACATATAACCAAATGTATATATGTATTTTCAAAACAACAAAATGAGGCCAGGTATAATCCTTGCATTCTTTAAGCTATTTTAATGGAAAAGAACCCGAAGGCGTAGGTTCAACATTTAAGAATGTTTGGACTGAACCGTAAGGTTAATATATATATATATATATATATTCGAATATATAACTGTATATATTCTCAAAGAAGAAAAACAAGACAGAAATAAAAACCCTTACTTTAAAAACCACGGAAACGAGAACTTCAGGGAGGGTTGGTCGGGCTCGCTGGAGACTTAAAAGGGAGAGGAGAACTGAGAGGTCTCAGTTACTTATATACAAAAGCTCACACACCACCTAGCACACAAAAACATACCCACTTGCATTGTATTCAATGGCGGGTGTCGTGCATGAAGAAAATGAGGAGACATGGGGGTCCCCGGCAGTCAGAGGTGAAGAAAATGAGGGGTGTACCATAGGGTAGGATTACAGGTGTAACCCATGTGTGGAGGAAGAAGAAGACACAGATAAGGGAAATTCATGGAAAAAAGAGACGGTCCAGATCGATCCCAACATCGATCCATGGGATGAGATGCGTCCGTTGTTTTAAAAGAATTGAGCAGCTTAGATTAGATCAACGTTTCATTGGACAGTCTATGTTCAAATCCGAAATTTAAAAACCTTGAACGACCATGATTAGATCATGCTGGATCATACGGTTGAAAAAAACTGAGGGGGGAGATGCGGTCGTTGAGGGTTGAGTGTGGGATTAGAAACAACGGCCGAGATTGCACATGACGCGATCCAACGGTCCAGATCGCGTTTCGCCAAAAAAATGCTTCCCACTTCGAAACAGAGAGTGGTTTTCACCTCCCTTATAACCCCGAGCCTCCCAATGAGTGCTCAAAAATCACACAGCATCCACAAAGGGGTCCCTATACACGGGCTCCCGCTCGCAGGCCTTGGGCTACCCAGACCCCACCGCGGCCTCACGCCTACAATGGTGTGCCTATGCGATCCTGCTCACTCCCGAGCACCCTTCCGGGAACCTTTACCTGATCTCGGGCTGACCTTGGCTTAGGGCTAAGGGTCAGGCTCAGCCACTTTGTGTGAGCTGCCTCCCTCGGCCCTAGCCAAAAAGGACTGGCCCTATTTGGCCATTAGTTTTTTAAAAAGCTACACTAAAAAAAATTTTAATAAGAGGAAAGAATCCATTTAATAAAACTATATAGAATTTTATATTCTTAAACACTAATGAATACAAATTAAACTTTTTTTAGTTATAAGTATTTCTAAAATTAAAAATACAAAAACCCCATTTTTTAACTCAAAAAGTTACAAAAATGAAATTTTAATAAACGTAATTTATAATTTATGTACTAGTATCCTTGAAAACATAGTACAATCAAAACATAATTTAATTTGAAAAACATAAACATTGTTTATAAAATTATTTAAGAAATGAAAATTGTTACATTGTATTTGAAAAATTTGCAAAGTGTTTTGAATTCCTTAATTCTTTTCAAAATCACTTAAGGGTGAAACAAAGTTTTACACCATATCCTTTTAGAGTTTATAAATGATGGTTTAATTATAACCTTAATCATAACTCAATTATTTGGAAAAAAATTAAAATTTAAATATGTTCACTTATAATAACAAGGTCCAACGACTATTTTTTTTATAACCGTTAGCTTACAATGGTCACTAGAGAAATGGTCGAAAATGTTTCCTATAAAACCAAACCTTACGGTGTCCAAAAACTCAAAAGAAAAAAATGGTGCTTCCCATTCCGCTAATGCTCAGCATGGTTTCTATGAACATAGTTGTGATGTTTTTTGATTTAGTTGATTCAAAGGATATCCTTTACATACTGGGCCTCGTTGTGGTTATTGGGGGTCTTCCAGTAGTTCTGATTGGGTTTTTAATAGGTATATTTGGTTAGCATGATTACTCTTCTGATCTTGGTGTATTGTAGACATTGCGGTGTTCTTATTTAAATAAAGAGCCTTACGTTTATCCTTTAAAATTTTGTTTGGTTAAAATGGATTTAAAGAAAGTAAATGCATAATATCATCATTATATGATACCCAAAATTCTGGTGTTACACATTTTTTTTACTTGTCATAATATTCATTTTCATTTAATTTTTGGTATTTTTATATGTTGGATTTATGTATTATTGAGCTTGATCTTCTTTTATTAGTTCATGGGGTCCTTTTGTTTAATTTATACATTGGGAATGTGCCATTAGCCTTGGTCTGCTTTCCCATTTGATCTATGTCATCCTTATACCTGATTTTGATCCATTGATCCTTATAATCCTATGATTTTCTATTGCTCCTTTTTTTTCATTCTTCATGAAACAGATTGGCTTGATCTATGGGTGGCCCTTGATAGATTATCCTTTGATGTCATATGTCCTTATTTTGTTGTTTAAGTGGTTATGTTGGGACAATTATTTAGATTTTTCATATCCTTGGTTATATGCTCTAGTATTCCTCTACCCCTACATGAATGACTCCTTGATTTGGAATCTACCTCTCCACTTGTGGGAGATTTAGGTGGGTGAATAATCTTCATGGTTTTGGGACCTCTAGTTTTCCTCGATGGAGAAGAGTAGATGAAGGATCACTAGTGGGATTCCTTGGATTACCAAAGAAGAAATAGTTATCTAGATAATTTTTGATCATCTTCATCTATTCTTGGTGAGGAGCTCTGATGAGGTCCTACTGTTCCTTGGTGTTCCTTTTACCTAGATGGAAATGACAATTATATAGGAGTACAATCTTGATGACCCTAACAACAAGACCTAATTACATAGAGGCTCTATGAAAACACATAGGAGAGGTTTATCCCTAGTAAGGGGCCTTAGTATGGTATTCTTCTTCTTTTCTATCCCTTATTTATGCCATTTATTTGATTATTCTTTGGTTCTATGTTGCGTGTGTTGTTTGAGTTCTTCCAAGGTGCACAGTATATGATGAATCCCCAACTTGGTTCTACTTTGAGTCCTAACATTTCATGATCCTGAACTTTGGATATTTCCCTCATGTGAGTTTTTCTTATATGGTTCTGTTTCACTATTTATCACATGTCGTTTATAATCCCATTTTTTCATAGTGTAATCTGGGTACCCCTACACCATGCATATAGGCCAAATAAATAAATAATGTCAAAAACCTATGGTCCTCTTTATGATTTCATTACTACATTATGTTAATCTTTTCTATTGATCATCTCATTTATGTTTGAGTCTGTTATCTCTAATAGGTCTTGGTACTTATCAGTATTAATATCAAACTAGTTATATATATTCTCATTATCATGTTATCTATTGTAAATGATTACATGAATCAGTTCTTTTTATTCTCTCGTTCTTTGTTTATGGTTTGTTAGAATCAGCATGTTACACTTCCAATTATGAGAAATCATTACAAGATTTTTATTATTCATGTTTTCTTGATTCTTCATAATATTTATATAATTATAAATATGTTAAATTTTTGTTCTGTAATGTTGAGAAATAAAATTGTACCCATAAAACTCAATTACTCCATTGAAAGTGGGATACCTCATAGCACAACCCACAATTGTTTTATAGAATCTGATAAAAAAATATTTAATAAGGCTGCTGTTGGGATCAAATATTATTTTCCCTTTCATGATGTGATAATTTTGAGATAAATGTAAATAAAAATGAATAAAAAATGAACAATATATGTAACATAGAAAACCCCACAAATAAAGAGGGGTAAAAACCATAGAAAAATAGAATTATATCACTATTGTAAAAGAGGTTAAACACACTCTCATTCTATTATAATGAAAAATATCTATGTAATTAAATCTCTTGAGTAATGTATAATGCACCTCACAAAATACAACACTCAAAATGTTGAAATAGGAAGCTCAATACTTGAGTTGATGATTCTAAAACCGTCAAAGCGCTCTGCCTTTTATAGGAAAGGCACTTACTTGATCTTCCTCGTATATTTAACTCCATGGGTTAGTTTTTCCACCAATCCCACTAACCACACTAGACCACTTTGAAAAATCAAGGGGGTGAAACTGTTTGTGAGAAACAAATGCCAATATATATCACACTAGGATATCTGATTCGGAACCAATAATATTTCAACAAATAATTTCTATCTTCCAACCTTGTTGATCTTATATATATGGGAATGATTGAAGATTATTACAATATTATTGTAACAATGTTAATAAACTTCATCATAAAATTAACCTAATTTTCTTCAATATAAATTTTCTACATATCCAATCTTCTTTCCTCCACCACATCTTGAACAAAGTGATATTGTACCATAATGTGATTTATCTTGGAATGAAAATATCGATTCCATTTAATTTTAAAGGTGCTATGATTGTCCCAAAACAATTGGATATACTTCTGTCATTGTCCGGGATCCTCTGAAAACCTTCACATCTAAATCACTTCTTTTCAAGCCTGTGTAGTTTTCATGTACTCTACCTTAGCCAGGGATAAAAATATAACAGACTACAACATGGAATTCCAACTCACAACTCATTCTATAAAATTAAACACATAACCTAAAGTGTAATTTTGTTGGTCATAATCACCTACAAAATCTGAATCTACATAGGCTCTAATAGTGAAATTTGATCATGAATAACATAATACGACATATGATATCTCTTTAATGTATCTAAGGGTCTTATTTAATATGTTCTAAAGATATCGTATTTAATTCTCCTCATACCAACTAACTTCTCCCACTACATGTGCAATTTATAGTCTCATATAAACCATAGATAATATCATACTACCCATTTGTAGTGAATAAGTTAATTGAGACATCTCCATCCTTTATACTTCAGTATTATAACTGTTAAGATTAATCATAGAGGATAACATAAAATTAATAGTAAGTGGGGTTAATATAGGCTTATAATGTCACATGTGGAATTATTTCAAGATATTCCTCAAGAAATTATTTTTTGATAGCTAAATCATACCCTTATTTCTATCTCATTAAATCTGTATCCCAAGATATTATTTTCTGGTCCTAATTCCTTCATATCATACTCCCATGAAAACTATCAACATGTCATCCACGTACAATAGAAGAATGATAACAACATTACCATCCGAACCCATGAAATATGCACAAGTATCTGAATGAATTTTTTTATGTCCAATACTCTTGATATAGGAATAAAATCTCTTGTAGAAACACCTTAGTGCCTTCTTAATACCATAAATGTTTTTCTCAACCTAAAAAAATGTTGACTTTTCTTTATATTGAAAAACATTCCGATAAGATAATATATATTTATTTATCAAGATCACCATGTAGAAATGTTCACTTTACATCTAGCTACTCTGAAGTTAAACTATATATTGAACATATCAAGATAACTATCTGAACAGTTGTTTTTCAACAAATGGGAGGAAAATATTTCCTTGAATTAAATAAAATATCTTTATTCATATCATTTGACCACAATTCTTGCATGATATCTTTACAATTATTCCATTTCATCCCAATTGATCTTAAAGAACCAATTTTTACTGATATTCTTCCTTCCATGAGGTAATGGATCAATATCTCAAGTCTTGTTCTTATGAAAGGCATCAAGTTTCTCCTGATTTTCATCCATCCATGTGGATATTTCTGAACACCACAACACCTAAAAAAAATATGGATTACCCTCCCACATCAATAAGTAGTACACAATATTTCTCTAAGTGTTAAATTCTGAGTGCCATATTGGTTCTCTTTTATATTGAGTTGATCTTCATAGTCTAAAATCAACCCTAACATGACCATCATGCTCCTCAAAGGAAATTGGTTCTTCTGTGGATTCTTCCTCCACCCCAAATATTATAGTATATGTGTTCTGTTTCTTCAAGTCCCCATTAATCATCACTTTCACCTTATCTTCTATACATATAGCATTCATGATGATGATAAGTATATGGGTAGTTGGGTCCCACATAAGAAACCCCTTCACACCGTCAATGTATCCTAAGAATATACATTCATTGGATCTCGAATCCAACTTCAATCATTCGTTATCATTAAACAATACAGATACATGACCTCCATAAGTATGCAACCAAGCATAGTCAGTTGGTTAAACACTCCACATATTCATTAGTGTTTTCATATCAATCATCACAAAAGTAAATTGATTGATCACATAACATGTTCTCTTCATTACTGTATCCCACAACTTCTTGAAAATTCCTACAGTCTTCAATATATCACTTATTCTATCCAACAAGGTTATGTTCACCCACATTGGCACTCCATTTTTTTGAGGAGTGTATGACACCATGAATTGAATCTTGAAGCCTTCTCATTGAAAAAAAATATCAAAATCCTCACTTGAATATTTTACACCACTGTCAATCCTCAAACACTTGATCTTCTTTCAATATTCCATCTTCATCCATGATTTTAATGTTTTGAAGACATTAAAAACACTTGATTTCATCTTTATTGGGTACACCTAACATCTCATGGTATAATCATCAATGAATTATACAAAGCACCTTTCTATTCCTAGGGATATAAACATTTCTTGACAAATATTGGAATGGATCAACTCTAAGTTATCCTTGATCCTCATTGTCGATGTCACAAAATTCAACCAATGTTGGTTGCACAAATCATAATGATCCCAAAATGGAAAGGATACCTTGGTAATATAGGAATAAACTTATGTTCAGTAAGAATATACAAAATTTATTCGAACATAAGACCAAGCTTTTGATACCAGGACTTCCTCAATGCTTTTTTTGAGGTAGTTAATAGGAAAACTATTGTAATGTCTCGAAAATTTGATATAATTTTTTTAATTATATGGAATTTTTTCGAGACCGCAAAATCTGAAAGCACTCAATTCTGAGGCCCATGGTGCCCAGAATGATTCGTCAAATTTTTTTAAGCTATAATTAGTGCATGAAAGTAGTTATCCTGAAAAAGTGGATTAATTCTTAAATAGTTACACGAATTAAAAATTTGAGGGTATTGTTGTACTCAGAATGGAGAGTTTACCCTAGGCAAGGCTTATGATTACTCAGTGCAGACCTCCTGTGAGAAAACATGAAAATGGCATAACCGTAAATAAAATAATTAAATAAAATTATTTTATTTTTCAAATCCTTATAACTCACGAACGGTAACTCATATTAGAAATATGAGACCACTGTTGAGATTGTGAGGGTTTTCTATCTTTAGAAAGATGCTAACTTTGGCCGACGCAGACCACCAGTGAAAGTTAGTTTTTAGCCGTAAATAAAATAACTATGTGAAAATTATTTTATTGTAAAATTTTTAACTTTTAAAAGGTAACTCAGATTGGAAATCAGAGAGTAGAATTGGGTTCTTTGGTGCGTGTTTCAATTAGGCAGATCCTAACCTCAACCAGCACGGGTTGAGGGTGACTGTTAATAATTTCTGATATTTTTTTTGGGTACGTTCACCAACTACGTTAGTGGCGTTTTCTAAATTTTGATCTGTTGTTAGGATTTAAAATATGAGGGAATTATCGAACCCGCAGTGCTGGGATTCATTTAAGAGGGGGATAACTTCGACCGCAGTAGGTCGAGTGAAAAAGTTATTTTTGTGGACTTTTGAAAGATTAATAAAATAAAATGTTTTGTTATTTCATTTTCCTTCTTTCCTCTAATGGACGAACAATGTTGGGGGTACCGACAATGTGTCAAATCCACAAATGGATTAACTCTTCCTTTCTTATAACAACACGATTGGAAATTCAGGAGGTTCATTAATTAAATAAACATCATTAATTCCCCGAGATTTATACACTCCTTATCCTCTCTTATTTATATGTGGCTCGGGGAGGGGTGTTGGAAAGACTTCACAAAACAACGAAGCTCAGGAAAAGTACCACGACGCAAACCTCCAGGAAGATGACACTTGTTCCAACGAGAGGTGACGAGTGCCATCAAGTCACGAACCGATGACAATGATAAAGGAGGTTTTGTTGACCGTTGTCAGTGGACATCTCTTCCATGTATGGGGTTATTTTCATTTATGTGTTTTTGTTTCCCTCTTCCACATTATTGAAATTATATGATGAACGCAGGTCAACCGACAAACGGGTTGACCTGCGATTCATCCATCTTTGCGGGAGGTTATTTCGGGGAATATTTTGGGGTTAATCTTGTGTTAAATACAACTTTTTATTGAACTCCTTTAATATCCTTCAAATTGTGAGCTAACGCGGAGGGAACAGGCCTAACAAATCCGGCTCGAACCATCCTCTTTCTTGCTTTCCTTACTCCACCTTGGAAGAACACATACATGTCGACACATGCCGCAAGAGGAGGGTCACGGCTCGTCATCCGCGGTGAACGGAGGAGGTGGCCTGCACGACGACTAACAGTGGGAAGGAAGGCGACAGGACCACATCGCCACCAACGAATGGAAGCTACGGTGAAGGCTGATCCCACCTCCGGAGGGTTCCAAGGCGGCAACACGGAGTCACCACCTCACCAACCAAATGGCCTCTAGGCCTTTCGGGAACTTGGGTGACCAGGGGGTTACCCCCCCCTGCATTGGGCTGAACTGGGCCACAACCCTTGGAGAAGGCCGCCACCCTCGAGTGGGGAACCACCCTCACATCGGGCTGCCACCCTCAGACCAGGCCACCACCCTCGGACTGCGGCGCTGCCCTTGATTCGGGTCATTGCCCTCACACCGGGCCGCCGCTCTCACACCAGGCCGCCGCCCTCGAAGCGGTCCGCCTCCCCGGAAAGGGTCACGCACCCCATGTGGCTCGGGATTCCCCTTTGCAGGCCACAGTGGGATTCCCATGCAGGTTTCCCCTCTTACAGGTCAGACCAAACATCGGCCCATCAGGCTGAGTCCACCCCTGCCCCGCCTAGAGTGAGTCGGGCCGGGTCGGTCTGACGAGGTCAGACCAAACCCATGCCCAACCGGACCCTGGAACACATAATGGAGCATATCTTGAGAACTGAACGTATGTTTGACGAACCGTCGACAATGTTGGGATCCTTGTATCATGATGGTCCTTTTGGTATTCTCCAATTGAGTTTTTTAGACCGTTGGAGTAAGGTCGGGTTGGATAGAGCCTGAATCCAACCGGGCCCCCAAATCTAAAACCCTTATAACTCAGAGAATTGGTGTCCAATTGACAAGCCCTCTTTTGCATTGGAACCCTTATGACATGGCAGTCCATTGATTTATTCCTTTTTGGAGATTAGTGGTGGTCGAGGTATGACCGATAACTCGAGGGGTAGATTTTATGGAACTTGAGCGTATCGGGAGCAAGGAAACCTATGGTAGGCTCCAACGTGAAGAAAGAACATCGATCCTATGTGGGTCAGCATCTATTGATCTTGTGTGGGGCAGATCCTATGTGGGTCAGTGCTCAGCAATCCTGTGTGGGTCAGCGTATATCGATCCTGTGTGGGTCATATCCTATGTGGGCTAGCAGGGGTTAGTTACCTATCTATCCTATGTGTGTCAGAAGTAGTGCTTTTTAATAGAATAAGATGATATAGTTTATGACTAATCATCTGTACTTCTGTACATAAGTAATACCTGATTCTGATATGAGTCTTTTGACTGTGTGGTACTTCTTACATTGTGGTGTTACCAGTGTGGAACTTCTACCTTTGTGATATTGTCTTTTTAGTGGTATCTGTGTGGTATTTCTATCTTTGTGGTGTTACTTGCGTGGTACTTATACCTTCGTGGAGTTACCTTCATGGTTTTATCATCGTGGTGTTAACTGTGTGGTACTTCTACCTTCGTGGTGTTACCTATGTGGTGTCCTTCCCTCATGTATGATATGAGTATATCTTGATAACTTAGATAAATGTATGGACATATACCTAAGTAGATTTGATGTCTTACTTTGTGGTTTTTTCTTTGTGGAACTCTAGGAGACCTACGGGGGTATTGGGGTCCCTACTGAGTATCGTTATACTCACCCTATCACGGGCTTTTCCCGCACCCTGTTGTATCAGGTGAAGATGATGTGCAACGTTGATTGAGGCTGAGGGAGCTAGGACTAGACGATGATCAGAGGTGGAATATTTGGCGTGATGTGACGTAGAGGAGACTGAAGGATGTGGAGTGCTGAGGAGGTGATATGTACCTACACAACAGGTAGGAACCTCGGAGGACGACCCAGTAGCTTAATTCAGTTTTCTTTCAGTTGTATTGTACTACTAGTCTTACTATTACTTTTACAGTTGGGCTTGTATTTTGGCCCCCTTTTACTTTCACCACTCTTTTACTATAGAAGTTTACTTTTTGGTTGCATGTTATTGTGTTCAAGTCTGTGTGGTTGCATCTTGTTTTGTTCTTGTATTGTGTGTCTGTATAGGTTAAAAAATAAATGTCTTCCCATTTAAGGGACACACCTTTCTGGTGCTAGTTGTCAGCCTCCTGTCTATGGAAGACGAGTTTGGGGTAGTCACGACATGGGCCCCGATGGATAGGTCTTGACAACTATCTCCACCTCCTTGTATGCTTCACCATAAAGAACGCACATATTCATTGAGATCTTCTCTATCTTCATCGCCACAAGCACACCCTTCACAATCTTCCCCACTCCATTTTTAGTGCGAGTATTACACTTGATGTCATCAAATCCACCCAAAAAAAATATGTTAATCTTCAGGATCTTCTCATGGAATACTCCTTAGGTGGTTTGAATTATACCATCATGCATCTTCAGTTTGTTGGTATTGACTCCAAAGATCTTCAAGGTGTGATTGTTCCCCATGTAAACAAGTCCTTTAGAGATATGTTAATACTAATCAAACCATTCCCTTTGAGCCATGTTTCTATTTAATTAATTATCCATGTGTTGTTGGGATGATGTCTACCCCCATCCATAATTGAAGTTTCACTAACAATTATGTCCCCATTTCCATAAGTACTCGTCATATTTCATTGAGATTTGTTTCCACCACTCTTATTGTTCCAAATATTCTTTTTGGTGTTCCCTTACTTTCCACAACTGTGACATGTGATGTTCTTATTCTTCTTGATTTGGACCTTCCATGATTTTGGCTCCCACATAGAATCATGCTCCATCGTCCATCCTCTCTCTGTTGACAAAGTCTTCGATTGGTGCAATGTCTTTTGTCTGTCACATTGCTCATGCATTGACCTTTTTTTTAAGAAACCATAGTTTCATCGTTGTTGATCATAAACATTTCCATCATGATATTGTTCGTAAGTTTGATGATCAACTGATCATATGGATTTTTAAATCTTTAGAGCAGAATACCTGCACATTCATTATCCCTAATTTTGTAGCCCAGGAAAATGAGTTGAGAGAATAGGGTATTAACAGTTTGGTTCTGATCAGTCACTGATGATGACTCTTCATTCGAAGGGTGTATAATTTTCTCTTTAATAAAATTTTGGTGTGCAGTGACTGATTAATAAATCTAAAATTTGAGTTACAAAGGTATGGATTAATAAACTAAAATTAAAATTACAATTGAAAACTAATACAAATATAAAATTAAAATAAAATAAAAATAAGAAATGAGGGGGGAAGAGAGGAGAAGTAGCGGCTCGTTCCCCGATGGGATCCCTCCATAGATGTGGGTGTCGAGATGATGATTTGGGAAGGAGTCAAGGGCCTCCTTTTATAGGAAGAATTCTGTCATCTATAATATTGCACGTTTTTAAACCATTAAATGGTCGATTCACACATCGACCCCTTCATAAAAGTTGTTCATAAATTTATTTTCCGTTCATCCTACAAATATCAGCACATATAGCCTCTCGGTTAAGGAGTTATGTAATTTTCATTAAATAAGACTTTTTATGTCCGAAATTTCTAGGAAGCTTCTTTCAAATATGTAACAATCAATGGAAGCCTTAATGACTTCAAAACTCCCCCAAATTTGTTGTAGAGTTGGTCCTATGTTTCCTAGTGGTATCCCAAGTAAAATTACCTAAATTGTAGGTGAGGGAACAGATTTTTGCTTTCGTTATGATGGTGGGGTCTACTCTGTTCGCCCGAAAAAGTTTCCAACTTCAATGAATTGTTTAACTAATAGATCTTCGAATCTGCTCTAGGTCCAAAAGAGAGAGTTGAATGAAATAGAATCAGGAATCCAAAAAATACTAATCATGAATTTTTGAATTATATGTTTTACGAAATGATAAAAATACATTTGTAGTAAAAATCGGTCAAAAATCCAAAACAATGCACTTTTCTCAATTTTGCTCATAATCATTCTAAAATTCAAAATACCCATTATTTTAATAAAACATTGAAATATATGAGTTCATCATTGAAAAAAAATGAAAAAATATTGATTATTTGATAAAAAATATGCATAAATGTTTTCTCTGTAAAATACCCCCACACATAAACCATTCTTATCCTCAAGTATAAAATCTCCACATGGAAATCAGAGAACCCCAATGTTACCAAAATTCAAATTCCAATGCAATAAAATAAAAAAAAATCAATGTATATTAAACTTTCAAAAAATTGCATAAAACATTAATTTTTTTTTTTATTTTTGGAAGAAACAAATAAGTCACATATTTTACTATTACCCTTTGAAAATTAATGGAACATATCATTTCATTCATTCAAGCTCCTTCATTTATTATTATTAAACATGCCATGTCATGAATTTCCTCAGTTTTGATTATTTTCTCTCATCACTCATGATACAATTCAAGTAGATTTATTCTTATATCATGAGAAAAATAATCTTTATCCACAGGCTTGTAAATGAACTACTTTCTCCACTTTGTAATGATAAAACACACATAAAATCATAAGGAATTTCAATTAAGGTTCTATTGACTATGAGGTTTAAGGTTTGTAGGATTTGATGCATTAAAAATTAAGTCTTAGGGAGGAGGTTAATCTCTTAATTACTATGCATGATATCAAAAGTAAAAATATAATGAAATTGTCCCCTTCAAAGTAGCAACAACCACTTCCCAAAACTCAAAGAAAAGTTTATGATCACGTAAGCATAATGACTGATTTGTGTACCCTCTTGTATATTTTTTTTTATTTTGTTCTTTTTTTATTTTTTTGAAATTTTTCATTATATAAAACCTCACATCCATCACATATCCACATAGGATCATAAGATCATCAGTCTGAAAAATGGTGATTTTTGGTTTTCCCAAATCACAACCCATTTTTTTCTCTTTTTGTTGGTTCTTTTTGTCATTTTTGAAATTTTTTTAATTCAAGTGTGGCAAACAATAGAGTATAATGGATGATTCCACAACCTTTTAAAATTACCACATTAATACCCCCGCACTTCTTCTTTATAATGTATATCATCTGATCCACCATGATTCCCTTTACCCCTACACATCACTTTAAATTTTTATGTAAATACTGAGAGGAGGGTAGGTATGGATAATAATGGATTGAAATATGGTTCATTCCTATAAAGGTCATTCATGGTCTCTATGGGATAAAAAAGGATTGATGTAAAGGTGGTGTTTTAAGGAAAATTAAGTTTTTAAAGGATGCCTCAATCATTTTAAATGTGTTTTTGCATAGTCATAGACTTGAAATTTTTTAATACAAGTTCCAGTCGGTTAAATGTCCCAAGATCACTCAAAAAATATACTCACGAATAAATAGGAAGTATTTGGTCTATAAATCCTCTTAGTAATGAGAAATATAACATTGGACAATCACTCATGGCATGACTAATAAATCAATTCACATGAACTTCATAAATTCAAATCATGAAGGATGGTAGGGAAATTTCATTTACATGAATAAATTAATTCCTTAAAATCATGAGTCATTACTTAAATATCCATGATTCATTTTAAAAATTCAATTATTAATTTCAATAATTTAATCATTTCAACATTGAAATCTAAAACATGGAATCTCAGGATTCCTAAGAAACACATGTCTCCTTGATAAGTCGAGTAAAACATGAATTTAAGTGTGGGAATGAAATTTTATCTTTAAAGCCCAAAACATGTTGTGGAAAAAATGTGGAATGTTTAAAAGATAAAACACTAAAATTTAACACCCTTTTCCCATGAAACATGGTCCTTCCCCTTCATCATCTGAGGCTTCCTTCTACTGTCATGATCCTACGAAATAAAATTACTCAATTAATCACACTAATCATTTCATTTAATCTTTAAATGAAAAGATGGAGGTGGCCTCATGCTAAATTATTTCAAATAAAATAAATTTACATCTAAATTCCTAGAAAGAAAGTAAAGATAAATCTTGGTATTATCCCCCCCAAGTGGGCCCTGAATTTTGACTACATCCAAAGGGCAGTACCTACTATTATCCAAAGTCTGATGGTGGATGACACTTCTTTGATTGGAACCACCACATGTGTATTTTCTCACATTGTTCTTCATTCTTCTGGGCGAGTAATGATCCATGGATAGAGTACACCATATCCCCCCTTCACAATGAAGTATAACTTGCATGGTGGGGTCGGATGAAGTATGAATAATCCTCTTTCTAGGATTCTACATGTGTGACCTCTTCTTCCCTATCCATTGGTTCCTCAAGGCATGATTTATCAAAAGAATAGTCAATAGTAAAGTTAGAGTGTAATTCTATTTGAATAATTTTAAAACATTAAGTATCAAGATAAAATTCATCCCCATCGTAGTTAGAATCTTTTATTATGATTTCCTTAGGGAAATCCACTAGAATCTCTTCATGAACTTCCTTTAATAAATATTCAACATGCCTAGGGATCTCCATATGTTTCTCAACATGTGTACATCTTGGTTCATCTTCATCCTCCATGGCATAGCTGAGATTGTCAGATTCTGTATAATCAAAACCACAAGGAGTGATGCAGAATTCAGATTCAATAAAATTAGAAGGGATATAGTCAATGAATGGTTCAAATCCTTGAGTTGATTCAGCTTCAATATCTGCTTCAATGGTAAGTGCCTCTTGGAGTAGACTCTCTCAGGATAGAGGAAGGTAGTCGGGCTCCTCCATCTTGACATCAAATTCCACCACTTGGGTGGTTTCTTCCTTCAGTGGTAATGAATCTTCTTATTTTTATTATATGGGGAGGTCAGGTAGTTGCTCACATTTAATAAATAATTCATCCAAACTTTTTTGATCTCCCACTTTTAGCTCACTAGGTTAGTCTTCCTCCCATGACTCCTCAGATTCTTCAATTTCAAATATAAGTGGTGAAATTTCTTCCACCACATTCTCAGGTTATTCCTTTGGATTAGGTTTGGGTTACTCTATTAGGGAATGAACATAATCAAAAGCTCTATCAGCCTTTCTGGTTAATTGTTCAATGCTTTCTCAAAGTTCACGCACCTAATCTCTTTTAAAATATTTATCTTCTTCTTGTTGTTGTTGTTGCACCTGTGAGTAATTTTTCCATGCATAATATTCTGAATTTGAATACATCATGGAAGTATTTTTTTAGTTTTTTAAACGAAATGAAATATAACTAAGATGTGAAAATAGAAAAAGTAAATAAATTAATGAATGTCTCCTTGTAAACAATGTTAGTTTTGATGCACGCCTGTCGCGAGGTGTGGACAAAAATAATTATAGTTTTTCTAGTGCAACATAGTGGCTAAATATAGTCGTCTCTCTTGAAGATCCTTCTAAATATAGCTCACTTACGTTATCTAATTCACCAATTATATATCTTTTTGGGGTTTTTTTATTAAATGTAAGTGATGAAAATCTTTTTGGGTTTTTTATTATTTAAAACAATGACATGTGAATCAAGAATTCTAAATTTATACTATGATGCAAGTCTAAACAGAATGAATTAAAAAGAAATGACTTGTTTTTGGGGGTTGGTTAAATGTTCAATCATTATGATCCTTCATATTTTTTATTTTAGTTTGATAATCCAAACATGAAATCTCATGTTTGAACTAATATTATGTAATTATAAATTCTGGAATATCATTGAATGTTTGAGCACTCTCAATTCCACCTCCACCTTTAATCCATGTTGGTGACACACCTTTTTCTAGACTGTGTCATATTCTAGGACTGAGTTCAATCAAATATTTTTCATACATTTATTAGCTCAAATACAATGTGTGAATAACTAACCACTAGAGGGAGGGAAAATTATTAAATAAACGAATAGGGATAGGATTAGTTGCATGTCATTAGAGTCAGTCACAACATCGGAGACATTCTCCGTACCTATGCATGCTACTCAAATCTATTTACAAACCTAAAATTAAACATTAATGAAAATTCATGATCACATTCAACTCCCCCCGGGCCCAGTCTTGGGGTCAGCCTCTCATTTCTGAGAGTAAGATATTACTTAGTGGAGTGGGTGGAAGAGAAGAGAGAGAGAGGGAAAGAAATGAATAAAATTGGATGGGGAAATATAAAGGCATGGATTAATAAATCTAAAATTTGAATTATAATTGAAAAATAACACAAAAATAAAATTAAAATAAAATATAAAGAATAAATTAGAGGTGAAATAGGAGAATAAGTGGCCCATTCCTTTGTGGGATCCCTCTTTATCTGTGGGTGTCGAGCTGATGATTTGGGATGAATGTGAGGGCCTCCATTTATATGCAGAATTAAATCCTCTAAAAGATTGCACATTTTTGGCCTATTAAATGTTATATTAATGTGTGTAACCCTTCATAAAAGTTATTCAATAATTTCGTTTCCATTCACCCGCCAATGTT
The DNA here is from genome assembly GCA_963277665.1 of Viscum album. Lineage (NCBI taxonomy): Eukaryota > Viridiplantae > Streptophyta > Magnoliopsida > Santalales > Viscaceae > Viscum > Viscum album. Next base: position 988,997,920 of record OY728148.1, on the reverse strand, counting down.
CAGCTCATTTTCCACAGGATTAAAGAGTTATGGAATTTCCTTGAATAATAATTTTTATGGCCGAAATTTCTAGGATGTTGTCTTCAAATTTATAAAGATCAATGGAAAACTTAATGACATCAAAATCCCCCCAAATCTGTTTAAAAGTCGGTCCTATGTGTCATAGTGCTATCCTAGGTGGAATCATCTAAATATGAGGTGAGGAGACTGATTGTTTCATCCGTTATAGTGGTGGGGTCCATTTTATTTTCCTATAAACATTTACAACTTCAATGAATTTTTTGGACTAATATATCTTTTAATAAACTCTATGTCCGTAAGATAATGTTGAATGAAATAAAATCATGATTCTAAGAAAAAGAATCACGAATTTTTGAATTATATTTTTTAAAAAATGACAAAAATTCTTTTTAGTAATAATCTATCAAAAATCCAAAATTATGCACTTTTTGCAATTTTTCTCACAATCATTATAAAATTCTAATTACCCATTATATTAATAAAACTTTTAAATACATGGGTTTTATAATTGAATAAAAATAAAAAATCCTCAATATTTGATCAAAAATAAGCACATAAATTTTCTCTCTCAAATACCCCCACACTTAAACCATGCTTGTCCTCAAGAATAAAATCTCAACATAGAAATTAGGGGACACCAATGTTACCAATATTGAAATTCCAATTCAACTAAATCAAACAATTTTCAATGTGAAATCAAACGTTCCAATATTTTCAAAAATATCAATTTAATTTCCCATTTTTCAAAGAAACAAATAATTCACATATTTTAAATTTACCATTTGAAAATTGATGGAACTTCACCTTAAATTCAGTCAAGCTCCTTTATTCATTATTATTAAACATTCCAAGTCATGATTTTCCTCACTTTTTATATTTTTCTCTCATTACTCATAATACAATTCAAGTAGAGTTATTCTCATATCATGAGAAAATGCTCCTTATCCATAGGCTTGTAAATAAACTACATTCTCCAATTTGTAAAGACAAAATGCACATAAAATCATGAGGACTTGAAACTAAGGTTCTATTGACTCTGAGGTTTAGGGTTGCTAGGATTTTATGCTTTAAAAATTAAGCCTCAATGAGGAGGCTAATATATTATGTACTATTCATGATATCAAAAGTAAAAATATAATGAAATTATCAACTTCATAGTAGCAACACCCACTTCCCAAACTCAAAGAAAATGTTATGATCAAGTAATAATAATGAATAATTTGTGCACCCTATTGTATATTTTTTTGTACTTTATTTTCTTTTTTCAAATGTTATGATTATTTCAGACCTCAGATCAATCACCTAACCATATACACTAATAAGATCATCGGTCTAGAAAATGGTGATTTAGGGTTTTCCCAAATCAGAACCCATTTTTCTCTCTTTTAGTTGGTTCTTTTTGTCATTTTGTCATTTTATTAATTCAATAGTGGAAAAAATAGAGTGTAATGAATGATTCCAGAACCATTTACAATTACAACAATTAAACCCTTGAAATTCTTCTTTACAATGTATATCATCCCATCCACCATGATTCTCTTTACCCGCACACCTAAACTATAAAATATCATGAAAATACTCATAGGAGGGTAGAAATGGAAAAAAATGGCTTGAAACATGACTCATTCCTATAAGGGTCATTCATGGCCTCTATGTGCTAAATGAATAATTGATTTAAAGGTAGTATTTTAAGGAATATCGTCTTTTCAATGGATGCCTCAATCATTTTAAATGTGTTTTTTCACAGTCATAGATTTGACAAGTTTCAATACAAGTTATGGTTGGTTACATGTCCCAAGATTACTCAAGAAATATGCTCAAGAATAATTAAGAACAACATTGTCTAGAAATTTTCGAGGGAATGGGAAATATTACATTAGAAAATAACTCATGGCATTTTTAATAAATCAATTAACATGAACATCAGAAATTGAAAGCATGAAGGATGGTTGGGAAATTTCATTTAAAGGAATCAATTAATTCCTTCAAATCATGATTCATTACTTATATATACATGATTCATTTTAAAAATTCAATTATTAATTTCAATCATTTATTCATATCTACATTTAAATATAAAACATGGAATCACATGATTCCGAAGAAACTCATGTCTCCTAGATAAGTCGGGTAAAACCTGAATTCAAGTTTGGGCATGCAATTTTATCTTTAATGCTAAAAACATGTTCTGGACCAAAATTTAGAGAGTTTAAAAGATATACAACTAAAATTGAACACCCTTTTTCCATGAAACTTGGTCCTTCTCATTCATAGTCTGGGACTTCCTTCTACAGTTATGATCCTACAAAACAAATTTCTCAATTAATCACAATGATCATTTCATTTAAGCTCAAAAATAAAAGAGAGAGTGGGCCACATGCTAAATTATTTCAAATAAAAAAATTTACATCTGAATTCCTATAAAGAAAGTAATGATAAATCTTGGTATTATCCCCTATGTTGGCCCTGAATTTTTACTACCTCTAGAGGGAAGTACCGACTGTTATCCAAAGTATGATGGAGGATGAAGCTTCATTGATTTGAACCACTACATGTGGCTTTTCCCAACTTGTGCTTCATTTTTCTGGGTGAGTAATGATCCAGGGATAGAGGACACCATATCCCTACCCCCTTAACAATGAGATATATCTTGCATAGTGGGGGTAGGATGAAATATGATTCATCCTCCTTCTTGGTTTCTACTTGTGAAAGTTCTTATTCTATGTACATTTGTTCCTCTAGGAATGTTTCATCAAAAGAATAGTCAATGGGAAAGTCCGAGTGTAATTATATTTGAATAATATTAAAACATGTAGTATCAAGATCAAATTATTCCCCATCAAAGTAAGAAGATTTTGTCATGGTTTCCTTAGGGAAATACACTAGTATCTCTTCATGAACATCCATCAATAAATATTCAACATATCTAGGGAGATGAATATGTTCCTCATCATGTGCACATCTAGGTTCTTCTTCATCCTCCAAGGCATAGCTGAGACTATCTGATTCTGTATAATAAAAAACACAAGGAGTTTGGTAGAATTCTGATTCCATAAAATTAGAATGGATAGAGTCAGTAAATGGTTCAACTCCCTAAGTTGTTTTAGCTTCAATATCTTCCTCAGTGGTAAGTTCCTCGTGGTGTAGAATCTCTGATGATGGAGGCAGGTAGTTGGGATCCACCATGTTGACTTCAAATTCCACCACTTGGGTGGTTTCTTCCTTTTTGGGTGTTGAATCTTCTTCTTTGTATTGTATGGGGAGGTCAGGTTGTTCCTCACATTTAATCAGTAATTAATCCAAAATTTTTTGATCTCCCATTTGTAGCTTAGTAGGTACATCTCCCTCCCTTGACTCCATAGGTTCTTAAATTTCCAATATAATTGGTGAAATTTCTTACATAACTTTCTCAGGTTCTTTCTCCAGTTTATGTTTGGGTTTCTCCATTAATGCCCAAATATAATCAAAATATCTATTAGCCTTTCTGGTTAGTTGTTCAATGCATTTTCTATGTTCATGCACCTGTGAGTAATTTTTCCATGCACAATATTCTGATTTAGAATACATCCTAGAAGACATTTTTAGTTTTTAAATGAAATGAAATCTAAATAAGATGTGAAAATAGAAAAAGAAAATGAACTAATGATTGGCTCCCCAAAAATAGCTTCTGTTTTGACGCACGCCTATCATGGTGTGTGGAAAAAAATAATTATATTTTTCCTAGTCCAGTACAGTAGAAGACCATGGTCGTCCCTTTTGAGGATCCTTCTCAATGTAGTTCACTTTATTTATCTCATTCACCTATTCTATCTATTTTTGTGGTTTTTTTCTTAAAGTATAGTGATTGAAATATTTTTTTGTTTTTTTTTATTAAAAATAATGACATGTGAAGCAAGAATTCTAAATTTATACTAAGATGCAAGTCTAGATAGAATGAATTACTACTGGAATTTTACACTTTACCAACGGTTGTAAACCATTTGTAAAGGCCTGGAAGTCATTGTAATATATTATATCAATTGTTCCCTCAACCGTGACCAAGTACGGCATGACAATATGCCTATACCAATAGTTCTATGAAAAACGTTGGAATATGTGTCAAAATAGATGGTATACAAATGGTTTTCTACAAACAGTTGGTATATGTGTGTTAAGGTATAACATATACAAAAGGTTTTTAAAACATTGGTATATGTGTGTTACACTTATACCAACGTTTATAAACTGTTGGTATAGAGGGGATATCACATTCCATAAGGCTATACCAATGGTTTCGTTATAACCGTTGGTATAAACCCATACCAATGGTTATTACAAACCCTTGGTATAGTTATATTATAGTATCTATACCAAAGGTTTTGAAACTGTTTGTATACAATTGTTCAGCTCCACAGTAGCAGGCCCCTCTCCCCTCTCTTGACCTGCAACAACACAACAACCCCTCTCCAGACCTGCAACAACACTAATAAAAAAATCCCCATCCAAAGTATTCAAAATTTATAATTAATTCCAGAACCTAGAAATTTAGAAATTTAGAAATTTAGAAATTCAAATGCAATAACACCCATAATAGAAAAACCCTACATGTTATATGAAATGCAATAACACCCATGAGAGTATTCCAAATTTAGAATTCATTCCTCACTCAAACCACAATACCAACACACATTAGAGTATTCACAATTCAGAATTCATTACTCACTCAAACCACAACACCAAGAGACACACCAGAAAAATCCAACATGTTATAGTAAGAACATGGGATGTTTAGTCATGGTCTTGGATTGAGTACCTTAAAACCCACAGAAAAACTTTGGTAGAGTGGAAAGGATCATGACACACATAAGATAGAAAATGGTAGTGGTAATGTGCTTAGACCTAGGATGAGTTATAGGAAGCACATGGGATGTTTATATTCATATAATGATTATGTATCCATGTATAAATGGTTCCTAATGTGTTAGTGGGAAACATTGGACAATTTCATCATATGAGACGGGTTACTAGAATAGCTAACATTTTTTTCATAGACTTATCAATTAGAATAAGGGGGCGTGTGGCTAATTGTAATTTTCTCTACTGGGTGTGATGTGAGATGAATCCCCATATTGGGTAATGGGTATGAATATTAAATTAAGTTTCTGGTATTGGGTTCCCAAAGGGACATTGGTTTGGTCCTAGAACCCATTGTTTGAGGATGGGATTGAGGTGATCCATGGGGTTATGGTGTCGCCATATGTATTCCTAACCATTGTGGTATTTTTTGAGACTTTGAAACTTATTTTTCAAGAATCTATGTGTAACCTTAATGAAAAATTTGTTGTATGGTATTCTTGAGTGTTCAGACGTTTCATATGAAATCACTATATGATATTTATTTGTTGTATGTTATTGTATAGAATGAATGACCCATGATTTAGAATTATAACATGAGTGTTGGTGCATGTTCATGATGGGATGTCGAGACTCATTCCTAATATAATTCATGTTTTTCTATATATACTATGACCCATTATGTTTCAATCTATGCCTTGTGAATAATTTCTTCTAATAACGTATGACCAATATACCATATTTTGTTTTTTATTTCTTAATTTCAAGAATCTATGTGTAGACTTGTGAAGGTTTTCCCTATGTCAGTTGTTGTTTTCACTTAAAATGTTGTCCATTTCAAACAAGAGTGACACACTTTTAGTGATACCAGTCACACCGTGCCTTGGATTAAGGTGGGGTTGACTATAACCATTACAAATGATCCATGGATCGTTGGGTGAGGTGGTTGTCTGGGGTGGGGGCTATTCGGGGGGGGGGGGGGGGGGGCTGTCAGTAGTGCGTTTTCGGCTACCACAGTCACACAACACCTTTGATTGATGTGTTGTCTACACAACCATTTCACAATTAACCCACTCTTTTTTGTCGTCCGATTTAATGGTATTCTGAGGTCGTTAGGCTGGTTTCAACCACCCCACACATGTTTTTCAAGCGCATCAAATACCTAAAAAACACATATTCTACCGTGCCGCACAAACCGCACGTCTAAATGAGGTTTCCTCTTTATTTACACGTCCAGAAAAATATTATGGTGTTTTTGTGGGATTTCAAGTCATTCTGATGTCGTTCAGTATGTATTTGACCGTAAAACACACGTTTTGGCCATTTATGACATGCATAGTGCGTTTTCGGCCACTGTGGTCACACGACACCTCCGATTGGCATGCCTTCTAGCTAAAAATTTCAAAATTCACCCACCATTTTTTTTTCTCTGATTTCAAGGAATTCTGAGGTAATTCAGCCCATTTTGACTACCCCACGCATGATTTTCAAGCACACCAAACACCTAAAAACACATATTCAGTTGTGCCCTGCAAACCGCACATCCTAATGACATTTTGTCTCCTCATACACCACAAAAATAAAAGTTATGGTGTTTTAGGGTTATTTCAAGTCGTTCTGATGTCGTCCGGTATGCATTTGACCGTTAAACGCATGTTTTGGCCATTTACGACACACGAAGTACATTTTCAGCCACCGCTGTCACAAAACACCTCCAATTGATGTACATTCTGGACAACCAATTCACAATTCACCCACCCTCTGTTTTTGTTTAATTTCACTGCATTCCGAGGTCATTCGGCTGGTTTTGACCATCCTATGCATGCTTTTCAAGTGCCCCAAACACCTAAAAAACAAATATTCTTCCGTGCCATGCAAACCGTGGGTTCGAATGACGTTCCGTCATTTCTTACAACTCAAGAATAATAATTAGGGTGTTGTCATGTGATTTTAAGTCATTTAGATGTCATTCGGTATGTATTTGACTGTAAAACACATGTTTTGGCCATTTACAACACACAAAGTTCGTTTTCGGCCACCGCGGTCACACAAAACCTCCGATTGATGTTCCGTATGGCCGGCCATTTCACAATTCATCCACCCTTTGTTCCGGCCTGATTTCATGGAATTCTGAGGTCATTCGTTAGGTTTTGACCTCCCCACATATGCTTTTCAAGCACGCCAAACACCTAAAAACATATATTCAGTCGTGTCGCACAAAAAATGCATCTGAATGATGTGTCATCTCTTCATACACCACACAAATCATTATTAGGGTGTTTTCATGTTATTTCAAGTCATTTTGATGTCATTCGACTTGCATTTGACCGTTAAATGCATGTTTTGGCCATTTACGACAAGTGGAGTGCATTTTCGGCCACTGCGGTCACACGACACCTCCGATTGATGTTCCGTATGGCCGAACATTTCAAAATTCACCCCCCCCCCCCCCGTTGATTTCGTCTGATTGCATGGCATTCTGAGGTCATTCGACTGGTTTTGACCACCCCACACACGCTTATCAAGTGCACCAAACACCTAAAAAACACATATTCAGCCGTTCCGTGAAAACCATGCATCTGAATGATGTTTTGTCTCCTAATACACCTCAAGAATAATAATTATTGTGTTTTTGTTTTATTTCAAGTCATTCTGATGTCATTCGACATGCATTTGATAGTTAAACGCATGTTTTGGCCATTTGCGACATGTAGAGTGTGTTTTTGGCTAGCACGGTCACACGACACCTCCAATTTATGTGCCATCTCTTCGAACATTTCAAAATTCACCCAACCTTTGTTTTCGTCTTATTTCGTGGAATTCTGAGGTCATTCAGCCGATTTTGACCACCCCACGCATGCTTTTCAAGCGCGACAAACACCTAAAAAATACATATTCAGCCGTTCCATGCAAACCGTGCATCCGAATGATGTGCCGTATCCTCCAACACCTCAAGAATAATAATTAGGGTGTTTTCGTGTGATTTTAAGTCATTCTTATGTTGTTCGACATGCATTTGACCATTAAACACATGTTTTGTCCATTTATGACATGCGTAGTGCGTTTTCGTCCAGCGCGATCACATGACACCTCTGATAGACATGTTCTCTAGCTGATCATTTTAAAATTCACCCAATCATTATTTTTGTCCAATTTTATGGCATTCCAAGGTCATTTGGCAGGTTTTGACCACCCCACGCACGCTTTTCAAGTGAGCCAAACACCTAAAAAACACATATTTAGTTGTGCCGTGAAAACCGCACATCTGAATGGCGTGACGTCTCCTCTTACACCTCACAAATAATAATTAGGGTGTTTTCGAGTGATTTCATGTCATTCTGATGTCGTTATGAAAGCATTTGACTGTTAAACGCATGTTTTGGCCATTTACGACATGCATAGTACGTTTTCAGCCAGCGTAGTCACACGACACCTCCGATTGGCGTGTCGTCTAGTAGAACATTTCACAATTCCCCCAACATTTTTTTGTTTGATTTTATGGAATTCCAAGATCATTCGGCCTGTTTTGACCACCCCACGAATGCTTTTCATGCTCGCCAAACTCCTAAAAAAACATATTCAGTCGTTCCATGCAAACCACAAGTTTGAATGACGTTTTCTCTCCTCTTACACCTCATGAATAATAATTAGGGTGTTTTCATGTGATTTCAAGTCATTATGATGACTTTCGACATGCATTTGACCGTTAGAAGCATGTTTTAGCCATTTATGACTTGCGGAGCGTGTTTTTGGACATCGCGGTCACACGACACCTCTGGTTGAGGTAGAGTTGACTTGTACCCATCAAAAATGACAAATTTATCCTTTTCCTAATGTATCAACACAATCCGAATGCGTTTGATCAGTTTTCCGTATTCTTGTTGTTGTTTTCAATTAAAATCCAGTACATTTCAAATTAAAGTGAGACACTTCGAGTGGTACCAGCCACACCATGCATCGCATTGATGCGGGGTTGACTCCTACACATCAAAAATGTCCCATGGATCATTGTGATAAAGTATCAACAAAATCCAAATACGTTTTGTCTATTTTCCGTATGTCAGTTTTTGTTTTCACTTAAAATGTTGTCCATTTCAAATAAAAGAGAGACACTTTGAGTGGTACCGGCCACACTGTGCCTTGTATTGAGTTGGGATTGAGTCATAAATGTCAAATATGAACTATGGACTGTTTTCCTGAAGTATCAACACAATCCAAATAAGTTTGGTCAGTTTTCCGTATGCCAGTTGTTTTTACAAAAATGGGTGTCCATTTTAAACAAAAGAGAGACACATTGAGTGATACAAGACACAACATGCCTCAAATTGAGGAAAGGTTGACTTTTACATATCACATATGACTCATGGATCGTTTTCCTAAATTATCAACACAATCCGTATGCGTTTGGTTGGTTTTCCGTATGCCAGTTAGTCAAATCGTGCAACAACAGTGCAATTATCTTATACTAAAACTATAGACATTGTGCATGATGTGCATCCTCTGGTGCATGGTTAGGGAAAATCATGCACATTGCTTCTAATATATATCCCTATATGGTTGGTAGATACCATGTGGTATGGAGTTAAAGTTTTTACTAACTATGAGACATAGTGTTTTTTTACGCCGAATGGGGTTCCGAGCTCCGAACAAGCCCCCGAAGCCCCTCAAACCATTATAACATCATTAGGCTTCCATATTTAGTCAAAATATAAAGAGTTATATATATTCAAAAATATCAATACCAGAGTGAAAAAAAGTTAAAGTAAAGAGTTATATAGAATTCTAAAATGTAATGGATCAATCTGCCCCAAATCACCATCAACATCACCACTGTCATCATCGTTCTCATCCTCACCGCCATCATTTTCCGATTCGTCATCCTCATTATCGTCCCCATGCTCATCCTCAGCACTATCTTCTCCCTCGGCCCTATCCTCACCCTCTTCCTCATCCTCATCCACACCCTCGTCCTCTTCAGCATCCTCGTCATCACCAGGAACATCATCATCTCAACCGCCACTAGAACTGCCACCTGGTGCATAGGATAATTCATCCATCAGTGACATATTTGTCTGACAGGCCATGCTGGCCTCTGGTGGATGTGATGAAGATAAAGCTTTGATCAGTTTCATAAATTCTTTCTCCCTCATTTGAACCTGTTCTTCTAACTCTGTGACCCTTTTACCAGACCGTATTGCATGCTCCTTGACTTTTTCAAACTTGGTGGTACTAGAATGGATACCTGGAGAGGACCAATACCTCTTTGGGAATATATTCTTACCAGGTCGACAGCGTAATCGACCAGAGTGCGCATCCCCCAAAAACTGATATAAATGATCATGTGGCCCTAAATTGTCAGGCTTCTGGGAATCAAGGGCCACCAAATCATCCTATTTAAAATATTAATAGATTATTAAATTTCTAAATAGATATTAAACTTTTAAATAAATAAATTAAAACTTAAAATCTTTTCTTGTGTCGGTTCATTAACCACAGTTCTATCTTTTTTGTTCTACTCGAGCTAAACAATTTTGCTCGAGGGAGATGACCTTCAATATTTAATTTTTTCTTCTGTAATGCAATTGAAACAATATAAAGTGAAAGTATAATAATATATTCAATATTAAATAAATCACATAATTTAAGTAGGAATCAATAAAAAGGGAAAGTCCTAAAGAAAAATTATAAACAACTATATCGTACCAGCTGCCTCTCATGATCTGACATAGTAGTGCACCCCAAAGTGTGGAGGTATTACAATGAATCAATGTTTTTTTTGTTTTTTTCAGAAGATTCATAAATAATGTTTAATAATAAATAAGATAATATGAATGAAAAATATGAAAACTGTCATTTAAATACCTCAAATGGGATTAATACCTTAAATTTGGCAGTCACCCAATGGGTAATCATTTAGTGATATTTCTCTATCGGGCAGTCATCCATGATCGGTACTATCTCCAACTCCGTGCACACTCTATCACAAAATCCAATATACAGCTCATGCTTATAACCTCTCCAAAGATCCCCAAGGTATATTAAACGTGTCGTTCGTGCACCTTCGCCATTAGGGAAGTAAAACTGAAGCTGAAACCCAATAGATTAATTCATATAAATACAAAAAAATACTAAAATAAACCCAATATATTTTTTAACCATATTTGTGCCCACGCATTATCCATGACTTCGTGTGGCAGATGTCTCCAAGAGAGAGGGCTGACCGGAATGATGTCGAAGTATTTGGCTAGAGTCACCAAAAAACCCCGACATTCCTACCTAAATTTATCAATAATTTTTCTTTCATCCTTGTATTAAACCATCAACTGTGTCTGGCGGTTCCATACTGCACGCAAGTGAGTACGCCGCCTCCCCTACCTCCTATCAATAGATGAATCTGTTTTTAATGAAAAAATACCAGTACAAGTTATAATAAAAATAAATTTTGGTATAACAATTTTTTAGAGTTATATAAATATACCGGTGGTATTCAGATCAATGGGAATCACTAGATGTGCAGAATGTGAAGGAATATCCTGTACAGGTGGAGTGTCCCTCAGTTTACGCTCTTCATCCACATATTGTTTTGGAGAAGGAGTCAATGAAGGTGGAAAATAATAGCTTGGATATAATGAACCGGAAGAAAAATATGATAGCACAGACGTCTGGCCAACTGGTAGTGTAAAAATCGGAGGCATAAATATCCCATGTGTCCCTAAAGACACACCATGATCAAAATGGGGCAAAGAAGATATGTCTGTGGTATGGGCATAGTCCAATTGGGTATGACCATTGGATCGTCTAACTTTTTCACCACAAGCCCTCGTACCACGGACCTTAGTACCGGAATCACCAGATGATCGTCTAACTCTGACACCACCCCACCTCCTACCACCAGCCTCTATACTGGTAGAAATATTAGGATCCTTGTCGGATATCTCTCATCAAGGGGGTCGATCCTGAAAAAACAAATTAGCACAAAATTAAACACATTATATTATAAGTTATTGAAATATATTTATATTTGAAATAAAATACTCACAACATGGATGAGAGGAGGAACGCCCATCTGTGTCCAACGTCGATTATTTTCGGTCATCTTTTTCCGCTGCATCTCTTCAATGGGTGTAATTTACTGCAATGAAAACAAATTTGGAAGTAATTAGAAACAAACGACTAATGTGTAACTGAAAAAACATAATATAGAAAATCCATTCTAATAAAAAAACATAAAGAAATAGAATATTTATGGTGGCTTAAAGGTAAGTACTAGGATGCACACTCTAAATAATGTAGGTGTATTCATTGAATCATGTATAAATTGAATTTTGAGAGGGACCTTCAATAGTTATAGGTATGGATTTGATTAGAAACACCTATAGAAAGGATATCCTGGAATTGTGATGTCCCAAACCAGGATGCCACTCATTAGTGACCCAAACCCAGATGGACACTTGGCCTCAAGAACATCTACCAAAATTCCAAATGTTATTGACTAATAGTGAGATCATTTACAATGTTTGGGGGAGATTATTCCCTCATTACCTAAGTTGTACAATTTTAATATTATCAGTTAAAAAGTGGATGAAAGATAACAATGGGAAAATATTGGAAATGGATGAAAATAACCAAATCTGTAATACCAACTAATAACAGAATCATAAACCGAATGATGGTAATTTATGTCATGTATCAAGAAGAAAAACATAGTTAAAATTATTAGGAAGTATTACTATACAAGAGGCTCAATAAATTCTAAAATTTAACCTAGCTTCTTGAGCTACAACCCACTCATCGGGTTCATCAATGGAAAGAGTGTGAGTCATGTAAATAACTCAAAATTCACAATCATCAATGAAGGTTCATTGTCTCATCATTGAATCAAACCATTGGTAAAGGGAAGAGTTTTACCAATGGTTGCACATAACCATTGGTAAAAGAGGACTTCAAGGCCCCTTTATAGGCATCCCCAATAGAGGAACATGACTCAGGCCGCATTATATGTTACAGGCATCAAAAATCATTCACTCATGTTCAATAAATCATTCTTGTCACGTCTATAGTCATACCATTCATTACCCAATTAGTTCTTCAAGTCAAGCGCACCCCATGGGTGGATAAAGATTAGGCTTCTACACTAATAGGTTGTTCATGGTTTATAAAATGGTTTAATTTCATAAATTATAGACAAAAACCTTTATTTTTAAATATGACAATAATAATAATGTATGTTAATGATAACATGATTATTGAATTAAACTTGTGACTTATCTTATATTGTTATGGATGTATACACATTTCAAAATGGCTAGTGAAAATCACCCCACCATCATAAAAGTGAGTATTGGCCCAGAAAGAGACATAATATACAACGCACAGTGAGAACCATATTTAATTGAACCTAAAGTTATATGTGTAAAGTCATCTAAGGAATCCAATTATCACTCAGGACTAACCATGCCACTATAAACAACCAGGAGTGTATGAGTATTCTCTCTGATCTTAACAACAACATCACACATTCTTTCCATGATGTGAATAATTTGGAATATGGATGATATTAACACAAAATTCCCAGCAATACCAAGCCTTTTATGAACTGAAAATTTATGAATGAAATTAACGCATAATTTATTTTGAATCAAATTTGATCCACTGTCAAATCCCAACACACACACCGAAATGAAATAGAAAACAGAAGTCGTACACATCCAAATCAAAATAGAAAACCTAAACGATAGATGTAGAACATTAAAATTAATGTATCAGTTACAAATTAGAATTATTGAACTAAGAAATTTTGAAAATGGATCGGAATGAAGAATTTTCGCAGCAGGGTAAACAGAATCCTGCTTCTCCACTTCACCAAAATGAAAATATAAAACCAAAATAGTTGATGTAGTATCACTTACATAATATATGTGAAGAACTGATAAATCTTAAAGATGGAAGGATTTTGGCCGTAGGGGAAGGAAAATCCCAATTCACCCTTCTGTTTAGGGATGTGGTCGTGCATAATGGGGGAGTTCAAGTGTCTTTGTATTTGGGGAAAAAATTTCCCAACAATATGTAAAAACCATTGGTAAAGGATGATTTAAACCTCTCTATACAAATGGTTTGAGAAAACCATTTGTATAGAGTATACTTTTTCCAATGGTTTTGAAAAAATGTTGGGAAAATATGATTTAACGAGATTTTACCAACGGTTTCCTTTAACCGTTGGTAAAAGTAATCTACAGACATTGAGAAAACCTCCCTTTCCAGAAGTGAATTAATATGAAATAATTCGATTTTAGGGGTTAGTTAAATATTCAATCATTATTATCCTTTATATGTTTTATTTCAGTTTGATAATACAAACATTAAATCCCATATATTAACAACTATTCATTATTTATAAATTGTGGAATAGCATTGAATGTTTGAGAAGTCTCAATTCCACCTCCTTTGATAATCCAAGTAGGTGACAAACCTTTGTCTAGAATGTGTCATCATCCAAGACCTGATTCAATCGAAGCTGTTTCATAAATTTATTAGATCAACTCTAAAGTGTGATGAAATACACAATAGATAGAAAGAGAATGATTAAATATAAGAATAATTATAGGTTGAGTTGAATGTCATTGGAGGCAGTCACAACATTGGGGACATTCGCCTTACCCATTCATGATACTCAAATCTGTCTACAAACATAAATTTAAACATTAAAGAAAATTCATGATCACCTTCACCTCCCCCCAGGCCAAGTCTCCTGGTCAACCTCTCATTTCTGAGAGTAATATATTACTTGGTGGAGTGGGTAGAAGAGAATACAGAGAGAGGTAAAGAAATGAAGAAACGTGGATTGAGAAACACAAAGACATGGATTAATAAAAATAAAATTTGAATTACAATTGAAATATAAAAAAAATTAAAATTAAAATAAAATTAAAATACAAAATACTTGGGAAAAGAGGAAAAACATCAGCCCATGTCTGATGGTATCCCTACTTGGTTGTGGGTTTCGAGCTGATGATTTTGGAAGGAGTCGAGGTCCTACTTTTATAGGCCGAATTCTGTCCTCTGAAATTTTTTGTGTTGTTGGCCCATTAAATGGTCGATTCACACGTGGACCCCTTCATAAATTTCTTTAATAAATATGTTTTCCATCCACCCTCCACCATCATCTCATTTATCCATAAGATTAAGGAGTTACGTAATTTTCATTGAATGAGTAATTTTATGGCTGAAATTTCAAAGAAGATTCCTTCAAATGTATAACGATGAATGGAAACATTAATGACTTAAAAACTCCCCCAAATTTGTTTTAGAGTTGCTCCGATGTGTACTAGTTCTATCCCTAGTGTAATAACCTAAATGGGAGGTGAGGAGACTAATTTGTTCATCTGTTATGGTGGTGGGGTCCACGTTGTCCGCCTGGAAAAGTTTCCAACATCAATGATTTTTTGGACAAATAGATCTTTGAATCAACTTTAGGACCTGAAGAGAAATTTGAATTAAATAAAATCAGGATTCTAAAATAATCAAAATTTTTGGTATTATACTTTTTACGAAATAACAACAATACCCTTGTGGAAAAAATATTTTGAAAATCTAAAATTATGCACTTTTATCATTTTTTTCATAATAATTATAAAATTCAAATTACCCATTATATTAATAAATCATTGAAAAACATGGGTTTTATCATTGAAAAACATTAAAAATCTTCATTATTTTATAAAAAATATGCACAAAAATTTTCTCAATCAAATACCCCCACACTTAAACCATGCTTGTCCCGAAGTATAAAATCTTTAAATTGTAATCAAAGGACACCAATATTACCAATATTTAAATTCCAAGGTAATAAAATCAAAAAAAGCTCAATGTGAAATCAAACTATCAAAAACCTGCATAAAATATCAATTTAATTTCCCATTTTTCAAAGATACAAATAATTAAAATATTTTAATTTTACCCTTTGAAAATTGATGGAACATATCCTTTCATTCATTCAAGATCCTTGATTAATTATTACTAAACCTGACAAGTCATGATTTACCTCACTTTTGATTATTTTCTCTCATCACTCATGATATAATTAAAGTAGAGTTATTATCATATCACGAGAACATTCTCCTTAGCCATAGGATTATAAATGAAATACTTTCTCCACTTTGTGAAGAAAAAACACACATAAAATCATTAGAACTTTCAATTAAGGTTCTATTGACTCTAAGGATTAAGGTTGGAAGGATTTGATTCTTTAAAAATTAAGGCTCAAGTAGGAGGTTAATATCTTAAGTTCTATGCATGATATCAAAAGTAAAATTATAATGAAATTATCCCCTTCAAAGTAGCAACACCTAATTCCCAAAACTCAAAGAAAAATTTATGATCATGTATGAAAAATGAATGATTTGTGCACCCTCTTGATTTTTTTTAATATTTTTTTTTTGAAAGTTATGATTATATCAAATCTCACATCCATAATCTAACCACATACGATCATAAGATCATCAGTCTAGAAAATGGTAATTTTTCCTCATCCCAAATCACATCGCATTTGTTTTCTCTTTTTCTTGGTTCTTTTTGTCATTTTTTTATTCAAGAAGGAAAAAATAGTGTATAATGAATGATTCCACAACCTTTTACAATTACCACAATAATACCCCCACACTTCTTCCTTACAATTTATATTATCCCATCAACCATGATTCCCATTAACCCCACACTTCAACTTTGAAATATCATGCAAATACTCAAAGGAGGGTAGGAATAAATAAAAATGGTTTAAAACATGGCTCATTCCTATAAAGGTCATCCATGATCTCTATGGTCTAAAAGAAGGATTGATGTAAAGGTGGTCTTTTAAGAAAAATTGGCTTTCCAAAAGATACCACAATCATTTTAAATGTGTTTTTTTATATTTATAGCTTTAATAAGTTTCAATAAATGTTCTTTTCCGTTATAAGTACCAAGATCATCCAAGAAATATGCTCAAGAATAAATAGGAAGTTCTTGGTCTATAAATCCTCTTGGGAATGGAAAATATAACATTGGATAATCACTCATGGCATTACTAATAAACCAATTCACATGATCTTCAGAAATTCAATGGATGAAGGATGGTAGAGATATTTCATTTACATGAATCAACTAATTCCTTCATATCTTGAGTCATTACTTCAATAACCATGTTTCATTTTAAAAATTAAATTATTCATTTCAATAATTTAATCATATCAAAATTGAAATATAAAACATGGAATCACAAGATTTCTATGAAACTCATGTCTCTTTGATAAGTCGAGTAAAACATGAATTCAAGTGTGGGAATTCAATTTTATCTTAAAAGATAAAAACATGTTGTGGACAAAAATGTGGAGAGTTTAAAAGATAAAACACAAAAATTGAACACCCTTTACCATGAAACATGGTCCTTCCCCATTACTGTCTGGGGATTCCTTCTGCCATCATGATCCAACAAAAGAAAATTTCTCAATTAATCAAAATGATCATTTCGTTTAATCTTAAAATAAAAGAGGGAGGGGGCCACAAGATAAATTATTTCAATGAAAATAAATTGAAATATAAATTCCTAAAAACATAGTAAAGATAAATCTTGGTATTATCCCCCAAGTGGGCCTTGAATTTTGACTGCCTCTAGAGGGTAGTACCTGCTGTTATCCAAATTTTGATGGAGGATAAAGCTTATTTGATTTGAATGACCACATGTGGATTTTCCCAGCTTTTTTTTCATCCTTCTAGGACTGAGTACACCGTATCCCCCCATTACAATGAGTTATATCTTTCATGGTGGCGGTAGAATGAAGTATGAGTCATCCCCTTTCTTTGATGATACTTGTGTAACCTCTTCTTCTGTGTCCATTAGTTACATGAGGTATGCTTAATCAAAATAATAGTCAATGGGAATGTTAGGGTGTAATTAAATTTGAATAATATTAAAACAAGAAGTATCATGATAAAATTATTCACCATCAAAGCATCTTTTGTCATGTTTTCCTTTGGGTAATACACTAGAATCTCTTCAGGAACATCCTTCAATAAATATTCATTGTGTATCGAGATCTCCATATGTTCCTCAACATGTGAACATCGAGGTTCTTCTTTTTCCTCCAAGGCAGAGTTGAGGTTGTCTCATTCTATATAATCAAAAACTCATGGAGTGGTGTAGAATTAATATTCAATAAAATTATAAGCGATAGAGTCAATGAATAGTTCAACTCCCTGAGTCGGTTCAGCTTCAATTTCTTCCTTAGTGGTAAGTGCCTCTTGGAGTATACTCTCTGAGGATGGAGGTAGGTAGTCAAGCTCCTCTTTCTTGACTTTAAATTCCACCACTTGGGTGGTTTATTCCATAAGTTGTTCTGAATCTTATTCTATTTATTTTATGGGGAAGTTAGGTAGTTCCCCATATTTAATCAAGAATTCATCCAAACTTTATTTATCTCCCACTGGTAGCTCAGCAGATACATCTTTCTCATTTTCATACTCAGGTTCTTAAATTTCAAATATAAGTAGTGAAATTTACTCCACCACTTTCTCATTTTCTTCCTCTGGATTAGGGTGGGGTTGATCTATTAATGCATGAACATAATCAAAATCTCTATTAGAATTTCTGTTTAGTTTTTCACTGCTTTCTCTAAGTTCATGCATCTGATCCCTTCTAAAATATTCATATTCTTCTTGTTTTTGTTGCTCCACTTATGAGTAATTTTTCCATACATAATATTCTGAATATGAAGACATCCTGGAAGTCTTTTTTAGATTCTTGAAATAAAATGATATATAACTAATATGTGAAAATAGAAAAATTAAATGAACTAATGATTGGATCCTAAGAAACTGTGTTAGTTTTGACACATGTCTATTGTGGGGTGTGGACAAAAATAATTATATTTTTCCTACTGCAGAACAACGGCTTACCGGGGTCATCTCTCTTGAAGATCCTTCTCAATTTAGTACACTTAATTTATTTTATTCACTTCTTCTATCAGTTTTTGTAGTTTTGTTTATTATATGAATGTCATTAAATTCTTTTTGGGTTTTTTATTATTTTAAATAATGACATTTGAAGCATTAATTCTAAATTTATACTAAGATTCAAGTCTAAATAGAATGAATTAATAAGAAAGAACATGGTTTTAGGGGGTGGTTAAATATTAAATCATTATTCTCCTTTATATGTTTTATTCCAATTTGATAATCAAAACACGAAATCTCATGTTTGAACTACTATTCTTTATTTATAATTGGGGTAATATCATTGAATGTTTGGCACTCTCAATTCCACCTCATCCTTTTATCCAAGTTGGTGACACACCTTTTTCTGGAATGTGTCAACTTCCAGGACCTGGTTCAATTGAATCTGTTTCATCCATTGATTATCTCAACTCCAATGTGTGAAGAAATAACTAATTGAGAGAGGGAAAAATTATTAAATAAAATAATATGGATATGTTGAGTTGCATGTAATCAGTGGTAGTCACAACATCAGGGACATTCGACTTACCCATTCATGATACTCAAATATATCTACTAACTAAAAATTAAACATTAAAGAAAATTCACGATCACCTTCACCACCCCTTTGGCCAAGTCTTGGGGTTATCCTCTCATTTCTTATAGTAAAAAATTACTTGGTGGAGTGGGTGGAAGAGAAGAGATAGATAGGGAACGAAATTATGAAAAGTGGATGGAGAAACAAAAAGGCATGGATTGATAAATCTAAAATTTGAATTACAATTGAAAAATAATACAAAACTAAAATTAAAATAAAAAAATCAAGAAATGGGGTGGTAAGAGAGGTGTAGAATCATCCCATTCCCCGTTGATAACCCTCCTTGGCTGTTGATGTCGAGCAAATGATTCGGGAAGGAGGAGAGACCCTCCTTTTATAGGCAGATTCTATCCCCTAAACGTTTGTGCATTGTTGGCACAATAAATTGCTTATTAACACATGGAGTCCTTCATAAAAGTTGTACCTAAATGTGTTTTCTGTTCAACCTACACATTTCAGAACATTTAGACATTGTATTAAGAAGGTATGGAATTTTCATTGAATAAGACTTTTTATGGCCGAAATTTCCATGAAGTTTCCTTCAAATGAATAATGATCAATGGAAACCTTAATGACTTCAAAAATCCTCCAAAATTGATTAAGAGTCATTCCTATGTTTCTTAGTGATATCCCAGATAGAATAACCTAAATTAGAGGCGAGGAGACCGATTTGTGCATCTGTTACGGTGGTGGGGTCCACGCTGTTTGCCCAGAAAAGTATCCAAATTCAATGATTTTTTTTGGACTAATTGATCTTCAAATCAGCTCTAGTTCATAAAGATAAAGTTGAAGGAAATAAAATAAGTTTTTTAAAAAAATTATCAGTAATTTTTGAGTTATATTTTTTAAAAAAGGAAAAAAATATCCTTGTGATAAAAATTTGTCAAAAATCCCAAATTATGCACTTTTCTCAATTTTTTTCATAATCATTCTAAAATTAAAATTACCCATTATTTTAATAAAACATTGAAATATAAGGGATTTATAATTAAAAAATAAAAAAATACTCATTATTTGATAAAAAAATCCACATGAAGTTTTTTTGTCAGAGATGTCTTGCCTCGTTGTCTTGTGTTATCATAATATGTCATGCCTAAATTGATTAAATAATAAAATGGAACTTGTTAAATGAGTGGGTATATTTGTTAGTTGTTTTTATATTGCTTAAATGGTTTTCTGGTAATTATGATTAATGGGTTGGTATATCCATGTGATGTGTTAAATGGAAATTTGTGATAAGAGGGTGGGTATAACCCTGTGACATGATTAAATGGAAGTGGAGTACATGAGTGGATATACTCATGAGATGTAATGGATTAAATGAGTAGGTATACTCATTGAATGGTTTTGAATATAATTTTTTATATGAGTGGGTAGACTCATATGGTCGGAAATTGTTAAATTTATGGAATAGTTGATGTTTAAATAGATTCCAAGAATGAATCTCCATGGATTTGGAACCCAGTAGTGGACATCTTGGTTGGGTATTCACTTTGGGTCTTGATTCTATGGGATGTCTCGGGATTTGTTTTCCATTATATCTAGCTTGATTGGACTCACATAGGACATAATAGTACACATGCTCCTAGGACTCCAACCAGTGGCTATACCAAGTTTCTATTGAAATGATACTAGGAATTGATGATGATGACATGGTCTTCAATACATTGGATTCAGCCCTTCATGGTCTACACTTAATTATATGGCACGATCGTGGGATATATGACTATTGTTGTATGACAAGGTCGTGGGTTTTTTATATGGTTTTCATTGTAGAGTATGGTTTTGTTGAAAAGATATGGATCATTTTACGACGTGGCTATGTTGTTTGTTTATATTGCCTATAGGTTCCTTGTTAGGAGCGGCCACTTGTTGCAGGAATCCATAAGAGGCTATTAGGTATAACTTGTTTGTGTTGGTTATATGTCTTGGGCTTTCACACTTACATAACTACTTACTTGTACTTGTTTCCCAACTTTCATAGTGTAGCTTAGAATTGTATATATATTTGGGTGGAAACCTGCTGGGATGTTTATCTCACACCCTATTTGGGCCTCCATGGGGACCCAAAAAAATTATATGGATTCATTTGAAAGTAGGGGAAAGCGCCCTAAAACTAGTTGTTGATCATTTATTTAGATCATGGGAGCAGGAGACCCAGCTGAGGCTTGCGATGATACTGTGACACTTTTTGATCTTTTTGGATTTTGGATACTTGTATTGTACATTATTTCCATGTATATTTTTTGGTTTTTTTCTAGATACGTGTATCATATGCATCATGTTATATGAGACACTTATGGCTTATTATATATTCATGTATTGCTTATCTATTTTACCTATTGTCCGCTTATTATATTTACTTCTACTATTTAATTTGATTGACTTCCACCATGATATACTTTGGTAATGAGGGAATATTCTCCAAAATAACTCAACTGGGCCCTCACCACTAGTCGGAAGCATCTGGCATTTGAGGAGTGTTCTGGAGGCCATGTATCCAACTGGGCTTGGGGAACTATTGAGTGGCATCCTAGTTCAGGACGTTACAAAGTGGTATCCGAGACAGTTTCTTTTCTGGTTTGATTTACTATTTGGAGACAAAAAAGGGATATAAAGGAAAATGGAATTTGTTAATGACCTATGCTCGAGCGTAGCTAACGTGTGTACAAGAAAAATTCAAATTACCCTAAATGAAATTTCTATTTCTTGGTTTTAACTATTACAGTTGATTTGATTTCACCATTAGGTGAATCACATGATTTATGGTGATACTATTGATGCAATTGTGGGTTCTATTTTTTGCAACCTGATGAGATGAGGGTATCGCATCTCATGCATCATAAAGTCGCTTGTTAGAAATCACATATCATGCATTATGTCATTACATTTAAGATGAGTTATTTGACGCATGCTATTGTGATAGGTTCCCTAATATTTGTTCCTGATTTTGTGATAGACTTTGTGCAGAGGATAGAGAAGTGACTTCATCATTCAATTTATAAGGTGTATGATCCCTTATCAAATTGAAAATGAAGTACCCTTTAAATTAAAATTTTAAAGTGAATTTGATGTGTATGTATTATATTGGCATCAAATTTTGGTTCATGAGGTGTTATGGGTCCTCAAGGATCAGAACATGGTGGACCATTGGTTAAATCATGTCAAATAATGACTGTTAAATGAAAATAAATGGAAAATAGAGACTTGACCTACACCCGGATTTTGAGTGGGTGAGAGGTTGTGTTTGTAGTTGTTTTGTGGTTGTTCTTTATACAGTCATGGATTTAAGATTAGGTTGTGTGTTAGGACATTTTTTTAGGTGGGTTTTGACATGTCCTACACTTTTGAGAAGCGACTATGATATCATTCATTTCTGAGGCGAGTGTTTTGCATTATAAAGGCATGTCAGCATGGAGACCTCCAATGGTATTCCAAGAGGGTGGAGATGACCATGCTTTGAAGGTGGTGGGCCATGAGATAATAGTGGATCATCTTTTAGTGGTTTTGCGGTACAATAGACTATTTCAGACATTTTTGCTGAGGCATAGATCCACTAGGTCTTATTTTTCTATATGCAGACTTTTTAAGGAGCATCGTAGCCTACCATGACTATGGTAGAGCTGACATGGGTGTTCTATTAGAAACATCCTTTAACGTTTTTGTGCGATAATGGTCCACAAGATTCTGATTTGTGGCTTGAGACCACACTAGCTATCTTCGAGAATCTGGAGAAACCTCTTGAGAGGTGGGTCAAGCTCACCCCTTATATGATACATGGAGTAGTAAAGTACTGGGGGGATGTTCTGAACCAGGCTAAAATGCTACAAGATATGGGTTGGACTGATTTCCAGACGTACTTCCTTGACTAATTTTACCCCAAGACACTATGGGAAGATTGGGCTAGTGAGTTCATGCGTCTAGAGCAGAGCACCATGGCGGTTATGGAGTACTCAGCATACTTTATAGAGTGTCATAGTTTTGCACTGATGTACCTTACTGACGAGCTGTCGACAGCGAGATGCTTTGAGGAAGGCCTCTGACATACTATCAAATCCCAGGTCATCATGTTCAGGTTGACCTCCATCACTGAGATTGTGAATCAGGCACTGATTATAGAGTGTAACCTGAGGGAATTTGAGGATATAGAGTAGGATAATTTTTCTTTTCAAACTAGTGGTTCTACATATTCTGGAAGGAAGAACCATTTTGATGCTTCCCATTTGATAAGCATCAGTTAGTGTATGAGTACTAGTAGCTCGGTGTTTTCTCACTAGTGTGGCAGGAGAGGACACATAAAGAATCAGTGTGACTGCGACCCAGTCGAGTGCCGAGCTTATGGAGGGATGGGATACATGCAATGGTTTTGCAGGACCTTCCCTCTAGTTGTGAGTGGTAGGGTGTCATCTTCGATTTCAGGTTCAGGAGTAGGTTTCTAAGATCTATTTCAAGAAGGGTGTTAGAGCCATGTAGGCCGATCGGGCTGCAGAAATAGTGGTCTTTGCTGAGGTAACCATACACCAATTACTCATATACATCGAAGGGGGCCTACTCTGAATAGTGAGGTTGTTTCAGAGTGTTGTGCTATAGTTCAATTATATTATGTACAATCTACCATTGGGGAGAAAGGTTTCATACTGTCTACAGTGAGAGGAATGATCTTAATAGACTCTACTGTTGCATCTGCTCTTTTTGATACAGGTGTATCTCATAGATTCATATTCACACCTATGGTGAAAATCCTTGGGCTTGTTTTGTGGTATTTTAAAAGAGTTTTAATGCCAGAAATAATATTGGGAATCAGAATGGATGATGAGCTCTAGTGCAGGGAGTACCCTCTTGAGGTTAGTGGGTGTCACTTCATTTGAGATATTTATGTATTTGAGATGATAGGGTTTGGAATCATTCTTAGGATGGACTTTTTAGTATATTATCGATCATAAATTTTCTACTATAGCCTAAGGGTATCTTTCACATCGCCATAGGATGCAGTGTTTACTCACAAGGGTGAATGGGGTGTCCATGCGAGTTGAGATGGACTAGATCCTCATGAGTTGGGTAGAATGACAACCTATATTCCTATTTTGTGTTTTGGATGATCATGGAGTGAGTCAGGTAGGCTTTACTCTAATGGTGGATCATTCTAGGTACATGTTCCCAAATGAGTTTTCTACATTACCTCTCAAGATATAGGTTGAGTTATCCATTGAACTAGTGCTATGAGCTGCACCAGTATCCATTTCTACTTACTAGGTGGCTGCGATGGAGTTGTATGAAATTTAGTGGAAGCTTGAGTATTTGGAGGCAAAGGGGTTTATCAGACCTAATACGTAACTTTGGGGTTTTCCAATTCTTTTTTCAAAAAACATGGATATAAATCTTACGCTATTTGGGGATTATCGTAATTTGAATCAGCTAATGGTTAAAACTGATATCCCTTTCCAAAAATAGATGAAATGTTTGATAAGATTCTAGGATCCCAAGTATTCTTGAAAATAGAACTATGGTTAGGATATCACCATGTACATATTTGACCCATAGACATACCTTATAAACCATTCATAGTAGGTATGGTCTATATGAGTATCTGGTTATGCCATTCAGTCACACAAACATGATAGTAGTTTTCATGGTGCTGATGAACCGAGTGTTCCATCCTTAATTGTGACAGATCAAGTATTGGGCTAGGAGTAATGCTGATGTAGGGGGATACAGTTTTGGCATATGAGACATAGTTTCTAAGGCCACGTGAGAAGAATTACCCTATTCATGATCTTGATCTAGATGTAGTTGTTCGTGTTTTTAACTATTAGAGACATTATTTATTGGTAGATCATTTTCTGGTGTATACTGACAACAAAATCATCAAGAATATATTTACATAGTATTATTTGAATATGTGGAAAAAAGGTGGGTGGAGTACCTAAAATATTTTGAAATTAATCTTGAATACATGGATGGTAAAGGTGATGTAATGTTCGATGCACTGAGTATGTGGAATCAGATACAGACAGTGCATCAGGAAAGTAGCGTGTGGCAACATATGGCGTTATTCTCTATGATCTACATGGAGGTGCACAACAGTTAGGGATATACATATCTAAAATCCATAGTTGTGACCTCTACCCTATTTGATAAAGTAAGGATGAGGTAGTTATCAAATTTAGAGGGTCTAGTCCTGTGGGTGAGTGTGGAAGATGGAGACCCTCCTCCTGGTTGGACCGTATGTGTTGATGAGATCTTACATTTCCAGGGATGTGTTTGGGTTCCAGTGGATATACAAGGGGATATGATGTGGGATTTTCCTGCTTCATCTTGGGCACTAGAACCCGGAGACAACAAGATGTACCATGACTTGCATCATCAATATTAATGGAGAAGTATGAAAAGTGAGGTAGCTAGTTTTGTTATGAGGTGTTACAACTGTCTGCATGTGAAGGAGGAACATCAACGACCAGCCATGATTTTATAGCAGTTGCTTATTCCAAAATGGAAATGAGATTATTTCATGATGGATTTCATGACTGGTTTACTAAGGTTGCCTTGAGGTAACGATGCTGCGTGTGTTGTTGTTGACGTGATAAAAAATGTTCATCATTTATTGACGATCAAGGATACCTTCGATATTAATGTTCTTGGAAAGGTGTATATCCATGAGATAATACAACTTCCTGGGTTCTCAAACACTATCTTTTCAAATAGGGATTCCCACTTTACATTTCCTTTCTTATAGAGTTTTCAGAGGGCACTGGGTACATAGGGGATTCTCAGCACAGTCCACCACCCTCAAACTGATGGCCAATCAGAGTGTATGATACAAGTTCTAGAGAACACGATTACAGAATGTGTTCAAGATTTTGGTGGATCTTGGGAGAGACACATTCAACTATATGAGTTCTCCGATAATAACAATTATTAGGAAACGATACAGATGTCTCTTTACAAGGCTTTTTACGGTAGGCTTTGCGAATCACCCTTGTGATGGCTAGAGGAAAGTGAGGTTGCTTTACTAGGACCTTGTCTCATGCATCATAATTCTGAGTAGATCCAGTTGATTTAGAAGCAGATGGATATTGCACAGTCTTGATATAAATCATATGTTGATCACCGTATATGACCTCTTGAGTTTGAGGCCAAGGATCAGGTCTTTTTATGTGTTTCACTAAGGTTGCGACATAGAAGTATCATGATATGAGGTAAGATTTAACCACTATATGTTGTTCCATTTGAGATTCTTGAGAGAGTAAGATCAATATACTATTAGTTTTAGTTATCTTATAGGTATTGATCCATGCACAACGTCGTCCATGTATCAAAACTACGCCATTATAATTCAGGCCCATCTCACACTTTTCAACTAGAGGAGGTTGAGCTAAAATTTGATGCATCCTTTAAGGAGCATCTAATTTGTATTGTTGATAAGAGCATGAAGGTTATACAAGGATAGTTAGTTCCTCTATTACAGGTTCTATGGAAGCAAGAAAGTTCAGAAGATGATACTTAGGAGTGGGAGGCTGACATACGTGCTCAGTGATAGGAGTTTTTTCAAATGGACCTTGACTACCCTTGGGAGGGAAATTCGGGGAAGAATTTCTTTAAGGGGGTAAGATTGTAAGATCCAAAATTTTATTGAGGTATGAATCATTTACATTCTTTTTTGGCGTAGACCCTAAGCTGGGCCATGGGCATGTTGGGTTGTTTTTGGGAAATAATAGGCAAGAAGGTTGTGTACCGGTTGCAGGCCAATTACACGATGTGTAATTGGATTACACACTGTGTAATCCGATTTCATAACATGTAATGGTTTGTCTAGGAACATTCACTATGTGTGAGGGCTTTATGCCATTAAAGGAAAACCGACCATTACACACCATGTAAATAAATTACTTGTCATGTTATTCCCTGAATAATGTATTTAAAAATAGAGGTAGGGACCTATATTTTTTGGACAGAATCCTTTTTTCTCTCTTTTGAAGTCTAAAAACATTCTTATCCAGATTTTTAGATCTAGCACACATTTGGATTCGATTTATTTCCCTGTCATTTTTGTTGGAACCACGATGATAAGATATTGATTCCTTTTTATCCATTCTTTATTCTTCAGTAGAACAGTTGCATTGTTTGGATTTAGGTTTTTATGCCCTAATTTCTTGTTCTTCATATGTTGTTAAAATTTATTCCCAACCAGGATGAATTAAAACTTGATACTAGATGAGAACTCCACTAATGAGATAAGGTAGGTGGTCTATAATTTTATTTTTTTTCTTTTGATTCTATATAGAGCTATTGACCTTTTTTCTGCCCGCTAGACTTTTTAGTGCGAGCCCAATTTTAAAGTGTTAATCCGAAATAGATGAGGTATGACCTATTGGGAACTCCCTTAGGTTCTTTAAGATACGTTTGTGTTTGCTAACCCAACCCAAGGACACTGATGGGGTGCACCATGCCTTTTGTTTGGTTTTTACCATGGATGAACTACCCATGGGGTGTGACCTCAAGTTTTCCTATTTTAAGGAAGCTCAGTTGTACTTAAATGAAGCTAAATTACATATATACGAGATATCTTGCCTCCTTACCCTGTGCTATTATAATATTCCATTTATAACATGATTAAATACTTAAATGGAACTTTTCAAAAGAGTGGGTATACTCGTTGGCTGTTATTAGATTTCTTAAATAGTTTTGTTGGTAATTGTGATTGATGGGTTGGTATACCCATGTGATGTGTTAAATGGAAATTATTGATAAGTGGGTGTGTATATCCATGTGGCATGATTAAATGAATGAGGAGTACATGAGTGGGTATACTCATGATATGTAATGGTTTAAATGAGTGGGTATACTCATTGAATTGTTTTGAATGTAATTATTTATATGAGAGGGTAGACTCATATGGTTTGAAATTGTCAAAGGCATGGAATGATTGATGATTTACAGAGATTCCATGAATGGATCTCCAAGGATCTGGAATGCGGTATTAGACACCTTGGTGGATTATGCACCATTGGTATTTAATCCAAGATATTCCTTAGGCTTTCCTACACCTTGGATACAGATATCTTGGACTCATGTAGCACAAGCTGGTACACATGCTCCTAGGATTCCAACCAGTGCCTATGCCATGTTTCCATTGAGATTCTCCTGAGACTCGAAGAGGATGCCTTGGTCTTCAACACCCTATATCCGACCCTTCGTGATCTACACTTCATTATACATCATGACTATGGGATATTTGATTGTGGTTGTACGGAAAGGCCGTGGGTTTTTTATATTTTTTTCATTATAAGGCTAGGAAGTGTGGACATGATATTGATGGTTATGTGGAAAGGTTTTGTAGTATGTTTATATTTCTTGTAGATGCCTTTTTAGGAGCCAAAACCTGTTTCAGGGAGCCACAAGAGGCAATTTAGTATTACTTGTTTGCAGTGGTTTTATGCCTTGGGAGTTCGCACTTACATTACTACTTACTTTTTCATGTATAGCTTATTTCATTGTACTTCTTAGAACTGTATAGATATTTAGGTGGTAACCTACTGGGATGTTTATCTCACATCCTATTTGGGCTTCCTTGGGGACCCAAATATATTATATAGTTACAGGTTATATTAGGGTAAAGCTCCCTAAAATTATTTGTTGGTCATTGTTTTAGATCATGGGATCATAGGTCTAATATGAGTCTTACGATGCTATGGGGGAACTTTTCGGTTGTTTTGGATTTTAGATACTTGTATATTATTAGTGGTAGTTCTAATAATCACTACTAAAAAGACAATATTAAATATATTTTAAATATAGTGGCGGTTTTAATGAAACCGCTGTTAATATTTTTAAAAAATAACTGACCCACTCCCTCCACCTGATGCCCTAACCCCCTTTCTCCCTTGGTCGTGCCGCTCCCCGATGCTGGCGACAGCCCCTCCCCCTTGGAGGCGCCTCTCCTCGACGTCGGTAATCACCCCTCCCTCTTGGCCTTGCCTCTTCCCAGCACTAGTGACCACCCCCACCTCGATCACGACTCTCATTGGTGCTAGTGACTCCCTCCCTCACCCTACCCCCACCAATCCCTCAGCCCCACCTCTCCATGACAATGATGACCACCCCTCCCCCTCGACCCTGACCCTCCCCCAACATCAGTGACCGCCCCTCTCCCTCGATCCCGCCTCTCCCCAATTCCAGTGACTGCCCCTTACTATCGATCATGCCTCTCCCCATCGACTATTATTACCCCCCTTTACCCAACATATCCCCGACACCGATGACCACCACCCCCCCCCCTTGGTCGCACCTCTCCCCAATGTAGGTGACCGCCCTTCACCCTCAACCCCACATATCCCCGACACTGACCCCCCTTCTCTCCGACAACATACCTGTCCCCCCTTCCCCCACTTCCCCCCAATGGCTGACCCCTCATCCTCGATGGTGACCACCCCTTGTTCCACTCTCACATATGATCCTCATGACCCCAACCCCACTTGCTACCTGATGATGACCCCACAGTGACCCCCTGCTCCTTAAAGGTGATCCCCAATGGAGACCCCTCTCCCCCATTTCTCGGAGAGTGGAATCCCCAATCATAATGTGTAATTTTTTAATATTGTATGATTGGTTTGATAAATCATTATGTAGTATATCATATTTTACAATAAAATGATAAATTTTATCACTTAGGAATCCTATACACATAACTATCATTAATTCCTATTATAAATGGAGATCATGAATATATGATGAATGCTTGTTTGTCTATCGGGTTATAAATAGTCTGTAATTGCATGAATCATTTATCCCTCATGAGTTCTTGGTGAGTTATCCTTAGTTAGTTTTGGATAATGGTTTATTAGAGGAAAGGAAACCATTTGGTTTTATTGATTATTCACTAAAGTTTTAGTATGCTTCTTCCACACTGGCATGAGACTTTCAATGTAATAACATACTGAGTGTACATGTATGTTCACCATGATTTTAAATACTATATTTATAGAATTATAGGATAACTTAGTTGACCAAGATTAACAAAGTTAATTGATGTTTACTTTTAATTGCAACTGTTTAATTAACCATTTATATCTTTATATATGAATATATAGGGAGAAGAGTGAAAATACAATACCTATGGATAAAATTTATATTAATTTACCTCGAAACACACCTCTTTATTACAAGAGTTTGAAAAACAATTATTATGTAATTAAATACTGATCAGTGGATGGTAGAATAAAATGTGTATGTTCTGATTGAAAATTCAAGTGATGGTTAAATAGAAATTAAGTATATGATCATTTTATATAAAAACAATTTTCTATTCAATATATATGTTGGATTTGGCATGGTAAATATATTTTGATGGAAATTCAAAACAAATATAATTCTATCAATGAAACACAAAGTGACCCACCAGAGGGGACTTCAGTTTGAAATTTTATAAATGAAACATTTGTCTTTGTATGATATAATGTCAAATATTTCAATAGATCAAAAAAACATCAATTGACCCTGAGAACATTAATCCTTCTAATAATTTCAAAGACCAAAAATGATCTTTATGAATTAGTTGAAGACGTGCACCAAGAACTGTATGAAGGGTGTGATAAGTATTCAATGTTTTATTTTCTACTTAAGTTGCATCATATAAACTGTCTCTGTGAAATTATTGACAGTGAAATGTACTTGCTTTTAGAGTTTCTTCATGATGTATTTAGTGAAGCTATGATCCTTGCATCATTATATGAGATTAATAAAGTCATAAATAAACACGGACTGTATTATACAAAGATACATGAATTCCTTAATGATTTCATGCTTTACTAGGGACAAGAGTCTGACAAAGGAGAATTCATAATATGTCATAAAAGTAGATGAATGTTAATGAACAACAATGAGAGTATAAATCAATGCAACCCCAAGAAGAAAAAATAACTCCTTCAACATTATTTCATTAATTTCCTCTGATAGGATACATAAAAATATTATTCATGGCATCTAAGAGTACATACAAAATGAAGTGACATGATCAAGATAGTACTGATGGCTTGATGAGACATCCAAAAGATTCAACATCATAGAAATTGTTTGATTTATTATATCTATATTTTTCTTCAAATCTTATGAATTCACATTTGGGATTGGATTCTAATGGTTTTAACCACTTTTTTACTTTAGGTACTAATTATAGTATTGGGCTAGTTGTTTTGATACCTTATAATCTACCTCCATATATGTGTATGAAAAAATATTTTTTTTATTTCGATGATTATTTCTAGAAATAATGTAGAGAACCGAAGCATGACGTACATGGACATTACATTACTTTTGTGGAATACTTAATACATAACAAAAATAGACACACAAGGACCGTAATAGTTTAATGTATTTGGAAACTCAGAATAAAATCTTCTAATCGTGGTGAATGATTTTCAACATCTCCCATAAAGATCTTCCCCTTTTTTTCTTACCTAAAACCTTTCTTTACATCCTGGGGAAAAGAAAACATAAAAAGGGTGAGCACAAATGCTCAGTAAGGGTAAGCATGGATAAAATAAAACATACTATATACATTCGAACTTGAAAACATGAACATAATGTTTAAACATCAAAAGCTTGAGAAATGACATAAAACATGGAAGTACATGAGGTATAGATCATAATGAAACCTTAAGAATGATAAAATAGCATGTGAGTAAAACATGTAATTGTGGCAACCATTCAACACATGTCAGGATTTCCATAGTATCCAAGGCATTGCTGCCAAGACCATCTTGGTGGACAAAGTCCCTTTCTGAATCGAGTTCACTCCTCGTTTCAGTCCTGTAACACTGATCCGGATTAACTTACAATTCCATCCATGTCTATCTCATGAGATATAAATCATTACCCAATGCATTATAGGGAGATATAGGTCCCACCCATCTCATAATGAAATCATTCTTACTTGTTCCACAAAATAAACATACATCATTCATAATAACCCAATAAATAAAATGGGTTTCATAAACCTCATCCCATCATCACATAATCCATTTAAAAGAAATGGATATCATTTCATAATAAAAAAAAGTGAAACCATGTAAATCATAGAGACGTTACACTTGAAAAATACACATGTGAAATAATTTCATCTTAGAGGAAAATGGTTTTGATAAAACACTTTAATTGAATTCTTGAGGAAAATATCATTTTTTCTTCAAAATCATTTTCCTTTCACAAATTGTCATGCAATTTTAGAAGAAAAGGTTTTTGTTGAAAATAGTCATGAAATATTTTAAAGTAAGCTTCATAAAAATAAGGCTTTATAAAACCATAAAAATCTTTTCATGTCGTATACGTTAAAAAAACATTCTTATCGTACTTTTGTCAGAAAAGTCAAAAAAAGTACCTCGTAACGTAAACAAAATAATGATCCCTTACATACCATGTAGTAAAAGTCAAAAGTTGGTAAAAAAGACATTAAACATACGTGAAACCATTTTTAGTAAACATGAACATGGATGATAACAATAACCCCAAGAAATAATTACGAATAAGCAATCTCGGATAAAAATGAGATTTGCAAAATTATCCTTTACCTTAGGTTCGATTTGCTTCGTAACTGTACGAACCTCCTGTATAATGATTTAAATAATGTCATTGACTTATTCCAGAATCATAATCATTGTTATGATATCATATATGGTTCACTTATGACTTTATATTACCCGTTCTTTTGTAAATTCCATGTTGAATAGCGTTTTGGGTAAAATCGTTTCATTTGTCGTCCGTGTTTTGACTTGTAATTATTCATATGATTACATAGATCATTGTTACTTAATTACAGAATATAAAACATGATTTATATATAATATATTTTCATAATATACATATATATAATAGATCCGTAAATGGAATGAAATACACCGTTCATGGAGACGGTAGGTCGTACGTACGCATGAACGCTGTTTTCGTTTCCTTATTGAGTTGAATGGAATTAAGTAGATGAAATACTTATATATACACATAAATACTGTATCATTATTATTTCATATATTTCATTATTACTTATTATATATACTTTATAATCATTCATGAATGGTTACCGTGGAGAATGAATCTCATCGCGTCGTGGAGACGGTATTTCATACGTACGCACGAGCGATGATATCGTTCTCATGATCGTGGAATAGTAATGGAGTGTATGTATAATATTTAAAAATCAATATCACTTTACAATAATCATATATAGTTATTATTTACACCGTTATACCCATCCAAGTATGGTGGTGGGGGAAAATAGATTACACCACGGCGTGGAGACGGTATTCCGTACGTACGCACACGCGGTGATTTCGTTTTCCGTAGGATGGATAGATGGTTAAATAGGTTTGTTTCATAATTATAATAAAATATTAGTATATCAGTTATACTGATGTTATTACTTCATAATGAAACAACCTAAGTAGAGGAATTGGAAGAAGAAATAAAGTTGAATGAATCGGTAACGGACATTGCCTCTTCTTTGAAGCTCCTCTTTGAGTCCTCCTCTTAGGGAACTAAAATTGGTCTTTGAAGAAGACCAGGAACTCTATGATGTTTATAGGGATGTGGAGAAGATAATTTTTCAGGTTTTGGACGAGATTTAAGGCTCAAAGTGGTGTGAGGAAGAGAGGGATGAGGTGCCCTTTTATAAGGGAGAAGAGGGGCAGTTTTGGAATAACCAAAAATATTATTTTATTGTAAAGTCATATTCGGTTTTAAATAGATCCAAATTGATTTTTTTCGAAGATAAGGTTGGGATGGTTCGAAATACTCTCATAAAATAGAATTTAGACAAGTTGAGGTTCCTATTTTAACCTTATCATTTATATTTACTTTAAGTTAGATAATTTTATTTTTACCGTGTCTTTTTGTGTTTTTACACTATATGGTTAATAAACACACTATAACAAGCCAAACGAACATAAAGTTGTTTATTATTAATATATATAACCTTATCTAAGACAATTGTCCGAACCATATATTTTTAGGAATAAAATAACAATTAATAATATAATATTTGTTTTAATAACTATTTTATGTCAATTTTGACACTATTTAGTAATTGATTTTTGTGAAAATCATAACAGAATGATTAGTTCGAAAAAATTTAATTAAATCAATAATAATATGTCATATTAACCTAGAAAAGTAGTGGAATTCAAATAAAGTCTCATATTATATTTATTTGGGAATTTATAACATCAATTATGTCAATATTTCATTAATAAAATAATTACTGCATCATCATTGTGTCATAAATAAATTACATTATTTAATGTCTAAAAATTACAAATTAAATATCATTATGTTGGAATTATATTTAGATTTCTAATTAATATTAATAGTCTAATTTATCTTATGTATAACCCTATATTAAAAATTATTTACTTATTAAACATTGATTTTAACTATTTTAACCCTTCTTTGAATAAATTTATAATAAATGTCCTAATCAAATCCAAGTGGGCCTAAAAGGTCATATTTTATTCCTATGTTTGTTTTTGGTCGAATTAATCTTATCATATAGAATTAGGACATGTGTTAGGGTAATAATAATATCATTGTTACCCTTAATTACCCTATTTACTTTTAACCGTGGTAAAAAAAAGTAAAATGTTACTATTCCCCAATATTTTTTTTCATCTCATTGAACCACATTTTACTTACTACATCAACCATGTCTCTCGTATTTTTGAAATTCCACTCACAGAAGTGGTAAAATTAAGTTTTATGAAAAATTCAGTTTTTGTAACTACCACTTAGTGGTTTCACTATTCATCAAAAAATGAAAAATTTCAGAAAAATACCAAAAATTAGGCCTAAGCTATATTTGATATTATGAATTAAAAAATGATGTCTATTTTATCAAATTCAAAACATATCAGCTACATTAACTAATTTAAAAATTAATTCTTGTCGTCAAAATAAATAGCGTGTTTTTAAAAGATAATATCTATCAAAAGATTGACACTTGTTTATAACTGGTTTAAATGTGAAATTACATCCAATGACCTACACTGTATTAAATTGTAAAAAAATTATATTTTAAAACCACTCAAATTAATAATTTATCACTATTAATTATTTCGATTAAAAATGTGGTTTTTAATTAAAATTTAGTAATTTTCACTATTCATCAGAATATGAAAGTTATCCGAAAAGTATCAAAATTTCACCATAAACTAATTTCAATATTACGAATCCAAAAATTAAGTCCATTTTGAAAAATAAAATTTTCAAAATTTCAAAAACTGGTTATTACTATTCATAACAGCATGTTTTAATAATATTTTAATAGCATATCGTTGTTTAGTGAAACTCGGTATTGCGTACTACACACGCTATTGAGGAAGGTTGTGATTGCGTGTAATGCAAGGAAAGTCAAGGATGCGTGTTGTGCAAGCTCTTTTTGGTGTAGCGTACAACACAAGACATTACTAAAATTAAAAAGAATATTTTTCGTAAAATCTCGGGGTGTTACATTCTACCCCTCTTAAAATGAATTTCGCCCTCGAAATTCATCTGGGTTATAAATGGTTTAATACTTGAAAGTTTCTTTAATAGAAACCCACATAATAAAAGGAATACCAAAACCAATCTTTAAAAACAAAATTATGAAACGTAACTGTTACCCAAACTAACTAATCACTGGGTCTCTACATAGGAGAACATAGGTGAAAATTTGGGTATGGAAGAGAAATCTAACCATCATATTCTGATGGAGAATGGTAGAGAACATGGATATGAAAAAGCCATCAATCACAAAATCATAAATTTGTGATGATCTAAGGTACCCTCAGATTCATCGGATATAAGGGCACCAGGACAACATTATTGTTTTTCAAGTTCACTTCCCTAAAGATGAAGAATTTGAATTAGAATACATACTTACTTTATTTTGGTACAATCTCACTGTTGTTCATGCTTTAAACAAATTTCTCTTCATCTCATAAAGAAATGAAGTTGAATTTGTTATTCGTGATGTGTTAGCAGATCATGTGATAGAATGATGGGTCATTCTATCTATCTCAAACAAAAGGTTAGCAAAAGTTATTTAATATACATAAGTCGATCTATAGTGAGATTAATCATATATGGTTCCTAAAATGGACTTCTACTTCATATATCCTACTACATAATATAATAAAACTAACTACTACTAAACAGGGTCTTCCTGTAGGCCAGTGGTATGCGATAAAGGCCAATCGCACTTCAGTTGTGGGTTCGATTCCCACAGCCTTGTCCGATACGATGGGTTGTCGCCCATCCTGCAGGTTTTCCGTTTTAAAAAACTATATTACCATAACATCACATCAATAATATAGAAAAAACTTCTATCCTTAAACAATACTAATTTATGTCCAACATAATACATTCCAATATTTAGGCTTATCCATAATACTGTTGTGCACTTTCATAATATAGAGAAAATGATTACCAGAGATTTCATATAACAAGCATGTTAATACCATCGTTTATCTCCATATATCATAAGATATGTCTTGTTGGTCACATTCCAGACATTCTAAGGCCTTAATCATGTATCCTCTTGAAAACTGAATACCCATTGAACCATAGTGAAAACATGAAAGCAGTTAAAAGTTAACACTTTCCACATACCAAAATACTCAAAATTCTATATACTCAAACCATGATATCCATTATATCAATCATGAGCTCATGAACAGAATCAAACATCTCTTTATCTTCTTATTCCTTCATTATGCGCATATCATATACTTTACAAAAATATCCGAATAACCTTCAATGGTTACTGGTACCATTCAACATATACTTTCAAATAATTTTAGGAAAAAAAAACTGTAACAATCCTTAGATAATTCTTTATTCCATAGTACCATTAACTATACAACATAAATCTCGATAAACATACATTCATTCCACCACCTTATAAAACCATTGAACGAGCTTCAACAATTCTTTCATCTCACATATCATTTTTAGTCTCTTCATCATCATCAACATAAATACTACCCATACGGCCGAACTGATTCTCTTCATGAGTCTTTCCCTTAGGGCATTGGTTTGTATAATGACCGTACATTCCACATTTAAAACATTTAACCATTGTTGATGTCGTAGCAATACCATTATCCTCATTCATGGTGTTAACTGAACCTTTTCTTTTACACTTAATGGATTTGTGTCCTTCTTTTCCACACCCAAAGCATCTTCAAGTTCCCTTGAAACAACCTCCCCTATGCCTCTTCCCACATTATTTACATGAGGGAAATTGAACATTCTTTCCTCTATGATCATCATGAAACTCCATCTTTCTCTTATTATCTGAGTCAGGAAACATACCAAAGTTGAGATTATTGACCATATTATGAGATTACTGATTAGGCATCATAACGATGTTTGGGCTTCCAAATCCTGTTTCATTTGGTTTCTCATGATGAATATCTTTCCATTGTCCGTCATATCCTCCATTATCATGAATCTTCTTGTTTCCAGCCATTTTCTAAAACCCAAAAAGAATAGTGTGAGAGGAAAAAATAATGATAGGGAAAACAACATAGTAAAGGGGGAGAAGCCTCAATATCTAACATCTTAGGTTAAATTCTATGATCGTTACCATAGTTCTAAGACTATATCCTATAGGTATACATATCCTTAGGGACATCCCAGGACATACCTTAGAAGTATCTCTAGGGATCTCACTAACGTTTTCTCGTCCTAGTTTCCAAACGTTGACTAAACCTTTCCTCTGATACCAAATGTAGATACCCGAAGCTTGACGTACATGGACATTACATTACTTTTGAGGAATACTTAATATATAACAAAAATTGACACAAAAGGACAGTAATAGTTTAGTGTCTTTGGTAACTCAGAATAAAATCTTCTAATCGTGGTGAAAGATCTTCAACATCTCCCATAAAGATCTTCCCTTTTTTTCTTACCTAAACCATTTTTTTATCCTGGGGAAAAGAAAACATAAAAAGGGTGAGCTCAAATGCTCAGAAAGGGTAAGAATGGATAAAATAAAAAATAATATATTCATTTGTACTTAAAAACATGAACATAATGTTTAAACATCAAAAGCTTGAGAAATGACATAAAAAATGGAAGTACGTAAGGCATAGATCATAAAGAAACATTAAGAAAGATAAAATAGAATGTGAATAAAACATGTAATAGTGGAAACCATTCAACACATGTCATGATTTCCATAGTAGCCAAGGCATTGCTGCCAAGACCATCTTGGTGGACAAAGTCCCTTTCTGAATCGAGTCCACTACTCGTTTCAGTCCTGTAACACTGAACCGGATTAACTTACCATTCCAACCATGTCTATATAATGAGATTTAAATATTTATCTAATTCATTGGAGGGAGATATAGGTCCCACCCATCTCATAATGAAATCATTCTTACTTGTGCCACAAAATAAACATACATCATTCATAATAACCCAGTAAATAAAACGGGTTTCAAAAACATCATCCCATCATCACATAATCCATATAAAAGAAATAGATATCATTTAATAATAATAATAAAAAGTGAAACCATTTAAATCATAGAGACATTACACTTGAAACATACACATGTGAAATAATGTCATCTTAGATGAAAATGGTTTTAATAAAACACTTTAAATGAACTCTTGGGGAAAATATCCCTTTTTCTTCAAAATCAATTTTTTTTGAAAAAATGTCATGTAATTTTAGAAGAAAAGGATTTTTTTGAAAATATTCATGAAATATTTTAAATTAATCTTCATTAAAATAAGGCATTATAAAACCATAAAAATCTTTTCATGCTGTATACGTTAAAAAATCATTTTTATCGTACTTTTGTCGGAAAAGTCAAAAAAAAGTACCTCGTAACGTAAACAAAAGAAAGATCCCTTACATACCATGTAGTAAAAGTCAAAAGTGGGTAAAAAGGACATTAAACATATATGAAACCATTTTTAGGAAACATGGACATGGATGATATCAATAACCCCAGTAAATAATTACGAACAAACAATCTCGGATAAAAATGAGATTTGCAAAATTATCCCTTACCTTAGGTCTGATTTTCTTCGTAATTGTCCGAACCTCCTGTATAATGATTTAAATAATGTCATTTACTTATTCCAGAATTATACTCATTGTTATGATATCATATATGGTTCACTTATGACTTTATATTACCTGTTCTTTTGTAAATTCCATGTTAAATAGCGTTTTGGGTAAAATCGTTTCATTTGTCATCCGTGTTTTGACTTGTAATTATTCATATGATTACTTAGATCATGATTATATAATTACAGAATATAAAACATGATTTATATATAATATTTATTCAGAATATACATATATATAACAGATCATTAAATGGAACGAAATACACCGTTCATGGAGACGGTAGGCCGTAAGTACGCATGAACGCTGTTTTCGATTCCTTATTGAGTTGAATGGAATTAAGTCAATGAAATACATATATATAAACATAAATCCAGTATCATTATTATGTCATATATTTCATGATTACTTATTATGTATAATTTATAATCATTCATGAATGGTTACCGTGGAGAATGAATCCCATCGCGTCGTGGAGACGGTATTCCGTACTTAAGCACGAGCGATGATATCGTTCTCATGATCGTGGAATTGTATTGGAGTGTATGTATACTATTTCATAATAAATATCACTTTAAAATAATCATATATAGTTAATATGTACACCATTATACCCATCCAAGTAAGGTGGTGGTGGAAAATAGATTACCCCACGGCGTGGAGACGGTATTCCGTACGTACGCACGCGCGGTGATTTCATTTTCCGTAGGATGGATAGATGGTTAAATAGGGTTGTTTCATACATATAATAAAATATCAGTATATCAGTGATACTGATGTTATTACTTCATAATTAAAAAACTTAAGAAGAAGATCTTTAAGAAGAAATAAAGTTGAAAGAATCGGTAACGGACATTACCTCTTCTTTGAAGCGCCTCTTTGAGTCCTCCACTTAGGGCACTAAAATTGATCTTTGAAGAATACAAAGAACTCTATTATGTTTCTAGGGAAGTGTAGAAGATAATTTGGCAGGGGTTGGCCGAGATTGAAGGCTCAAAGTGGTGTGAGGAAGAGAGGGAGGAGGTGCCCTTTTATAAGGGAGAAGAGGGGCACTTTTGGAATAACTAAATATATTATTTTAT
The DNA here is from genome assembly GCA_963277665.1 of Viscum album. Taxonomy (NCBI): domain Eukaryota; kingdom Viridiplantae; phylum Streptophyta; class Magnoliopsida; order Santalales; family Viscaceae; genus Viscum; species Viscum album. The sequence continues at coordinate 988,957,314 of OY728148.1, read as the reverse complement.
TATAAAGTCATATTCGGTTTTAAATAGATCCAAATTGATTTATTTCGAATATAATGTTGGGATGGGTCTAAATACTCTCATCCAATAGAATTTAGACAAGTTTAGGTTCCTATTTTAACCGTATCATTTATATTTAACTTTAAGTTAGATAATTTTACTTTTACCGTGTCTTTTTGTGTTCTTAAACTATAAGGATAATAAACATACTATTACAAGCCAAAAGAACCCCAAGTTGTTTATTATTAATATATAAAACCTTATCTACGTCATTTGGCCAAACCATAGATTCGTAGGAATAAAATAACAATTAATAATATAATATTTGTTTTAAATACTATTTTATGTCAATTTTGACACTATTTAGTAATTGATTTTTGTGAAACTCATAACAGAAAGATTAGTTCGAAAAAAGTTAATAAAATCAATTCTAACATGTAATATTAACCTATAAAATTAGTTTAATTCATTAAAAGTCTCAAATTACATTTATTTGGGTATTTATAACATCAATTATGTCAATATTTCATTAATAAAATAATTACTGCATCATCATTGTGTCATAAATAAATTAAATTATTTAATGTCTAAAAATTACAAATTAAATATCATTATGTAGAAAATATGTTTATATTTCTAATGAATATTTATAGTCTAATTTATATTATGTATAACCCTATATTAAAAATTATTTACTTGTTAAACTTTGATTTTAACTATTTTAACCCTTCTTCGAATAAATTAATAATAAATGTCCTAATCTAATCTATGTGGGCCTAAATGGTCATATTTTATTCATAAGGTTGTTTTTTGACGAATTAAACTTATCCAATAGAATTAGGACATGTGTTAGGGTAATAATAATATCATTTTTACCCTTAATTACCCTATTTACTTTTAACCGTGGTAAAAAAAAGTAAAAAGTTACTATTCACCAAATATTATTTTCATCTCATTGAATGAAATTTTACTTACTGACATCAACCGTGTCTCTCGGATTTTTGAAATTCCACTCACAAAAGCGGTAAAATTACGTTTTGTGAAAAATTTAGTTTTTTTAACTACTGCTTAGTGGTTTCACTATTCATCAAAAAATGAAAGTTTTTCAGAAAAATACCAAAAATTAAGCCTAAGATATATTTGATATTATGAATACAAAAATGATGTATATTTTATCAAATTCAAAACATATCAGCTACATTATCTAATTTAAAAATTAATTCCCTTCGTCAAAACAAATAGCGTGTTTTTAAGAGATAATAACTATCAAAAGATTGACATTTGTTTATAAATGGTTTAAATGTGAAATTACATCTAATGACCAACATTTTATTAAATTGTAAAAATATATTTTAAAACCACTCAAATTAATAATTTATCACTATTAATTATTTCGATTATAAAAGTTGTTTTTAATTAAAATATAGTAATTTTCACTATTCATCAGAATATGAAAGTTATCCGAAAAGTATCAAAATTTCACCCTAAGCTAAATTTTCTATTCCGAATCCAAAACTAAAGTCCATTTTGAAAAATAAAATTTACAAAATTTCAAAAAGTAGTTATTACTATTCATAACAGCTAGTTTTAATAATATGTTAATAGCATATCGTTGTTTAGTGAAACTCGGTATAGCGTACTACACACACTATCGAGGAAGGTCTCGATTGCGTGTAATGAAAGGCAAGTCAAGGATGTGTGTTGTGCAAGCTCCTTTTGGTGTAGCGCACAACACAAGACATTAATGAAATTAAAATGAATATTTTTCATAAAATCTCAGGGGGTTACAAAAAAAATGCCTAGAAATGGGACTTATGTATACCTTCGACCTCTAATAAAATAATTGTGAGGATTATGAGATGACGGAATGGAAACACATGACACTTCCATGATAAAACTATTAAAAATACTTGATAATTTAATATAGAAAATTACTCACTTTCCTGGATTAGGAAATTTATCCGATTGGAACACTCATACTAGTTTGCTTTGTCTAGTTTGTAATTTTGTTCATCTACAATTACCTCATAGAAGAAAATGATGTTTTATGCATCATAATTGATTTTTTATTTATTCTCATAAATCTAGGTTTATCAAGACACAATTCAATGAAGATATTAAATAGAGAAATCCACTAAAAGTTTTATTAGGTTAAGAAATCATGGGACAATTAATGAGTGTCATTGATGAATTTGGAAAATATAATCATTTTAAAGAAGGGGAAAAGGGTACAAGGTACAATATTTGAAGCATCTGGAAGAAGAAAATAATGGGTATATTTTTCAAAATTCCATATTTGGAGTTTAATTTGATATGTTATAATCTTGACATAATGAATATTGAGAAACAATTCTGTGGCAATGTAATTTTCTCATTTCATAATGAGAAGGGTAAATCAAAGGATCTCCTTAATGCTCATAAGAGTTTGGAGTTAATGAATATAAATCATGATTTTTGGGAAAATGAGAATGGAAAGTATCCTTCGACTATTTTTAGAATGAAAAATCAAGATAAATGTGTATTCCTTAAAACTTTCAATAATTTAATAGTGGAATATGGATATTCGAGTAATATATCAAGCTGCATTGACTAAAAAAAATTGAAAGTTACATGGATTGAAATGTCACAACTCATGTATTTTGATGGAACTGTTGTTTTCATTGGAATTTTGTAATATATTAACTGAAAAATAAACTATTGTACCATTTTCAAATATCTTTTTAGAAAAAATATAAATCTAATTGAGCTTGATAAACATCAAGAAAGATTTATTTTAACACCTTTTTATTTGTAAATGTTATTTCCCCCTTCATTATTCACTGTGATGATTCATCTGATTGTTCATTTGGTTGAAGGAGATAAACTTGGATGACCAGAACATTATCAATTGATGTATCCAATTGAGAGGTACAATGATATTATTTTTATTTTCATTAGTGAATTTAGTCTTATTAAATTTCTGCATAATTTTTTTATATGTTTCTAATTTTTTTCATCAGGTATATAGGTCATTTTAAATCATATATGATGAATAAATATCAACCAAAAGGCTGTATTCCTAAAGGTTACATATCCAAAGAATGATTGACCTTGTATTCAAGGTATTTGGAAGGGATTGAGGCTATATTCAATCATGTTTAATGTTTTGATGATATCATCATTAATTATCATTTTGAAAACTAGTTATCAATATTTCCAATTATTGGACAACCAATTGAAAAGGGGTCAAATTTTACACTGAATGAATTGGAGTTTCTATAAGAACATAGATATATTCTACTTTGTAGTCTTATTACAGATCTATTTTTTGAAGAATTTCGATTTTAAACAAATAAGTGCTTAAGGTGTAGATCTTGAAATGAGATAGAATTAAAAAAATATGTTAATAAGGATACTGTCAGATGGATCACCCATCAGGTAAGTATATACTCATATTAATATTATTGACATGTAGTTATTTTTTCTATGTTAAAACTAAACCTTTTTGTATTTTTTCTAGATAATGAATGTTCAAAATCATGATGAAAGATCAAATGTTTTTATGCTTTTTTTTGGCTCAAGGTACTCTAAGAAAGTCTAAGATATTCGATGCCTACAATATTCATGGATTTAGTTTTCATACCATTTTTCAGGAAGAAGAATTAAAAACTCAAAATAGTGGGGTATTTACAATTACAGAGGTGAGATATTATGGAAATTTGGAGGATATAATTGAATTAAACTATCAGGGTTAGTTTCTGTTGTCCTATTCAAAAGAAAGTGGTTTAATATTGATTTGGGTATAATGAATGATTCATTACATTTTAATTCTATCATCTTCTCTCGATTTATCCATACCAATGAGCTTGTAGAGAATGATCCATTTATCTTGGATTCCTAAGTGAAAATAGTTTATTATGTGGATGATGAAATACATGAGGGTTAGAGTTTTTTAAACGTAAAGTAGAGAGACTTATATGATATGAGGGATGAAGATAAATAGGTACTTTTTGACAGTGAACCTAATAAACCAAAAAACATTGAATAATTTTTTACGGACATTATGGAAACAAAAGAACTTGTAATTGAGGTTAAAAATGAAGCACTTGTCACAATGGAGGTTTATAAAATTGAAGATGAAGATATTTGAATGTATAGATTGGTAATGAAAATATATTACAATTTCTCTTTGATAAGTGGTTCATACATATATACAGTGTTCTAGTTTTTCTTTTTTTCCTCATGTAAAATATTATTAGTTTTTAATTTTCAATAAATTTAATATATCATAACCAATTGTATTGCAAGAATGATGAGAACAAAGAAATTTCCAAATCCTAGCTGGTTATCATCTCGTAGCACACCATAACTACCGTATGCTTCAGTGGATTTGAGTGATTCGGTTGTACTTCAGACTACCAGCAAGCCAACCATTCCCCAGATGTTTTTAGTATCCCACCATCCAATTCACCTCTAGCTACTGAGCAATTGGTCATCCCTTCATCTAGTGGATATAGGTGAGTTACTATTACTGGAATGTATGTCACTGTAAATAAACTATATATTTTACTAATTGTTTAATCCATTTTTCAAATGGATAAAAATAACAATAGAAGATATATAAATATTAACATCAAAGATGTATGAGACCTGAAGGAATTCAATATTATCATTCCATTTGATGAGTTTGGGGTGCCAACTGATGATGTTTCCAGAATCTATGGGCAGATTATTAGGCATCTTATTTGTGATACAATGAGAATTCCCATTAATTATAAATATTGGATGCATATTCCAACAACTTGAAAAAATGATGTTTTTGATACTTAATTAAAGGTAATTTAATTTAGTATTCCTTGATAACTAATTTACATGATATGAATAAAATTTTGTAATATACTTGTATATTGTTATGTTTTTTATTTCTAGATGTTTTTTCATTTGGTTTTCCCAGGCTCTATTTCACGCCCATGCACAATGAAAAAATTAGTAAAGAAATGGTGAGATTTTAAATGAATATTATGACATGAG